>JBBGBA010000060.1:0-619932 GCA_038088335.1 Mesorhabditis sp. LJ9110
GTAAAAACACTTTACAGTCAGAGAAGGAAGCACATTTGCATTTAGATGAACTGGAGGGCATGCGGATGTGGGCCCCGGGGTCCCTGGACTATCTAGATACCGCGATTCGCGACTGGGCCTTGAATAACAACCTCTTCGTGCTGATCTCCTTCCAAGCTGGGATGGGGAGCCAGAATGGAAGGGCTTCTAGCTCGCCGCACGAGTTCGGTATGGATTTTGTCTTAAAGCTTGATAATACGCAGCAATAGTCACCCAAAGATTCATACTGGCAATTTTCAGGTCAAGCCGATTGGGGTCAATTCGGGCACAACATCGCAAATTCCCATGCCTTCGCCGAATGGCTGGCTGATCGCTACAAGAAGGACCCTGCTTTTTTGGGTATTTTCAGGATATTACGGCACAAATCTACTGAATTATAGGCCTACAGTATGCAAATTTGAAAATTACAGGTATCTCGCTACTCGACGAGCCCGAAAATGTCGATACCCAAACTCTAAAGCAATATTACTACGATTGCAATGGGAGGATTAGGCATAACGTAGGGTCGGACTGCTTGCTGACGATCTCGCCTTTGGTAGATCAACAATGTAGGTCACGAGAGAAGAGAGAGAAAGAGAGAGAGGAGAGTGCGAGAGAGAGGAAAGAGAGCCGAGAGCAAGAGCGATGAGAGGGCGAGAGAGAGAGAGAGAGAGAGAGAGAGAGGAGAGACAGAGAGAGAGAGTCAAGGAGACTAGGCAGTAAAGAGAGAAACACCAAAAATTCGTCCATTTAGTAAGCCCAACGGCTGGCAACTGGATGGAAATGATGCCCGAGCCCGGATGGCATAATATTGCCATCGAATGGCATGTTGACTACGTCCGGAAACGAGGAACTCCTACCTTCCAACATGTTTGAATTTGATGTTATGGTATTTATTAAGAACATAGGTGTTAAATGATGTCCAAATGAACCTCACGCAAGCCATTCGAGGTAGGGAGGGCCGAGACCTGTTCATCGGGAAATGGTCCTTGGCTGCAGGGTTTAAGCTGACGGATGAGGAGACGCGACATTTTGCGATGGTTGGTTGAGAGAGAGCGAGAGGGAGCTAGAGAGAGAGAGAGAGAGAGAGAGAGAGAGCGAGAGCGAGAGAGAGAGGTAAAGCGGAAGCGAGAAAGAGATGAGAGCGAGCGAGCGCAAGCGAAAAAGAGGGAGAGGAGCAAGAGAGAGTGAGAAAGAGAGAAAGAAAGAGAGAGAGAGAGAGCGAAAGGCTAGCGAGGGTTTTTTGAGAGTGAGGCCCCGGGCAAGCTAGCAAGACCAGAAGAATTTTGATGAGATTCATCCCTCCATATTCCAGGCCCAACTCGAAGCCTACAAGTCGGCCCGAGTCGGATGGTGTTTCTCCGCCTGGAAATGCTACAATGACGACGCGCAGCCAAAAAACCCGCGCAGCGCCCGGCAGCTGCTCAAAAATGGTATTCTGCCAAAGATCGAGAGCGTTGGGCTGTAAACTACAAGTTTTATGACCCGAGTTTTGTATTCTTAATGTCACTATTCTCTTAAAAATATGTATAAAATCAATTTAAACCCATCTTTGCTATTTAATAATAAATAATTCGGCTAAAATTACAAAACAAGCGCTTAAGGAAAATTTCTCGCAAAAGAGAGCAAAAATCAGACCCTATCGATCTTGAGTATCGCTCTCAAAAAAAACTGGGAAAGCAGGAAAAAACGGCAAAAGACAAATTGATGATGATAGGAAGGGGGAAAAGGCAAAACGCCAAAAAGTTCCGTTTCTGAGCCTAACTTCCCCTCCATGAGCTTCATATTTGCACTCGTGTTTTTCCGCTCGCCACTTTCTGCAAACATCTCGAAAATGAGAAAAGTTCTCGAAGAGAGCGATTTTTCTTGAACTTAGATTGCGCTAGATTGCAAAATTGCCTTAAGGTCCCGAACTTTTGTTAAATGAATTGTTAAATTCTCTTCAATGGAGGCGGCGGTTGTTTGCCGTGACAGTCACGTGAGTTTATAGGTTTATTTGATGACTTTCCGTATTCAATTAGCCCATCTTTTCAGTCGATTTCAACAAAGCAAAAGCTTTGCAAATTCCTCGATGCCAAGGATGAAATGCTAACTGGCGCAGTGCCAATCCGGGCTGTAAATTTGGCTGGTTGGCTGGTGGCGGAATATGATATTACTAAAGGTATGGAAAATCGTTTTATAGAGTACAAAAACGTACTCATCACAGAATCCAGAAGCCGATAAAAGGCTAACGAATTTAGGGTCGCCGGCTTGGGAAAGCGTGCCAGAAAATGTCGCTATCCAAGGAGAATACATTACGATGAAATATTTGGGACATGAGAAAGGTATACTATTGGAAAAAAAGAGGTTTATAGTCGTTTATAGGCGATAGGCAATTCAATGAGCATCGAAATCGCTTTATTACTGAATCCGATTTCGGTGAGATTGCCGGCTATGGCTTCAACACGGTCCGGATTCCGATCGGCTACTGGTTACGTGGGGCTGATGGGTTTTCTGGAGGTGCGTGGGAAATGGCACATCAGGGTAGTGACAGGAAACACGCGACGGGTTACGCGGTACTCAAGTCAGAGCAATACGCAACGCGATACGATACGCACCGCACGGCAGAACCCGACACGTAACGCAGCACGCAACGCGTCACACATCGCGATACAAAATGCGAGTCGCGCAGCAATACGCAACGCAACGTGCAAAGCAATGGGCAACGCAATACGCAGCGCAACACGCGACGCAGCACGCAACGCACGCAACACATCCGCGGCAGGTGACCAGCATCCTAAAAGCTTTCTCTCAGACGCGGCGGACCCGTGCACACACTGTGAGAGAATCGGTGATCCCAGCCCGGCCTTATTGGGTGCAGAAATTTGGGCAGAGCCCCTGCGATGGCACGGCGTCTTTAGATGCAAAGAGGGTCAAGCAGGTTGCGAAATTTTCATGTTTCGGGGCCAATAACACCTTGTTTTTCTGACGGCACGTCATACCAAACATGATCCTAGGCACTAATCAGGATCCCACAGCAATACAAACGACTGCTGGAACCGCAGAATAAATGATAATTTTGGGCTTTATATCAGTTTTCAGACGAGCTAGACGTCGTCAAAACCTGGGCACCAGGTTCTGTGGATTATCTGGATCGTGCTATTCGAGAATGGGCCTACAAAAATAACCTCATCGTGATGATAGCCATCCAGGCAGCGATGGGAAGTCAAAACGGGAAAGCATCAAGCTCACCACAGAAATTAGGTAGGAATGCTATGTCAATATTTTCGCATCTACTATCTTAATTCAACCTTGCAATCACAGAAAAACGCTGAAGAAAACACCACTTTTCAGGCCACAATGGCTGGTGCGAAAAACCCACCAATGTCCAAAATACGCACGCTTTTGCCGAGTGGTTGGCCCGGCGCTACCGGGAAGATGCGGCTTTTCTAGGTAATATGGGTATTCTTAGGTATTATGCGGCGTCGTTTTGAGCGAGAAATAAACTATAAAATACGCTAAATTACAGGCATCTCACTACTCGATGAGCCTGAAAATGCGGAAACCCAGCCTTTAAAGCAATATTACTACGATTGCAATGGACGGGTTAGGGATAACGCCGAGTCGGACTGCTTGCTGTCGATCTCGCCTTTGGTAGATCAACAATGTAAGCCTGGGAGCTAGGAGATAGAAAAAACTAGTGAGAGAGAGAGCAGGAGAGAGAGAGAAAGGAGCGAGAGAGTGACAGAAAGAGAGAGTGAGATAGCGAGAGCGAAAGAGTGGGACAGAGCGAGAGTGAGAGAGGAGCGAGAGTGAGAGCGAGCGAGAGATAGAGCGAGAAAGGGCGAAAGCGAGGGATAATACCGAAAAATTGACGATCTAGTAAGTCTAACCTCCGGCGACTGGTCAACCTTAATGCCGTGGCCCGGTTGGTACAACATTCGACATGAATGGCATGTTGATTACGCGGCAAAACCGGATATGATGAGCTTTCAACAGGTTTGAACAGCCTCTAACTTACAGTATTCTTAAGAATTTTAGGTGGTGGAAGACGTCAAAACAAAAGTTGCCGAAGCCATTGCGAATTGGGAGGGCCGGGACTTGTTCATCGGGAAATGGTCATTAGACAGCGGATTCCAGATGACGGAAATCGAGAGGATAGAATTTGCAATGGTTGGTTGAGATAGAGAGCGAATGAGAGAGAGAGCAAGAGAAGAGAGAGAGAGCGAGAGAGAGAGAGAGAGAGAGAGAGAGAGAGAGAGAGAGAGCGAGAGCGTGAGAGAGAGCGAGAGAGCGTGAGAGATAGAGTGAGATCGGGAGGGAAAGCAAGTGAGACTTATTCCGGCTTGCTAGGCTCAACTCGAAGCCTATAAGTCGGCTCGAGGCGGATGGTGCTTCTCTGCCTGGAAATTCTACAACGATGACGCTCACCCGAAAACCCGCGAAGCGCCCGGCAGCTGCTCAGAACTGGCATATTGCCAAGGATTGAGGGCGTTGCGCTATAAACTACAAAAAATCAAGTACAAATAAATGTGATAATAATAAACTAAAATTGCCTCAAAAAAGGGATCGAAAATTCTACAGGCACAAAGGAGAATAAGCTGCTGCTCACGGATTTACGGAGTTGAGATTAATTCGGTAAAAAACAAGGCCTTCAAAGAAATCAGGGTAGGATAGTCCGTGCAAGATTATCTGCTCCTTTTCTCGTGATCAATTAGTGACGGCCGATCGGAGAATCGGCGCTTTTCCGGCCGGTTAATGCAAGAAAAATGAAATTTATATAACTAGCCACGGCGCAGCGCTCAAATTTTGCAGACTCTTGATCATTTCTAATTATTCTTAATCGTCTCTAATCCTGAAAAAAAAATGAATTTATCGGGCAGCTCCAGCTCCCTGGAATCTTATATCGTCTCTGAAGAACCTGTCGCTTACCAAGACATTTCTACGGCTGAGTTGACCTCGCGAACCGGAAGTGATGAGTATTTTGAGGGCTGTTGCTCACCGATTTGCCATTTGCTACAATGGCTATTGTCTGTATTTGCATGCCGTTATCGCTGTGCTGCTGTTGCTGCTGTATCTTTACGAAGCCGCATCCTATGGATTTCCTGGATGCTGAACCGAAGGAAGAAATTGTATAAAAAGCTTGAAAGGTTTTGTTTTGCATTTGGTTCGTGATTTCATGTAGAATAAAAGATTT
Organism: Mesorhabditis sp. LJ9110; assembly: GCA_038088335.1. Classification (NCBI taxonomy): domain Eukaryota; kingdom Metazoa; phylum Nematoda; class Chromadorea; order Rhabditida; family Rhabditidae; genus Mesorhabditis; species Mesorhabditis sp. LJ9110. The sequence goes on from JBBGBA010000060.1 coordinate 5,195, forward strand.
ATTACTTTTGAACAATGCTCCTTTATGCAATCAATTCGACATTTGGTTTAATAACGTACGTACTATAAAAAAAGTGAGAGGGTGAAATGTGAGGATTCGTGGGGAGGGATCGAATTTCTCTTATGGCTCCAAATTGGCCTGGTAGTCAAATATAAAGTGTTCTTATGTTATTTTTAGCCAGTATAAATCAAACACACTGTCGAAGAAGATTTTTAAAAGTTCGAAATTGTGGTCAATTTGGTTTAAAAAAATCAAATTTTCAATGTAAAATTAGTTTCTAAAGAAAAACGTGTAGTCTTTTTTATGCTCAAAAACAGTTAAAAATACGTTATGATCGCATGGGCCATTTCTATGAAAGTCTAGGCTTGCGCCGTAAAAACTTTGCACCCTTTGCTAAATATTCAAAACCCAGAACTTGATTGACTCAAAAATTTTCATTAATAATTTGTAAAAAATATACACGCGTGTAAAAAAATTCAAGCGTGTAAAAAATTTAATTTAGCAATTTCCTTAACAAATTTATTAAGGAATCAAAAACACGCGTGTAAAAAAGTTTACACGCGTGTATAAAAAATTACACGCGTGTAAAAAAGTTTACACGCGTGTAAAAAAACGGGGTTTTTGCCGAAATGACGAAAAAAAGCAAAAAATTTACACGTGAGCGGCCTAAATTTACACGCCAACTTTGAAGAGCTCTAGAAAATTGTAGATTCAACTTTTCGTGACAATTAAAACGAGAGGAGGTGGCGACGGGTCCCTACTATTAGTCAAAAAAGTTGTGGCTTGCTAGTTACCCTAGAAATTTTCCTATGAGCGTTCTTGTGGAGGTCGTTTTTTTGACCGATTTACACTGCTCTCCCAAGTGTAAATTTATGGGGTAAAATTTACACGCGAGCCCATATTTTGAGCCAATGATTTTTGCACTCCCAAATTTGATTTTTAATCAATCGACTAAACCTTAACTAAATATACTTCATCAAATCAACGGGATTTTTCTCCAACAGTCCGGATGCGAAAAAATCAATCTCCTTGTATTTTCGCTTAAGAGAATCGGATCGGAATAATTTTTACATCCTTCGCAAGCCCACGAAACGGCAAATTTTCCAGTGACAACATCTTATTTTATGTATTCTTTCCTTCACATAGATGTTTTTTCAAAAAACGGGGCTTGAATCCAAAATACACGCGTGTAAACGCATTTTCCGGCACCAAAACCCTCTAAAAGTGCAAAATCACGAGTCTAAATCCCAAAAACACGCGTGTAAACTATTTACACGCGTGTAAATCCGAGGTGTAAATATTTTACACGCGTGTAAATTTAGGCTGTTTACACGCGTGTAAATGTCATCTGGGTACCAGCCCTGATGCTATAAAACAGAAGACTTTTTCAAGGGCTTTCTTAATGGAAAACCCCCCTATTTGATCCGGTCGTTCGGGGCTTTTCATAGGGGAAGCCGTGAAGCCGCAGGGGCCCGATGGAAGAGCGCCGCCGGCCATTTTTTGCGGCGTTTTTTGGCGCAGTGTCCTCCCCGGGGCAGCCGAGAGGAAAAGGAACGCCCGTTCGCAACATTTCAGGGCGCTATCGATTCGGCTGGGGTCGGCTTTAGAGACCCTCCGGCCCATAGTACATTTCAAAACCGATCACGTTGTAGTTTACCTTACAAAATAATCGTTCCATATTTTTCATACACATTCAATGTGAATGTTTAGATTAACCAGCGATCATGTTGCGCTTATCTAGAATAAAAGGTTTTTTTTTGCCAGCGAGGGGGAGGGGTATCATTTACAAGGCACAGTGACACCGGCCGAAAATTATGGTTTTCTGAAAGAAATCTGACTTGTTCGGTCCAAACGCATAGGATTTGTAATGCATTTTTTTCAATCGCTGAAGTTTTCGCAACCGGGAGCCGTTTTCTGAGCCTTAACTATAGAAAAACATAAAGATTAATTTTGGATACACCTCTCTCTATTTTATTCATTTCCGGAGACTTCCGGAAAATGCAGTGAAAGCCGCTGGTCAAAGCTGGAAACTTTTTCAGCACTGAAGGGGCTCCACCTGGGCAATTTTTCCAAAATACGCGACTCCATCTGTAGTCGCCGCTCCATTAGCGAAATGATCCTGTTGTTATAAATATGGATTCCAAAGGCCCTGCCTTGCCGACAGTACGTGTAAGCTTCTTATTGCTCGATTTGACGAGATTAAAATTAAAATTAAAATCGTAGCTCAGCTTTAGGGCTTCGAAAATGATCTAAAAGAGTATTATGTTCCTGTCGCAGGTTGATAGACGTGGGCCGTAAGAAAATATGTAAGTCTCCCGAAATGTTGTAAGACCAGAAAATGTATGTTGGTTTGGCGATACTGAATCTGGCATAAAACCCAAAATGCGGTTCGTAAGCCACTTTTCAGGATTTTCGATATTTTTTTGACATATTGTTAACGCGATTGGATGGAGCATCAAAAAATAAATCAAGAGTGTTTTGTAAAGCTCAAAATAATGTGATTTAAGATAAAAGACGCACTTGACAAAAAAAATGTTTTCCGCCCTAAGCTTCTCCCAGAAAAAACCAGAACCAAATTAACTTAAATTTCCAAATGACGATGCACATGCCAAAAAAAAATATTATTTTTAGTACGCGTCATACTTTGCGAATGATCGATTCATCTGGAAACTGGTCTGGCGATGGTTTGAAGTAATGCCTTTAACGAACAAATCAAGTGCGTCATTTTTCAGAGAAATTTTAACTAGTAAAATTGCGATTTAGCGCGCACACCATTGTGTTAAAAAAATTCGGCAAGGATTCGACGGGAAGAAGGCACTTACGCTAAACGAATTATTCGCCAGCTTGCAATGATTTTGGAATTAGTAAATTTATTGTTTGCAGAAAATCTACCATTTATTTTATGTATTCATCAAATGAATGGTTGCTGTTAAAGTTAACGTCAATACCAGCCAAATTTTAGACTGGCGGTAAGCCCCTAAGGAAATCTCGACATTCCTACAAAACCTGCATATGGATCGTCTGCAACGTAGTGCTGAAGTGCAACTGTAAGGTGAGTGTTTACAGAAAAATTACAACGAAATTTGGGCTTTCGCCTCTGCTGGAAGCTCAGGTTTTGATTATACAGGGTGTCCCAGAAAAAAGCACCCCTCCGGCATTTCGCCGTATTACATCCGGTCCATCCCATACCTTGCACAAGGGTGTTTCGGATCCTAAATAACCGCAATCCTGAGTTATAGCCTGCCAGCTACAGTATTTTTGGAGTTATCGCCAAAATACTCTTTGTTTACGCGATTCTAAACAGTTTTTTCGGCTAACTTTTTGGACTTTGCATCGATTTGCATCGACTTCCGGCTGCGAATCCCTAATTTAGCTTATCATCGGGGGTGACTTTAGGTTATAAAAATCGTTGAAATCAACGGCTATTTAATTAATTTCTATCAGGAAAAGATTTCTATGGGTAAAGAAGGTTTGCCGCTTGATTTTCACTTAATATTCGAAGGGTCGATTCCGACGAAAACCATATGAAAAACGGACAATAAAGTTTATTTTTGTTGTATCTCAAAATTACTGTAGCTGGCGGGCTATAACTCAGGATTGTGGTTATTTAGGGTCTGAAACACCACTGGTCCGTAATTTCGGACAGATCGGATGTAATACGGCAAAATGCCGGAGGGGTGCTTTTCTATGGGACACCCTGTATAAACGTTTAGTTTCGAGATGATTTTCTTGTCGCAATTAATTATTTTTTGAGGCGTCGGTGGTTTCGGCAACCGTGTTCGACCGCGCGACCGAACAATTCTGTCTGGCACAAAAGATCATACCACGGTGTGACTGCCTCGCACTGGCACAAGATTTTGGCCGACTATTCGAAGCGGTAAACGGCGGCCTGCCAAAGGCGTTAGCCGCGGGCGCCGAGAGCGAGGCGCAGAGACGAGCTCTTTGCTACGGAGCAAGCTTATGTTATGAGCCGTGAGTTTTCTAATCAGACTTAATATAAGATATTTGGTAAAAGGTTTAACCTTCCCTATTTGAGCCCTTTGCGTCAAATAAGGAAGGTTTTAACGCTTCCCCTATTTGATCAACCTTTAATTTTCAACATTAGATAGCCAATGACCTTGAGATCAGTGCACACGACCTTAGCGGGTTTTCGTTATTTTTCGGAGCAATTCAGGCGATTTATTCAATTTGACGAATTTCATGAGCTCAGCCGGGGCTGAAAAGTCGCGTAGCGGCCTTTCGAGCCTCAAGTCAGGTTGTTAAAATCATTAGCGGTTCGCGTTCGAGCATAATAATTAGCTAAAAATTTTCACTACACTTTGTAAAACCCTTGGATTTTGCTTATTTTGCCTATGAGCAGCTTTTCAGGCATCCACGCCAGCGCATGCAATGCAAACACTGCTACTTGCTCTACAAATGGCTTAATGAAGTGGGTCCGGTTACCTAAATGATGGATAACAAACCCCGCAGCAGGGGCAGGAGAACCCGGGTCGAAACGAAAAATGTTCGAACACTTTTTTTTCGACCCGGGTCGATAACAAATCTCGTATCAGTTGGGAGCACACGGGCCGATGTTTCTGAATTTTTGTGTTAATTTGAATATCATTTTATTTGAAACCAGGGTTGAAAAGCCGCTTCGCGACTTTTCAACCCTGGCCCCGTCTATTCCTATGATGTTCTCTATTTTGCATAATTGTGCCTCAATTCCAAGGAGAAAAAATAAAAAACGCTCCCTTTGGGCCTTTATATAGCTACTGAACTTCCGCTATGCTAATTTTCTCTAACAAGGGGTTTCGCAACTCGGAGAAAATACACCTACTTGTCTTTTCGAAGGCTTACAATAAATACTTACCTTGTAAAAATTGGGCGCTCCTACGGACCACTTGCGGGGTTTCGCAAAAAAGCCTTGGAACTTCCAGGTCGGAGATGCCCTGTCCGATGCGGTCAGCCGACTATCAACGACCTTTTGGGCGAAAGATATGACGGTTGGGCCATGAAAGAATTCCAGATGGCAATGCGTGACATCAATGAGGGTCCAAAAACCCTGACGAACAATGTACGTAAATTTGACAAATTCAATACCAAACTTTTAAAACTTTATGACTTGGTTTATTTATACTTGGTTCTTGTGTGAGGGTTAAGTTTGCATTATGGGAGCCATCAAACCTTAACGGGCTCCGAAATCTGGTTCACGCCCCCCCCCCACGTTGATTCCTGGTAAAACAGCCAGATGCCGCCGCAACGCGACCGCGTCGCATGTTCTCGAATCCTTGTTTGGAGGGAGAAACGCGTGAATTTCCAAATTCTGGCGCTATTTCTGGACTCCGCACCAAATTTGGATGATTCTAGTCGTTTTAATTATTAAAATTGGTTAGAGATCTCCAAGGTCGAGAGATTGGGTGCCTTACCAGGCATTACGACCTTTAATCGCCGCCCACTCAAAAGCCGTTTTCGCCCCGAAAAGTTTTCGGTTTTTCTCAAATATTTTGCGTTTTTTTGCGCCGAAATCACTTTTCAGGTACGTTTTGGCAGTAACCTTTTCGTTTTTGACCAGCAGGTTGAATCCCCGCACACGCGAATTTTGACTTCCGAGCCCCTTTAAAAGTCGTATAATTTTTTAGCCATGTGCCGCAGTTTGCATTTTTTAGAGGAGTGGCGACTTTTCTGACTAGTGACTTTTCCGAATAATTACTTTTCGGAGTAGCGAACGTACGCCCAAATGTGGCAGCAAAAAACTCGAAAATTTACCGCAGATATCGAAACTTTTAGGGCCTTTCAACTTCAATTAAACCTAGATAACAGAAAGTTAGGCATAATAAAACAGAAGGTATAAAAATTATATATAGGTTAGGTATATATAATTGTATATAATGGTATATAATTATATATAGGTCAGGTATAAAAAAACAGGTGTTTTTTCGACGGTCGGCGGTTTTTCGGATGCGCCTGCTCGCCGGAATTCATTCATGCGCATTTTTTTCAGGAGCTCGACGAATTCGCAGTATGCAACCTCCTTCACGCCGGCGAGGTTTCCTATACAACATTATATATAGAAATAATACGCCATGCTTGAAAACTACTAAATATAAACGATGGACTGAAGACTCCGCGGATAAAGGTTTTACCTGATAAAGTTTCGTTCGATCGATGATTTATTGGAAATTCGGCATTATCAAATTTCTATCTATAAAAATCACCTTTTTCATGAGGCGAATATTTTTGTTACTTAACAAAGTTTCAACACAGGAAAATTTTACTAACAAATTGACTTTATTATATGGGCAAAGTGCAAAGGGAAATGATATTAAGCATTATGACATCCGTGTTCCGGCGATTGCCAAGTAATCCTGAAAAAATGTATATAACGTTTCATCAAAACAGGCCAATTGTGAGCGCATTTTGTAGATTTCCATAAAATCATGAAATTCGGTTATGTCGATAAAGTCGAATCCATTTTCAGCAAAGTCGTGACAAGCTTACAAGCCTAAAACCAAATTGCAATGCCATCAATTTTTCTCACGATTCAGCTTCTCGATTGTGCCTTTTTGCATAAAGTCAAACGCTCCATCCTCCGTGGCGTAATAACCGCCTGTGGTGTTCGAGAACCAAACAATTTGCCGAGGAGACATCTTTTGTAACCGCTACGTACATACCAGAGTTACCTGCTACCGCCCCAGAAACTCTGGTGAACTCCATCAGAAATATATTACTCCCAAGCCATTTATTGGACCCCGGCTGGCACTCCTCTTATCAAATAGGTAACACGCGTTGGTAAAGAAACACCTTTATTTAACAGGTCGCATAAATATTTGTTAATGTTTTCGAAAAATGCACGGAAAGCAGCCGCGTAATGTTGCGGGCCCGAAGCCATTGGCATGTAGCACCTTTGACTAAGCGCGAATAATCCTAAATACCGTGTGGTTTCGTAAAACAAATCTGACCAATCTGGCGCGAATGTTGTTATAGATGTCGGCAATCTTGGCAATGGTGACTTTATCGAGGGAGTCGAAAGCGCCATTTTCCGCCACAACGTAGCCACCCTCAGCCAAGAACCGGCAGATATTAGCATTGTTGTACTGTAATTTGATCGTTTCCTTCCTAGAATGTTTTTAGGTGGTTCACTTTTCAAACTTTCAAAACTATCAGCAAAACTTTAGAGATTCCGAAATTTAGAGATTCGGATTTTTAGAGACTCTGATAGGGCCGCGATACCGGGGAAATTTCAGAATCTCTAAAATCCGGGTCTTTAAATTTCAAAATCTCTAAATGTCAGAATCTGTAAATGTCAGAATCAGGAAAATCAGGAGATTTAGAGATGCCGTTAGAGATTCTGACATTTAGAGATTCTGACATTTAGAGATTCTAACATTTACAAATTCTGATTTTAGAGATTCTAACTTTAGAGATTTTGATTTTAAAGATTTTGATACGGAGCCTATGATACCGTGTATTTGAACAACCTTACCGCTATCTGCAGATCCTGGAGCAGGACGCGGAGCAGCGGCATGAACTTCTCGGAAGTTAAATAGTCAGTCGACGGCAGTTGGTCGAGTATGCAAGAATGAGACGCAAGGGTCCCTCTAAACGTCCATGGTTGTGTCTGAGTTTCTTTCAAAATGTTCAAAATCATAATGTCAATTTTTATAACGCGAAAGTTTGTGGTGTTTTAGTTTTAACGCTTAGAATTTCTAAACTTACATAAGATAATTTCCCCTGAAAAAACCCCGCAAATTCTATGCAAAAGTGTGTTTCTATTCTGAATTTCAACCTTATGCTAGCAAATGTGTTGCTTTTTACCCCAAGGGTTGCTTTCATGCATTACACATTACTTTTCTATGTTCGCAACCTCCGAATACAGTTTTCGAACCGTTGTCGCGCGATCCTTGCCATATACTAAAAGCCAGGTGGTATAATGTGCATTAAGATCCTACAAGATTTTAGAAAATTTTTGACTTTGTCTTGACGATCCTCGGAATCTTCGGGGTTCAACCCACGATCGGCAGCCCAGAGGAGGAATCCTAAAATTTTATTTGAGCGCTATTAAACGCCGACGCTTACTCTCCTTCAGGTCTTTGTACTCGACTTCATCGACACTTTCCATCGCCTTTTTGGGGGAAAGATTTAACTTCGTGGCAAACGCTAGGCATGCCTTTTATTCTTAATAAAACAAATTTATACCGGAATAAAGCATATCAGCTGTTTCCTTCTGGTCAGGGTCATTTCGCGTTCTGTTGCGCGCGAACAATTAGGTCCATAGAAGTATCCTGAATTTGAAATCGACTTTGAAGCAGGGTTGTTCACGACGATCATCTTATCCGATCATCGTCTGTCCGACGAACCAATCTCATATACTGAGGAGTAAAGGGCACGTTCAGGGACGTTTTTTGGAAAAAAGCAAAGATTTTTGCCGCGGCCGGGGGTCGAACCCGGGCCCCCCGCTCGGGAGGCGGATGGATACCAGTCAACCACAGCTACAACCTGGCGAGGGGATGAGGGGCGCCCCACGCCGCAAAGGAGGGGAATGGCCTGTCACAGCATCGCGGTCCCTACGTCCATAGGGTGTATACGTTGGACAGAGTATACGACCCCTCCCTGAACGTGCGCGTTAAGGTACTCCAAATCAACGATTTTGGCTTGTTTCATTAGGATAAGATGTTTATCAGCAGTTTTTTTAAAACGAGAAGTAAAAACTTATGTTCGAAAATGCGACTTTCCGCATATACGACCTTTCGAGAATATAGCCCTCGACCAGAGCTGGTCACGCTGGACCCGAATCGGATCCGTGGCGGACCGTGGCGGACCCAGGGGCTCACTAGTCAGATATGCTTGGAAAAGCCAGAATGCAACACGCACATTCGATATGCAAAAGAGCGGTGTGCCAAAAAATGAAGCAGTTTGGATTAATCCAAATGATGTACAAAATTCTAGCGATTTATGCGACGAAAAGTAGCCGAGATGTGGAAAAATCGGAGCAGACCCCGGACCGTCCGCGGACCGGATCCATTATGACCAAACCCCGCCCTCGACAAAAAAAATGTTCCAAAAATCTGACTTTGAAAACTATTTTCGAAAATATGGCTTTCGACGTTATGATCGCACTCACACACACGCACGCACGCATCGCACGCAACTATATTCGTTGAAATAGTTCGATATTCTATGAGCAATAATTGCATGATTTGGTTTCGTCAGGGTAAGGATAAGCACTCACGTTTTTCAAATCCTCCAAACGCTAAAAGGTCTTCCGAAACGGTTGCGGTCTCCTTAGCACTCTTTGGCCGATCCACTGCCGAATTAGGATGTTGCTCGAGGTCTTCAAATGCTCTGAGCAGATCCTCGATAATTTGAATATCGCTCTTGCCAAATCGATGGCAATCGAGGATTTTGGTGAACATTTTCTAAACCAAGTTTTGTGAAAGCTGCAAAACGGTAAATTCACCGCACCTCCAACGTTTTCTGGGGCTGCACAAGTTTGCAGGCATCTTCGGTGTCGAGTGGATTACCTTGTGAACATTGTGAACTTATGGGCTTATTATCCGTGGCCGACTCTTACTACCCCTAGTAAGCTTTTCACTACCCCGGTAAACGGACTATTAAACGAGTTAATAGGGCTGATAACGCTGCAAAGCGCTATCTTGAGGTGACTTCTTTAATTGAGCGCAAAAAGCCGGTAAATCGAAACCGGAAAAAGCGGTCGAAATTGTCCTAGGATGGATTCCCCATGGGATTTTCAATTTTGATCAAAAACCAAAATAAGGCAACTGGAACAATGGATCATTCACGGAAATCCCTCTCCCTCGGCGCTTGTGCTGCCGAATTGGAGGGCTCTGTTGGGTGCCACGACCTTTGCGGCGCGTACTTTTGCGGCTGCGAACTTTACGGCGCGACCTAGCCTTTACCAAGCCATTGGCTAGGAATTTTTCGCTCAAAGTTAACCTATGGCGGATTCCGAAGCTGCAAGTGCTAAATAAATTTGAAGGTTGTTTGTTTAGACTGGTTTAGCGTAGTTAACTTTGTGCCGAAAAGTTCGTGCCGCAAAGTTCGGTGAGCCCGCGGTATTAACCGCGGCGATAGCTGACTTTCACTTCCCAGGTACCTGGCTCCCAACCGAAGTCATCGGGTACCATCATGTTGAGAAACTGATAACGCTCCTGCGCAAACTCCTGCAATTCCTCAGTTAGCTTACAAGGAGTCCCTTTTGGATGCTTTTGGAGTTTCGGAACGGAACCTGGCTAGTTCGATAGAGAGAAAAAAAATTCGTTTTGAAAACGGCATCTTACTCAGCATTTTTTCACTATCGAACTAGCTGGGTCCCATCCCGAAACTCCAAAAGCACCTAAAAGGTGTCATTTAAAAAAGTATCTGGAAATGGTGTACCCTAGACCTTTGCCGAATTCCGGCTGCGCCGATTCAAATGACACAAAGAAAAAAGCAAACTTTATAGAATTGCGCTCGTTGCGCGTTGGGTAGGAAGTTGGATGTATCGATGGAACGATGATAGTCCTCTTTCTTCATGGACAGTACCACGTCGCGCCATTCCCCGGCGGACGCATAGTTGTTGAGCTAAACATATTTATAGCCAGGAAAAGGCGACCATAGATGCTCAACAGAACAGTGATAATTGCAAGCAGTAGATTTTTAATATTTTTTTTGTTGTATACGGATTCGGTCGGACTCGGTCATGTGATTAGCGGGTCCAAACGGGTCCTAAGGGCGAGCCAGCCCACGCCGACCAACCAATCAGATCGTGATTGAGGAAGGGGATAGGGCAGACAGATAGGCACCCCACTCACTCTTATCGTTTTCGGATGAGAATCTCGACCGACAAAATCTGGACCGTAAGACTTTACTTCCCCCCTCCCACACACCAGAAAGGTCTCAAAGCTTTCGGTATTTTCGCTATTTTTGTCGGGCTTTTGCAACGCCATTCGATAGAGCGTCAAAGATGTACTCAGAATTTTAATTTGACTCGACAATAATCCTACTATATATAAAAAAGTAGTGTTTGTGTGTCAGTGTGCATTTGCATGCAACTTCCGTCACCGTGTCCGGAGGATAACGCAAGAGGAGAAGGGTTTTCAGTTACGTATGATACGTCATTAGGTGCCTAATGGCACCGAGATGACTGCACGCATACCAGATTTTGTAATTTATGCTATTTTCGACGTTAAAATTAAGTTTTTGTTGAAAAATCGGGCGACCTCTTTGCTAGGAAATAATTAGCATACGCCGGAGGTGGCGATAGCCTATTTAATGGCAGAGAGGGAGCACTTCTCAGTGTTTCTCATCGCAGTTGCCAATTATGCAAAGTGAAGTAATATGGGATTTAGACGGGCCCAGGGTTGAAAAGCCGCGAAGCGGCTTTGGTGTAAACTAGAAAAGTTATAGCGAAAAACTTCCGGTGGGGGGTAAAGTAAAGTTTAGACTATAAAAAATCCAGAACGATCTAATCATCACAGGCGGTTTCCAGAAACTAGCTTGAAAAAATTTAGTCATACTGTGCCTGTATCTAAATGTTTTTCACGGCTATACGGCCGTTCGAGATTCTGTAAAACGAGATTATTACCAATCGACATTCTAGGGTTGGATGATCAACCTTTATCGATTGGACCAGCCCGCCAGCCCCGGCGGTTCCTGCGGACTAATGGACCATCGGACCGACTCTGCGCCGAACTGGCTTAGACCAGATACATCCGGGACCGGTCGGCGCTGGGACCCTATTTAAACGGCTAACTCAACCGTTTGCCAAAATAACAACCAACAGCAAGTCGATAGCGTGCGAAACTGACCCCAAGCTTGTCGCGTCTCGCCCGCAAGATGATCTCAGCTATGGTGTCGCTATGGTTGAAGAAGCCAAGCATATGTTCCGGCAATTTGCCGAGGTCTTCCTTCGTCCAATTTGATTTATAAAAATCAGAGTGCAGGTGGCAGCCGGAATCATCTGTAATTTGAAATAGGAAAGTAACCCGGTTCTCTTCCGCGCGAATTTTCGTCGACTTAGAGGTTCAGACCCAAAGCGGACCTTGAGGCGGGGTCAGGGTAATCATTAAAAAAAAATAATTTAACTATTCCACTCTTAATTCTATTCTTTTTGTCGATTACTGGTTTAGGGACGCTTCTAACAAAGTTCATGTGCAGGACACGGAAGTGCACATGCAGGATACGATAGTGCAGGACACCGATAGGCACATGGTGCGCACGATGGTCATGTCCAGGGCACGATCATGCACGTGTAGGATAGGTTCAGCTGTTGACGATGGCTAATAAATCATTTGGGAAATGCTCTCACCTTTTACGGAAAGGCAGTTCCCGAAATATCGGATGGGTTCCTCGCGGCAAGCTCCTATTGTCGCCATCCATAAAAGTGTTGTCAGACTGGAGAGCATGGCGGTCTTAATTAATATGGGTTTGGTAGATAAGTCCTGCCAAAAGTCTTTAAACATCTCTATAAAGCCGCAGACACGAATGAGACCATGAGAACGCGCGCGACCTGGCTCATTATGTCCAAAATCGTGCGAAAACCCGTTTTACTACCAAGTTACTAAAATCGGTTGTTAAATAATGAAGTTTTTAAAATTCTGATCTTGATTAGCTTGGGGGTTTCTGACCACGCTCTATCCAAATTCGAAGAGACCTAAGCTCTAGCTTGTTCCCCCCTGCGAGTTGAATTCGGTTTCACACGCACACAGACAGACACCTCAAGAAAATTGTTATAGTAAATAGATACATGAACTTGAACATCAGCATCATTAAAAATTGGGAATAAAATATCCCAAAATCGATGGATTACTGTTATTTACCCTTACTTTTATTGCATTGATTTTCACGTAGGCGTCCAGTGTATCGCCTTCTGACCCTGCACAGTTTTCGACCATATGTTCGGGTTTAAATAGGCCCCAAAGTTGCCAACCCCCAAAAAATTATCTCGGAAACTACGGAATAAATGTGGCTAAAAACATTCGTAAATACCTAATTCGGTACGAAGATCATTTTTCTGATACATTTCAGGCTCACACTGGGCGTAAGTATAGGCAGCGAAAGCCAAAGGTTTAGCCTAACCACATGCCTGGACGCAGTACGAGCCGCGACTATAACGACTTGCCCCACCATTTGTTTTATCTCCGAACGCCATAACGCCGGAAAAATTCAAAAAAAAACTTAGTTTTTATCATTGGGACCGACATTGTACAGGGTGTCGCAAAAATTCCCGGACAAAGCGATTTTTACGGAAAACCGGGGTTGGGGTGTATGCTATTATTTTCACCAGCAATTAACGCATCGCTCTTGGTTTTTGAATAACAATCTCACCATTTGGGTCCAAAAAAATTTCCCCGGCGCTTAGATTGAAAACTGCTTTTCCCCGTTTTGCTTTTTTTGAAATACGGTCCGATTCCTCCACGAGCAACCGAACAAGGTTATCTTGTAACTGACGGAATATACTACGCACATTTTACTCAAGGATAGGTAAAATAGGAACAGTGGCAGGTTTGTTCCTGGAGAGCGGTTTGCAAGAGGTCAGAAACCTCTGTGACTTTCTTTGCGTCCTTCCAAAAGCCTTAGGCTCCTTCTGAGTGTTTTTTTCAGCGACGATATTTTCAAAACGATTCAAAAAGTAGGACAAAATCTACCTACGTGCAAAGAAATCAGAAAAAAACAGAGAAAAATCACTTTAAAAAGTGTCCGGGTATTTCTGGGATACCCTGTATTAGCGCCAGATGCACTGACCCATTTCGCGGAGACGCGGGGTGTGGGGTGGCCAATGATCAAAGGTCACAGTTTTTTAAATGCCAAAAAATAAAGTTTGTGCAAAAATTTAAAACAAAATTTTTTGGGTAACGGCAAAAAAAATTTCAATTTTATGTACGCTTTTTTCCGGGACCCAAAAAAAAAAGGTTTTGGTCCCAAAAGGTCGAACCAAAAAGGCTTGTGGCGGTTCGAACCCTTTTTGAGCCCGAAAAAAAAAAGGGAAGGGGAAGGGGAGGGAAAGGAGGGAAAATCTCAAAATTGAAAATATGTTTTAATTTTTGGTTGGGGGTTTCCGGTTTCTTTTCAGGTAAAGTGGTTTAAATTCAAACTCAAAAACGGTTTCTCGAAATTTCGATTTTATTGAATAAGGTTTTTTCCCAACTTTATTCACAATTACTTTATTTTATTGGAAAATATATAGTCAAATTATAAAATCAATTATTGTGACATCGATTCCCCGACGATTTCCAAAACCTGAAAAAAAATGTATAAAACGTTTTATAAAAACAGACCAATTGTGAGCGCATCTTGTAGATTTCCATAAAATTAGTAAATTAGGTTATGTCGATAAAGTCGAAAGCGCCATTTTCAGCAAAGTCGTGACAAGCTTACAAGCCTAAAACCAAATTGCAATGCCCACAATTTTTTCTCACGATTCAGCGCTGTTCATGAAGGGCAGCTCGCATGATATTGCGGAATTAAGAAAATCTAACCTAAAATATGCTTATACGAGCATTGGTCCGTATCATCTTCAGATAAGCCTAAACTCGTCTGCCTAGGGAAAGTCTTAGAAACTGACCAGTCGCGTCCGCATATTTCTATAAATGCCTGCTAACTTCTCGATCGTTCCGTTTTTTCATAAAGTCAAACGCTCCATCCTCCGTCACGTAATAACCGCCCTCCGAAAGATACCGACACAAATTGGCATTGTTATACTGAAAATAAATCGGATTGTACAGCGTGGTTTTCAAGGTAGTTTTTGAGGTTTGCAGCCTTACCGTAATTTGTAAATCCTGTAGCAGGGAGCGGGCGAAGGGCATGAATTTTCTGGATCCCAAATAGGCGGCTAAAATTCGACGCTCTATCGAATGGCGTTGCGAAAATCCCGACAAAATAAGCGAAAATACCGACAACTTTGAGACCCTTCGGCTGTGGGGGGTAAAGTAAACTCTTAACTTTAGTTGGTCCAGAATGCAAATGCCGTCACTTGGCGGTTCTCTAAAATTACTTGTCTGTAGATTACCTGGATGTCAGAAAAATGGGGATAAAATTGTCTAGACTTTACCTGACCCTGACCCAGCCGGTACTTCCAAAAAAGGTTTTTCGACCCTTCCGCTATATTGACGGGATTTTGGCTTCGCCATGGATCGAGCACCAAAAAATATACTAAGAGGTTCAATTAAAGCCCAAAATAATGTAATATAAAAAAGTATAGCGAAAGACTTTCAGGAATTTCCGGCTGGGGGCAGTTAAATTAGCTTTTGCTGTGTTGTCTGGTTCCTGGCGGTCGCAGTTTCAATGTTGTAAAAAATCGAAAAAACGATCGAAACTTGCATCTTCCATTTTAAAAAAATTGAAATTTATTTTGATTGCCGGAATGGCATGCTGAAAGTGGACTCACTTTTGAATTAGAACGATTTTTTCGACTAGCTGCCTCACCACTACATCCCGCTCCAGGCCGTACACTAAAGCCGTAACCCAAATGTCCTAAAACTCTTACGCGATTGCAAAAACGTCCTAGCTTCCCTCAAGCGAATCGCAGAATCTGCGCTGTTTGGGCCTCGTGCAGTTGCCCAAAGAATATACTCTAAGATATTAATTTTTGCTAAATAAGCAGCTATACCGTCGTTTAGTTCCTCATATCGCAGCTGAGCACATTTTTCACACTCGCCAGCGACTCTTTGCAGCTTTTGCCCAGACCCAAACACTAGCTTTTTTTCTTCCAAAATAACGTAAGAAAGCTCCTACCAGATTCTAGCGAAGTTCTGATCGTCTTTTCGTCAATTTTTATTTCATGCGAGTAGGGCTTATCTGGCTTATCTTTACGTATTCTATAAAAAATATGATGATCGATTCTCGTAAATTATTCCGAAAACTAGAAAAATTCCGCCCCACCTTTTACAAAGTGCACAAAAACATCATCGATTCGCTCATCGTGAGCCCATTGTGGATGTTTCTCAATTTCTTCAAATATGCTCAGTAAATTCTCCGTTTTCTGGATATCACTGATGTCCAACTCATGGCAATTGAAAATCGTAGCAAGCATCTTCTAAACGATTAGGGATTACGAAATGCCAGGCACATATCAGCCTGGTTCAAACTTCGCAAAATACCTGCAAAATCTTCTCTGGGTGCGCGTTCTGGCATGCATCCTGTATGTCCGAGTAACGCCCCATACTAATATCCGGGGGCGACATTTGGCCCCAAAAGTCGTGGCGACTTGCATTCCACTCCTATAATAGGCAAAACCTTCACCATTGCGAGCTTTCATACGATTTTAATTTACTCCTATTACTATATATAAATAGTGTTTATGTGCGTGCCAGTTACACGGATAGCGGGACGGCTTTTCTTTTTTTTGTTATCGGAATTCAGGAAAATTATGCAGCATCAAGAATATCATGGGATCAGACGGTGCCAGGGTTCAGAAGTCGCGAAGCGCCCTTTCCACCCAGGTAAAATTTCCAAAAAATTTTATGAAAGTAGCAATTTGACGATAAAGGTGTTTTCGTGCAATTCGCTCTTACACGGGGAAAGGGCAAGTCCACCAGGTGCTCCAGAACAAAAACTCCAGAAAAAAAGAGCAGAAGCCGCCGTGGCGGCTTCGCGGATTTTACCTTGTTTTGACGCCGAATTTAAGCATCTACTTTGTAGAACCGCGTTCTCTGCTCGCTTGCTATTAGATGTGCCGCATCGAGCTGCGGGTGCTCTTTGTCCCGTTGCATGGCGATCGCGAGCCCTATCCAACGATCATCCGAGATATAGTGTAGTAGCTGACAGAATAAACCACAGGCTAGACCTCCTCTTGCGGTCCGGAAAAAGCTCGGACCGGGATGATTTTTACATGTGTCGAAAACTCTCGTCAACAGGAGTAAGAAACTCTTTTTCTTTGGCAAAAATTTTTAGACATTTGTAACCCTAGTCATGGATTAGGAAAATAGTACTAAGACTAGGGACCTCTGCTGGCTAAACTCCCTCCTCCTCTCTCTCTCTCTCTCTCTCTCTCTCTCTCTCTCTCTCACTCTCTCTCGCTCTCTCTCTCGCTCTCACTGGGTACAGGGACTTAGCCACACTTCAAGGCCGAAACACTAAAACCGTCAACAGGAAAATTTCATTAGAAGTAGCTTACGGTCCGATTCCGCTTCCGCGCTTCGAGGCTCTGTTGTGCGAGTATGTCACTGTCATTTAGAAAATTGATCATATGGCGCGAAATTCCTCGAAATTATCGGGGTCAGTTTTCGTATAGAAATGTGCGTAAAGTCGACATCCTACGTGCCTATCATCTGTGCTTCCTGGAATAGTTCTTTTTACCGCCAAAGTGATCTGTTTGTTTCGTGCTGACTCGATCTCTAACGGGTGACTCTCTACTCATCCTAGGGGTTTTTCGAGGGGTTTGGATATTTGTGCAATTACTTTCTTTCCAACCTGATATTTCTGGGCTTTCATTTGCCGTGTTTCGATCAGACCCCGCGCGTTCGCGCCGCAAGCAAAAGTAGGGGCTGCCGCTGGCTCTAGCGCCGCACGCCTCCCCGGGAAAAACCGGTAACTATTGCAGCAGGTTCAAAGATTCTTGCCCCACGCTGTCTCTGGCGCCGCTGGCCAAAAACTGGCTCCTTAAAAGAAGGGGGAATTAAATTCTTGGTTCCTAGACGTTGTTGAGAGGAAAAGGGCCGCGAAGCGGTCTTTTTCTACCGGTAGTACGATATGGTAACCTCTAGTAGGATATTCGGAGCTTCCATAGACGGTCCAGTAGACGCCTCAAAATCTTACCCCGGCATGCGATACGATACAGACCGAAACGACAATCCCATGCTTGTGCCATGGATACACTGATAAGGATGAGCAGACGCACGACCATGAATTGTCTAAATTGCGTGCATTAATCAAACGATGCAAAGCAACATGCAAAAAACCGATTTGCTATCGGTTTTTCGAAAATCATTTTGTCACAATATCAATTTGCTGAAATTTGAAACTGGGAACTGTTTGAGATAAATAATCAAGCCGGGAAGGGCATTGAATTTTTAACAAAATGGCTTTTCGACAAATCTAAATTCCGACAAGATGAAATGCCGACAACACAAGAATAAACCCAAAAAAAACCTAATGGCAATGCAGATACCTAGCCGACGGCTGGACCAAAATGGTAAGTATTGGATCACCCCCGAGAAGGCGTCCTTGAGCAAGATGTGGGTCACATATGACTGTGACTGTGTTTGATCAGCACTAACCATCATCCTTGGATGATCGATGGGGTTTCTTTGGCATTATCGGGGGGAGGAAGATTTTGCATTAATCTGGTAGAATGGCGCGTCGTAATGCCTTGTAAGGCACCCAATCTCTCGACCTCGGAGATTCTCTGATCAATTTTCACAAATGAAAAGTCTAGAATGGTCAAAATTCGGCGAGGATTACAGGAACGTCGCCAGAATTTTGAAATTCAAGCGTTTTCACGCCCCAGCCGCGGCCAAAGAAAAGGCGGCCGGGTTGCGGCCGCGTCTGGCGATTTGCCACGAATCAACGCTGAGGGGCGTGGGCCAGATTTCGGAGCCCCTTTAATAAGTTACAACACCGCAAAACTTTATTATCGATTTTGTTTTATTACATGCCGAAATATATAGGCAAATTATGAAATTATGCATTATGACGCCCGTTCTCCCGGAGATTTTCCAAATAATCCTAAAAAAATGAACATAACGCTCCACAAAAACATACCAATCGTGCGCGCATATTTTTGTAGATTGCCATAAAAGCGTTGACTGCCATTTTGTCGATAAAGTCAAATGCGCCCTTTTCAGCGACGCCATGCCCGGCTTTCCCAACAGCAAAACGGCGACAGATATTGGCGTTGTTGTACTGAAGTTGGTTCTGGGCTCATAGCGGGGGGTCTTACAATTAGCGTTGCTCCGAATCTCATATTCTATCGTATTTTACAGGTCGTCTTAATAAAAACACCCCCTCTAACTCGACGCAGAAGCATCGTATCGGAACGATAGTTACACCATTCGAAAGCCCATGAAACGGCGAGTTTGCAACAACCTTCAAAACCAGGTTTTTATTTAAACCTGCTGTTTTTGAATAACAAAAATAATTTAAGAAGCCTTTCCTTGATGTTTGAAATGCGTTGTAAAATGGCGAATTTAGGGAAAAATATGGTTTTGAAAAACCCGCCATTTCAAGGACTTTCGAATCGTGTGCCAATCACAGTCTCAAGGTCGCAAAATCTCAGATCTTCAAAATCTGTAATTCTGACATTTTTAAGGTTTCGAAATTCTCAAAACCCAAGTCTTTTATTCTGGAAGCCTTGATCAGCGCTAAATAATTTTGCGAGGCTAGACAGTATGCCCTCTTCACCCCCTCCCCCCCGTTAACAGTCCAGAGCACTGAAATAAGCTCCTTTAAGCATTTTACTTAAGTTTTTTAGGTTTTCGGGAGTCACATATGTGTTTTTAATGTACGCAAATGACTCACCAAAATTTGCAGGTCCTGTAGTAAAACACGAATGAGCGGCATAAACCGCTCAGGCTCCAGGTAGTAGCCCGTTTTCAGTTGGTCGAAAACGCAAGTGTCTGATGCTGGCGTGGGTGATTCTCTGAATTCACGACATTTTTGAGGTTGTTCGCCTACAGCAGAAATTAGGAAAATTCAAAATTGAGAAAATTACCGACTTTTCAATATAGGTAACCTCGTCAAGCAGCTTCTCTGACACTTGTCCTGGAGTCAAGCCATAAACTAAAATTCACTTAGAAGTTTAGAACCGCACTTACGCGACTTCACAAAAGCTCTCGCTTTATCGTGACGTTGTTCCGAAACGCGTTGACGTAGACCGCGTCTGGTTGCCCAGCGGATGTATTATGGAAAAAATTGGTACTGAACGCTTAGCGGGGGGGTCAAGGCGTCCGAACGCTTTGTATAGAAATGCCCATAAATAGAGCAAGTATATTAATAGTGTTTTTACAAAAAAAACAGATATCAAAAACGTATATTTTTTAAACCATCTAAAAAGTTTTGAAAAAGTAGAAATTTTGATAAAAAAAAATCGATCAATTTTGCGTCGAAAACCGATATTTTTAACATTTTTTAATAAATATTGACTTGGTTTTTCGCTTAGGAATGGCAAAAACTATTCAGAAACTTTTCG
Organism: Mesorhabditis sp. LJ9110; assembly: GCA_038088335.1. Classification (NCBI taxonomy): domain Eukaryota; kingdom Metazoa; phylum Nematoda; class Chromadorea; order Rhabditida; family Rhabditidae; genus Mesorhabditis; species Mesorhabditis sp. LJ9110. The sequence goes on from JBBGBA010000060.1 coordinate 25,302, forward strand.
ACTTTTCTCTTTGAAACATTTGATCCTAAGAAGCAGAATGCTTCCCCTCGATAATGCAAAAGATCCAAGGCTGGCTATATGCTAAATAAGTTTCCTAGCTATAGTCTTTCCCCGATAATATGCCAGTACCAAAAATATGGCATTCTAAGGCTCGAAACAGGAGATCTTGGTTCCAAAAAGACTCACTATCCTTCAACCCATCGTACCCATCTTGTTGTAGATAGCCAGCTCGGGGTCGGGGCTCCGGCGCAGAACGGAATGCTATAACCAAATACACAAACAGCAAATTTTTGATTTACCAGATCGAAACAGGTTCTCCACCGAGTACACCGGGCCGGCAGATGCATTAATAGGCGGTAGTAGAGACTCGTTGATGGAGGAGACATTGCTACTCAAAGGGTGCTGCCGTTCAAGTGCGTCGAATAATCCCAGCAGTTGTTCCATGTTTTGGACATCGCTCGTTCCGAAGGGCTCACATTGGAAGAATAGGGATCCCATTTCCTAGAGATTTGCAAGCATAATATCGAAAGAAAATGACGAAATTCGCATTTGGAGATTTCGTAGGGTCTAAAGGTTTTGCATGGTATTTTGGAGATTTTTTTTCATAAAATTTGAAAATTGATCGGATGAATTTCGACAGTATGAATTTCGAAATTATGAAATTTTGGCATTATCGAATTTCGGCATTATGAGCTTCCGACATTCGGATGCCGGTATTATGGACTTTAGACATCATGAATTTCGGCATCATGAATTTCGACATCATGGATTTCGGCATTTTAAAGTGGATGTTAATCAAGCGTGTATTTCACCATGTAGTTTCTATACCTTTAGCAATTTCTGGGGCTGGCTGTCCCTGCACGCCGATCGGGTACTTTCACGACGATAACCCCACCCCGAATACATTCGCCGGTAAAAATTATCCAGTTCTTCGACGAATTTCTGAATTAAAGTAAAATCACAAAAATCAAAAAATCAGCAAAATTTATTAAATGGGACTGGCAACACGTTAAGGTTCCGACCTTGTAGAACTCGACGCGCCGCGCATTCGGCAACAAGCTCGACTCGTCCAACGGGAGATGATCAGAATTTCGCCGCAGAGCATCTTCCCCAATTTCCATATATTCAAGCATTGTACCCCAGTGCACATCCGGGTAGTCGAAAACCTGGAAGTGGGCGTTTTTAGATACGGTAAAGCCTTTGAAACAGAATTCAGGATTTACTCCTAACTTTTTTTGTTCTATATTTCTTCTTTATCACATCTTCCCCCTGGACCTGTATGGATCCTATGAAAGTAGCTGTAAATAAGCTAGTAAATAAGCTAGTAAATAAGCTAATAAATACCGAAAATGGCTGATTTTCAAAATTCTAATAAATATATAATTCTAATTATTTAATAACTTATTTTTTTTTATTGTGACATCCTTTAGTTCTAGCGTCAATATGTTTACCTATACTGCTTAGCGTCAGGTCAAAATCATGCCCTATAAATACAGCTCACTAAAAAACCAGTCAAACAACCTGACTGCCAGGTGGTGGGTCAAAGATGGAGAAGAGCGATGGAGGCCTTGGCTCAGAAGAGACCCGTCTGCTTGTTGGAGCGGCTGTCACGAGCTGCTTGGCCAGAGCGTTGCTGTGATTGAAAAAGTTGATCACATGCGCCGGAAATTTGTCGATGTCATTTTTGTCCCAGCTTGTCTTGTAGATGTCGGCGTAGGTCAGACAACCCGGGTCCTTATCTTTCTCTAAAAGTTATTTCTTCTTCCTGAAAATTCAGCCCTTGGCTACGAGTAATGCGGTTTGAAATTAATTCGACATACCGTCTTCGCATATCCGGGAATAGATGTTGCTGCGGGACCAGACCGTTGATCCAGTTATCGTGATGCACAAAATTAGCAATAAGTGGGTGACCATGACGAACTGAAGCAGCACGTTTGGTCAGATATTTGTTTTTTTTTGTTGCAAAAACAGGGTGCCCCAATGGAAATCACTTTCGGCATTTGGCCGACTGCCACCGGTTCGCGACCAAATTTTTGCCAGCGATGGGAGTCCATCAAAACTATGTGCGTCCGAATTTGCTCAACACCCTATTATAGCCAACGAAAAAAGTTATAGCTAATATGACATTTTTTTGCCGATTTCCCTGGGATTTTGACGGATTTCGACCTCGGAATGATTGGAAAAAATGAAGATGGTAGTTTCTACCTGACACATTTTTTTGTTTTACGAAACCGACGGCTAAATTTGGAGTTATTAACAAAATCGCCAGAAAATGCACGTCCTTCGAGAAAAATTCCTGAAAATCCGCATGCTAAGCGCGAAAACATATCAAAAACGAGTGCCAGTAACTCTAAAAATTTGTTTTTCAGCGAAAGACGGCGAAATGCCTAGGGGCGTTTTTTGGGACATTGTAGCCGAGGGGAGAACGAAACAATTTAAAGCTAGCCTAAAAGAGAAGGCACTGTGATTTGCTCACTTCCTAAAAGACCAACGCAAAATCCTAAAGAAGCTAAATATGTGAAAAGCGGTTCATCATCGCAGCACCGCTATTTGGGAGCCACGATATCGGGTGCTGGATTTTGGAACAAGGTCAGCATATCCCGCAGGCTATCCTATTCTCTATCCCACTTCTCAGCGAATCCGACCAGCAGAAAACTTTATTTCTTTGAAAAACAGATAGATCATAACAGCAGCAATGATTTAGCATATCAGGTTGAGGTAGAATTTATTAACACAATTTTCTGGATCACAAAAGTAAGATAAATAAAAAAATTCAATGAAATGAAAGTATATATGGGTCGGGGCCTGGGGGCGCCGCAAAAGGCTCCTCTCGGGGAGCCCTTTGGGGGCGTGCCGGGTGGCGCCTGGGGGCGCCGCCGCTATGATTTTTGCCGGGGCGCCGGCCCCACCCGCGGGGCATGTGGAGTTATGCTAAGCTTCGATTCTAATGTTATTTATTCAACCTGTGCCCAAACAAAGCACCATAAAAAGACGAAACAGTATATTTAATAGAAGTCGGTCTCCATTTCCGTGTCGGTACACGGCCGTTCAGATCTATGGGAAGGCGCGCACGAGAGGGGCTGACAGAGTTTTCTATAGGGTTAAAAAACCAGCCATAGAAAATGTTCAGGATTTTCTCCTTTTTTGCTGATAACTTTTCCCCTGAGTCATATTTCGAAAATCGCCGCTTTAGTTCGATAAAGCAAAAAATTCCCCACAATTTCGTAAAAAAAACTTTTATATAATGAAGTGTTGGAAGCGGTTTCTATGGCTTTTAAAGCTCGTGCACGCTCTGAACGGCCGTGGGTAATCGTAGCATCGGAATCCGAGCAAACACTGTTGTCTTCAGAAACGGTCAATCACGGTTTTCTTTTGTTCTTCATTGTCAAATCTATCATTCAATTTACTTTTCCATGACATATCTGCATGTTTTGCTTTGCATCTGGGTTTCCCGGCTCCTCCGCGTCAGCCTCTGGCGCCGCCATAGGCGCCTCCCGACACGCCCCCAAAGGGCTCCCCGAGAGGAGCCTTTTGCGGCGCCCCCAGGCCCCGACCCATATATAAATGAAAGCATTGATGCCAAATCAATGACGTCCATTCTCTCGCAAGGCGTCCAGGTAGTCCTAAAAAACGTTATGACTTTTCGTATAAACTTACCAATCGCGCGCGCATATTTTTATAGATTCCCATAAAGGTATCAATCGCCATTTTATCGATATTGTCAAAAGCGCCCTCCTCGGCGACGTCATAGCCCGCCTCGCTGAATCGCCGGCAGATATTCGCGTTGTTATACTGTAATTTACATAGATAATTTCAAGCACGCTTTATATTGCTTAAGTTTACGTTACACAAAATACCAACGACAGTTTGTAGATCCTGTAATAATACTCGGGTCAGGGACATAAACTTCTCGGGCTCCAAATAATACGCAGATTTGAGTTGGTCCATAATGCAAAATTCGGAAGGCGGTGATTTTCTAAATTTTTCAAATGTTCTTAAAAAATTTCGTTTTTAGTCTGTTTTCGCAAAATCTGCACTGATTTGCCTATTTAAACTTGTCCTTTCAGATCGATGCCAAAAATTACGAAACTAGGATCAGCGTAAGGCCTGGAACGGCCACATTTTAATGGCCAATTAAACCCTAAAACCCACTTTTCACTTACTGCCACCTTTTCAGACATTTTTTTCAAGGCGTCTGATCGTTCTATGCCATAAACTAAAATGGATTTTTAAAAAACGCTGGAGTCGCAAAACGTACGTGATTTTACAAAAACTCTTGCATCATTATGGCGGTCTTCTAGATCGCTTTCGTTCAAACCACGCGTTGTTGCCCAGCGGATCAATCCTGAAATATATTTTTTTGAATAGACAAGCAGCAGAAGCATTTTGCCAAATAATACCCACTGTCTTTCAGTTCTTCATATCCGTCTTTTTGTCGGTTCTCGGCTTGGGCAAGGCGCTCTTGGGCAGCACCAAATGCTAGAAACAATTATGCAAAATGAAAAATTAATTTTACCGGTTCGAAACAAATTTATAGTCGATTCATTCAGATCCTTTTCAGAGGCGAGTATCTTCGTTGTCTCGTCAAAAAGAGGTAGAGAATCGTTATTTGATGTCTTGTTGCTTCCGAAAAGGTATCCTAAAATTGGAGCTGTCTCAACCAGTTGTACAGCTTGCTAATTATCTCGTCAAAAAGCTCACGCTCCGCAAACATCTCAAAAATATCATCATTCGCCGAATCAGCAGCGACCCAGCCAGACTGCTGCTCAATTTCGTCAAATAACCCCAGCAGCTGCTCCGTTTTTTGAATATCACTCTTTGTTAGAGGTTGGCATTGGAAGAGTGCGGTCACGATTTTCTGAAAAATGTTTTTTTTGTTGTTTGTTGCACACATCCACTCCATACTGGCAGCATTTTCTGGGGCTGACTGCGGTTGCAGGCCTTTTGCACTTCGTCGCGCTTATAACCCCACAACGAGGACATTCTGCCGTAAAAACCATCCAATTGTTCGGCGAATTCCTAAACGTTAGCCAGATAAATAGACGCGGTGTGGGCTTAACTTCACCTCAAAAAAAACCCTTTAATAAAGGAAATTCAAACCTGATAAAACTGCTCACGCTGCGCGTTCGGAAACAGGCTGGACTCATCAACTTTCACATAGTCATCGTTGCGCAGCCAGGCATACTTTCCGATTTCCATATAGCTGAGCAGTGAATTCCAGGGCACATAGGCGCCGAAAAATATCTAAAATTTTAATAACTTTAGGGGGGAAAGCCTTCAGGTACAATGGAAGCCGGGTTCTTTAGCATTATAGGGGGGTGGGGGGGGGGGGGTTGGGGTTGGGGAAACAAAGTTTTTTGCGTAAATCTAGAATATCTCACTATCTTCAACAAAAAGTATTTTCATGATGTTTTTTAGTCAAATAAAACCATATTTTAACTAGAAAAACAATCTAAAAATTTTCAAAGGTGTTCAAAAAGCCGAAGTCTTGGCCAAAAACGGAAAAACTATATTTTTTTGTAGTTTGTAAAGATAAAGAAAGGAAAAACAATTTAGAAACACTCCCACCATTTATATTTTAAAAATTGGTTCCTAAAAGTCCCCCCCCCCGATAATGCGAAAGAACCGCCAGCCGATCAAGAACCAACACCGATGCGTTCGGGGGCGGTTGTCACGAGTACTTCGGCGAGCGCGTCGCTGTGGTTGAAGAATTGAATCACACGCGTCGGATATTTGTCGAGATCATCTTTATCCCATTTTGTCTTGAAGAAATCGATATAGGTGAGGCAACCCGGGTCGTTCGGTTCTAAAAGTGTCATTTCCAGTACGGATATCGCGTGGAAAGGATTAGATTTGGCCAAGATCCGGTAACCTTGACTTCGCAAATCTGCAGTCTCTCACCGTTAGAGCATATACTGGAAAATCCTCCCTCGCGGCTCCAGACCGTCGCCAGGGTTATGGTGATGCAAAACGCAAACAAAACGCGGGTGAGCATCCCTAGTCAAAACAGCCGTCTTTTCTTATCACAACGAATTCCGTAATCATAATGCCAAAATCACGAATTCGATAATCCCGAATTCCAAAATCCTTAATTCCTCCACGAATGCTAATTACAGGGTGTCCAAATAAAAAACACCCCCTCTAACTCGAGGAAAAGTATCGAATCGGAATGATAGTGATATCATTGAAAAGCCCTTGCAACGGCAAATTTACAACAAACTTCAAAACCACGTTTCTCTTAAAATACCCTATTTTACAGAGCATTTAAAAACCTTACGGAACGGCCTCTGCATCCAATTAACGGCCACGTCAGGTAGTTTTGCTTGGAAAAATTGCGGCAAATTAGTTCGATTGCAACACCGAAAACCGCAAAAATGTTAAAAAACGGCTTGTAAAATAGTGGATTTAAATGAAAACCTGGTTTTAAATTATTACTGTTGCAAACTCGCCGTTTCAAGCGCTTTCGATGGCGTAACTATCGCTCCGATCTGATACTTCTGCATCGAGTTAGAGGAGGTGTTTTTTGGGACACCATGTGCGGTATCAATAGAACCTTTGACCACGTTTTTTCGGTAAAATACGTTTAAAAATTTTCTTCGCATCTCGAAATTTGGAAAATGGCATAATAACTACCGGTGCCAGGCCGGTTCGAGAAAACTAGCTTTAGGAAATAACCGGTGGTCCATGGACAAAATAATTTTAATTTGATGATCTGGTTTGGCAGTTTCTTCGGGGTCTTGGAATTCGCGGCTATGAGCATTCCGGGTTTTGGCATTCGGTTTTATGGTAGCAAATGAAAACAGCCGGCTAAATGGAAAGGGCCAACGATAATGATGGATTGTAGCGGACCTTACAACAAGACAGGGCCACACAGTAAAACTCCCAGATAATCATCAAGAGTTTGTTAACCAGCAAACGTTTTAAGGAGCTACTCAGGTCAGGCTCGCAACAAACCGTCACCCTATGTGGCTCTCCTTTTTTAGCGGGTTGTGCCTGATTTATGGCTCAGGGTCAAGGTTTCGTTTTTCAGCGATCCTTCTAGGCAGCTGGAAAAACTTCTTATATTTATTTATTGAGAAGGCAAAAAATTATCAAAACGTAGGAGTGATTTAACAGATCAAAACAAGTTTCATGATAGTTTTTGCAAAATGCACCGGGAGCTTCGTAAAATGCCGGTGGAGCGAAGCCATTGGCATGCTTTCTCTGTCAAGTCTCTTAAATAATCCTAAATATTGAGATTATTAAAAAAAATAAAAACGTACTAGCCTGGCGAGCACATTTTCGTAGATTTCCACAAACTTCTTGATCGTCATTTTATCGATAAGGTCGAAAGCGCCCTTTACAGCAACATCATAGCCACCCTCAGCGAGGTAACGACAGATATTTGCGTTGTTGTACTAAATCAATCATGTAATGTTTTGAAAACCGCTTTTAAAGCAAAAGACAGGAGAATGACCAAAAGCAAAACGCGCGCGACGAGGCAACAGAGCACATGGTTACCGCGTAGAACGTACTGACTCGTACTGACTAACCGCAATCTGTAGATCCTGCAGTAAGACTCGCACCAGTGGCATAAACCTCTCATGATCCAAATAATGAGCCGATTTCAGTTGATCAAAAATGCAAAATTGCGAGGGTAGAGGTTCCCTATACATATTTTTTACTTGGAAAAATCAAATATACTTTTCAACGCCTGCCATTTTCTTAGAAAGTTGTTGCACGGTACTCAATCGATCCTTCCCATGCACTGAAGTTTGTTGAGAATTCATTTGAAAACTATACGCGACTTTAGAAACACTTGCGCCACGTTCAGACGATTTTCCGAATCCACCACATTCAGCCCTCTAGCAGTAGCCCAGAGCAGAAATTCTGAAGTTCTGATTGTGAGACGTCAAAACACAAAACTTGCCGTCTTTCGCCTTTTCGTAGGCTATCTGCTTGTCATCTTGCATTTCTCCCACTTTCGCAATTACTGGCGGCTCCTTCGCATCATGTCCGATCGCTAAAAGCTAATTTTTAAAAAACGATCCGCGCTTTACCGGACTCGAACGAGGCATCAGCTTCGTTGGGTTTATTCAGCCCAAAAATGATAGGTCCACGCAAATAGCCTGAAATTTGAGTTGGTTAAAGATACCCAAATTTAAAACGAGCTTATTAAATTTATTACAAAAAACGAAAAAGGCCTACGTTTTTCCAATTTTTTAAATCCTTGCAACGATTTTGATAAAGTGCGGTTTCGGCTATCATTGGGTTTCAACCAATTTGGATGTGTCTCAATTTCTTCAAATAGCCCGAGCAGATCCTCAGCGTTTTTAATATCACTCTTTCCAAATGGCTGGCAATTGAGGATCTTGTCGAACATTTTCTAAATCAAACTGTCGTGAATCTGCAAGCTCTGATTTGTACCGCCAGCGTTTTCTGCGGTTGCGCCAACTTGCAGCAGCTTAATGCATTTGTGAAATTAAAACGATATAATTCTAGTTCCCGCACCAATCCAATGAGAAATCGATGGCGCTCCGCAGCGAAATCCTGCAATAAATATTGATATTTGTTTGATGTAAAAGCGATTTTGTAAGGTTTGCCGATTTTGGGGGTTGCCTTGGAGCTAATTTGCCTCGAGCTCTCCAAGCAAAATGACTGCCGTTATTCAGATACAGATCCCGTTACTGAATCCTTTTAAATGCGTTATCAAATAGTGCGTTGCAATAAAACATGGTTTTTAAAATAGTTGCAAATTCGCCGTTTCAAGGGGTTCCGAATCGTGTAGCTTTCATTCCGATCCGACCCTTCCCTTTCCGGTTAGAGGGTGGAGTCTCTGTTTTATTGGTAACCCTGTTTCTGATGAGTAGCGCTGGCCTTATTCAAATTAGTAGTATAGTAATTCTGGGGTCCCATGGCCATGGACTAGCTCCGGGTCCAATCCGCAAAACAAGTGCTCCGGGTGGGGGTCGAACCCGCATCCTACGGCTTTCGAGTCCGATGCTCTACCTATTGAGCTACCGGGGCACGCGGAATGCCTCTTTCAGGGCAGCTGCTATCCATGCCAGCCCCAACCGTAGTGTTATTCGACAAAAAAGTTGGCCCGGTTCGGTCGCTCTTTTCGAAATTACCTTATAGAAATTGGATCGCTCGTCACTCGGCAACAAACTCGATTCATCGATCTTCAGATGATACCTATCTTCCCTGATGCGACGCACCGTGCCAAACCATGTCCCGGCGGACTGATAATGGCGGTACTGAAGTGATTTTAGACTGAAGTAACGGTTTGAAAACGATCAACGGTCGAAGAGGCGAAAATAAAAAACCTACCCCATACTCCCCTGCGCGCACGCCCGTTAAAATGATCTCGGCGATTGTGTCGCTGTGGTCGAAAAAGTTGGTGAGATGTGCCGGCAAGTTGCCGAGCTCTTCTTTCGTCCAATTCGGTTGAAAGAAATCATTGTGAAGGTAGCAGCCCGAGTCCTCTAAAAATCGGGGCTTTCAGCGAAACTAAATATTTGTATCCGCGAGCCATTAATTTGCAAATTGGAGGATCCTTGGAGTTTCTTCGACTTGCATGACTCGATCATTGATCTCACTACATTTCGGGTTTTTTTTCATTGCATTACACTACATTTCATGAAGAAATTCACTATTCTTAAGGGTTTAGTTTTTATTTAGATTGTTTTTTGCCAAATGGACAACTAGAAAAAAGTCTCGGCATCCGAATGAAAGCAAACCCAAGCCACCCATTCTACCCTTACGCTACTTAAAATAATAAATAAAAAGCATGGTTGAAAACCGCTTCGCGGCTTTTTAACCCTGGCCTGTCTCGGTTCCCTGACGTTCTTCACTTTGCATAGTTCTGGCCGAACCCATTTGGCAAAAAATGAAAAACATCTCCTTTTCTGGTTTATATAAGCTTCATCCATTTCCGGAGAATTCAAGTCGTTGCTTAGCAAAGTTGGGTGATCGGATCTTAGCGATATACATAAATATACATTTTAGTACCCAAAATAGCATTTTTTGTAAATCCTGGTAGACCGGCAGTGATGCCAAACGGATAACTCAACTAACGAGATATCACCCATACCCTAAAAGCCTTCCACTGGCCCGATACGTGCGGAACAGCCGGATGCAAATGCACACACAGAAACTATTTTTTGAACACAAATAAATAAAAATAAGTTGCTAATACCGTGTAGGGGACCACATGTATCGAACCATTTTCCGCCCTGCAACAAAGCGGATCCGATGACGACGAGGCACAAAAATGTCAGCGGAACGAACACCATTGAACAAAAAAAAGTGGATTGCCTGAAAATAAGACAGTTAGCGTAAGGCTCGTTTCGTTTCGCAAATAATAGCGACAGTGGAGAGATCATCGTGGAACTTAAGTTTAAACTAACGGCAAAGTCGCCATATAACATCGCCGTCACCCTAGCTGAGGTTCATTCACGGGGGGCCGGGCCCGATTGATGGCTCAGGGTCAAGGTTCCGTCGGTCCGGTTTGGGCACAGATTTGCGAAAAAGATTGTATTTATTTTCGAAACGATTAAGCCATGGTAGAAGCATCACGTAAGACACAAAGAATATGTAGCAAGTGTTATCAAGGTTCGGGTACACGGGGGAATAAGGGGGGGAGTTCAAAGTTTTTTGTAATAAAGGCATTTTTTAAATATGGTTTCTTTCGGGCTATAAAAAGCGCTTAGTATATTTCTGGCCCTCTATAGAATGGCATCTTCAAAATATCGAAAAAATTCAAAACGCCGAAACGAGTTCCCCCGTTCCCCCTTTATCCTATGTGCTGCCCATAATTTTCAAAATAGTTCATAGGCTATAAAATTAAAAACATCTTAAATTAACAATCACAAACAAACATAAATTAACATCTTAAAAATTTGGCTTCCGCCGTTATCCTGTCATTGGCTTAGCTTCTGATTGCTTTTGGTTTTTCACTAAAAAACCAAGGCTCGTCATAGTTTTACAAAATGCACTGGGAACTGTTAAAAAATGCCGGCGGTGTGCAGCCATTGACATGTCTTTTCTTCCGAAATAATGAGCAATCAAAGATAGCCCTTGCAGGTCAAGAGAAGGTTTGTTTGAAGTTTGGTGAAAAGTGCCGGGAGTCCAAGCAACATTCCGTGGGAGCGCAGCCTTTTGCATGCGGTTTCCTTCATGTCATTAGCATATTCCTAAAAAAACAACGATCCAACGACGGAAGAAAAGCTTACAATCCTGGCGCGCAAGTTTTCGTAGATTTCGGCAAACTTCACGACCGTCATTTTGTCGATAAAGTCGAAGGCTCCCTTTTCTGCAACATCATAGCCACCCTCGGCGAGGTAGCGGCAGGTATTTGCATTGTTGTACTAAAGCAACTAATTGATGATGATGATGCTTCATGATGTCGAAACTCAGAATGTCGAAATTCAGAATGTCAGCAGTTTTTTTTTGCATAGGATTCTGGGTTTTCTCGGGTTTCGATATCCGGAATTTCCACACTATAAAATTTCGACATCGGGGTAGCGGGCGTAGCCCGCTAACCCCTTTTGGTTTGAGGTACCCCCCCATACGACTCTTTTGGGGTCCTTTTCCGGATTTAAAAAAGAACCATGCATTGGATCGCGAAACTGAATACACCATCGGAACCGGCGACACTTTTTGCATACTATAAGTTTTTAAAAATTGAAAAAAAGTTAAATTTCGAATTTTAACAGCCGATTTAAATTGCGTTTCGAGGGGGGTCTGCGTTTGTATGTGTGTGTGTGTGTATGTACGCAAAACCTTTGTAGTCGTCAAAAAGTGCCTTCCCATGGTCCGTTTGGGCTGAAATTTTCCACATATATCGACTTGATGTAAATGAAGGTGAGGAAGAAGCGTTTTTTTCAAAATAGGCTTTTAAAAATTTTTTATTTAATTTTTAAGTTTAAAAGCTAAATTGCGGCCAAAACAAGGGTTAGTGATGTTCGTTTAGGCTGAAATTTTGCTCAAAGATGCATAAGACCATGCCGGAATAAGTAAAGAGGAAAGTGCATCGAAAGAATGCTTCTCCTTTGAGTTATTACAAATTTAAACCTCCGCCATACGGGGCGCCACCTCCCCTTTCTCGGCCCCCAGTCCCCGGGTCAGCCAGGCGGGTGTAGGTCCCCCAAGAGAGGCCCTCAGTCTCCCCGTTGGCCTAGTGGTTAGCACGCTGTACTGGGAAGACTTGGCTCCCGAGTTCGAACCCCGCCCGGGACATCGTTTTTGCCGATTGGCCCCCGTGCATATGGTTTTTAGTACCGTTACAAAGCGCCGCAGGCAATTTTTTTTGAAGTATTGTGTACAAGCGTTCATCTGAATAAATATCCCATGACTTATTCTATGATCTTAACAACAAAATTGAGGCAAAAAGGGCTAAATTCTCTAAGCAAGTCTTTCAAAGGGCTTGGTTTCCGCAAAGAGATCATTCTCGTGGCAACAAAGTGCTAAATTCCTTAAAACTTGAAAAATGCCACAAAATGTGGGATCAACCAAAAGTTGCTGGCACCTTATTAAAAGGGACAGACTCGTTTTTAGCCGTTTCGGCTTATAAATAAAAATTTCTGTATTATGATCCATTTTCTTGAAATGAGTCTGTGGACCTGACCTGTAATCTAAAGCAGTCCCAAGTTTATTATTAAGCTTTTAATTAGCCAGCAGCTTTTTGTTGTTCCCACATTTTGTGGCATTTTTCAGAGTTTTAAAGGAATTTAGCACTTTTTGTTGCCACGAGAATTGATCTCTTTTTGCGAAAACCAAAAGCCCTTTTTTGAAAAGACTCTTTTTAGCCTTAGAGATTAGAATCTGCGACATAGTTAAAGTAACCCCAATTAACTCTATTTTCTTTTTTCGAGAACCGATTTTTAAAGGGAAAGTGCAGATGGAAGCAAAACCAGCCGCAATGTCAGCGAGTGCACAGAATAGCCGCGTATATGGTCGTGCTTTCCATAAATTGCTTACAGCCATCTGCAGATCTCGAATTACGACGCGAAACAGTGGCATAAACTTGTCCTGGTTCAAATAAGTAGACGATGTCAATTGGTCCAGAATGCAAAATTGTGATGGTAGAGTTTTCCTAAAGTTCTGTTTGCCTTCTCTCCGCGCTGATAAATCTCATACAGCGTCAAACTTACGTCTCAATACTTGTAACTTTTTCGGCAAGTTTCTGCGTAGCTGCCTCTCGGTCCATCCCGGATACTAAAATCAGTTAACTATAATTGTTTAATCAGTTATTAAACGAAGCCAGGTTGTGGGTTGCTCAGAAAACTTTACGAGATCTGATGAATCCCCTGACGTCCTTTCGACGCGCTTCCGAAGTTGACGCATTGGACCCACGCCCAGTGGCCCAGAGAAGGAATGCTGAAAATGATTTTCTGGTTGCCATCCGTTGATGTCTGAAAATTACCGTCTTTTAGCTCTTCATAGTTGTTGTTTTGGTGATTGTCCGCTTCTGGTTTGACTGCTGATCTCTGCTCGGACCCGAACACTGGCAAAAAATTTCGGTACACTTAGGATAACGGGGTGCAAAAAAAATAACGGGGGGAGCAAAGTTTTTCACAATAAAATAGTTTAAAAATCATTTTTTCGCACTATAAAAAAGCCATTATTAGTATATTTTAGCTTCTCCATCGAATGGCATTTTGAGAAATCGAAAGGATTCAAACGTCGAAAGTAGGTCCCCCGTTATCCTATGTGGTGCCCGTCATTTTCATCGAAATTTTTTACGCTAGAAACTTTTTATATGACATTTTTTTAGCATATTTTTGACTCAATTTCTTTACCGAGAATAGAAGCATACCAGATTTAAGCAGATCGTCACTTTTGTCTTGGTACGGAACGAATTGGGCCGCATTTGGCGAAAAGATCACGGGCCCGTTCAAATAACCTGAAAGTGTGGGGGGGGGCAATTTTTGACCAAAACCTCAAAAATTGTCAAAAATTTAATTCTTTTTTACTTCGGGTTTATATCTGAAAACTATGTAAAATTCTATAAAAATTGTTTAGATTTTGTCAGGGCCGTAGAGAATGGAATGATACCGAATCGTCGTATCGCAGAAAAGGACTTACGTTTTTCAAACGCTTCAAACGTTGCCGAAACAGTCTCTTCTTCGACTTCACCACTTCCTTCAGGTTGTTGTCTCACCCAATTCGAGTGTCTCTCAATTTCATCGAATTGCCCGAGTAAGTCTTCCGTGTATTCAATATCACTTCTACCAAACGGATGGCAGGTCAGAATCTTTGAAAACATTTTCTAAAATCTCATTTGTTGAAACTACAAGCTTTCAAATTCACCTGCAACGTCTTCTGGGGCTGGACAGATTTGCATGCATCCTGGGTGTTTGTTGAATTCTGAATTTTCCAATCCTCCGGCGCCGCCGCTGCGCCAAAATCAAAACGCTGCTGGACGTATTCCTGAAATGTTGATAAGGCACAAAATTGTACATTAATTTGGATTCTAGCAAAAGACTGACCTCGTAAAACCGCGTTCTTTCAGCATTTGGCAAGAAATTCGATACATCGATCATTGCCCAGCTGCGAGGGTGCGTCATCACAGCCGCCGCCATACGCCAATGCAGGGCCGCCGGATATAAATGAAGCTGAACAAAATTTAACCGTTGTCGAAAGAGGTCTCGACGATCAAATACTGATGGCAAGAAAACTGATGCGCCGACCGATTTATTCGCTCTCCTGGCCGTCAAAATCAGCTCGGCGTTTGTATCGCTGTGATTGAAAAAGTTGACGACATTTTTCGGCATTTGGTGGAGATCGTCCGTGTTCCATTTCCCCATATGAAAATCCCGGCGCAGATAGCAGCCTGGGTTCTCTGGAATTCAGGCTTTTTTGAAAGCTTGGCAACGTGAGTTGTGGTGCGTCGCGAAATTTTGAGAGACACTCACCTTTTAAGGGGCCGCATTCGTAAGAGCTATGGCTTGCCGGCCAGCTTGATGCACCTATGGCCAGAGCGCAGAGAAGTATCAGCCATCGGGAGACCATAGCGTTCTGGAATAAACAAGGCAACTCAACGAAAACCTCGGCTGGGGGGGTATCTGAAGCGATCTAAAAGGTATGTAAGTTTGGGGGGATTCTTATACAAAGGGCACCGTATCCTCTTGCCACGCTTCTGGTTTGACTGCTGATCTCTGCTCGGACCCGAACACTGGCAAAAAATTTCGGTACACTTAGGATAACGGGGTGCAAAAAAAATAACGGGGGGAGCAAAGTTTTTCACAATAAAATAGTTTAAAAATCATTTTTTCGCACTATAAAAAAGCCATTATTAGTATATTTTAGCTTCTCCATCGAATGGCATTTTGAGAAATCGAAAGGATTCAAACGTCGAAAGTAGGTCCCCCGTTATCCTATGTGGTGCCCGTCATTTTCATCGAAATTTTTTACGCTAGAAACTTTTTATATGACATTTTTTTAGCATATTTTTGACTCAATTTCTTTACCGAGAATAGAAGCATACCAGATTTAAGCAGATCGTCACTTTTGTCTTGGTACGGAACGAATTGGGCCGCATTTGGCGAAAAGATCACGGGCCCGTTCAAATAACCTGAAAGTGTGGGGGGGGGCAATTTTTGACCAAAACCTCAAAAATTGTCAAAAATTTAATTCTTTTTTACTTCGGGTTTATATCTGAAAACTATGTAAAATTCTATAAAAATTGTTTAGATTTTGTCAGGGCCGTAGAGAATGGAATGATACCGAATCGTCGTATCGCAGAAAAGGACTTACGTTTTTCAAACGCTTCAAACGTTGCCGAAACAGTCTCTTCTTCGACTTCACCACTTCCTTCAGGTTGTTGTCTCACCCATTCGAGTGTCTCTCAATTTCATCGAATTGCCCGAGTAAGTCTTCCGTGTATTCAATATCACTTCTACCAAACGGATGGCAGGTCAGAATCTTTGAAAACATTTTCTAAAATCTCATTTGTTGAAACTACAAGCTTTCAAATTCACCTGCAACGTCTTCTGGGGCTGGACAGATTTGCATGCATCCTGGGTGTTTGTTGAATTCTGAATTTTCCAATCCTCCGGCGCCGCCGCTGCGCCAAAATCAAAACGCTGCTGGACGTATTCCTGAAATGTTGATAAGGCACAAAATTGTACATTAATTTGGATTCTAGCAAAAGACTGACCTCGTAAAACCGCGTTCTTTCAGCATTTGGCAAGAAATTCGATACATCGATCATTGCCCAGCTGCGAGGGTGCGTCATCACAGCCGCCGCCATACGCCAATGCAGGGCCGCCGGATATAAATGAAGCTGAACAAAATTTAACCGTTGTCGAAAGAGGTCTCGACGATCAAATACTGATGGCAAGAAAACTGATGCGCCGACCGATTTATTCGCTCTCCTGGCCGTCAAAATCAGCTCGGCGTTTGTATCGCTGTGATTGAAAAAGTTGACGACATTTTTCGGCATTTGGTGGAGATCGTCCGTGTTCCATTTCCCCATATGAAAATCCCGGCGCAGATAGCAGCCTGGGTTCTCTGGAATTCAGGCTTTTTTGAAAGCTTGGCAACGTGAGTTGTGGTGCGTCGCGAAATTTGAGAGACACTCACCTTTTAAGGGGCCGCATTCGTAAGAGCTATGGCTTGCCGGCCAGCTTGATGCACCTATGGCCAGAGCGCAGAGAAGTATCAGCCATCGGGAGACCATAGCGTTCTGGAATAAACAAGGCAACTCAACGAAAACCTCGGCTGGGGGTATCTGAAGCGATCTAAAAGGTATGTAAGTTTGGGGGGATTCTTATACAAAGGGCACCGTATCCTCTTGCCACGGCTAGTTTCGGCTATCAGGGGGGGGGATCTGATGCCAGGAAGGTATGGAAGTAGTTTTTTAAGGCGATTTCGGCTAGCGGAGGTATCTAAAGCCACCAGGAAGGTATCTAATCAGTAGTTGTTAAGGGGTATCTGTGGACATTAGCGTCTGGAACCGTCTGGTAGGTAATATATATCAACAGGTAGGTATAGGTAAAAAAAACAGAGAGTGATTCCTCTCTGCTAGCCCCCCACCCCCGTTAAAAGTCTAGAACCAATTAGTAGTCGGCCGCTTAATCAACAAACTTCTGGACCGGAACATTGAAATGCCGATCTACGATAAAATAGATTTACTATCCGATATGGTATCCCAGCCTCCGAGTGGTGATGTGTCTAATTAACCGTGAAGGGTAGGGATAGGGGTTTCCAGATTTTATCAGCACATTATATATGTCGGTAAATAAATGTCTTTTTATTACGAACTCGTATAAAACAACGAATGATCATCTGGAAAATAAATTCAAAGATACTCCTTGCAGGCGGAGCGGAGGGTTGTTTGGCATTTGGTGAAATGTGCGGGGAGCCCAAGCAACATTCCACGAGAGCGCAGGCTTTTGCATGCGGTCTCTTTCATGTCATTAGCATATTCCTAAAACAGAGCCATCCGAAGGTCGACGGCAATCTTACAATTCTGGGGCGCAAGTTTTCGTAGATTTCGGCAAACTTCACGACCGTCAATTTATCGATCAAGTCGAAGGCTCCCTTTTCAGCAACATCATAGCCACCCTCGGCGAGGTAACGACAGATATTTGCGTTGTTGTACTAAAGCTATTAATTGATTTTCTATCATTATGCCGAGACTCATATAATCAAAATTTCATAATGACGCAATTCGGAATGTCGAAATTCGGAATCGAAATTTTTTTTGCGTAGGATTCTGGGGTTTTCCAGGATGTCGATATCCTGAATTACGGCATTATGAAATTTCCACATTATGATCTGCGACATCGTTAATCAACCCCAATTAACTATATTTCCAACATTTCGAAAACTACTTTCTAAAGGGAAAGTGCAAATCTATCATGGAAGCTAAACCAGCCAGAACTGTTAGCGAGTGCACAGAATAACCGCGTATAGAGACGCGCCTCGTAGGCCTTTTCTCAATCCTTACCGCCATCTGGAGATCTCCAATTACGACGCGAAACAGTGGCATAAACTTGTCGGGGTTCAAATAAGCAGACGATTTCAATTGGTCCAAGATGCAAAATTGTGATGGTAGAGTTTTCCTAAAGTTCTGTTTGCCTTCGCGCCGCGCTGATAGAATTTCATACAGCGTCAAACTTACGTCTCAATACTTGTCACTTTTTCGGCAAGTTTCTGCGTAGCTGCCTCTCGGTCCATCCCGTATACCAAAATCCAGGTCAAGCTTTTGCCAAAAAAAAAGATACGTGGTTTGATGAATGCTCTGACGTCCTTTCGACGGGCTTCCGCAGTCGACGCATTCAACCCACGCGCAGTAGCCCAGAGGAAGAATGCTGAAAATGATTTTCTAATTGCCATCCGCTGAGCTTTGAAAGTTACCGTCTTTCAGCTCCTCATAGTTGTTGTTTTGGTGAGTGTCCTCTTCTGGTTTGACTGCTGGCTTCTGCTGGGAGCCGAATACTAAAAACTCTGAGAGAGGGACAGGATCATACCAGAGTGAAGTAAATCGTCTTCGTCGGTGTGTTCAGGGATGGATTGGGTTCTATTCGAAAAAATGGCCGGTCCATTCAAATATCCTGAAATAGTAGGTATTCCGTTTTATTATTCTGGTTCTGTTCGGTTAACGAGGGAGGGGAACCAAATTTTTTCCTCTGATGCTCTACGGCCTTGTAACAAAATATAAAGAACAGTTGTCGCATCTTAGATAGTTTTTAGAGATAACTACAATATGCAGGGTGTCCCAATAAAAACACCGCCCTCTAATTAGACGAAGGAAGATCGGATCGGGATGACAGTCAGACCGTTCGAAAGCGCTTGAAACGGCGAATTTGCAACTATCTTCAAAACTATGTTTTTATTTAAACCTGCCATTCTACAAAGCGTTTAAAAACATTACTGAACGGCCTCTGCTTCTGATTAACGGGTACTTCCGGTCATTTTGCGTGGAGAAATTGGGGCAGATTAGCTCCTATGCGACCTCAATAAGCACCAAAATTTTAGAAAAGGCTGGTAAAACATCGAGTAATAATACAAAATATATTTTTCAAGACTGTTGCAGAACCATCGTTTCAAGGGCTTTTGAATGGTGTAACTATGATGCCGATCTGATACTTCTGCGTCGAGTTATAAGGGGAGGGGGCGTTCTTTATTGGGACACCCTGTAGCCCAGAACCGGTATTTCCGCGAACTAACCCAGTTAAAACATTACTTTAGACTACAGGCTCTGCAATGGTAAGGTCTGATCAATCAAATTAAAGAAGCACTCACGTTTTTCAAACGCTTCAAACGTTGCCGAAACAGTTTGCTCTTCGCCCCCACCACTCCCTTCGGGTTCTTGTCGCACCCAATTGGAATGTCTTTCAATTTTGTCAAATAGTCCTAGCAGGTCCTCTGTGTATTGGATATCACTTCTGCCAAATGGGCGGCACGTAAGAATCTTTGAAAACATTTTCTAAACTCTTCTTTGTTGAAACTACACGGTCTCAAATTCACCTGCAACGTCCTCAGGGGCTGGACAGATTTGCAGGCATCCTGGGTGTTTGTTGAATTATAAGTATTCCAATCATCCGGCACCACCGCTTCGCCAAAATCAGAGCGCTCCTGGACATATTCCTGAAATGTCGGTAAGTCACAAAATTGTACCTGAAAGGGACTCCGAAGTCTGGTCCACGGCCCGGCAAATAGCCAGGTGCGGCCGCAACGCGACCGCGCCGCACGAACTTTTGCCCCTGTTTGGGCTCGAAAACGTGTAAATTTTAAAATTCTAACGCTCGTTCTGGAATCCGCATAAAATTTTGATCCTTATAGACTTTTTAATTATAAAAATGGACCCGAGAACCATTGAGATCCAGGGATTGGGTGCCTTACACGGCATTACGACATGTAATCGTCGCGCACTTAAAAAGTCGTTTTCGCGTCGAGAATATCTCGTTTTACTCAATATTTTACATTTTTTCGCAATAAAATCACTTTTCTGGTACTTCTGGGCAGTGATTCTTTCGTTTTTTGAACAGTAGGTTCAATCCCCGAAGGCACGAGTTTTGACTTCCGAGCTCCTTTAAAACTACTTTTCGACTTTTCCTGTTTCGTTGTCGGATTTGAAAGACTGACCTCGTAAAACCGCGTTCTTTCATCATTTGGCATGAGATTCGACACATCGATCGTTGCCCAGCTGTTAGGGCTCGTCATCCAAATCGCCGTCAAACGCCAATTTCGGGCCGCCGGATATAATTGTAGCTGGACAAAATTTTAGCGTTATTCAAAAATAGCTAGCCCCGAAACTAACCGTAAAGTGTTTTAGATAGGTTGGAAATTCCATTCGGCACCAAGCCTATCATGTGCAGTATTTTTCGCTGCTTCCGAATCTGTTTTCCAAATGAATTTGGAGTTACAGTTCCGTGTGATGGCTCATCCAAAAGCGCAACCTTTTCTAGTCCAGGTTGACGATCTGTGTTGGTCCAGAAAGTATTTTACAAGCTTTTTGGAGGGAAGATCATTTCGGCCCAATTGTCGACAAAAAACAGCTGACACTTTTGTAATCGGACCCCACGACCGGTGATTTAGAAAACAGATTCAGAAGATGCACAAAACAGAAATCAGCCAAAAAATCTGCATAAGATGGGCTTGTTCTCCATAAGAATTTCCAGTCTATATAAAAAAACTTCACAGTAAGGATAGTGCAAATCTAAGGCACCCACCGGGATATTGGCTTTCCTGGCCGCCAAAACGACCTCGGCGTTCGTATCGCTGTGGTTGAAAAAGTTGACGACATTTTTCGGCATTTGGTGGAGATCGTCCGTGTTCCATTTCCTCATATTGAAATCCCGGCTTAAGTAGCAACCCGGTCCTTCTGGAATTGAGGCGTTTTTTGGAAGCTTGGTGGCTTTAAAGGCCTCAAGAACGATGGGCTGCATGAAAAAGCAAAACATGCGTGCACCTGGCGGCGTCGAACCGACGCCGTTCGACCCATAGGCCAACGCTCTATCCACTATAACATGCCTTTAAAGGGATCAGGAAAGCTCAGGAAAAGCATGGAACGGCGTTTAGTCCTAAAATTAGCATAAATCCTTTCTGCCCCCTCTGCCTCGCCGCACTCTCTAGCAATTGTTTGTTATAGCTTCTCCGGTTGGCTCGTTGCCAATTATAGCTGACAAGATCAGTCTCGTGAGCCCTGATATACCGGGCCTTCCTTATCCCTTTAAATGATGTGTCGCAAATTTCCTATATTTCCTTATATTATTATTTTATTCCTATATTTCCAAAAATTCAATTATTTGGTTTTTAAAAATTACTACAAGGTGTCCGAATAAAAATCCCTCTCACTCGACGCAGAAGTATCGGATTTGAATGATAGTTACACCATTTGAAAGCCCTTAAAATGGCGAACTTGAAAAATCCTTTTAAATCTTGTTTTTGTCTAAACCCGCTATTTTTATTTTACCCCACCCTTTTGTTAAATTGTCCATTATTACGGGTTGCATACGAGCTAATTTGCCTGAATCTCGCCAAGCAAGGTCATGGGAAGTTGCCGTTAATTAGCGGCAGTCGGGGTTCCTTAACGCTTATAAATGCGCTAACAATTTCAATGAAAACGTGCTTTTGAAAATTGTTGCAAACTCGCCGTTTCAAGGGCTTTCGAATGGTGTAACTATCATTCTGATCCGACCGAGTTAGAGAGGTGGTATGTTTTTTGAGACGCACTGTATACTACGAATTGACCCTGGAGCGACCGGCCTCTTTGGATCCGCCGATGGATATTGCTTGCGATTAGCATCTGTCCCTGGGCAAGAAAGGGTTATGGATTTGGCCCGTTGCATGGTGCAGATGGAACACTTTAACTGTATAAAACAATTCGTGCCTTATCTATTGAAATATTCTCGCTTTAAACATCCGAACATTCGAAAAGCATTCGACTTGAGTTAATGCTTTTTGCAACCTGGCATAATTTTCCAGATCATCATGTCCTGGCGCTTGATATTTTTTTGCACTTGATTACAGCAGCCGGCAGCTCTTATGAGACGACGTGTTGTGGTATGGCAGGAAGGAAAAAACCCTGGTTTGAAGGCCGATACTGCGCATTGTAATTTTCCGGGTCGTTTTCCAGCGACGCAAAGCAAAGAAAAACTCGAAATTGGTAAAGCTTGGGGCCCTGGGAGGTGTAGGGAGGTGTAATATAACGCAGGCGAAAAACGCCTACGTGGGGCGACAAAAAACGCCTCTTCACATCTCCTTACATCACCCACACTCTGAACCTTACGAAGTGCCCAAAAACGAAACAAAAGCAGAATATCAAATTTGCAAAACCCATAATTTATAGGTGATGACCCGGGTTGCCTAGTCTATACTGACTTCTACCGAACAGATTGGAACAAGGAAGACCTCGGAAAACTGCCTTCACGTGTGATCGACTTTTTCCATCATAGCGATAAGCTCGCTGAATTGATCCTGGCGAGAAGAAGGGAGTATCGCTCGGTCGGTTTTGGCAAATCTTTCAGGTGATGAGCTTGTCGACATTTTCGGCGCCCATTCAGCATCTCTTTAGAGCCTTGGCTCCTGGACGGCCCTGTTGCATCCTTTAAGGACAAATCGTGATCACAGGAAAATCGATGAATCGATCGTGCTGGGCAATAAAGTGATACGGGAGTTTTATAAGGTGAGTTTTGAGTCGCTAGAAGGTTCATTCTCGTTGGCCCTCCCCGGCGTTTGCATTCTTACTGTAACCGTTTTTGGTGAACGCAGCATTTCGATACGTGACATAGCAACATCTTGTACAGAATCTTTCGCTGATTGCATTTAATCCTACTATATATAAAAAAAATAGTGTCTGTGTGTGTGTGTGTGCCACTTTGCATGCAACTTCCGTCAGCGTGTCCGGAGGATATCTCAAGAGGGGAAGGGATGAAGGGGGCGTATGATACGTCATTAGACGCGTAATGGCGTGTAGATGACTGCACGCATATCAGATTTTGCAATTTCGATTGTTTTCGACATTAAAATTAAGTTTTTGCTTAAAAATCGGTCAACCTCTTTGTTAGGAAAAAATTAGCATACGCCGGAAGTGGGAGTAGCCTATACAGGGTGGCGATTAAGTATTTGCGCCTGTTTCAAGCACGTTTTTAGGAGCTAAATCGTAGTCGGCAGAAAAAACAAATAAGTCCATTTTGTAGAAAATTTTTTCCTATATCAGATGCAATGTGAAAACATGAAACTGCTTCACCACATAATTTTAATTTGTCTAAACATGTAAAACCGCGTTTTGTTGTATGGATTTTCTTCATTTTTGAGGAGCTCAGAAATTTTTTTGAAGAAGCTGGATATATTTCCCGATGTTTGGTCGTGGAAAGAGCTATCTGAACTTGCTAGAAAAAATGGGTATGGGCAACAGGGAGTCCTGAATAGGGCACGGAAGCGAAAGTAAATTTTGGCAAAGCTCGAGGGCCGCGCATCCTGTCTCAGAGCGACTTATCGCAGAAGAATGTCCTAGGGGATGAAAGGACCGCGTTGGGGCACTTTTTAGTAATGAGAGGGGTACCGTAGCGTAATTGCTTCGCTTGCATTTTTCGAAGGCTTCCCCTGCCGTTACGGCTCACTTTGACTTTCGGCTGGCACCATCAAAATTGGGTACAAGTAGGATAAGCGGGGGATTTTAAGCAGGGGGGAAACCAACTTTTTCCTGGTCGGCCCTGGTGGGGATAGTAATCAAATATAAAGTGTTTTCACATTGTTTGTAGCAAAATTTAAGCCTATTTGAATCGGAAAAATTTTTTAAAAAGTTAGAAAAACGCTTGAAAAAGTCGAAAATTTGTCATTTTTGGGCCGAAAAAGTGATTTTTAGACCTAAAATTAAATTTTTTAATTAAGTTTTGTAAAGTTTTGATGTTTAGGAATAGCTATAAACAATTTAGAAACACTTCCATTATTTATATAAAAAAATAGGCTTGAGCGGAAAAAAGTTGGTTTCCCCGCCTAAAATTCCCCTGCTTATCCTACTTGTACCCAAAATTGTACTAAACTGACCAAAAAAGGTAGGATTTTTCAATCATCAACTATAATAATTTTCTTGACGCGTCTGTCTGTCTGTCTATCCGTGTGAAGTCGAATTCAACTCGAAGGGGAAAGGAGCTAGAGCTTAGCTCTCTTCGGATTCGGATAGAGCATGCTCGGAAACCCCCAACCTGATAAAAAAATTATGAAAAAGATTTAGTTTAAATTATTAAAATTAACTTTGAAAGTTTTTTCCTTAGTAAAAGGGGTGGGGGACGGAGGTTGGGGTCATTTTGGACATAGTGAGCCAGGTCGGCGCGTTTAGTGGATGAAAATTTTCACGGGAGCCATTCATTTCTTTTTCTCTCATTCCATCCGGTCGGTCGTTATTTTCGTTTTTTTAAAGGATTTCGGCTAGGGGAGGTATCTTAAACCATCGGGAAAGTATTTAGGTAGTTTTTGAAGGGGATTTCAGCCATGGGGGTATCTGAAGCCATCAGGAAGGTATTTAGGTAGTTTTTGAAGGGGATTTCCGCTATCGGCGGTATTGATGGAGGTGGGAAAGGATGTGGTGGAGTGGGGCATGTAGGGTAGCCCGAAGGCCAGATGATTGCAGTCGCGAAGCGACTGTAACCATCTGGTATGTTTTATAAGGCCGTCCGCCAGCCACCCGACCTGTCCCCATTATGGCTTGGCACAGTTTTTTTTCGACCCTATTTTTATGATGCCATCTGAAAGTAGTAGTAGAATTAGTAGGGTGGCATAATTTTGAAAGTTTAAAAAGTTGATTTTTGGGGTTTAAATGGCCGTTAAAGTTGCCGACATGGAAAACCTATCTCGAAAATTACTGGACCAAATTTGCAGGAAATTTGTGACAATACCTAATTTTGGATGGAGATCATTTCTCTAATACATTTCGAAACCTGAAAACGGCTGGAACATAGGAAACTCGCGTACTAAACACAGTTTTTTAAGATTTTCTACTTGATGGGAAATCGGCGGCATCCTAAAAGTAGCATAGAAAGATGCGCCAATTTTTTCTACGTCGAATGATGTGTCTTTTAGGATGCAAAAACAGGGTCGAAAAAAACTGTGCCAAGCCTATTTCGGTCCTCCCGCAAACGGCCTTTTATGCCTTGCCAGCGATCAAAAACTACGTAGAAAATTAATTAAATGTTGGTAACGTTTGAAAGGGCAAAAATTTATGTTCAAAACTGTTTTGTTTTGATTTGGAGAAGCGCCAAAATCGTACGAAGAATTTTCATATAAATTCTCAAGGTTTCGACGATCAAAATTTATTTGCACAAAATCCCACAAAAATCATCAAAAAGAATCAATAGCTTTTTTACTACTTCGTTATTCTTCTTTTGCCATTTCTTAACCCTAAAATATTACTTCCTCAAATGTCGTCTCCACCAAGCTCGAATTTTTGGTTTCTGTGTCCAATTTCGTTGTTGTCGTTTCTTGTTGAGCTTTCCAAAAATTCTCATGATCTTCGGATGCATTTTCGCCTTTCCTACCCATTTTTGCTTCAATTTTTCGCCTTTTGATAGCTTCACCGGAATTTTTGGTGCCTCTGGCTTCCTCAAAATCTGCTTCTCTACAATTCCATCTTTCAAATCGATCACAACGCGCTTGAGCTGCTTCTTTTTCGGAAGTCCGGTTGGTATACGGTACTTGAGCTTGATATAATCTTCATAGTACAGCCCAACAATCTTTTGCAGCGTCTCGCAGTGCCCGAAAATTTCGGCGCGAAGCGCGCGGCGCTGCGCCTCCGTCGAGTTGCTGGTGTTGATTGGCTGGTCGCGGATGCGGCGCAGGATCTGAAAAATTATTTAAAAGGGACTGGGAAGCGGTAGGATCGACGACTCCAGTTGACCACCCATGAAAACATCCCTAAGCGTAAGCTCAGCCTAAGCCTAAGCCTAAGCCTAAGCCTACGAAAATTCAAGATATTTTTTCGATTTTTACAATTTTTTCGCTTTTTTACGATTTATTCGGGGTTTTCTCGACGCCATTTGATTGGGTGTAGAAAAATACGCTAAGAATTCTGATTTGATAAAGTTAAAGGAAAAAGAAAAAACTTTGAAAATGGGTGCAAAATGGTCAAAATGAAAATCTTCTGCTCGTTTTCATTATTTTCAAAATACTATTCGATAGAGCTTCAACAAAAATGCAAAGCGATTTAATTACACCAAAATGTGAAAAAGATATGATAATGTTACAGCAAAAAAATAAAGTAGACTTTTACCCAGAACAATAGCTGAGTGTAAATCACCTTTTTCTGATGCTGCCTCGGCACCCTAGCTTCATCCATGATTTTACGAAATTCCGAGGCCATCTTTCCGGATTTAGGGCTGTACTTGAAGCGAACTTTTTCCGGCGCGCAATACCTTAATAGCAAAAGTAGCAGAAGCAAAAACAATTCGGACGCACCATGTCTGCGGGGCAAAGTGGTGCAGGATGCGAAAGCTCTGTTGCGGATTCTGCCACCGGGGCGGCGTTTGGTCAAAAGCTTTGTTTTGGTAATTAGCCCGTCGCAGGACTCGGGGCCTAAAGAGAAGTTGCAAGCAGAAAAGGGCTCTAGGCTAAGGCCAGCCTAAGCCTAAGCCCAATTAAGATTGAGCCTAAGCTAGCCTAAGCTTAAGTCTCTGCCCCCCAACCGAGGTAAGACTAAGCCTAGAACTAAGCTTAAGCCTAAGCCAAGCAAAACTTTAGGTAAACACAACTAATTGCCATTAACCCACGCGCAAATATGCATATAGCCGCTGACAAAACGGTCGATTGGCTCGCGGGCCACGGCGAAATGGACGGTCTTCTTGGCTGGCTTCCAGACACCTCTACGCCTCTTGACCATCCGAGTCACATCGGGGTGCTTCCGGCAGTTACTGTCACTCAATATATTATATGTAGCAGTTTCAGTTTCAGGTTATAAGAAGTGATGATTGTCTCATAAAAACACGCCGCCTCAAACCCGACGTAGAAGAATAGTCTCGGAATTATATTTACACCATTCCAAACCCCCAAGAAGCAGCGAGTCGACAATGCGCATACTTACAAGCCCTTTTGTAAAATCTTCCCGTTGATTGGGGTGGCTACGAGCTAATTTGCCTCAATTTGTCTAAGCAAAATGGCCGGAAGAAGCCGATAATGAGTTGCAGAGGCTCAGATGGTTGTAAGATAGCGGTTTTAGTATGTACAAACGGGGTTTAACAAAAACATAGTTTCAGATTGTTGCAAGTTTGTCTCTTCAAGCGCTTTCAAGTGGTGTAACTATAGTTCCGATCCGATACTTCTACGCCGACTGTTTTATTGGGACCCCGGTATACAAAACTGTTCGCCTTGGTTTAACTGGTAAGAACGAATAGATGAAAAGCTTTAAACTCACGAACAAAGAGCGGCAGATCCAAAATTTGATGGTGGAAACTCTGGGATCGCGGGGGAACCCTTTCAACCACTTTTGGTTTCATTTTTGTTTCAAACTTGCTTCAAATTTATCCGATACAAATCACAAACCCGCTCCTCGAAGTGCCGGCATCCCCATTGGATCCGTGATATGCATGGAAGAGATCGCACATCACATGACTGACCATCGACGACATCACCTTCGGCACGCTGCACGTCTTGATCCCGAACTGGCCGTCGTTGATTTGTCGCTAAGAGGGGGTTCTAGGAAGTCAAAAAATAAACGTAATATTTGGTTTCCCTTCATCGGCAAAGCTTTTGAATTGAAACAAAATATGAAAATGCCGACACTCGATTTTTCGACACAAGAGTAAAACTTTACTTTACGGCAAACGAAACCGCCGGCAAAATAGCGAAAATGTCGAAAAATTTGGGGTTCCGGGGTGGGTGGGGGTGGCAGATAAAGTAGCCGCCATTAGAAACTCTAACTTACCACCCTCGCATTATGATCCCAGCCCCTTGCAGTTGCAGCGTTGCGTAGGCGCAAGGTCTTTGGTTTCCGGGCGGTAAAGCAGTGCTCAGCGGTGACAATTTGGAGCAATAAATAGAAGACGAGACTCCAGACTACGGCAAAAATCCGGCAGTGCATCACCGATAGCCAAACGCGATGCCGAGGTATCAACGGGCGGCCACTTTTGGGTTGGCAAGCCTCTGCCCATCCTCAGGACAACCATCAGAACACGGTGCTTCGGTTGTTCCTCATTCCTCAGCGCCCGGCTTTCGGCATTACTTCGGCAGATCGGGTTTGAGGGTGAAGTCATTTGGTTGAAGGATCACCCCACAAGAGCACCAAACCATATTCGGTCTCTAGCTTTCTATCTCCCTCTCTCTCTCTCTCTCTCTCTCTCCGGGTGAAAGCGTTACGACCTGTAATTATGCCGCCAGACAAGGGTGACCGGGCTGATAGCGCCATAAATTGTGGCTGGGCTTGATCTTTCCGAAAGTATCTCTCCCAATACGGTTTCTAAAAAATCGCATTAAGAACCAACGAAAATAACTTCTAATTTCTAACTAAATTCGCAACTCTCGCTCTCTCTCTCTCGCCCTCTCTCGCCCTCTCTCACCAACCGTCTCTTTCGCATAACAATTGATAACAATATGTATTACAATTATTCATTTATTATTATTATCATTATTATTATTATTATTATTAATTAACAATTTTGACAAAAGCAATCAATAAATTCAACAAACAATAAAATATGCTACGACCTAACAACTGAACTGAAAATGAGCGTTGCTATTCTGTCGACGGCGTGACGGTTGGACTTTCCAAATCTCCATCAGCCGCTTCTACGGATCGGGTAGGCAACGGGTAGCCGAGTTGTACGAAATCGTTGTAGTAGAGCCCGACAAGGTTCCGCAACGTATCGCAATTGGCGTAGATTTCCTTTCTGATCATGCTTCTTTTGCCATCGGAAAATGCTGCAGTATTGGCTGGCTCATCCATGATGCGGTCGTGGATCTGGAGAATTTTTTGGTCGAGGGGGAAACTAGCAAAAATTTATAGGGGAATTAACGGGAAGGGGAATTAATTAAAAACGGTTTTTGTCACAAATCGTGATTTTAGTACAATTTAACAATATTTTAACTAGAAAAACAAGCAAGGAAAACTCTGAAAAAATTTTTGGCTGCAATTTTGGCAAAAAAGCGGCCAATTTTGGTTGAAAAAACCCTCATTTTTGTATTTTTTAGTCGAAATTTGTCAAAGTCTTTACATTTAGAAGGAGCAAAAAATCATCTAAAAAAGTTTATCTATTTATATTAAAACAATTGGCTAAAAAAATTGAACTTCCAAGCGCCTTAATCCAAGCTAACTTACTTTTTTCTGAACCCTCATCGGCACGTTCGCCTCGTCCAAAATTTTCCCGAACTCTTCAGCCATTAGTGTCGTGTTCGGGCTGTATTTGAAGCGGAAATCCGCCGGCCTACAGTACCTAACAAGTGCGGAAAATTTGCATATAACGGAAAGGACTACCAGGTTTGCGGGGCGAAATGGCTGAGGACTCGGCGGTGGCGGTCGTCGAATTGAAATTGGGGCCGCGCCCTGTTGAAGGCGTCGTACAAATTAGCGGCAAATTCGTGCACGTCCATCCCTAGACACTCGTCGTAGTGCCTAAATTTGGGTCCGGAATTCGCTAAATTTGTTTCGAGAACTCGCTTATGTTTACCTAAGCCTATGCCTAAGCTAAGCCTAAGCTTACTAGAAAGTAACCCACAAACAAAGATGCATGTAACCGCTCAAAAAGCGCTTAATCGGCTCGCGGGAGATGGAAATTTCACAGGTGGCCGAGTCGCTTTCCAGGTTCTAGGATGTCGACGTAGTTTTACCACATCTGCGTTCGACTGCCGGCAGTTTCTGAAAGTTTTCGTGTAAGCCTAAGCCTACGTCTAAAAGCCTAAGCCTTATCCAGCCTTTTCTTTCAAACCAGAACATACCCATGCGTCCCCGAACCACCATCCATCCCGTCACCGTGATAAGCGTGAAAGACGTCGCATAACACGAACGTCATCATCGTCGACATTACCTTAGCGACGCGGCAACTCTTCAGACCTGTGTGTCCGTCGTTCATTTTTGGATGCTGCAAAGCGTAGGCTTAAATATATTTTTTTTTGTGAAGCCTAAGCCTAACCTAAGAATAAGCTTAAGCCTAAGCCCAAGCCTAACCTAACAAGGAGTGCTTTTTTGAGTCATCGGCAAAACCTTACAAGACCTAGCTCATTCGATAGAGAATTCGATTCTGAACAAAACCCCGTTGTTCTTTTTTGCAGAATGGCTATCCCTGATTTTATAAAATTTTAAAACCGCACCCAAAAGCCTAGCTTTTGGCTCGAAAGGCGCTCATGGTAAGAGACGGTCACTAGTATTTTAATTTTCTAAAATCAGGGATAGCCATTCTGCAAAAAGGTTTTCAAATCGAATTCATCGAATACCAGGTCTCGTATTTGCCGATGACTCAAAAAGCACTCCTTAAGCCCATGCCCAAGCCTAAGCTTTCCGCTCCTTACCACTCGTATATCCGGATGGAGACGGCCCCAATTTTCGGCGGCTTCCGAATAGATCTGAAGGTCCTCCACATCTCCCCTTTCAAAGCATCGCACAGCGAGGGTATACTGTAGAGAGGAAAGGGCACAAAATAGAGAACACAGGCTCCGGGCGCGCATTTTGTAATGTAAAAATTGAGGCGGCCTGCCAAAACCAAGCACCACACAAAACATTGGAGGTAGAGCACTTACTAGTCACTTGCCAAACGGCTCGAAACAAATATCTTTAAAAAATAGAAAATGGTAAATACGCTCCTGCAATGCCAAGACCTGGCAGAAAGTGATCTGCAAAAAATGGAGGCGCTGCTTGGTTGGTTTGACGAGGTTGAGGCCGGCTGGGGCGTTAACGATGACGGGGAAGAAGAAATTTCCGCAATGCTTTCGAAGGGTGAGTAGTGCATGATTTAGGCCCATTTCGTTCTTTTCAGTAATGTACCAGCTGAATGAAATTTCGGCTAGACTTTGCATTATCCCCAGCCGGAAGTGTCCAAAAGATTTTCGGTTTACCTTTTTCGATTTTACATGATTCTGGGCTGTAATTAAAATTCTTAGTATATTTTTTGATGCTCTATCGAATGGCGTAGTCAAAATCCCGACAAAAGAGTGAAAATCTGGAAAATTTTGGAAACCTTGGCTGTGGGTAAAGTAAAGCCTAGCCAAAAAATTCAAACTTCATTATTATTTACTATCAGGACATCGTTTTCGGCCGGCGATCGGCAATGCAACATCGTTGAACACAGCGGTGACTGAACGTGTTCATAATGTCGCAGAAGAGCTCCGTAAAACCGGTCAGGCGTAGTCTTGTTTTTACCATCTTCTCTAGACCTCCGTCCAGGAGACGGCCAGCTAGTACGAGCGGAGAAGAGCCTCAAGGATAACTACAACGACATGAAAAATAGTATGGTTGCGTTTATTCACATTTTTACCCGAATTCTAGGGGTTATAGTTTGGGCAAGTGCTCGTCGTCTGAACCAAAGCGAAGCTGACCGCCGAAAAAATCAGACCAGCCAATTCGTTAAATCACGTAAGTTTTTATACATTTTTCACTTCTATACGTATTAGTCTTGGGCATGGAACGGCCGGAAGTTTACCAAGCCGTCATTCGGCAGTTTTCCGAAATTGACACGTAAGCCTACCTCCAGCACAAAAACATAAAAGATTAGGATACCCGAAACGTTTGACTTTTGCATTTTGGATCAAATGAACCCAGCTAATCATTTGGACCCGGAAAAGTTCATGCCCCTGGCTCGCGTGTTGATCCAGGATCTACAGATTGCGGTAAGACGTGTTGCAGATAGGGGGGGCAAACTAATTATGGTTTTAGTATAACAACGCAAATATTTACCGTTATCTTGCGGTGGCCGGCTATGATGTGGCGGAGAAAGGCGCGTTCGATTTTATCGACCAGATCACAGCTGAGAAGTTTGCGGACATTTATAAAAATCTACGAACGAGAATGGTCTGTTTGAGCATAGTTTATCCAAAACCAACCTAGGATTATCTAAGCACAATGCGGAGAAAGGCCCGCCAATGACTCTTTTTGCCAGTCGTGATTGTGGATAAAGTTGATATCTAGCCAACAGCCTCCTAATATATCCATTATACGTAATATGAATGAACATAAACCAAGTCAAACGCAACTGCAGGGGGGGCATCACAAACAATCCCAAAAACGGTTTTTGACGTGACCCGGGAGGCCCTGATTTAGTTGCTACGTTTTTTTGAAGTTGCAAATAGGCAGCCCTCGTCGATTTCGATCCAATTTCGAAAATGACAAGAACATTCTGTTCCAAAAATCTAGTCGCGTTACAAAAAGCTAAAATTTAATGACGACTTGCCAAATCGACACGCCATGGTTTGTCGCATGGTCGGACAAATGTTTGGCTCAATCCATCGCGCCATCGCCACGCCAAAAAACAGTAACGTGGGGAGGAACAGTAACATGATGAACTGAAATTTGAGAGAGCGAGAGAAAGAAAGAGCGAGAGATAGAAAAAGCAAGAGAGAGAGAGAGAGAGCGAGAAAAAGAGCGTGAGAGAGAAAGTGCGAGAGAAAGAGCGCGAGAGAAGCTACTTCTCCCTGGCGCTGGCTCCTGATGGTAGAAGGTCGTTTATCGGATGCGGCGATCGGCTGTGCTATCTGATGCACGATTGTGTTTGGTATCGCTGGTAGCAGCGCTACTTTTCGTCATACACTTTCTGCCATGTGGCTTCACCATTCGATTCGTCACTTCATCTGTGTATTAGTGCTGTTAAGCGCGTGTGATGCGTTTTTCGGCTTGTTTGGCGACCTTGGGGATACTACCACGCTTGTTGGCAGTAAGTTTTTCGATCACTGCCTTGTAAGCTTGGATAATCGTAAAATTCCGCAATTCCCGGCAGTTTTAAAGATAGATCTATTTAAATTCTGTAAATATTTCTTCAAGTGCTATCATTCCTAACGTTTTTTAAATAGCATTTAAGATTTTTTTAGAGCGTTTTTAGGTGAAGCTGGGAAACAAAACGGATGTTTTAGCTGCTGTTTTAATTTTAGCTAGTTTATTTAGTTGTAAATTTTAATTTTCTAAGCTAATAATAGTATTTTAATAGAATTTGAATTGTAAATTTTAAGAATTTTTATGGCGAGATGTCAAGACGCGGCAAGCAAAAAAACACTGGCCTGCGAAGTGTATGGAAACGTTTCCTTGCATAAATGGACCTCGTCCAACATCTACAAACTCCGAGAAGACATGGAAAAATTTGTCGAATTGTCGGAGAAGCTTTCCAAGCTTATCGTGGAAACTAGAAAGAATGGGACTGCGGTGGGTTTAGGACGGAATTATGCTCTTGGAAATTTCCGGTACTATTCTATTTCGAGTGGGGGAAAACTATGTGGGGGAGGGCTCGTTGCGATTCTCTACTTTTCTTGCTAAACTATTTTATAAGACATTATTGAAAGTTTTCATTACAACTTTTCGTATATTTTTCACGCTCTTTTGAATGGTCTGTGAAGGTTTCTACGCTCCGATGTGGAAAATTTAAAATTTGTTTTTGCTATATCTATTTTAGATTGCGCTTATTTGAGATGACATTTAAACTCCTGTCTTAGTTTTTGATGAGAATTTTTTAGTTTGAATTTTGATGAAAAAAAAGAATTTTGATGATGATTAGTTACTTTAAAATATCGAAAAATCAGGAAAACATCGAAAACCAGCATGCAGGTTTCAAAAGCAATTTTTATGTTTGCGCTAACTTTTTCTTCTTCCATTTTTCCATGGTAAAACAGAAACCCTTGGTATACTTTTTGATCCTCTATAAACCAGCAAAATTTGGGAGTTTTATTGATCCTGTATAAACCGCCAAGTTTTTCCCGCTCGAACTAGAACAGAACCGAATGTTATACTTTGCTATTGACACGTTTAGCTCGACAATGTAGAGCCCGAAATGGTGGTCTTTGCCGGCTTTTGGAACCTTGGCAGCCACGATCTGCCTATCGACAAATATTTGGTCACCGACGGCTTGCGATCCGAGAAGAACAAGGTGTATATTTATACAATTAATGGCTTGAAAATTAGGGCCTAATTTTCATTCTGCATCCCTTCTTTTCAGCGCCTCCACGAAAACCCGAAATTTTTCCTAACGGGACTGTATGATAAAAAAGGCAAAGAGCCTCAATATTTGGAGCAACAGTGCATGGAGCGCCAACCGGAAGAAAGCTTGAAGGTAGATGATTGCCAATATAGATTTACCGCAGGATTTCTTAAAAGATCCCTCCTTTGGCAGGTCGCAGTCTTCCCCGATTTTCAGGATTTCGCTACCAATCGAAGCTCACGTAAGCGCGATTCCCATTCCCCAATTTTTGAAAAACATTGACTAATACAATATAATACTAATACAAACTTTTACATTGACTAATATTGTTCCGAAAAGGTCAGATTTTCTGACGCTCTTCTGACAGATTTTTTTTACAAAAATTCAATATAAGAATTTTTCCGCTTTTCCTGCAGCCCAACGACAGGTTTTTGAAAACCGTTTGCGAAAACGTAGCCAAATCGCTTAAATTGCGTTTTTGCAAAAAGCGTGTCCGTTTGCATCAAAAAAATGCCGCAAATCGAGCAGAAAAAAATTCGCAATTTCGAAAATCGGAGTGACGCTCTGGAATCGCGTTTTTGAGAGCTTTCGATAGATACCTATTCCGTAAAAATCGGGCACGTCTGCAGCCGGCTGGCGGGCGGCGTGATATTTTTCGTCACCCTATACATTGTTTCTTCTAATATTGCCTTCCGCCTAATCAACCCTTCCCTTAAGGGACTTATCAACGAAATGCTCGATTGTGCACCGCTTGAACCCGTTCACCTCAACCAAACTGAGAGGTTGCTCGAGCTATTTTCGCTGCTTGAAGACCACGAGAATTGGGGAGGGGCACCATCAGCTGAGGAGGATGATGGATATGAAGAATATAAACAACGTATACCTATTAGCCCCGAAAAACACAATATCTAGGTTTTATTCTGAGCGCTACGGAGCGCAGGGACAAAACGGATGACCAGTTCATGGCCGGCATCGAATCGGCGGCCGCTACGTTGATGCGTTGTAAGTTGGAATTAATAATAAACAACGTAAAACGTAATCTGGAAAGCTAAAAGTGTTCTATTTGCAATTTAGGGGAAGGTTTGGGCCGGGAAACTACGCTTCGGAAGCTCATTTACAAGACTCGCCATTTTGAAAAGAGGTGAGGATGGAATTTTTTTCTTCGCTTAAAGAGATGAGGACGGCATCTGTTGAACCCCCCTTGGGGAGGGGGGGTTCAACAGGTCCCGCGGCGATCTCGCGCGAGAGAGGGCTCCCAGGGGAGAGGCGTAGAGACATTTTCTTTCCCTCGCGTAATCGATTGACTTATGCCGCCCCTATCTCTTTAAACATTAGCACTCTGTCGCCAATTTCAATTTTATTTGGATTTTTCGCGCTAGTTTACCTTTTTCAAAGGAGGGAGTCGCAGACACAAAAATGCGGTTCTTTACCATTATCGGGGGGGGGGGAGAGGCGGCACAGAAATTTTTTGTATCAGTCTAGAAATGCCTAATAACTCAACAGAGAGTAAAATAAATTCATATTTTAACTAGAAAAACTATCTAAAACCTAGAAAAAAATTTCACAAGTCGAAATTTTAGTAAAAAACGCCATTTTTGGTCGAAGAGTCGATATTTTTGCACTCGTTTAATAAAGTTTTGTAAAGTTTTTGCGTTTATGATTAGTAAAAAACAGTTTAGAAAGACGGACTATTTATATTTTCAAAAATTGGTACCTATGAAAAGAATTTCTCCCCTCCCCCGATAATGCGAAAGAACCAATAATGTAGAAAATAGTGGAGTTCCGGAATTTTCTTGTTTTATTGCTTTTTAAGAAACGATTCGCGTTTCTGCGTGCTGGACCAGGTGAAGCCCGCCCACATGCTCGATGACGAATATTTTATGGAAACCGCCCGTCAAGCCATCAAAGACGTCCAGTTGATGGTAGGGGAAACTTCTTATGGTATAGGCCGATTGATTTTTTTTCAGTTCCTCGCTACCGAAATCTGCCGCCACGTGGCCCTCGATGGCGGTATGGAAAATGTGAAGCCGCATGGGTTCGTCGATATGGGAATACCGGCTCGCCAGGCGATTCGCACGATCGTCAATCATACACAGGCCAAAGTTGTAAGTGTTTGCTTTATTAATTTTGATTATCAGATCGGAAAGATATGCGAAGCCATTGTACGAAA
This sequence comes from Mesorhabditis sp. LJ9110, assembly GCA_038088335.1. Lineage (NCBI taxonomy): Eukaryota > Metazoa > Nematoda > Chromadorea > Rhabditida > Rhabditidae > Mesorhabditis > Mesorhabditis sp. LJ9110. The sequence continues at coordinate 61,500 of JBBGBA010000060.1, forward strand.
ATTCCATTCCTTTTTAGGCTTATAACTTGGAGAAGAGAAAGCTGCGACGTCTGCAACGTTTCGGAAGCGCCTCAAGATCCCACTGATTATCCCTGCCAATTGATTTGTTTAATTTAATAATTAATAATACAGTAAATAAATATATGATGGACACCTTTTTGAAACCCAAAAATCCTTCGATACAAAGTTTAGTATGCCGATTTTTTTGAAGTCGACATTTTACCGCTAGAATCAAATTTTAACAAAATTTTCATGTTGCCATCAGATTCCCCATAGCAGAATTGACCTAGACACGAAGTTTCATTGAATTTGGACACGCGCTTTTCGAAAAACAAAGGATTTCTCGAGGAGACATCTTTTTGATCGCTACTGTAAGCCTAATAAATTAATTTTTTGCGTGCTTCTTTGGGCTCTTTCAAGGACAGATCGATATTTTTAACATTGAAGGTTTGCTAAAATTTGGCAACGTAAGACCAATCTTGATTGATTACTTAGTACTATGCAGCTAAATGTTTTCCTGCATGACCCCCGTTACGGTAGATCTTCTCTGATTTTATCGAACGCGCCTTTGGCCTTGCAAAGATCTGGGGCATCTACGGTCAACCGGGCGATTGGTGCAAGATTTTCTACAGCCGCAGTTTTTTCGGTCTTTGATTATTTGACTCCAAATAAAGATATTTCTATGGTTTCGGTAGCTCTGCTTCTAAAAGTCGTACTTTTCAGGAATGCATCAATGGAGTATTTTATTGCGGGTTGTCGTTATCCTCGGATCGCTAAACCTTGCAACTGCGGATATTACTGAAGGTAAATTTGGAAGATTCTGAGTTATCGAAAAATGATAGAGTTAATGTTTTATTACATTTATTTACATATAAAAATTTGCACAAATATTTTAAGAAACGACCGACCCTGGAGCAAAGGTCTTCGACTCTATCATGCACAAAAATTGGACGCTGGCCAATTTTGGGGAAATGTTGCCGGAATTCGATGCGTTTGTTGTCAATTCAGCAAAGTTCGCCGAACGCATCGACGAAGCCAAAAAATCCGGGAAAACGGTAGGGAAAATTTTGTGGTCGCGCGGATTATAGGATTTTGAAGCTTGAACCTAGCCTTTTCCAGCCCGCCTCCTTCGACAAGACAAAGGGATCCGTCCAACTTTTCCGCGAATTCCTTAATGACGACCTGATTGGAGGGATTGAGAAGTATTTAGTAGCGTATCCGAAGCGCACTGCATTGCTGCAGGTAGCCCAAAATCAATCAAATAGAAAATTCCCAATTTAGTATATCGATAAACGGTCGAAAAGCTTTTTGCGCGAGGGTTTATTGGGTGATAGTGCGAAGGGATCTCTTGAGGGAGTCTGCAGCTGGTATGACCCCAATAATTTGCTTGCCGTAAGTGATTTTAACTTGGTGATAAAGCGAAAATTTTTGTTTGTTTCATTAATCCCTTCAGAAAGTCCGCGAGCTGATGCTTTGCCAGACTGCTGATGCATTCAGTAAAAAACTGAAAATGCTCGACGCTTTTTCCCGTATTGAATCCCACCCTAATTGGACCCCAGTTTTGTCGCCTGATGAGGATGATGAATATAAAGTGAACAAAGACGGTAGATGGCGAATCAGCCAAAAATATAGCCAATCATCCTCTAGAGTACCTCGTTTGCTCGATAAGCGATTGGAACAAGCGATTCGGATGCATTGCAGACGATTATAATGCGACGCTGACAGGGCGTGAGTTAAACATAAAATACCGATTTGCTATCATAATGTCGAAATTCATATTGTCGAAAATTCATAATGTTTAAATTTCATATTGTCCAAATTCAAAATGTCCATATTTCAAAATGTCGAACTTTTTTGCATGGGATTTGGAGGTTTTTCGGGAAAAGTAGATTATGTAAATTTCGACATTATGAAATATCGGGATTGTGAAATTTCGAAATTATGACTCACGACATTATGAAATTACGGTATCATGATCTTAGAAATCTTGAAAGAAACCCTAAGATAAACTTTGTTAAGTTTTACATTTTTTTTGAGGCACCATACTCGCTAATTTGCCTCAATTTGCCTCAATCTCAATTGCCTTAATCTCTTTAAATGGTTTGTAAAATGGCGCGCCTCTATAAAAACATGGTTTTGAAGATTGTTGCAAATTGGCCGTTTTAAGGGCTTTCGAATTGTAACTACCATTCCGATTCTATACTTTTGCGTCAAGTTAGACGGGGGTATTTTTTATTGGGACGGCGATAAATAACAAAAAAACTAAAAAAAACTGCTTTGGATCTTGTTCTAGTGGTTGGTGCGAGTCGACCGGCAGTCACACGACAGTTGCGCTCCTTGAACAACCGCCCGGCCACCGCCCCATTTTTCTTCCTGACGTCAGTAACGTGATTTCAAAAAAAAAAATGGAAATTTCAGGTTTGGCACGAGAGGATGTCTTTTGGAAGAAACGAAAGCCATCTACGCAATGGACCCGGAATCCATGCTGGAAATCGCACGCCCTTTGATAAAACTGATGAAACAATTGGCAAGTTTAAAATGCTAAAGAGTAGTTGCTAAGTATTATTCGTAGATACTACGTATTACTAGCAAATACTTTATCATTAAAAAATTACAGTACCTCTACAGCGACATCTGCAAACACGTTGAAAACGGCTCTTCTGATTATGCTGCTCGCGAGACGCGAGTACGATTTGCGAAGATTCAACAGACGATCAAAGAACGATTGACAAGTGTTTGGCGCTTTTCAAAACCTTTAACTTTAGGAGCACCAGCGCGAGGGCGGGCAGAAAAACCCATTCAACCAATCCACAAAGAACATTTGAACCCCGATGTAACCCGAAGCCTGTTTTATGCACGCGTGAAAAGCAATAAATGCCGTACACACGATCACAAACCGTATGACATTGTATTGTAATTATATCGAACGTCCAATATTGTAACTTCAAAAAACGTGAAATCCCAGCCCTAGGACCAAAAAGCAAAAAATAAGCCCAATGCGGGGCTCGAACCCGCGACAACCAGATTAAGAGTCTGGTGCTCTACCGACTGAGCTAACCGGGCGCTGGCATCGAGGACCACAGGGGACAATATAAGGGCGTGTCGCGAAACACGAAGACGAAGCATTCGTTTGCATTTTTCTTCGGAGCTATCGTTCATTCACTTCTAAAAGTCGTACTTTCTAAAAATCATAACTCCTATCAGTCGTTACCTCGACTACACACTCGCGACGGTCTCACCCTAAAAACCACATCCATGTTTTCGAATTTGCATCGTCTTCATTTGCATACGGCGCTTACCGTGCATATATTTCCCAATTGGAAGGTCATCACTTCAATTCATTCGGTTCCCTGTGCAGCCCAGAAAGGTGATGCTTTCCAAGTTTTTACCTCGAAGTAGTAGATAAACAGGGGGTCAAGATACAAAAGCTGGATGCCGGCTGGGGTGCTCTGAAGTAATCTTTCGAGCGGGGGAAAACACCGTCCGGAGGGAAAGCTTGATTAGGCAGGACTTCGTTATTTTCGCTATTTTTTCGGAATTTTTGAAACGCGATTTGATAGAGCATCGAAAAATCTACTAGGGGTTTTTCTTTTAGCTTAAAATAATATAATCTAAAAAAGTCGGAGCAAACATAAAAATTGCTTTTGAAATTGGGGCTGGCATGCTAGTTTTTTGATATTTTGGGGACAGGATGCGATAGAGCATTAAAAAGTCCACTAGGATTTTTAATTTCATTTCAAAATAGCGTAATATAAAATAGTTTTAAACATGATTTATATATGTGAGCGTAGAGTCGAGAGTAGTTCTTGACATTTTCTAGATTTTTACAAAATTTCTTCAACGTCATTCGAACGAGCGTCAAAAATTGTATGAAGAGTTCTAATTAGAACTCTGAATAACGTATTATAAAATAGTTATGGCAAAAAGAAGTAGCTCACCGCAACTCCCTTACCCCCCGCACAGTTTTTTGTCCCACTCGAAATAGCACTGTACCACCCACGCCCCGAAATCGCGGCGGTCTAAGGGCTAGGCAACGCGGCGCTCCTATCGACTCAAAAATGTATGGGGCTAAAACTTTGAAGGCTTATATCTTGAAAGATAAGGCCGATCTTAAAAAACGCGAATTCCAGTCTTGTAGAAGGGAACATGGCGATTCTAATGATACTAAGCACTAACAAAACTGAATTTAGAAAGTATGCTAACGAAGGCGGTTTTGGTTGGCGATTTTGTGAAAAGTGGTATTTCGAGGGCTAACCGGCTGTATTTGGTATCATTCGAACCGTAAAATTCTACTCTGCAATACTTGATATTGGGTTTTCATTATTAAGTCGGTTTGAAAAAGTTATAAGAGCTTAAAGTTCTTGGCGCCCGCTACGTTCCGCTCCTATCGACGCTTTTGCCCCTCCCGGCACATTGCCGTTTTTGGCCTGTTTGATTGGCCGTGCACCGTTTGAAACCACAAACACCATTCACCGTCACATTTCCAGTGATTTCCTGTGGCTTTGTGTACAGTGGCGTCTGGCTGGCCCAATTCTTCCCCCATTTCTGGAGCGTCATCTCGATGCAACTGAATCTAAAGCTGTACGCGAGTGATGGGGACTATTTTGCCGAGGTTGTCCTGACATCAAAACTTTCATTTTCTTTCTTCAGAGCACTGAAAGTCTTCCGTTTCTGCATACGTGGTCGCTGGGCGTCGAGATGCAGTTCTATTTGGTGGCTCCGTGTCTATACTACCTGACTCGGTGCAAGATTGCATGTAAGCTATTCAACCCAATTTTTTGAACAACGCCCCGCCCTGCTAACCGTCCAGAACCGGCAATTTAGCTCAAGGCGTCGGTGTGCTATTTACCGGCTTGATTTTCATGTCATCACTCTATTTCCAATGGAGCTCGACGCCCATCACCGCATTCTACCACCCATTCGCGAGGATTTGGCAATTCTTGGCCGGCATGTTGGCCAGTCACTTCTCAGAGGAGGAGACGAAATATGGGTTGGTCCCGTCGAAAAGCACTGAAAATCCGCTTTCCTAGAACTTCCGGTCGCTTGGTCGATTTCGCGACAATCGGGCTCGTCATCCCAGTTTTTGCCATCTTTCTGCCGAACACGATTGTTGAGCTCGGGCCGCGGAATTTGGCACAATTTGCGATTCCCGCGATCGTGTCCATTTTTCTGATGGTTTCTTCCTATAACGAGTGGGTTATTTCCAAGTTATGAAAAGCTGACGTAGCGAAAGGTATTAATGTGTTTGACATCTACTATATATAAATTTTTGTTTTTTAGTCGCATCGATTGGTCGCGTTTTCGACTGAATTACGTCGCGACCATTTCCTATGCCCTCTACCTCATCCACTATCCCGTGCTCAAATACGCGCAACATCTACGGCCGCGGTATTTTGAGTCGATTCCAGGTAATTTCTTCATTAGTCTGGACACTTTTCAGTCTGGACCATCGCGCTGCCGGTGACAATTCTGCTCGCAATTGCCTGTCATCACTTCTACGAAAAACCTATGCTGCACGCGAAGAAGAAAACGGTTTCCATGCACGTCGTGATCCTCTTCATCGTCCTCTTGATCGTCGCCATCCAGTGGAAGCCCATCTTCAGAACTGACCGCGGTAGATTAGAAAGCATTTCGGAAGCCATCGAAGCAAACAAAACATCTGACCGCGGTAGGTTCGAAAGCATTACGAAAAAATCTTGTGTTCCAGCCCGAAGTGCAGCCATTGAAGCAAACAAAAAATGGTTCAGTGGGTTTTACGGTCAGGTAATAGGGAATTCTGCCGGCCTCCTGATTTTACCCAAAACCACGGTTAGTGGGTGGGGGATTTTCTGGCGAGAGAAACACCAAATAAAAATAGTGAAGATGCGCGAAACTTTATACTTTCTGGCCAAAAATGTATGAAAAGTGGTAAAAAAGGTCAAAACTTTCGATTTTTCAAAATTAAAAAATATTTTTCTCTAACTTTCTAGCAATCAAAAGCTGTTACAACACTATAAACGTACATGATTTATAATCAACAGGTAGGTGTAGGTAGGTGTAGGCAGAAAAAAAACACAGAAAGTCGTATTCCCCACGCTAAAACCCCACCCCCCTCTTTAAAAGTCCAGAACCGTAGGGTGAATAGCTATATATTGGTAAGATATGATAAATCCCTTCTCTCTACTGCTTCTGGGGCGACTATTTTTTTTAGACACCTGCTGGCCACCCGCCACCCTGGTCAAGGATGGATTCAAAAATCAGTTTGGGCATTACGTTTGGCCGGCAAGTCGTTTATCGTGGGTGTTGGAGGAACCGCCAGAAACAAGTGAACCCATTACGCGACCTGTTTTCCGCGACACTCCTATGCCCCCTGTTCCCGTGTGCTTTCCCTTCCCCCTTGCCGGCTGGCTCTCTTCGATTTCTTTTTCAGTCTTCGTCCTGTCCCCGCAACTCCGTGTTGTCCGTAACTCGTTTGAGTTACAATATTTTATCTGCCAATAAACTCTCCTTGTTCTCTCAATTTTGTTCAGGCACTCAAGGTATCAAACGGTCCGATCGCAAAGCATCCCTTTGGATCGCGACCAGCACTTTGACAAGAACTCACGCACAACCAGCTCCACAACAACTGGCGATCAAGGATTCGACTTTGTGCTGCTGAACAATGGACGACCCCGACTTCAAGGCGATGCTGAAGGAGATGACCGCCATGATGAAGGCAGGTCAAGAGCGCGAGGCCAAGATGATGGCCGAGCTCGAGAAGATCCGCGCGGAGGCCCCAACGCACATGGGCTCCGTTAGCGAAGATTCAAGCCAAGCACCCAGGCCTCTGAATGCTGTCGAGATCGGCGCCCTAGCCACTCGCATCAGCCGGTTCGAGTATGACCCATCCCAGGGGATTACTTTCGACAAGTGGCACGAGCGATTCAATAATCTCGTGGCCACCGAACCGCGCATTTCCGAATCGAACAAAAAGCACCTTGTTCTCGGAATGCTGGACGCTAAGGCATACGGATTGCTGGCGGATCACGCTCGTCCCAAAGAGCTATCCGAGGTCGACTACAAGGACATTGTCAAGTTTTGACAAATGTTCGGTGAAAAGCTGTCGCTTTTCAGCCGCCGATACCAAGACCTCCGCGTTGCGAAAGAGGCCGACGAGGATATGCGCTCGTACGCAGCTCGCGTAAACAAGCTCTATGAACAGGGCCGCGTCAAAGAGATGAAAGAGGATGAAGAAAAGTGCTTACTTTTCGTCGCTGGATTGTCCGATCAAGCACATCGCGACATACGCAAAAAGCTTATCCGTATCCTGGAGTCAAAGGATGACGTGAAGCTGGACGATTTGCTGCGCGAGTGTGACTTACAAACCACTCTGAACATGGATGTTGTTGTCGAGCAACATGCCAATATCAATCGGATCCAAGCATCGGGATCGCGAAAGACGTGGAAGGAACAGCGCGGCTGCACCTCTAGCAATGGTCGGCCCCAGCCTACCTCCAATGATCGCCCCCGAGTTGACAAGCGGAATGACATCTGTCATAATTGTGGGAGGCGCGGACACTGGCGTACCGGGTGTCGCGCTGGAAGTTCTGAAAGAACCAAGGAAATAATTTCTCTAAGCCAGAGATTCAAAGCCAATAAACATTGGAAGCCGAAGGTGAACGCGATAATTCACATCAATGCTGTCGATTCAACGCGCAAAGACGTTGAACTTTCGATCGATGGCATCGCTTTACTTTGCAGTTGGACACGGGCGCTGCCGTAACGCTGATTGATGAAGTTTTGTGGACTAAATTGAATTGTCCGCCACTTCAACCTTCTGATATACAACTACGTGCCGCCAATGGTGGGCCAATTGAAGTGAAAGGTTGCTTCGATACCACTTTCAAAGTGAAAGGCATTGAAGGTCAAGGCAAATGCTTTGTTACCAAGAACATTCGCTTGATGGGGCTTGATTGGATTGATCAGCTGCCACAATTCGCTTCTTGTTTTGATGAGTTGTGTGTTAACAAGGTCACACTCAAGCAATCTGCACTCGAAGAAGAGTTGCTCAAGAAGTTTCCGAACGTCTTCAAGGACGGCAAACTTGTGCACAAAGGCCAAAGCTGAACTTCAGCTAAAGCCGGATGCGCAGCCAATATTTTTGCCATTTCGACGTGTTGCATTCTCAATGGAAGCAGCCATTGAACAAGAGATCCAGCGACTTGTTGATTTGACGGTTCTGAAACCGGTCACGTACAGTCAATGGGCTGCACCCGTCGTACCTGTCAAAAAGAAGGACGGTTCTATGAGACTTTGTGGAGATTTTTCTACCGGCTTGAACGCAGCTTTGGAGGATTATCACCATCCACTCCCCACTGCTGAAGATATTTTCACCAAGCTGAACGGTGGAAAATTTTTCTCTCAGATTGACTTGAAGGATGCATATTTGCAGATTGAGGTTGAGGCTGATAGCCAAGAATACCTAACTATCCACACTCATAAAGGCTTGTACCAATATCAACGTTTGATATTCGGTGTGAAGACTGCTCCTGGTATCTTTCAGAAGATAGTGGACAATTTGATCGCAGGCCTGGACGGGACCGCTGCCTACCTGGATGATATTCTCATCACCGGCCGTACCCAGGAGGAGCATGACGACAGGGTCCGTCGTTTATTTGAGCGAATCCACGAGTTTGGATTGCGCGTCAAAATGGAGAAGTGCGCTTTTGGCAAGGCTTCGGTGAAGTATCTTGGTTTCATATTGGATTCACAAGGCCGAAGACCGGATGCCCAGCGTACGTGCGATAGCAAACATGCCACAACCGACATGCCTCAAGGAAGTTGAAAGCTTCTTGGGCATGGTCTCGTTCTATCAGTCGTTCATTCCTCGTATGCGGCAAATGCGCGCCCCGACGAGTTGAAAAGGAAAACACAAAGTTTGTCTGGCATGAGGGCTGCGAAAAAGCTTTCCAGTCGCTCAAGGATATTGTAATATCTGATCTCTTGCTTTGCCACTATGACGCCAGTTGCCAATCGTCGTCGCCGCTGATGCAAGCGAGCAGGGACTTGGGGCGGTCATTACGCACAAGTTTGCGGATGGTTCGGAGAGGCCATTTCACATGCCAGCAGAGCATTGACCGTGGCAGAGAAAATTACAGCCAGATCAAAAAAGAAGGTTTAGCCCTCTTTTTCGCGATTCGGCGCTTCCACCGCTACATCTATGGAGGCGTTTCGTACTATTGACGGATCACAAACCCTTTTCCCATCTACGGGTCGAAAAGGCTTCCGCAGCCACCGCAAATCGGTTGCAACGGTGGTGCTTGTTTTGAACAACTACGACTTTACGATTGAATATCGTAATACAACCAAGTTCAGTCAAGCGGATGCACTTTCCCGTCTGATTCCGCCAGAACTGGCCCGATAAAAGACATCGTTATTTCGCAGATAGAAATCGATGTCGCGGCATTTTCCGAGGAAAAATTGAGCAAGTCCCAATTTCGCAAAAGAAATAGCAATTCAAACGGAACAGGACACACACTTGGTGCTGTGATTGAATATATCAAAGTTGGAACTTTTCCAGACTGTTTGCCAGGCTCAGCTCTGTACGCCTTCAAAAGTCTAGTTCCCAACCTGTCGATCCACCAAGGTTGTTTGTTCTTGAAAGAAAGAATTGTTGTCCCGAAAAGACTTCAATTGCGTGTCTGAAATGCTCCATGAAGGACATCCTGGTCAACTCGAATGAAATTGCTCATCGAAACAGTATGTTTACTGGATTGCATGGAACAGACATCGACCGCATTTGAAAGAATGCGATGGCTGCCAAAAGCGCAAAGATGCCTGTGAAAAAGTGAATTGACCCCGTGGCCTATACCCAATCGTCAATGGAGCGCTGCACATTGACTACGCACGGCCCATTGATGGTCGAATGTACCTGGTGTTTGTTGATGCCTACTCTGTTGGCCAGAAATCACGATTGTAAGGTCGCAACCAGTCGTACGACGATTACCCATTTGAGAGATATTTTCTCTAGGTTTGGAGATCCGAACCCTTGTTTCGGATAACGGTACTCAATTTACTCCCAAAGGAGTTTGAAGAATTTTGCACTGAGCGTGGAATCAAACATCTACGACGCCCCATTTCATCCTCAATCGAATGGTTTGGCTGAACGTTTCGTTGACACATTCAAGCGAGCTTTGAGCAAAGCTCCCGGATCACTCAACGCCGAAACACTGCAAATATTTTTGCGCAGTTACCAGTCCACACCGTGCCCTTCTTCGCCAAACAGCTATCTCCGGCTGAAATGTTTATCGGGAGAAAGCTTGTTACTCCCTCTTGTTCGGTTGGCTCTGTCCAAGGCAACGACAAGGCCTGTCGAAAGTCGCTCTTCAAAAGAGGGGAAGACGACGATGGTTGAACAATTTAACCGGAGACATGGTGCCCGAAAACGATCATTTGAAATCGATGCCAATGTCTGGGTGCGCGATTATCGCAAACCAAACAAACCAGCTTGGATCGAAGGTCGTATTTCAAAAGTGCTTGGACGTTCCATGTACGAGGTTTCTAACACCTCTGGAGACATTTGGCGCAGGCATGCCAATCAACTGAGAAATCGCTATGTTCGCGATTTGCTCGAGGATATTCTAGATGAGTTCGATCTGCCAGAATCCGGAAGTCAATGTGCAGAGGTCCCAACCCACCTCTTGACCAAGCGTTTGTGCCACCGGAACGACAAAGGATGCCGCCAATAATACCACTCCCAATTCCCGTACCCAAGTCGCCCATTCCCAATGTTCACCATCATCCCGCTCACTCGCGTAACACGACTCCGCAGGAAGTCGTCGCCGAGCAACAAGATCGCAACCCCTCGAACGGACCACCGCGTGACAGGCCATGGCAAGCAGGCGTCGCCGAACGACCCGCTCCACGGCTAGATGGAGATCTGCCCCCTGACGAACAGCAAGCCGCTCAAGCTCGTCCATCAGCAGAAGAAGCTCGCGAGCTCGGCCCCATCATCCAAGAGAAACGTACCGCCGTCCGCCCACTCGTTACGAAGACTGATGTGCCGTCAAGTATAAAAGCCCCGTTCCCCGTCTACAGACCCCGCCGTCAAGCACTTCCCTCAGAAAGGAGATGTTGGAAAAGGAACCCCAGAAACAAAAGAACCCATTACGCGACCTGTTTTTTTCCCGACACCCCTACCCCCCCTTCCCGGGGGTTTCCCTTCCCCTTCCCCTGGCTCTCTTCGATTTTTTTTCAGTTTGTCCTGTCCCCGCAACTCCCCCGTTTTCCCCAACTCCCCTTTTATTTTTAATATTTTATCTGAATAAACTCTCCTTGTTCTCTCAATTTTTTTCAGGCACTCAAGGTATCAAAAAGGGCCCCTCCCCAAACTCCCTTTGGATCGCGACCAGCACTTTTCAAGAACTCACCCAGCTCCCCCAAAATGGGGATGAAATCAAATGCCCCAACCCGGGGGAGCTCGGAAAACGTCGTCGTCGGGGAAAATTTTTTGCGGTGCAACAACAAGTTGTAGGTGTTGCAGTCATTGTGGCAAAAGTTCACATTACCCCCCCCAGCCGAAAAAGGCCCAACAGGAAAACCCCGGGGGCCCCGGGGCCCCCTCTATCCGCTGGCCGGGAAAATTCGAAAAATCAAAAAATTTAAATTTACCAGGGGGTTAAAAAGCCCTTTGCGGCCTTTTCCCCCCAAACCCCAGAGATCTTTCGAAAAGGTGGGCACTTTCCATAATTCTGGGGAGTTATCGCCAACCTCTCCACCCCCAAAAATCACAAAAGCGACCCCCTGAGGAAGCGGGACAAAATCGAAAGGCTTCCTAACGCCTCGTAGCAAAAGAGTTATTTCCATATGTTTTTTTAAACGCTAAAATAAAGGGGTAAATCGTAATTTTATTAAAAATCTGATAAGCGTGCAGTAATCTACGCCCGCGACTACCCCTAAATACCTTTCGACCTGGTCCTTAAATTCTTCCCCCTTCCCGATATCTTGGTAACCCGGTTTTTTCGAGTCATTTATGCAAAGTGTCCACAGACACACACACAGACACTACTTTTTTATATATAGTAGGATACAATTAAAATAGTGTTTACGCTTATTCCGGTTATTCCGGTTTTGCTTGTTTTTGCAATAACTATTTCATTTTACATTATTTTGGGCTGTCATTAAAACTTTTAGTATATTTTTGACGCTCTATCGAGTGGCGTTAAAGAAATTTTGTAAAAATGTCGAAAAGTCGAAAACTAACTTTGCACTTCCTGTTGCTATCGGGGAACCGCGTTTGAATCTTGTTTTTGCTGTAACGTTTCTATATATTACATTATTTTTGGCTGAAATTCAAACCCTTAGTAGAGTGGAGTAGTGCGCATATTTTTCGTTGCTCCAGGGAATGGCGTATCGAATGCCAAAAATTAGCAAACATTGCCAAAACCAACTTTTTGACGCCATTTCTGGAGGTTATTTTCGTTTTTGCCCTATTATTTTATATTATAAATCTTTTGCGCTGCGGTCAAAAACATTAGAGTTGCGATTAAAACAGCTGGCATATTTTTGTCGATTTTCTGTCGCATGGCGTCGAAAAATCTCGAAAAAATAGCGTTAATTGCGAAAATTTTGGGACCCTCGGGCGCGGGGGGGGGGTACGGTAAACCGTAGTTTGTAACGTTGAACCATTGAACCATTGTTGATACCATGGAAAGTAAACCATTGTTGTTTCTATGCGCTTTACAGATCGTCCGCAAATTTCTGCCTCCAAGTATGACCGCTAGCCTGGATGTGTATGCGGCCGCTTCATATTCCATCGTTTTCCATCGGCATGAAAGTATGTGGGCTTTTGGCAAGGATTTTTTTCCTTGTCAGAGCTCACCAAGCTGTTCTGGGAGGAGATGGAGCAGAGGAAAAAGCCAAACATTGTTTTTATATTGATGCGGTAGGATTTTGGTGTCGTTGGCGACCTTGGACAATTTAGTTACGAAGTATATCTTTGGCCGGACATCGCTGTCCCTCTCCGCCCTGGCAACGACGTGGCACTCAATTATTGGTTGCAAGCCGTCAATCGTCTCTCGTACGGGCGGCGTTTCAATTTTAGCTACCGGATTTGCGCGCAGGGTAGTTTACATCCCCCCGCCCAGCCAGTATTTGCCCCCAAGTCATCCCATTAATTCACAAAGTATCTCAAAATATGCCCCTCTTCAAACACCCCATTTCCATTTATTTTTAACAAAATAAAGAAAGAAAAAATTGGGCCCCGGGAAAAAAACTGAACCGTAGCCCCATGCAAAAAATGCGCAAAACCCTTACCGCCATTCTCATCCGCAAATACCATCCAAAATAGCTTTCAGAAAATTCGCCGACCACATATTCATCTCCAGCCATCATCCATTCGAGGTCTCGAAATACTTTGGGCAAAGAAGACTTGTGCATGATGTCATCGCGGCGCTGGAGAATGGCCAGGATTTGACCAAGCTGAATTTTCCCTATAACGTGGGTTTCTAGAAGATTTGGCGGCTTGGCCGTTAACCGCCGTTCATATCAAAACGAATTTTGTTCCAGGAACAGAAATTTGCCGCGAATCCGGTGCGAGTCCGGCTCAACCTGCTATTGCAGCAATGCAAAAATGCCATTTGGTGGACATCGAATCGCCGTTTATAAGTAAGCCTTTTCCGTTTTCAGCTTGGTTTCGACAGGGTGTCCCAAAGAAATCGACCCCCTCTCTGGCGGGTTCGAGCAGGTCGGATCGGGCGGATGGTTCTGTTTTATTTCGAGCGGGGAAAAAGCTGTACGGGGGGGGGGGGATTTGAGCAGATCTTCAATATTTCGATATTTTCGCCATTTTCTCGAAATTTTTGCAAAGCTATTCGATAAAGCATTAGAAAATGTACTGAACGCTTTTGTTTTAGCTTAATATATTGCAATAGAAAAAATTGGAGCAAACACAAAAATTACTTTTGAAACTGGGACTGGAAAGCTAGTTTTCGATATTTTCGCTAGTTTTTGACATTTTGAAGACACGATTCGATAGTGCATCAAAACATACACTAAGAGTTTTAATTTCATCTTAAAATAACGTAATGGAAAATAGCTATAGGAAAACGAGGTTTAAGCATGGTTCCTATATGTGAGGGTAGAGTCGAAAGCTAGTTTTCGAAATTTTCTGTATTTTTACCAAATTTCTTGAACGTCAGTCGAAAAAGCGTTACAAATGATACGAGGAGTTTTATTTGTAACTCAGCATGACGTATCCTACTATATATAAAAAATAGTGTCTGTGTGTGTGAGTGTGTCCGTGCCACCTTGCATGCAACTTCCGTCAGCGTGTTCCAGCAGTATCTCAATAACGGGGTCAGTTAGGGGCATGTATTATACCTCATTAGGTGCGTAATGGACATGGGATGACTGCACAATAACAAAATTTTCAAAAATTTTATGTTTTCGACGTTAAAATTAAGTTTTTGTTGAAAAATCCAGGACCCTCTTTGTTAGGAAAAAATTAGCATACGCCGGATGTTGCGGTTGCCTATATAAGGGAAGAGGGGTGGCGTTTCTCATTTTTTTACATAGAAAATCGCTAGAATTATGCAAAGTGAAGAATATCATGGGATCAGACGGGGCCAGGGTTGAAAAGTTGCGAATCGGCTTTTCAACCCTGGTTATAAAATAACTATGGCAAAAAGAAGTAGCTTACCGCACCTCAACCTCCTTCCCCCCGCTCGAAATAGAACAGTACCCTTACGGTACATACCTAAATCGTCAAAATCGGGCGCTCCTGTGGCTCGTATGCTTAGGGATCAGGCTTAGGCTTAGGCTTACAAATCCAGCGACAGCAACGTATCAAATTTAGACAAGGAGAAGAATTGGGTGCAGACGTACGACCCGGTGACGAACATTGTCTACTACGACGCTTGGAACCACTACACGGACGACGCACTGAAGTTGATTGAGCCGAACTTCGAAAAAGCGATCCGTGCTGCTCTGCCCGAATATTTTCCCTGACGGATAAAGCATTGATTTTGTGATAAAAAGAATTCATACCTTAAACCCAAAATCGGGAATTTGCCGGGAAAGTCAAAAGCGTCCATGGAAGCGGCGCTTACCGCGCGCCCGAAAGTTTACGGTGTTATAACATTTTCAAACCGTACTAATATTGAAAAAAATGTTAATTGTTGAAGTGTAGAATTTTACGGTTCAAATAATACTAAATACAACAAGTTAGCCCTCCAAAACACCACTTTCCACAAAGCCGCCAACAAAGATCGCGTATGTTTTGATACTTTCTGAATTCAGCTTTCTTTTTATTTTCGATGAAAATTTTTTGCCTTGAGCGCTCTTGTTTGCAAATTTGTATCTGCGACGCTGCAATTGGCATAAAAAATTCAGGCTGCCCCTTCGAAACGTGGGGTCGGCTACGCCCCTACCCTCGACGTAGAACAGTACCTATCCTTCGGGGTACGCGGGCAACTCACGCGCTGCCGCCTCCTCCACCCTCACCCCTTCAGATGTTCTTCATAGTTCCCAATAAATAATGAAATATTCAAAAACCTACGACATTAGAATTCCCCCTTTCACGGCAAAGAAAATGGCACCACTAGAGTGATTCCCACTCCACTCCTTGCCACATTATTGACAAGGTTTGCAGCAGCACGCACCCGTTTGCAACAGTTGTTGTGTCTTTTCTCTCCAATTTCGACAGCATGCCTTTCAAAATATGGGAATACTGGCGAAAGTTTTGACGGGGCCCGTAAATGGGGGCGCAAGATCACCTCTGATTCCAAACTCCTTGGCCAGCCACAGCATCTAACGGGCCTGTTAAAAGCACCAAGGTATCAGCGTGGGGGCCACTCGACGAATCTGATCGAGATGGTGCTCGTTTCACCGACGACAGTGTTATTTGTACTCCTGCTACCGGTCGCTGCGGCTGTTGTCGAGCATACTCGACCGAGGGTATCTGGTTCTGAACTCTTGGCGGGGGGGGTTTAGCGGGGACCAAAATTTGCCTGTGATTCTCCACGGTCCCATAACCAAATATAAACCATTTTTTCATTGCATCACAGATTTTTTAGATAAAAAAACCTTATAAAAAATAAGAATTTCGAAAATTTTGAGTTTTTCGTCAAAAATGACCCAAATCTTTCGAATTTTAAAAGATCGTAGAAATGTATGACTTTCTGGAAATCAAAAGCTTTGAACTTGGAACTTTAAAAAAAAGACTTTGAAAATAGATTGCATATCATCAATATGGAAAAATAAAAAGTGGTCCCCCCGCTAACAGTAAGGTACCGAGCCTCTATCGACCTGGCAATTCCATTACACGGAAAAAATTTCAGGCGAAGCACTGCAGCGAGGTTCCTGGTTTCACCTACGTCCATGGATCGTGTTTCCAGGCGAGTGAATTCTGTTTGGCCGTGGTCAAAAATCTACGACGGGGGCATCTTCAGAATATTTAAATAATTTTTGTCATTTTGTTTTATTTTACATTTTGTGGGCTGAAGCTAAAATTCTTAGTGTATTTTTGACGCACCATCGAATGGCGTTGCAAAATCATATAGAGATAGCGAAAACGTCGAAAACTAGCGTTCCACTCTATGTTCCGGGGTGGCAACGAAGTTCCATCTTATTTTTGCTATGACCCTTTGTATTAGATTATTTTGGGCTACAATTAAAAGTCGTAGTATATTTTTAATGCTCTAGCGAATGGTGTCTTCAAGATGCCGAAGAAAACATAGTGAAAATATTGAATCCACAATCGATTTTCAGGCGATCGAGACAAAGGCGTCGTGGGAGGACAGCTTGAAAGCGTGCCGCGCGCTCGCCCCGGGCTACGGGGTCACCCTTGCGACCATCCAGTGCGCCAAGCAGAACGAACAGATCAAGGGCAAGTTGAACGCTCAATACCTAACAGAAAATCTACATATCTTTAATACCTATATATCTAACTATATATAAAAAAATAGTGGGTTTTATATAAAACCATAAAATCCCATGAGCCTCCACCACCAATAACACGCCCTGAATTTCAGCGCTCCGGCTCGCCAAATGGCCTGAACTTCAACCGGAAAACAACTGTGAGTTCGGTAGTTTCAAGTTTGAGCCTGAGCCTCCCCTAACAAGGGAACCTCACGCGGACGTGGTGGAATTTCGGAAAACGCTCGCGGCTACCCCCGTGTAAGCCTAACCCTACGCCTTCAGATCACACCTTCGGCGGACTTTGGATTGGGCACTACGAAGATGGAGACGTGTTGCGCAACACCAGAGATCTCGCCACCAATTACACGTAAGTTTACAGCTCCGATCTGAAATCAAAACCTGTACAAAACCGGGGTAGGTGAAGAAGGGTGTGTTCCTATTTAAAGAAAAACGGGCTTTGGGGAGCGGGGAGTGTGTAATTTCGTAGATTTATTAATGTTTCATGATTTTAGAGGGACTATGCACCGCCGCGACTCGGTGGAGCGCAAAAAATATATTAAGGGTTTTACTTCGAGATCAAAACACTATAATTTAAGCATAACAAAAGCAAAATAACAATAAACTGAGAGCCTTGTATACAGCTCAAGTCAACGTAATTAAGATAAGAGAAGCTATTGACAAAAAAAATCCCCCCCCGCTAACGAACCAGAACCGACAATCCGTTTCTACAATTTTTTTTTAGCGGCTGGCAGGCGGGCGAACCCAACTATGAATACGAGGAATGCGTTTTTGTAGGTTCATTCCTTGGCAGCGTGCCAAAATTTCCCCTCTGCAATGGAGCCCAACGCTAGTTTAGTACTACATCTGGAGCACCAAGTGGATAGACGACACATGTTATCACGAGCTATTTGGGGCCATCTGCGAACTGCCCACGGTAAGCCATTCTCCGAATTCTGAATCAGCACTGCTGTTCCCAAAACATTGAACGGTTCTAGGAGGAGTCCCTGCTCGGCTGCACCGACTGAAGGACCAAAAAGATCAAATAAATATTCGAATAAAAGATATATTGTTGATTTTCTAACGTTCCAACAATCTTGAGGCTGAAATCCATAACGCGGAAATTCATCTTGCGGAAAATTCATTATGCAGGAAACCATTGCGGAGACACCCATTGCATCAAAATTTAAATACACAGGAAGTTCAATACGCAGAAAACCACTACACACAAACTTTCCTAGAAGGAAAATTCTCGGCACCGCAATTTGCTGGGTTTATGGCATGGAAAGTATTAGGTTGTACAAAGTACAAAAAGTTCTGGCGGTTTTGGGTTTGGATCGCTTTTTCAGGAGCAGTGTTGATATCAGGGCTGTTTGTGATATGCAATTGGAAAGTGCTCTGTGCTCTACACGGTGGTTATGCAGTTTGTTTTGTTTTATTACCTTTGTATATGTTTTACAAGGTCTGAAAGTTGAGTCCAAAACTGCATTGTATTATTTTTATAAAGCATGGCATTGTTTAAATGCAATTCACAATGATCAGAGACGTTTTTTATTGGGTCACATTGTAGAGAATTGAGCTCCAGCCGTTCTACATTTTGTACAGCCATAATATTCCATACGTAGCATCCATGCCGGCTCGGCTGAATCATCAGCACATTATCGTTTCCGCCCCGTGAACGATCGTCTTGACCACGAGAGGGGAGCCTTTCGCCCCAAGATAAGCCGCTATATTTTTGGGGCTTGGCCGTTATCGGAAAGGCTGCAAGGAAATACACACGCCCGGCTGATCTCCGAGCTGCACCCTTATTGATTTGGCTGCACTTGTGATTTTCGTAATATCACTTCTCGAGTAACTTTTAATACTCCATGGTTTAATAGCATACTATTATTTTTTGACGCTGACCATCCACATCCTATGGGCAAGTTTTTCGGTTCTGGTTTTTTAGCGGGAGTGGAAAATGCCTTAGATTTTGAATATTTCATTTTTAAGGATTTCCTCACCGCGGCCCAGTAGAGCATCAGAAAAATATACCAAGAAATTTAGTTCTAGATAGAAACCCTAGAATTTAAGGAAGTCCTATCAAAAGCAAAAATAACCCTGAAAATAGTGCTGGGAAGCTATTTTTCGGTATTTTGTTAACGCTATTATCGAACAGTCTAGAACCGGATTTTTTAATCTAGGCATTTCCGCAAGTCCCGTCACCTCGTATTTTAGTGCAGAACAGACGGAGTCGATTGTTGTTGCTCACCGCGATCACCATTGGTCTCCTAATCTTTTGGAAACGCGGAGTAAAGGAGGAACCAGCAACGCTACCTGTAGCTCCTACTCTTGTCGACGGTGACAGTTTGAATACATCTGGCCTCTACATCGAATTTGCCATCTCCTATGACACCGGTGGGGGAGGTTCAACTTTTCCAATAATTGCTGTATTCCCTATTGGGTACTTTTGCGTTATTGTGGGCGGAAGGAGAGAAAGAGGGTCATCGGGGGGACCAACTCTTTTCGGTGCTGGTTGCTTAGCGGGGGTGGAAGTTTATCGGGGTGGGGGAGGCGAGGAGGAGGATAATGTCGTAGACTGTTCAATATTTCATGAGTTTTTGGCGATGGTATCATCTCGTATCGTATCGCCTGGCTCTGGCGAGTATTTTGGTATACTTTACACACCTGTAGATAAACAGGGAGACAAGATCCGGCAGGTGGGGGACGGCCGGGGGGGTAAACTGCACTTACTAGGGAATGTTTTCGGGCGGACATCGGACCATATGTAGTACGTGCATCTTGTGGAAACTCGACGAGACGAATAGATTGATGTAACTTTTAGCTGCGGATACCTCTTTTTAATAAAGTTACAGCCGTTTAAAGTTTTTCGCGATACCTTCATAAGCCCTCCCCACACCCCAGTCGCCGTGCTCTGGTAGTCTAGTAGGTTAGTGGTCGGCGTCTGGGGATTGTACCGAGGGTACGGATCCGCTCACGATTTTTATTTTTTGCTTTTTGGTCGAAAGCTTCGATTTTGCATCCCGAAGGACTACATTAACTTTTTTTTCAATTTGCTGATCATATCATATCCCTATTAAATAAACATAAGCGGAACACAGGATTTTTCGAGCTATAGTCATCAACCTTGGTGTGGGTGAAACTAGCGAAAAAAACCAATGAATACCGTCACCAACTTCTTTGCTGTGGGTGCTGGAGATAAAATGAGAAAAAGTTAATGTAGTCCTTCGGATACAAATCGAAGCTTTCGACCAAAAAGCAAAAAAAAAATCGTGAGCGGATCCGTCCCTACAATCCCAGGCCGAATACCACAGACAGACACGGCACTGTACAAGACTGAAAAAACCTGTACTTTAAAGAGGTATCCGCAGCAAAGTTACATCAATCGATTCGTCTCGTCGAGCTCTCAAGATACTCATAGCTGGTCGATGTCCGCCCGAATTCCCTGAGGATATATGGGTCGAAGCCCGGGGGCGCCGCCAGAGGCGCCTCCCGAGGCACCCCCTGGGGGCGTGCCGAGTGGCGCCTGTGGCGGCGCCTGGGGCTGACCAAAGGACGCCGGAAAACCGAGATGCAAAGCAAGATGCGGTGTTATTATGGAAATCAGATTTGACTGCTGGTCCTTAATATCAAAGAAGGCAAAAACTATTAGTTGATTGGCCTATAATTTTTCCATGATCCTGTCGCATTGTAGAGGAAGGGGGTGTTTATGGGGGACCAGCTTTTTTCTAAGGACCTTGTCCTGTAAAAGGAATAGTGGAAGCTTTCCAAACTGTTATTATTCTTAAACGTAAAAACTTTACCAACTGTGACTTAAATACAGAAAAATATAGATTTTTCTGCGAAAGACTGCCGATATTTCCAATCTCACTTCCAATTTCGAAATTTCCGCCAAAAATTCCTTCAATTTTTATTTTCCACCAAAAAAGATAGTTAAATTTTACTAAAAACATTATTAAAAGGCTGACTATTACGTTGATGGGCTGTTCTGAAGTGCAAGAGGAAAAGTTATTTGCAGGTTCTCTCTACTGTCCGTCGCTCTTGCCCTTGAAATCAATAATTAACATTAGACTAGAAAATTTGCATAATCTCACAGGCGCCGTTGGTGACGCCCCCCGCCCCGTCAAAAATCATAGGGCCCCCAGGCGCCACTCGGCACGCCCCCCAGGGGGTGCCTCGGGGGCGCCTTTGGCGGCGCCCCCGGGCTTCGACCCATATATACCCTGGGATGTCTCGTCCTGGGGCAATTTGGGTAAATTTCCATCGCTAGGTGATTGGAATTTCGGCAACGCATTTTTTCGAAAATCGATAGATGGCCGTTATTGTGTCCATCTTTCCAGACGTCCGACTGCTTGAAGCTAACGTCTCTGCCATGAGTAAGAAATGGATGATTTTTTCACTGCTGCGTTTGCTAACGTTTCGCCACCCTGTATTTTAGTTCAAAAGAGGAGGGCTCGATTGTTGGTGCTCACCGCGGTGATCATTGGTCTGCTACTCCTCTGGAAACGAGGAGTCCGGGAGCCACCATCAAAGCTCCCCGTAGCTCCTGTTCTTCGCGATGACAACCATTTGAATACCTCGGGTCTCTACACCGAATTTGCGATCTCTTATGACACCGGTGGGGGAGGTACAACTTTTGCCAAGCAGCACTGTACAGGGCGTCCGCATAAAAACCACGGCTGTGGTTCAGTTTACCCCCCGCCCTCACCTTCCCCCGGCCGACCCCCACCCAACGTATTTCAGCTCCCTGTTCATCTAGGTGTGTAAAGTATACCAAAATGTTCGTCTGGCTCTGACAAATATTTTGGCATACTTAAAACACCTGTAGATGAACTGGGATGCAACTACAGTGGTGGGCTGGCCGGTGTGGGGTATCTGGAGTCTTACCTCTTTGAGGATTTTTTCAAACACGCCGTGTCAAGGGCTTTCGAATGGCTTACCTTTCATTTCTTTCGTTCAGATCCGCCAAACCCCGACCCAGCCGACCCGTACTCTGTCTGTCGACTCGTACGCTACAAACCTTTGACGGCAGAGTTGAACGGGATTTTGCCGATCAGACGCCCTACTGTACAAATCCTGAATACTTACCTGCCACAGAAGTGCGCGACGGTGCAATTGGCTATCGAAATTCGGAATTCTGGGGCCGCCGGGTGAGCAGCTGCAAGGCCAGGTACCTATTCTAGAAGGTGCTCCAAAAAACCCTCTAACTCGACGGACGGACGGAGGAGTATTCCGGGGTGGGGGAGCCAATTTTTCCCTGACGGTGCCGGTTGACCTAGTAAACAAATATAAGTGTTTATTTTAGTATTTAGTAAATTTTAACTATATTTAAAGTAGAAAAACTTTGAAAAAAGTTCGAAAAATGTTTGAAAACGTCAAAAATTTGGGTTTGGGTTTGGGTTTTGTTTGAAATGTTTGAAGGTTTGGGTGATGTTTGAAATTTGTGTTTGCGGGTCTTTCCCCCGTAATCCTAAAGGTTCTATAGGGCTAAAATTAAATTTTTTAGTTAAAATTTGTGTAGTTTTTATGCTTAGGAATAGTTAAAAGCAATTTAGACACGCATCCGCGATTTATAAAAAAATTAGGCTTGCGACGAAAGAAATCCAGGCTCCCCACCCCCACCCCCCGCGAATCCTAACGAACCGATCCGGGTGCTTCCAGGTTAACGGGGGACGTGTTTTAGCGGGGGGCGGTTGCTAACTTTTTCCATAATCTCGTGCGGGTCGACTAATTAAAAGTTTACCGTTTTCATAGACTTGTACGCCGCCCCAGACGGTTCTGGACTATTAGCGGGGGAGGAGAAATTAAGAAATACATCATAAAGCATGTTGAAAATTTTTGCGTTTTTGGTCCAACGTATCTGAAAACATTTGGAAAACAGCTAAAACCCAAAGTTTTGTTGACCGTAGGATAAATGTTTTTTTTTAATTTTTCGTTTATAGAAAACTACTAAAAACATTATTAAAAGAACTACACTTTATGACTAGGCCAGTATAGGCTAAACAAAGAAAAGTTTGCAACCGCCCCCTGCTAAAATAACCGCCTCCCGTTAACCTGGAAGCACCCCGATCCGGTATTTCTGCGTCGAGTTCGAGGAGCGTGTTTGGTAAGAGTTGAGAGAGTTGCTTGAAACAGTTATAGTTTCCTGCGGGAAAGCGACACTTTCAGATGCCACTACTACAAAGGGACGGTAGGCTTCCGCCCCGGGCCCTGGTTCCGCCTCGAGTCCGGCAAACCCCAGCCGATGGACTGTGATTTTATTTATGCGGAATGCTACCTAAAATCGAAACTCGTGGATGCCTTTCTGCACAATCAAGTGTACAGGTAAATTTTTTGAAAATTGTAGTGCTTTTCAGAATGTTGTTGACGTTTAATTCTTTTTAGAAACAAATCCGAGACTGGCGAACGCCCTGCAAAGAGGACTTCCGGAATGCCGGATGTAATTCTAATAGTGTTGGACTCTGTAGCGACCTCACAAGCGGAAAGGTAACGGAGGAAGATATTTCTAGCAGGTTCTCTCCTCTCTCTCTTTCACTCTCTCTCACTCTCTCTCTACTTTAAATTTTTTAGATCTCTCCCAAAAACCCTCGAATTTCTGGTCAACGAGATGAGCGGCGTGCAGTGGCCATTTTTAAATCGCGTCGGCTCGAACAGTATGGTTAATGGCCTCGGTTTTTGCATGGTATGTTAATGACAAAAATACTAAAGTTCCATAAGATATAAAATTATATTTTATTTGTAACAAAATTTCTTTATAAAATTTATTTCCTAGGAAAGCGTATCAACAGCGTGCAAAAACACACCGGTGAAGAGCTGGAGCCAGAATGGGATTGGGACAAAGTCTGCAATCAATACCGCGACAACGACACCGGTGTTGTCACGGATTATGAGAAACGAGGTAGGACTTTCATGGCTCTGCTTCCCGGGTACTGGTTCGTTAGCGGGGGGCGCAGGGGGACATTTGGTAGAGTCTGAAAACCCCCAGCTGGCACCAACTTTTGTATCTCGGCTCCCCTTTGTGCTAGCGTGCTCTAAAGTATACCAAAATGTTCGCCGTAGGCTAATTAGTAAGACTACATTGCAGTTCAGTCGAAAAAAGTAGCGAAAAATAAAAATAAGGAAGGTAGAAAAGTTGAAAAGTCGGCTGGGGGTTTCCTAGACTTGAGCCGGACATTTTCGTCAATAATTTCTCTGATCTTAATTACATTATTTTGAGCCGTATAAAACTCTTATTAGATTGCTCGATGCTCCATCGAATAGCGTCACCAAAATGCCTAAAATAGCAAAAAAATAGAACTATAAATTCTCTCCCTCTCTCTCTTCCCCTCACATCCTCTCTATCCCTCGTTCTCTCGCTCTCTCTCGAGCTAAAATTCAACTTAAGGCTACAAAACGCTATTCGGGTGCGAGAGCTCGGGCGGGGATATCTGGGCGGCGCCGAATTGCAAGGGATACAGCTACCAACCGACGCATCACTATTTCGGGTACTTTAAACAATAATTATTTTTATTAAAATTGAACCAATCTAGTCCAGCCGCCGGCTCCTTCTATGAAATCAAGGGACTGCTAGGCCGGATGGCAAAGGGATGCTGGGAACCTCACAATATGCTGCTCGATTATTTGTCGAATTTCTATAAAGCGTATCCGGGTAAGTGGAAATAAAAATAAAAGGATTTAGCTTAGGCGTTCTTTAGCTATGCTTAAAAGCAAATGCGTAACAACTGTTTGATGGAAACCTATGGCAAATACCAATTTTTCGACCAAATTTCGAGGTCTTTGAAGTTTCTTTAGGGAGTTTTCCCTTTGGAATATTGTCCATGTCACTAAAAATCTTTTTGAAAAACTACTGTTCGGTTGTTAAGTTTTCACACTCATAGGAAAAATTTTCTTCCACCCCCGATAATGCCAAAAACCCTAATTTAGAGGACCCGAAGCTCGGCATCATCTGGCCGGCCTATATCGGACACAACAACCCGAATGAGCTGCCCCATTCCGACATCGACTTCAAGCAGTGGTTCGACGATAACCGGCCGCTGCTCTCCGATTCGTTCATCTTCTTCATGGCCGACCACGGGCCCAGATATGGAAACGTAAAAAATTACACTGCTTTAAGTGATGCGGCTCATTTTAGCTAACCACAACAAAAATCGGGCAATACGAGGCGAACAACCCGATGCTGGTCACTGTCGTGCCCGAATGGTTGCGAGCGAATAAGCGAGTAGGCAATTTTTGGTCGATGATATAATACATATTTTGTAGTGTTTTTAGTGCCGTATATCTGCTAGAGAGTTATCAAAAATATTTTTATTAATTTTTAAAATTCGAGATTACGGGATCTTTGCAATGTAATAGCCCGGGATTTTCTACATTGCATCTTAGCTGATGTCAAACCTACGGGAAAACTCGAAGCATCTGGTGACGCAGTACGACGTCTACGCCACGCTGATGGACATTTTGGAGGTATTTTCAATCGAAAAACATATCGGCGGTCGAAAATTGTTTTTGAATTGGCACGAGAAGCTCATGCTGACGAAGTAAACCGAAAATTTCCAATGTATAGACCGACTTCAACGCACCATTTCTCCCCTTCCGCTTCAAAGAGATTCTGAGGCCGAATCCAAACAATGGCACGTCACTGCTACGCCCACTCGGCCCGTTCAGCCACCGTACATGCCGGAACGTGCCGATCTCCACCGAACACTGCCTGTGCCAATACGATAAGATTCCGAAAAAGTAGGCCTCTATCTATCTCGCTCTCGCTCTCTCTCTCTCTCTCTCTCTCTGTCTCTCTCTCTGTCCCTCTCCCTCTCCTCCAGTCGTGTCTTTACAGACCCGAAGACGTGCCGGATCTCGACCGTATGGGCCGAGTCGCGGTTACTGCATTGAACCAGAAGCTTCGTACCTACAATGTGACACATTTGTGCGAGGACTGGCGCTTGAAACGGGTAAAATCACGTTTGGGATAAAGTATAGTACACGTTCGAAAACTGCAAATGACCTTGATTACAGATAGACACGGTAGCAGCCGTGGAGCCGGAGGACCAGACACAGCTCTACAAAATCATCGTCACCGTTGACCCGGGGGCACATCGTTTCGAGGCGGTGGGGTCTATCACGCACCCTTGTGACGCAAGAAGAACCATTTAGACGATCCGCCGCGACTCGAAAGCCGCTTCCGGCATGCGACTACTATCACTCAGCGAGCGTCTGACCAGCTATGGGCATACCGCCAATTGTGTTCTCAAAACAGAAACAGCCCTCCGAGCCGATATGCGGACGTATTGTTATTGCAAAAAGGCGCGTGAATAATGCCCCCAGCACCCTTGTGATGGATCCTCCTCGCTTTAATAAATACGTTCGGGTTTCTCCAGTTGTCGTTTGGTTGTTTTATACATGGTGCAATAAATTGTGTCGTGATTATTTATGTGTAATAAATTGTCAATACATTTTGAGGGCATTACCGGAAATCAGGGTCGGCCACGAAATGAGCGGCAGCTGGGAACGCCGCCCGAATCGTGAGTCGGACTCCAGGACCCCCTCAGCTCCGGCTCTTTCGAAACGAGGGTCAGCCAACCCTAAACCTGAAACGCAACCTGCGAATCAACGATTTACGTAAATCTGACCAATCCCAATAGAAGTGTATGGCTCTCGAGTGGCTCTCGAGTGTGCGGCGAGTTTGCAACGATCTTCAAATCCATGTTTTATTCTAATGCATTCTTTGTAAAATATTTTGTAAAATTCACCGACCCTAGGGGTCCTCGGATAAAATTTGCGTAAATTTACATATCTCGGGTAATTTGAATTTCGGTACCGCATTTTTAAAAAAAAAACAAAGGGCCGTTATTGTGTTCATCCTATCATCCTTCCAGTCTTCCGACTGCTTGAAGCCAGCGTCTCTGCCATGGGTAAGAAATGGATGGTTTTTGACTGCTGCGATTGTTTAAGTCTCGCCACCTCGTATTTCAGTTCAAAAAAGGCGGGCTCGACTGTTGGTGCTCACCGCGGTGATCATTGGTCTGCTACTCCTCTGGAAACGAGGAGTCCGGGAGCCACCATCAAAGCTCCCCGTAGCTCCTGTTCCTTGCGACGACAACCATTTGAATACCTCGGGTCTCTACACCGAATTTGCGATCTCTTATGACACCGGTGGGGAAGGTTCAACTTTTTCCTAATAAGAATTTTACTCCCTATCCACGTTGTCGTGTAAATAGCACCCGCAACCACGGTAAGACACCAGATAACCCCCCAGCCGGTCCCCAACTATTGCATCTCAGCTCCTTGTTCATCTACAGGTGTGTAAAGTATAACAAAATGTTTGTCTTGCTCTGGCGACCCGATACTTTTACACCTGTATGCGGGAGCCAGATCTAACGTCGGGCGCCGGCTGGGGTGGATCGGAGTTCAGCCGCATCCTCCTTTCAGACCCGCCGAACCCCGACCCATCGGATCCGTTGTCTACCTGCCGCCTTGTACGCTACAATCCGCTGCCCGCCGAGTTGAAAGGCTTTGCCCGCAATCCGGGGCCCTGCAAAAATCCAGGATATGTGGGCGGCCGCCTTCCGACTTGGATTTTTTTGGTTTAGGTCCCGGCCACAGAACTGCGTGACGGTGCAATCGGATTGCGGGAGTCGGCATTCTGGGCCTCGAGGGTGGACAGCTGCCAAGCGAGGTATTGAACTTAACGGTAGCAAGAAATGAAGAGCTGCACATTTATGACGCGAGATGTGGTTCTGATCTGTTAACGGGGGGGAGGGGGTTAGCGGGATTAGTGCTAATGCACTTGGGGGGGGCAGTCCGGATTTGGAATACAAGACGCTCCAACGGCCGTTTTTAAAGTCGAAGCCTCTGGAAAAGCTAAGCTAAGCTTAAGCCTAGGCTTAGCTTCATATAAACGAAGGCTGAGCTTAGCTTGAGCCAGGCTAAGCTTAGCTTCGCTCTAAGCTGACCCCTAAATCTCCCATTTTGACCTCGTAAGGTAATTTGAAGCTGAAGATAAGCTTGGCTTGGGCTTGGGCTTAAGCCTAAGCCTAAGCTAAGCGTAGTTAAAGCTAATTTAAACCAAGGCTTAAGCTGGAAACCTAGTGGCTTAAGCAGGGCGCTTGTAGCCTCTTGCTACCAATTTCGGACTGCCTCCCCCCCTTTAATTGCATTAGCACTCACAGTTTGTAGCGTTTAAAGGCCCATAAAAAATTATATAACTTTTTGACGTTTCGATCAAAAAATGTATAAAAAACGACCAAAAAGTCAAAATTTTCGAATTTTCAAAACTTTTGTTAAGGTCTTAATATTATGAGATAAAATGTGGTGGGCGAAAACAGAGGAAAAATTGAAAAATTCAACGTCACTTTTCCGTTTCGTCCGGGGAAATTTTGGGACACCTTTTAGTGGGCAGGCGGGCTAGCAGAAAACCCTTGCCTTTACAGGTGCCTGTACTACGTGAGGCCAAGGGAGCTCGGTCGCGGGAACTGGGTCAAACTCACGCGCGGTAAATTCGAGCCGATGAACTGTGACTGGATCCACTCGGAATGCTACCTGAAGTCGAACCTCAGCGACGCCTTCCTCCACAATCAGATTTACAGGTGAATTGGAAGATTGTAGAACCTTACTTTTCGTTAGTTTAGAAACAAGTCAAAGCCAAGCCAGGCATCGGCGTCGGCGTTATCTTCCCGCCGACCGGACGTCATCCTGATCGTACTGGATTCGGTGGCTATGACACAGGCCGAAAGGTATGTCGGTTTGATCAGGATTCGCGGTATATTTCTTCTACGCAGGGGGGTAGGGGCAGAACGGACGTCTTTTTCGATATTCTCGTGCTGTTCTCGGGATTTTTTGAAACGCCATTTGATAGAGGATCGAACCAAAGGTTTTTGTTTTAGCTCAGAGTAACCTACTTTATATTATTCTGGGGTGTATCTCTGTGCGTGGGTGTGTGTAGATGTCACTTCCGAGGCCTGATTTGAGGGCCTTCCCGCGTCTAAAATGCCCATTTCTCCGTCACCAGGGGTAGTCGACCCTCCCCTTTACGAGAGCGTTTTCAGAATTTCAATAAAATACAAGTTTACAAAGTTAAAGCCGGGTTTATTTTAGTTTAGGGGAGTTTAGGGGTCCGGGAGGGCCAATTTGCATGATGTGAAAAAATCGAAATTTCCTCATTCTTGCCAGTTGCACTCGCGAGTGTGGTCGGATGCACCCGCATTCCAGCGCCCATGGGCCGCGAAGCGGGTTTTTGGGCGCTAGTTGCGATATAAACAAGTTATGGCAAAACGCTCTGTTCTATTTCGAGCGGGGGAAAAACTGTGCGGGGGGGGCGAGTTTGATTGGACAGGACTTCAATATTTTCGCTATTTCCCCGGGTTTTTTGCAACGCGTGTTAGCTTTTGAAGACATGATTCGATAGAACATCTAAAATCTGAAAATCTAAAAATCTTGCAGATCACTCCCAAAAACCCTCGACTTCCTGGTGAACGAAATGGGCGGCATGCAGTGGCCCTTTTTGAATAGGGTCGGCGAGAACAGCATGGTGAACGCCTTCGCTTTTTTGCACGGTAAAGTGCCTATCCGTTCACAAAGAGCTACGCCGGGAAACGCATTCGGACCGATGAAGTACACGGGTGAAGAGCTGGCTCCGGAATGGAATCGGGACAAATACTGCTACCAGTACCGCGACAACGACACCGGTGTCGTCACGGATTATGGGAAACGAGGTGGGGTAAAGTTCAGTTTACCCCCCCCCAGCCGTAACTTTTCAGCCATGCGTCCTATTAATGCATGAACTCCACGCCGTGGAGTATCTCAAAATGTTCTCGCCGTGGTCGAATTATCATAAAAATAATTATAACAATTATAAGTCTGGGTTTTCTTTAGTTAATTTTTGCTGGTCCAAAGTGAGTTTTCGTATCTCGGCTATCTTTTGACGTACAGAGCTGTCAATGGTACCAAAATGTAGCTCTTGTTCTGTAGAATAAGCCTGATTGCATCTGAGTCGAAAAAAATAGCGGAAAATAAAAATATTTGAGTTTTAGGCTCCTGGTACATTGAACACAGCGCTTAATCTTTCAACCTTCAAAATCTTTAAAATTTTTTTCCTTTTTTTTTTTTTTTTTTTTTTTTTTTTTTTTTTTTTTTTTTTTTTTTTTTTTTTTTTTTTTTTTTTTTTGGGGGGGGGGGGGGGGGGGGGGGGGGGGGGGGGGGGGGGGGGGGGGGGGGGTCTTTTCCACAGGCGCATGTCAAATAACTCTTCTTCGTAGTGCCTACATTGATTGGGTAAAAATACGAAAATAAAATATTTGTTTTAGCCCGTCATTGGGACGCGCTTAATTTTTTCAACCTTAAAATTTGTAAAATTTCAGAAAGTTTGCCGGGAACCCTTTTTGGGCCACCAGTGAACATTTGAATACTCAGCATTAATAGGACTAGGCTAAACTTCGGGCTGGGGTAAACTAATTTTTCCCCGAATTTTAGGTTACAAAACGCTATTCGGGTGCGAGACCTCGTACGGCGATATCTGGGCGTCGCCGAATTGCAAAGGCTACACTACCAACGATCCCATGCAGTGCGTCAATTGAAAGACGCCACTGCGGCACCTTCGACTTTTAGACCGGCATCCCTGGCGTGGACGTGGCCCTCGCTGAGTGACAGGATGAGGGCGGGCTGCTGGGAGACGCACCATTGGCTGCTCGACTATCTGTCCAACTTTCTCAAGGCATATCCGGGTGAGGAAGCGCGCAGCCCCTAACGAAGCCGAAGCGTAAGCCCAAGCCTAGTGGCCGCCAGCGGTTTGTCGGCTTCCTGGCCGGGCCCGTTGTGGACCAGGGTCGGACACCTTCCGCCCAGAATACCCGAAGTTGCATTTTAGAAGACCCAAAGCTCGGCTTCTTGTGGCCAAGCCACCTTGCGCACGACGACCCGAACGAACTGCTCCATGCCGATGTCGATTTCAAGCGATGGTTCCAGGACAATCGGGAGCTGTTGTCCGAGTCGTTCATCTTCTTCATGGGCGACCACGGACCCAGATTTGGACCGGTAAGGCAGATCTTCAAATTTGTTATTCGATTTCCCAATCAGCTGACACAGACGAAAATCGGACACTACGAGGTGAACAATCCGCTGCTGGTCACTGTGGTCCCGGAACGATTGCGCGGACACGAGCAAGTGAGTGTCCGGTTCTTTCGCATTATCGGGGGGATTCGCATTTTTTTGGCCCAAGCTTTGTTTTTTCTAAATCGCGGATGCATTTCTAAACTGTTTTTACCTATTCCTGAGCTAAAAACTATAAAAATTCTCATTTAAAAAATTTGGTTTCAGGTCGAAAAATTCCTTTTTTAGACACAAAATGACCAAATTTTCAACTTTTCCTAATAGTTTTCTAACTTTTTTGAAAGTTTCTCTATTTTAAATATAGTTAAAGTTCATTCAAACCAATGTAAACACTTTATTTTTGATTACTAGGCCAACCGGGAACGCCAGGAAAAAAATTGGTTTCCCATGTTAGATCGTTGGATCAATATAAAAATGTGCCCCCACCCCCTCGATAATGCGAAAGAACCGACCGTCGATTCCAATTTCCGCATCCGAAAACACGTGTTCTAGCTTATGAATAATCTCCATGAGAACGCGAAGCACCTTGTGACGCAGTACGACGTCCACGCGACGCTGATGGATATTTTGGAGGTTGGTGCGGGGGGATCATCATCATTATTGCCGGAGGAGACCAGTGCCATCTTGGGTGTTGTCGAAACCTTTTTGCAGAGCTCCTTCAACAAGGCACATCTGCAGTTCGACTTCAAGGAGATTCTGAAGCCAAACCCGAACAATGGCACGTCACTGCTACGCCCCCTCGGACCGTTTAGCCACCGTACATGCCGGAACGTGCCAATCTCCACCGAGCACTGTCTGTGCCAATACGATAAGATTCCGAAAATGTAGGTCTCTATCTATCTCGCTCGCTTTCTCTCTCTCGCTAACCGTGTCTTTACAGACCTAAAGACGTGCCCGACCTCGACCGAATGGCCCAAATCACGATGGCGGCCCTTAACCAGAAAGTGCGCGACAACAATATGACGGATATATGTGTAGAGTGGACGTTAGACGAGGTTGGTGTATTTTCCGGACAATTATGAGATGCGAACTCGATCATCTCGTCGCGATGCTGATTCGTTAGCGGGGCGGGGGAGAGTTTATCGAGGTTGATAGAGGAAGACGCCCACGCCTCCCTCCCGGGGCCCTGTAGTCCTCTTCGGAGGCCTATTGGGAGTTCCCCCCCCCGCTAACGAACCAGAACCCTCAGCGCTAACACAACCTCACAATGTCAGGTGCCGGTGGTCACTGCGATGGCTCCCGAAAACGTGATGCAAATCTACATAATCAGCGTCATCGTCAACCCTGGGCAACATCGTTTTGAAGGGGTAGGCTTTGCGGTATTTGACTCTTCGCGGGGCTTCTCTCGATAACCCCCCGCTAACAGTTCAGTTTCGCAAACGAAACGCGACTGGTCTTCTCGACTTTTCAAGAGCTTTCGGCCCTGTAAAAATCGGTTTCTTGGCACTATCGGGGGCGGGGTGGAGACGAACCTTTTTAAGGTCTAGAAATGTCTAGTAACTTAATGAAAAGTGGTTTTAAAATGTTTTTAGTGATATTTAACTAATTTCCTTATAAAACTATCAGAAACTTTAAAAAAGTCGAAATTTTCGTAAAAAATCGGCCATTTTTGCGGAAAAACTGAAATTTTCGATTTTCAATACAAATTTGTTAGGGTTTCACGTTTAATAATAATTAAAAGCCATTAAGAAACACTTACACAATTCATATTTCAAACAGAAAAGTAAAAGCCCTGAGAAAAAATCCGTCCCCCCCCCGATAATGGGAAAGCACCTAAAATTCGGTTAAAACTCGTTAAATTTCCCGCAGTTGCTAACTGTCCACCACCCACATGACGCTTTCGTTCAGACGCTGCGCCGCGATCCGAACGCCGACGGTGGGCTGCGTCTGTTGGCGCTGAGCGAGCGGCTGACGGCATACGGGAATACGGCAGACTGCGTGGAAAAGGTCGCACCCCGTCAGATTGATATGCGGAAATATTGCCACTGTCGGAAGCAGAAGTAGGCGCGATGTCGTTGTCCCCCCAAAGCCCTCTGCCGAACATTTCTTCCAACGATTTCGGAAACTTTTGTGCAATGTGCCGGTGTGATATATTCGGAATAAAGCATTTTCATACCTATGATTTCTGCTGTCATGACTTGGAATCTTTCAGACCTTAAAGGGCTACCGACGCATCGGTCGATCACCCCTAATCGTTTTTGGCACGTAGCCAACAGGGCAGAGAACGCGCAGGGGCGAGACGCAGAGACATTTTTCTTTCCCTCGCGTCAAAGATTACTTATGCCGTCGTTATCCCTTTAACAAAAAAATCAAGCCCTCAAAATCCGCGGCTGCGACCGATTTTTGCTGCGGGTCGTTTTTAGTGTTGCCATTTTTTAGAGAAAAGATTAGATGTTATTGCGAAAAAAAAGACGTAGGTTCTTTAGGATTTCCGGGGGGGGGAAAGTATTTCCGGGAAACCAAATTTTTTCGGCCAAAGCCTAAATTTTTTTCTAAATAGCGCATGCGTTTCTAAATGGTTTTAACTATTCTGAGGATAAAACTACCCACATTTTAATTAAAAATTTAATTTTAGGTCGAAAAATCCTATAGAACCTTTAGGATTAGCGGGGGAAAGACCCAAAATGACCAATTTTCGACTTTTCAAACATTTTTCTAACTTTTTTGGAAGGTTTTTCTACTTTAAATATAGTTAAAATTTACTAAAAACAATGTGAAAACACTTTATATTTGATTACTAGGTCGACCGGGAAAACCAGGAAAAAATTTGGTTTCCCCCCCCCCGGAAATACTTTCCCGGAAATCCTAAAGAACCAAGACGTAAAATACGGCGAAAACGACTTTTTGAGCGCGGGGCGATTACATGTCGTAATCTCGGTGATTCTATGGCCAATTTATATCATTAAAAGGCCGTTCGCCAGAGACCCGAACAAGCCTTGTCACAGTTTTTTCGACCCCGTTTTTTGATGCCACGTGAAAGAGCATAGTCGAATTAGTAGGGTGGCGCTATTTTTAGATTTTTAAAAGTTCATTTTCTAGGTTTAAATGGGTGTTAAAGTTGAAAACCGTCAAAAATTATCTCGCGATCTACTGAACCAAATTGCTCGAAAATTTCAGACAATACCTAATTTGGGGCGCTGATCATTTTTGTAATACATTGTAAAGCACGAAATTAAATTTCACGTCGAGTCATGTATTTTTCAGCGTGGCGACAAATACCCATTAAATCGAAAAATCGCGTTTAAAGAAGCCGAAGAGAAAAGAATTGCGTATTCTGGAAAAGAAAGACAGTTTTACGTATCTAGAGACCAAAACAGAACGTTTGCAAAAAAGAGCAAAAAGAAATTCGATTTCTAAAAAGGGGCTGGGATTGAACTCGGGTCGTTCACCTGGGACCTGGCGGCGCCCACTAGTGGCTGTCCCCTGTGCCCCCAGGTGGACCATCGCGGGTTCGATTCCCCACCGAGCCCAATTTTGCCTAGAAAAGATATTTCTTTTTGCTCTTTTTTGCCATGTACTTGCCTTCTCCTTTAGAGTCGAATGAAATCTGCCAATTGCCAAAATACAGTATTTTTATGTTTGTGGAGCCATTTTACAAGGGAACCTCAAGTTGGCACGGTGGAATTTTGAAAAACGCTCGCGGCTACCCCTAGGTTTTCGACTATGACGATTCCAACCCCTGTCAGAATTTCCTAAATGGGCCTCTGGACAGAGATACAGCACTTCCGGAAAATGATGATTTGCATGCAAAAATTAGCATTAGCGATAGGTTTATGACGCTCTCCCATCACTATGGAATCGCCAGTTGAATGGCCAGGTGGTAAGCGACTCACTTGATAGGATGCTGACGGGGGTTCGAATCCACTCACGATTTTTTTATTTTGCTTTTTGACCGGAACTTTCCGCCCAACTCCAAGTTTTGATTTTTACTATAAGCAAAATTTTTGGTCATGGCCCCAGGCTGATTACTCCCAAGAAGCCTCAAAACACATTCAGTTTTTTTTTACCGAGGGGCCTCTATGATTTACTTGTGTGAGTTTTTTTTGCATTTTATTGGTTTTGCTAATGCCTTTGGACGTTTTAGAAAGAGAACGAATTTTCGAAAAAAAGTGGCCAAATCTTGGAGTTGGGCGGAAAGTTCCGGTCAAAAAGCAAAATAAAAAATCGTGAGCGATTCGAAACCCCCGTCAGCATCCTATCAAGTGAGTCGCTTACCACTTGGCTATTCAACTGGTGATTCCATAGTGATGGGAGAGCCTCATAAACCTATCGCTAATGCTAA
This sequence comes from Mesorhabditis sp. LJ9110, assembly GCA_038088335.1. Taxonomy (NCBI): domain Eukaryota; kingdom Metazoa; phylum Nematoda; class Chromadorea; order Rhabditida; family Rhabditidae; genus Mesorhabditis; species Mesorhabditis sp. LJ9110. Next base: position 96,751 of record JBBGBA010000060.1, read on the forward strand.
TTTTTTGGATGCAAATCATCATTTTCCGGAAGTGCTGTATCTCTGTCCAGAGGCCCATTTAGGAAATTCTGACTAGAGGGTTGGAATCGTCATAGTCGAAAACCTAGGGGTAGCCGCGAACGTTTTTCGAAATTCCACCGTGCCAACTTGAGGTTCCCTTGTTAGTTGTTTTTAGAGATGTTATTTTTTCGATTTAATGGGTATCTGTCGCCACGCTGAAAAATACATGATTCGACGTGGAATTTAATTGCGCATCTTTTAAGGGTAGTTATAGAGTGGCGACGCATACCCATTAAATAGAAAATTGCGAAAAACCTTTCTGTGTACGCGGTATTCCTATGTTCCGGCTTATTTCGTGCTTTACAATGTATTACAAAAATGATCAGCGCCCAAAATTAGGTATTGTCTGAAATTTTCGAGCAATTTGGTTCAGTAGATCGCGAGATAATTTTTGACGGTTTTCAACTTTAACGCCCCTTTAAACCTAGAAAATGAACTTTTAAAAATCTCGAAATAGCGCCACCCTACTAATTCGACTATGCTCTTTCACAAGGCATCAAAAAAACGGGGTCGAAAAAAACTGTGACAAGGCATCATGTGGGCTGTTCGACCGACCGGCGGACGGCCTTTTAAAATGTCCAGAATTTTCAAAATTCGATATGGATTACAGAAATAGCTTCAGAATATTTAGATTCAAGCGTTCTCACGTCCAAGCAGGGGCCAAAGATCAGCGGAGCGGTCGCGTTGCGGTCGTATCTGGTTATTTGCCAGGAATCAACGCAGGGGGCCGCGGACCAGATTTCGGAGCCTCTTTAAACCCCGGTTGAGCAGTTTTCTGGAAAAAAAATGGAAATATATTTATTGGGACGGATATTCTGTACAAATTAAACAAAATTACAGTTTACCGCACAAACCTATCAACAACAAATTGGGCCATCCCGGCGATAAACCGTAAAACGGTGCCCAAAACATAAAAAACCGGTGCCAAGAACGCGAAAATTTGCCGGGCTCGCTTTGTGGCGACGGCCATTTTGTCGCGAAAGTCATGGTAATATCGCGACAAAAATCGATACGGCGGCTGTAAAAAACAGGGAAGCTCTTCGATCCTGTAGAAGATAGGGGACACGTAGATCGCCAGGCAAGTGGCAAAAACGCGCAGCACATACACCCCAAACTCCCAGTTCGTGCACGCCATCGAAATCCAAGCGGCGGCTTTGATGGATTTGTTGCGGCCGACGTCAAGGAGGGCATAAAAGGTATGGTCAAGGAGGTCGATAAAATTGACAAGGAGGGCCCAGACGCTACCGGAAATCAGGTCGATTAAACCGCTTAGGACTGGGATCACAAAAGTGACTGCCGTTCGTAGGAGCCAAGAACACGTGGCCAGCATGAAAATTACGGTATGCCGGGTGAGGTACATTAGAACGGAGAGGATGGTCGGTCCGAAGAGGTATGTAACTAACAGGAGTACAAAGATAACGCCGAAAAACCAGGGGCCGGTCTTCGAGAAAAGGTGACGCCTGATGGGAAGGTGGATTTGCAGATCGCCACTGCCGTCCCAGCGAATCAGCTGGGCCGGCTTCTCCTCGTGGCTGGAGCGGATCAGTGTCATTTGAATGTCGTTTTCCTCTCCGTCTTTGTCTCGCCATCTTTGCCTATAAATCTTGATTTTCTAATGCCTATGTTTCAAATTAATCTTGAATCAAGGCTTTTCCAATGAAAAATACCTATAGGTTTTCAACTGTAAAGGGCGCCCGGCCAAAAAAAGGTTCTGTGCTGTTAGCGGGGGGAACCACTTTCGTTTTTCCCTCTATGCCTACCTGTTGTAACTAGGGTTGGCATTTGAGGAAACCGGTTTCCGATCTCTTGGATTTGAATCAATGTTTGGATTGACCGAATTGTATTGAAATCGATTTTTCAATTGCATCCGATCGATCGATTCTGCATAAAAACCAAATTGAATAGGATCCGATTTGATCTTTTTGATTCGAAACCGATCGATCGGTTTCGGAAAAAAAATCGGATTCCAGGCGAGAAACCGAGCGGAAATGAACCGATTTATGCAGAATTTTGGATGCAAATCATTTTTTGGTGCTTGGCAGGCAGTGGTCCTACGATTTTTTGAAACTAAGCCGTTCTTAGCCTCCAAAAATGGATATATTCCTTCCAGACACGATGGCTCTGGAAGTTACGAGCTGACCCCCAATTTCAGTACAAAAAAAATGAGGAATATCGTGAAACCAAAAAACTTTGAACAATTCTAGCCACGGGTTCGTGAGGTAACGCCTTCAAAAGAGCGTTCTTTTTTGCCCTGGTTGATCACCTTTTGCCCTCCAAAAGTGTTACATGGTGTTTTAAAAGGATTTAAATCCAGAAAATTCGGCTTTTCGGGTTAAAAACAGTTGCAATATTTTACGAGAAAGGTTCCGCAACTTTTGAAAACTCATTCGCAATCAGCGAAAAATCCCCGCATAAGATGTGCCATCCCACGTACCGAAATTCCGCTTCCGCCATAAGAGGGTTACCGTAAGCGCCGGAGTTCGAAGTGCTGACCAGAAGATGGGGACTATCAAGGGAATACCAAATCAATCAGAACACCTGCGTTATTCTGTGTTGCAAGGGATGAACCCACCTTTTTATACAGGGCTGCCCAGATAAGCCTATACCGCCATCCGACTGTCTGCCGCAGTTTTTTTGGCTCTGGGGTTCTAAAAAAATGCCAGGGATCACCTGTCTAGTGGTCTTCGGAATTTTCTTGCACGTAAAATTCGGCGTGTCAAGGGCTATTTGAAGCTCGTAAAAAATAACAGGTCAGATATCCGGTTTTGAAATCTTTAATGAACCATTCAGTATGTGGCGAACTTCGGCGCCTGTTTAGCTACTAACAAGGAGATGTTTTTGGGTGTCGTCGGTACTCTGGGATCTAACCAAGCCTATCCTGTGCCGAATTTTGCGCTGATCCCGAATATGGTTACCGTTTTTGCGGAATAGCGAATTCTCAAAAGTTATGGACGATTGAAATCTAAAAAAATCGATCGACATCAACGGCGGCAGAAGAGTTTTACGAAAAACCAACCCTACTTCACTCAAAAATTTGAAAATTCGAAAATATAAAAAAGGGGCATCCAAATCTATCAAATTTTTACATTTTCAAAAATTTTGATTAAAATGATACCTTTTATAGAGAATTTTTTAATAAGATGCACTAGCTGATTTTTCTTAAAACTGCTGCAAAAACTGCTAAAAACTTGCGAAGCCGTTTATGTCGATCGAACAAGCCGATCTGCGGGATTTTTTAGGTTTCAATCGGCCATAACTTTCGAGAATTCGCTATTCCGCAAAAACGGTAAACATATTCGGCATCAGCGCAAAATTCGCACAGGATAGGCTTGGTCCCATCCCAAAATCCCGACGACACTCAAAACGTCCCCTTGTAAGCCCGGCACAAATTCTGCGTTGCAAGGGATGAACCGATCAATTTATACACGGCAGATCAGCAGCCTTTGCCGCGATGCAAATTCCTGCGGAATTTTTTTTAGGTCTCTGGATTAAACAGTAAATGATCAAAATTCCCGCCGCACCAAAAAAAATGGGCCCGAATGTAGATACATTTTATGCATGGACATTGTTGTGTTGTGTAGGCCTGTATATATCACAGCTTAGCCATTCAGTTACAAGACATTTATTCGAAGTTACGTTCTTGAAAGAGCTTACTTTTTCAGCCAATAAGTCGGGAAAAGTTCTTTCAGAATCCATGCAATACCAGAGAAATAAAAGGTGCCAAAGGCGGCTTGGAGCATCTCAGTAAGGATCATGAGAGATACCTCATGAAAAGTCTCCTCATGAATCGGGCTGATGCTCAACAAGGAAATGCAAAACAAGACAAAAGTCCAGAGGCACACATATGTATGCATTTCTGGGTTGATGGATCTGTAGTCGTCGCACAAAAATAAAAATGCATCTGAAGGAGAGGGAGAAGGAGACTCCTTTTGCGCTGTAGATGCGGTGTTTTCTTCAGCTTCCTGGAAATTTTGGTCAATTTTTATAAGTTATAAAATATAATAATTAGGAGTCTATATTATAAGCATTTTCTTAACGAACTCTACCTCTACAGTCTGCTTCTTGTCTCCAGGACTTTTCCCGTTTGATTCAGCAGCTTGTCTATTTGATAACTGCCTCGTCTTCGACCTTGTCATCCTCAAGAACATTCATATTTTTTCGAAGGATCCCTACCTGTCGCTCATTTTCCAAGCTGCAATATGCGAAGGAGCATGGGCCTAGAGCTCTCAATCATTTTTCTTGCACCAAAAAATTCGCCTTGTCAAGAACGACGCGACGCTAGCAGTAGAGATAACAGACCCGAGGCCCTGTTTGCAAACATTTTATTCAATCGTGAAGATGTTGTTTATGAAAAACAACCACAAAGATTAGTAGAATTTGTTTAATCAAACCAAAAATAGCACAATATAGCACAAAACGGTGGTATTATTCTTTAGCCCAATACTGGGGAAACAGCTCATTCAGGGTCCAGGCGATACCAGAGAAATACAAAGTAGCAAAACCGCATTCGAGCATTGTGCAAAAGATATTAGCTACTGTCTCAGGCAAGGTTTTATCATGGGTTGAAGTAAGGCTCAGCAATGAGATGATGCAGAAAAGGAACGCCCAAAATGCCGCTTGGATGCACAATTCAGTACTGGGCAATTTGTAGCCATTCCATTTTGAAACAACGCTGGAAGTTGTTTGTTCCAAAGCGGAGCGTGCAGGAATCTAAAAGTTCTGGTACGGCTTCATTTCACTTTGGTGAGGTTACCGGTTCTAGTTTGTTAATGGGGGGGGGGGGTATCGAGGTCGCGGGAGACATTTTTAAGCTTCTCTTATCTTAAATTAACTTATTTTGAGACGCTTAGTATATTTTTTTGACTTTCTCTATCGGATAGCGTTCTCAGAATGTCGAAAAATATCGAAAATCCCGAAAAATGGCTTACCCACCTCATATTTAGCGTTATTTTTGATTTTGTTAAACCTTTCTTAAATTATTGTGTTTTTACGTCGAACTAAAATCCTGAATAATTTTTTTGATGCGCCGGATCGTGATCATCTGGCCCTAAAAAAAATATTGAAAAATCTACGACATGAAACTTCCCCCGCTAACAAACCAGAACTGGGTTACCTTCGTGGCAGGTTCCTTCGTAGCTTTCTGTTTCATCATCGGGTTTTTAAACTGGGGTCTGTATCCGTGGGCAGTATTAGAGTGCGATAGCCTTAAAATAGGCACGCTTTAGAAAATTCCTCCGCTTCGACAGCCTTATCTTGTTTGTGCCAATGCAGTGCACAACGTGCAATTTTCCGACGCGCCACCCATTTTTCTTGCGCCAAAAATTGCGCTTATCAAAGAGGGGGGCGGTGCGCCGGTGTGGCTGGCGATACGTGAGCAGAGCAGCTCCGAGTTACGTCGTCAGCATTTTAAAACGTGTTGTTGATTCCTCAAAAACGTAATTTATTTCGAATAGACCAAGATATGGAGGCACTGGACTGTTAGCAGGGGGACTGGGATTTTAGTGGGGAGAACTAACTTTTCCCAGTAATCTGTCCTCGTACAAGCCCTATTATAAAATGTGAAGCATTTTATAACATTGTAAAGAGCTGTTATATATAAAAAGCTCATAAAACATTATAAAAAATTTTGGCTTTTTACTGAAAAAGGTGTGAAAATGACCAAAAAGGCGATTTTCGATCTTCAAAATGTTTCAAATATTTTTGTAACTTTCTAGCAACCGAAAACTACGAAAAACTATATAAAAATATACTATTTATTATCAACAAGTAGGGCACGACGCAAGACAAAAATTAATTTTGACCCTATACTGACAGTCCAGTACCGAAATCGAAATTGTAAAGGCAAGACAACATTTTACTCCCCACCAAAAATTCCCTTTAACCATTGGAAGGAAACACTGGACATAGCAATGATTATTTCCTCGGGTTTCACGTACAAAACTAAAGCCCCTGCAAGCATGACGCCAAAGACTTTGACGAAATTAGGGATTCCGGGGGATGCTTTCCGGGGTCGCCGTTTCTCCGTCCCGGCTTGGTCATCCGCCCAAAAAAATTTAGCAATAACGTAGGAGCAAATCACAAACGGCATCACGGTATATACCCAAGGCAGCAGCATTGCAATACACCCAAAAATCAGGGAAAATACGAAGTAAATTCCGCCATATAGCACCGTAATCAGAAGCCAAGAGTATTCGAGAAGAAGTGCGACAAAGGAATAAATTCCACTATAGATAGTCACCACGAGCAAGGAAGAGTATTGAACTAGAAACGCCAAAATGGAGTAGAACACGCCATAAATTGTCGTAAGTAGAAAAGCCGTGTAGTGGAAAATCAGAGCAAAAAAGGTGTAGATTCCACTATACACCGCCGAAACCAGGAATGAAGTGTACGTGAAAACCGCCCCGAAAAAGGCAAAAATTGCCTCATAGATTGTTAGGATTAAAATCGAGGCATATCCCGGTAGGAGAGCAATGAAAGAATAGAGCTTGCCAAGCAAAGGCATTATCCACGCCGACAACAACCAAGAAATACATGCAAAAATTGAACAAACTGCCGTGATGAGTACCTCCTTGTGTTTGAGGGCGTGACCACAGGCGCTTAGCAGCCCCGAAATTTTTGTGCCTATCCCTTCAGGCGACCAGTTTGCCGAGCTGGACACATGGATGGTGCGGATCACTTCTTTTATTTGACCATCCGGCCACCAGCTCCTTTTCTCGGCCACGGAGATCGAGATCTTTTTGGTGGCCGCGTGGTTGATCTGGAAAATAGGTTCTGGTTCTTTAGCGAGGGGAAATAGCGAGGGCGGAGTTTAATGTCGTAGATTTTTCAGTATTTCATCATTTTTTGGGGACTACATCCTCGCGACCGATAGAGCATCAAGAAATATCCTAAGACTTTTAATTCTAGATAAAAACCCAATAGTTTAAAAGAGTTATAACGAAAGCAGAAATAACCCTAAAAATGGGGTTGATAAGCTATTTTTCGAGATTTTCGATTTTTTTCGAAATTCTTTTAACGCTATAGGGAGCTAAACAAAAAATATACTAATAGCTTTATACACAGCTCAACATAATGCAATGTAAGAGAAGAGCAGCAATTGAGAAACCCCCCACCGCTAACGAACTAGAACCTGGAAATCCATGGAATAGATAGATTGAGCTCCACTGACCAGTTGCTCCAATGGTACGCCTGTTGACTGCTCCTTTCCGAAGTTGACGATATCAGCCCCGTCTTTACGGCGTAACGCCATGCTTAATTTTTAGGTATTTTAAGTCGCGTAATTTGCGAATGAAATGTATCCAGAACAGTAAAATAGAGAATGCTAAATTAGAACTTTGGTAACTAGGGAGTTTTGTTCATAAAGAACGACGTGGCCCAGCTAAGAATTCAGCCGAAAAGAGCTCCCCTCCTGAAAACTGATAATGCAACAGCCCAATTGAGCCTTTTTACCACACAACCATGGGTGCTGGACAACCAGTCCGACTCGTCTCCGATAAGGTTCGTCTGAGGTAAGAAAATCCGGAGCTATTGAAGTTGGGAAGGGGGGTCCGATTCCTTTAGGCCCTTACCAGCCAAAGCCGGTCTCGAAGCCGAAGCTAAGCCAAACGTAATTTTCAGTCAAATCGAGCTGAAACCATCTCCTTGTAAGCCTGAACTAAGCCAAAACCATGGCCAAGCTTAAGCTAAGCCTAAACTCAGCCTAGGTTTGCAATTTTTTTCAGAAAACTAAAAAATTTATCTAAAAACTAATTTCAAATTAAAACTAGTTGGCCCAGGCTTTGGAGTTCCGGTTTTAGACTAGAGTTTGCTTCGAAACGGTGTGTATTGGAGCATCGCGTAGCGTTGCAATTTTTCGTTGCGACCGAAACCATTGCTTGAAATGCCGTGTTCAAGTAGCATTCCTTCATTTGTAGTTTCAGCTCGCTGAAAATAAGAAAACTTTCGAATTTTTTGGGGTTTTGACTCGGTATCCACTCCTAAATGTTTCGTTCTAATTAGGTTGTGCTCACGGGCTTCTTTAGTTTCTTCTATTTCTTCAACAGAACCTAGCGGTCTAACGCAAAACTTCCGAGATTTTCTTGGTTTTTTTTTTGGTTTTACAAAGGAATTTTGGTTTCGGCGCCGTCGTGGGAATCTTGTACACGCGGCTACTAACACCAATTGAAAGGGGCGCCCTCACGACTACCCAAAATCATGGTGTCGCGGCTAAATAATTTGGTCTTCTACGAATTTTTACTAACTCTACGATCTTTATTTTCTGTAAAAAAGGCCCGAAAGAATGTTTTTTATGGAATTTAGAACCTTAGGAAGATTACTTGGGCTAAAACTCGTTTCTTCATTTCGAATCCCCTTGTAATTGTCATCCCTTTTGATACGCGATACCGCGCGAATAGAAATCCTTTAAAAATTCGGAAGTCTCAAGAATCATTTGCTCTGATTAAATGTAGAAAAATCGACTGAATTGCACAAAAGCTTCTCAAAAAAAGTCACATGACCTTCTAGTAATCCCCGATACCGCACGGCTGAGCAATTTGCGCTTCCAACAATTTTTGCAAAGTCTTTCAGCCTATTAGCTGTATCGTTGAATTAAGAACCCAAAAAACTTTTTGTAAAAATCTTGTGAAACGAATCCTGTTAAAACTTTTGATTGCGCGATGTTCGGTTGTTATTCTTATTTTCACCTCATTTCTTTATTTTTACCCTTTTATCCTTGTGGCTTTTCTCTTCTTCCCATAGTCTCTATAAGCAGCTTTCCAATAATTTTCACTTGTTTAGATGCCACCCGCCAACAAGGTCGAAAAGATGGAGGTGGATGAGCCGAAGCCGGCGGCGGAGGAGAAGGCCGTCGAGCCGCCCAAGGATTTGAACGCCATCGCCGTTGAGCGTAGGCTTTTGATTTTAGCATCTGCAACATTTTCTTAGGTATAAAGGAGCAATGTGCCCTGCTCGACAAGGGCGAGGCGCACGTGATCGGACGCGTGCTGCAGGTGCTCCACAAGACGAGGAAGGGGCTGAATAACGTGGTAAGTGTATTAAAAATTGATTTGATGAATTTTCAGGTCATTCATCAATTGCTCAACGCCAGCTCTTCCTCCTCGCAGTTGCACAAGGAGCAGCTTCTCGCCTGGGTGCCGGCCCCTGATGTGAAGCCAGATACCCTGATGGACACCACTGAAGCAGCAAAGCCGGCTAGGTAAGGAGGAAATGTCAAAGACGAAATTTTCCCTTTTTTTAGGTCGCCTCGCCCAAACCGTCGCCCGGTCGTCAACTCGCCGGAGACCGATCTCTACTTGCATCTATTGACTGCCCTCTACTTGTTTGACGCCGGCCAACTCGACAAGTCTTCTCAGGCCCTCATCAACCTCATCCAGTTCGCAATCTCTAACTTATTGCTAACAAACTTTAGACGTTTCGACCAGCTCGATCGTCGCAGCCTTGACGCCATCGTCGCGAAGGCCTACTTTTACTACGCGTTGATCGCCGAGAAAACGGGAACGCTCGACAATCTGAGAGAGTATTTCATTTTCATGGTTCCTAAAATATCGTATTTAGTTTCCTCAACTCTCGTCTGCGCACCTCGACCCTGCGTGGCTACGCCGAATCGCAGGCCGTGCTCATCTACACGCTGCTGCGCGCCTACCTCGTCGGCCGCCATTACCCCAGCGCGGCAAAGCTCGTTACAAAGGTATCTGGTTTCCGAGAGTTTTTTTTTATCCCTGACTTCAGGTCAACTTCCCGGAAGGCGCCTCCAACAATGATCTGGCGCGTTTCCTCTACTACCAAGGCCGTATCAAGGCCATGCAACTCGACTACATGGCCGCGTCCGGTTATTTCCTGCAGGCTTTCCGCAAGGCGCCCCAAGACTCGGCCATCGGCTTCAAACAAAACGTGCAGAAGTGGATCATTGTTGTCGGGTTGCTTCAGGTTAGTATTTTTGAAATTTTTGGAGTTTGTGGTTTTTAGGGAGACATCCCGGAGCGCTCCGTCTTCCGGCAACCAATTTTCCGCCGCTGCCTGGCCCCGTATCTCGAGCTGTCGCAAAGTGTTCGTATCGGCGACCTCGCGGCGTTCAATGCGATCATCGCCAAGCACGGAAAATCGTTCGAACAGGACGAGACGCTGACCCTCGTCGTCCGTCTGAAGCAAAATGTGATCCGCGCTGCGATCAAGCAGATTGCCGCCGTTTATTCACGTATCTCCATCGAGGTAAGGTTGATATTAAAAGCTATCATTTTTCTTTAGGATATCCAACACAAACTGCAGCTGTCGACGGCGACGGAAACCGAATACATGGTATTTTTATTTTGTTATTTTATTTAGTTTTTTTTAGGTTGCCAAGGCGATCTCTGATGGTGGCATTGACGCCCAACTTCTTTCTAATGATGGCCAGTCCAAGAGGTAATTTTGTACTTTATATTGACTAATTTCTTTTAGATACTTGCGCAGCAACGAAGTGGCAGACATTTACGGCACGGTTGAACCGCAGCACCAATTTGACAATCGCATCAGGTATAATAAATATAGCTTTTAAATCTATGTATTACTATTTTTTAGATATTGCCTTGAACTGCACAATCACGCAGTGAAAGCCCTGCGCTTCCCGCCGAAAGACAACCCGGATCTCGAGACGATCGAGCAGCAGCGCGAGCGTGAGCAACAGGTAATTTTTCGCTTCCTGACTCTAACCTCTTTTTTCAGGAATTGGAGTTCGCCAAGGAGATGGCCGAGGAGGATGACGACGACTTTTGAAGCGTTTCAATTTTTTCTATTTCTTTTTATACCGATGTTTAAATTATGGGTCGTTGTGATCGTCGAATGATGCGGCATAAAGCCAAACACTGCTTTCCTTTTCGCATGCTATTCGCGAACTGTGTGTGTGAAATAAAAATTAATTTATCCCTGAAGTTTGCGAAAACGTTATCGCGGTTGTGGAAACTGTTGCATACCGACACTTTCAAGATGTCCAGAGTACCTAGAAAGATCGGAAAGACGATTTTGATAACTTTGGGAGCTTTTCAAATGCTTACAGAAAAATCGCTGTTCTTGCTTAAATTTTGTCACATTTTGACGTATAGGAGTCGTAAAACTGGGTGACAAACGGTTCCCCTCGGCCCGGTTTCTAAAACCTATGTGATAGCAAAAATTCTGTAATTCCTCTTTTCAGAAAATGCGTAGCTTCTTGGTTAGAGCGGCGCGTGCAATAGATGATTTGCTGAGATTCCCGCCTGTCAGACCGGACATGGTAAGCTTAATAACTATAAGATGTTTATCAATGAATGTTTTCAGGCGTTCGCCTTGGCTACAAATGTTCCGACAGCGTCCACTTCAGCACCAGCAACGATGAGCGACATTGTGCGGGACATGGGAATCGTTTGGGGTGTTCCGAAGACGCGCACGACGAAACGTAATCCAATTTTTGCACTCTGATTTCTGGTTTTAGCCACTAAAATGACACGAAAGCACTCGTACACGAGGCTCTTCATGCCCAAAACCGACATCGTGACCTGCACCTCTTGCGGCAGCAAGCATCTCGCCGAAACGATTTGCGGGACATGCTACGAAAAGGTGGGTTGGAAACGAAATATTTCTGGAGATTTCGCCTTTATAGGTGTGGGATTGAAGTTTCTTGAATAGCAAATTTTTTGTCATTTTTGTTTTTTTTTTTATTTTTGCAACCAAAATGGTCGATTTTCGAGCAAAATGTCAAAATTTTAAATCGGTTTTTAAATGAATGAAATTATGTTTGAACTTCTCATAGATTTATAATAGCTGTCCATTTGCAATAGTGTCATGGTTCACTAAAAATGATTAAAATATGTACTATTACGCTACTGGGCATTTCTGGACTTACAGGGACAAATTGGTCCCCCGATAATGCAAAAGCACCCTCTTTACTGGTTTTTCAGGTGCACGGGCTGACGAACGAGATCAAAGCCAAGATGATGGCGTACAACCCGTACAAAGGCGAGGCGCAGGATCGGGAGGTATGGTTGTGCTTTATTTAGCATAATAATGCCTTTTTCAGCTTCACGTGAAGTTCAGCGACGACGGCACCGACCAAGGGGTAGTTGACGGGCGCCGCGTCATCGAGCTGGAACGAGAGCGGCCCTCCTGGTTCAAGAAGATTGTCAAATCGTGATCTATTGGTATTTAGTTGTTTTAGTTAGTGTCTTTTTTCGTTGGGTGGTCCGTTTTGGGGCCTAGTTAGTTGAACACATCATTTCGTTTGCGTATTCCGTTGCTCTGTTGTATAAATTTTGGTCGATATACGACGATTACCCGTTTGCGCTTATTTTTATTGAACCGTTGCTCAATAAATTTACTCATTGATTGAAGGGGAAAAGCGGGGGAAAGTGAAAGTGCAAATTATGTAAAGTCCAGACTTCCGACAAGCTTTGTGAGGTGAAGCCGGCTTTCGAAGCCAACGTGCTAATTTTCAATATTTAGGACTACGACATGTGATGGTAGTTTTTTGTACTTTAAAAAGCCTGCATCGAGCCTAGTTAGCAGATTGAAGTCTGATTACTACCGCAGCGCGCAAAAGCAGCTTGGCAACTTGGCAAAAGTTAAGCTGCCGAATCGGATTGGGGCGCTGAATCAATGCGGGGCCCTAAATGGAAGACCGGTGATAAGACGGGGGCGAAATTCGGTGGGCACGGGAATCCCATTCCGAGACGTCATTTTCACGCGTTTTTTTCGTGGATTTAGTCGTAGATTGTGCATTATTCTTGTTTTTATACTTTAACGCAATTCGGATTTCTAATAACAGCTTATAAGAAAGCGATTGAATTGATGCAAAAAGTGTATTTTTCAATATTGACGTAAGAATGGATGAAGGGCATCTATTCACACCATTTCTAACGTACTTTTAGGCCAAACTTAGGCAAAATGAGGCCGATTTTACTATTCCTGGCCACCCTGGCCGGATCGGTCCTTTCCGGTGCTTCTATATTTTCGCGGAGCCGACATCGGCCTCCATTTCTATTGGGCAGACCGCCAGGAGGGCATTTAAGGTAATAAATCAATTAAAGAAAATGATTTATGGATCTTCTACATTATCGGGGGTGCAGCTTTTTTCCATAAGTCAAGATCTGCTCGGTAACCAAAGCGTTCTAATAATGTTTTAGTAATATGTAACCGTATTTTTAGTGGAAACATAATAATAAAAAACCTTGCTTGGCGATATTTTGGTCGTGTGCCGGCCTTTTCTGTCGGAAATTGATATTTTTTGGATTTGTAATCTGAATTTGTACAGTTTCGGCGTTTAGGAAAATTAAAAATAGCTTAGAAATACGCCCTTTATAACTATTAGAAAAATGGGATCCTTAGAGAACTTGTCCCTCCCCCCTCCGATAATGCTAAAGTACCGATTTTAGGAAATAGTAATGCTTGAAGAAGTTGGTAAGTTATAATTTCTAACGTTTAGATCTTCCTACTACCATTCGACGCCCGGCACCTCCACCCTGGACGGCGACAACCCGTGGCCGTGGGTAGAGACGAATTGGTTCACCCAAAAGCTCGATCATTTTGACCCGAGGAATATGGCAACTTGGCAACAGGTTCACGATATTATTAGATCTTTAACGGGTTTTAGAAATACTACCAAAATTCGAAGTACTACCAAAACCAGAGTTTGATCTTTTTGATGATCGGTAAGTGTTTAAATTGTTGACAATTAAAAAGCGAATTCCTGGACTATATCTTAACAATGTAATCTTTTAGGGGGAGAAGGACCGGAGCCGGTGAAATGGGCCGGAAATCCTGATGTCTCCTACCTAAAATGGGCCGCCAAATACGGGGCGATGGTGTTCGACCTGGAGCATCGCTTCTTTGGCGACAGCTGGCCGATCAAGTGGGCATTTATGTTTAGTGATAACTTTAGTGATTTTATCGGTTCTTCCGTATTATCGGGGGGGGGGAACAATATTTTTTCTTGATATCGAATTTTTAAACATAAATTGCGGAAAAGTTCCTAAATTTTTGAAATTATAATGTTTAAAAAATAAAATTTTTACTATTCCTAAAAGTAAAGCGCTTACACTATCCGATAACATTCACGAATTATACCTTTAAAGGAGCATGGAGTACGACGCGTTGACGCTGTGCACCACCCAGCAGGCCCTCGCCGACATTGCCAATTTTATCACGGCGATGAACCGGAAATTCGGATTCAGCAACCCGCGATGGGTCACGTTTGGGGGCAGTTATCCAGGTATGGATTTTATAGTAGACTGGGGGTTAATAAGGTTTAAAAGAAAGTTTGCAATGAATAAAGTATACTAATGGCGATGGATTAAAAGCATGAAATTACCGTTTGTTTTTAATCTTAATTTTTGTTCAGGCTCGCTATCTGCGTTCTTCCGTGCCAAATACCCCGATCATACCGTTGGCGCCATCGCCAGCTCGGCGCCGGTGAACTTGAAGCTTGATTTTTATGGTAATTTTACGGTTTTCTGTTTGGAAAGAGAGAGAGAGAGAGAGAGAGAGAGAGAGAGAGAGAGAGAGAGGGCTAGATACGAATATGAACGTTTCTTTAAGAAAGAGAAAAATCAAAAATTCAGAATACGCCATGGTTGTCGAGGATGACGTCACGATCACCGACCCAACATGCCCGGGCGAAATTCAGAAGGCCTTTTCCCAGATGCAACAAATGACGCTCACCGTCCAGGGCCGGAACGACTTGAACAAGATTTGGAAGTGAGTCTTGGCCTCAGAAATGTTATAAAAAAGCGATGAAGTCCTGGAATTTGGCGGCAATTTATAGAAATTTAAAAAGTTGCTTATAAAAAGTTAAAATAGCAATCACTTCTAAAGAATCTAACAAAAACAGTAAATATTCGATATTTTTCAGCCTCGACCCGCCGTTCGACAACTCGACCACCAAACTCGATATTACCAACTTTTTGGCGAACGTGTACTCGCTGTTTCAGGGGATGATCCAATACACATACGATGGCCAGGTTTTAAGGCATTAGACTTAGTTTTTAATAATTTTAGTCCGACCTGACGCATCAGAACATCACCGCCCGCGCGCTGTGCAACCTGATGACGAACAAAGATGAGGCCGACCCAGTCAAGCGGGCTTATAATGTGTGGGGATGGTTGGTTTTTGGTTGGTATCTTGTTGATACCTGGGGCTTATTACGTTGTTGTTCTACGGTACCGCGCTGTTTGCGGGGGTGGGGTTGCGTAGAGGCAAACTAATTTTTCCCACTAATCCTGTACGGTACTTTAACAAAATATGGTTTTTATGCCACTTTACAGGTTTTTGAGAAATGAAAAACGCACTAAAAACTGACAAAAATTGCCAAGGTTTGGATTTTTTTGGTAAAATGCATGAAAATGACCAAAAAAGTAACATTTTTGGAATTTTCAAGGATATTGAAAATCGTTTCTGTAACTTTCTAGCAACCTAAAGCTACTAAAAACAGTAGCAAATTACACGAATTATTCTTGCCAGATGGCTATAGACGGAAGAACAAAAATTGGCTTTTTTTTTATCGAAAACTAACCTGTTCAAGCAAATTCGAGCGTTTAGCTTATCTTTCCGTAAATAATCTTAAATAAACTTTAAATGTGACTAATTCTAGGTATCAATATTTCTACGGCGACCCGACGCAGGACAACTCCAAGTTCCCGAACAGCTACTGGGACATGATCACGGCGATGAGCCAGAAGAACGTGACGCTGATGGATGAGAATGGTAGGTCAAATGGCTATGCCACTAAGATTCTTAAGACCAAAATTGTGTTTAAATATTGGAAAATAGGGGTCTAGTCTTTACAATCAAAAAGCAAAAAAAAATCGCGGGGAATTTACGTGAAATTTGCCGTATTGAATTGGGGGTGGGAAGGGGGGGGGGTGGGGGGGCCGAAGGCTAGGATTGGGGGCGGGGCTAAGAAGCCGCTCGCCCCTCCCACCAGTCGGAGCTCTTGGCGCAGGGGATTAGGGCGCCGCGCCCCACCCGACTGACCCGGGTTCGGCACCTGGACGCTGGTCCATAGTCGCGATGATGATATATAGCCAAGAACACTGACCGAAAAACCACTTGATTTGAGCCGCTCTTTTTGTATATATACCCAGATTATTTGATCGCAGGTCGTAAATACGCTAAATTTTTTCTGTATCTTTCGTTGCTATTAACGATGCAAATTGACGATAATTTTGCATCCTGCAGGCGCCGATCGGGGGTGGATGTGGCTGTGCTGCAATGAGATTGGCTTCTTGCAGACAACCGACCAGGGCAAGAACATTTTTGGCTCGACGGTGCCGATCAAGTGAGTTTTCAAATTTCTAACATTAAAAATATCTTTAATTTAACTCATACCTTAATACCTTAACTTGCGAATTTTTTTGCGATTTTACTTGAAAACCAAAATTATAGGATTGGCATTTTAACCTTTTTTACACTTTTTAAAAACTAAACCCTCAAAAAATCAAAGCATAGTTTTGTTAATTCCGTCATTAATATAGATTTTGATGATTCAGCTACTTCATCGACATGTGCACAGACCTCTTCGGGCCGGCGGTTAATGTGAATTTTGTGCGTGACAACAACAAAATGGCGCAAAACTATTACCAAGTTGCTAGCGAGGTTAGTATAATTTTCGAGAAAGTAAAAAATGTATTTTATGTCAAGAAACCTTCGAATTTTGGAGAAAATCGGGTTTAGGCCACCAATATCGTGCTGCCAAACGGCTCCCTGGACCCCTGGCATGCGCTCGGAACGTATACGGTAGATGCGGCAAATGGGGTTTTTTAAAAAAAAGAAGGATTAAAAGGCAAAATTGGAATAAAACTACTATCTAAAATTTTGCACAAAATATTTCCAATTTTGAGGACCACGTTAGATGGAAAATTAGTCTAGATCCTAAAGAATCGTTGCTAGCATGCCCAAAACTGGCTTTCTCGCGTTGTTATACTCTAAATCGGGGAGTTCGAGCTGAAGAAAAGGTCTCAAAGTATGGTTTTTAGCGTTAGCCAGAAGCTAGAGTCTTTTTCCTTAAGCTCAAAATTCATAGAAAAATCAAATAAAAATCACGAATAAGGTGCTGTAAAAATTTAACCCAATAAAGTTCGAACATTCCAGGAACCGCTCACTGCTCGGATATGTACCCAGTTTACGATGGCGAACCAGGAGCGCTAGTTGCCGCCCGACTCTTCATTGAGCAGAATTTGGCCGTGAGTTACTGCAAAATTGCTGTTTTTTTATGAAAATTCAGTCGTTCATCGCCCCGCAAGACCACACTCAACCCTCTATTCCTACGATTTATCCCCCAACTTCGGTTTACATGCCGACAACCACGCAAAATGTTCCTACAGTGACTGTCACGGGAAATCCGGTAAGGAAAATTTAGATGTTCAACCCTTTCTCTCCATCTCATAAACTCGATTATATCTTTCTTGCTCTCTCTCACTCTCTCTCCATCTTTCTCTCTCTCTCTCTCTCTCTCTCTCTCACTTTCTCGCTCGCTCACTCTCTCTCTATCGCTATCTCTCTCGTTCTCTCGTTCTCTCCCTTTCTCTCTCCTGCCATCGTAAAATACAAATATGCAGGTTACCGTGACTGGTCCAACAGTAACGGCACCTACCGTAACTATTCCGGTTGTGACGACAGCGAATCCAGGAGTGACTACAGCAAATGATGTGACTACTAAAGGACCAAACCCGACACAAGCTACGAACCTTCCGATTTCTCCGGTGACCGAACATACTGTACAGAGGTAAGTGAAAAATTGCACTAAAAGGAACAGTAAAGTCCAAAATCGCCCCCTCGGTGATTAGGTCTCGACAGCTATGTGCTAACCCAAAAGACAGTTGTATTTTGGGACCATTATTAAGGGATCAGACGGCTAGATTTATGTCAGTGATTCAATGAATGCTATTTTCAGCTCTGCTGCTCCTCCAATTACTGGAACTACAGTAACGGGCGCTGGACCCTCGGCCGGTACTTCAACAACTGGAGGTCCTGGCGACGTCCAGACCACCACCAAGACTACCATCAGAATTTCGTACCTCAGCGCTGTGATGCTATTTGTTGCACTGTTTGTTTAAATATTATTGGAGGTACTATGAATTAACATGTGGAATATACCGTATGCCGGTCGATAAATCTAAATTTTTGCCGTTAAATTTTAACGAATTTTCGCTAATAAAAATGGGAAAACTCAATTTCTGGCTTGAAAACTGGCTTCTAAGATAAATTTTGCACTTTTTGATCTATGAAAATTCAAACTACGTTTTTATTTACAAGGAATGCGCCCTTAAAACAACCAGCTTGTGATATGGTTAGCAGGCAATTACATAAACAAAAAGCTAATTTTTTAATTCGAAAATGCTTTTAAACGCTTTGCGATTCAAGCGCAAAAACACAACTTTGAATTAACTATGGCAATTAAATTAAAAACACACCCTTTTAACTACCAGAAATCGGCTTTAAAGCTCATTGCAATTTACATTTTTAATTCACCAATATAACGACCAAAATTGGCCTTCTCTCGCTGAAGGCCAGCTGCAGCTGATGTTTCACCTGCTCCAAAAGATCAGGCTCCAGAAACCGGTACCTCTACTGGCATAATGGCCATAAATGTTCGAAAACACGCTCATCAACATCTTCTACCACACGCTGGGATGTTTGGGGACTGTCGTATCGTTATTCTGGATGTATCTGATCGTCAAAAAATCACCCGTCGAGATGAAGCTGTTCAAATGGGTGCTTTTCAGATTGGCGGTGGGTGGTTGGAGATGACCCTATTTCTTTATTTTTTTATTTTTTATTTACTCTGTTTTCTAGTCTTTGCGTCAAAAAATGTAGAAATTATAAAATATAGAAAGCTGTCTATGTAATGATTATCCTACCAATTGCGCGCATTTTTTGGGTGGATTTGTCATTTTCACTCTTGCCTTTATTTTTTTTATTGTTATTTATTTATTATTTTATTAGCAACTTTAATGAATCGATTAAGTGGCATACGTGCAACTAAGACAAAACAAACCAAAATGTGCCCCGGTCCTCCTTATTATTGTGCCTTTAATGTTTGGGTAACTTCAAGGTATAGAATGGGTATTTGTACGCAGAGTTTAGCTGTGCGACGAATGCTTTTCCCTCGGTATGGCCGTCCTGTTGCTCCCCGAGCTCTGCTTCCCGGTCCCAGCTGGCGCGGTTCACGGGATTGCTGGTTATTTTGGAGACCTTGGGGCGAAACTGGCGGTAAGTTTCGTAACTTTACAAAGTTCAAAATCTATATGAAAAACGCTACGTATGCTAAAGAGCTGTGCAAGGCACTCCTCTATATTTTGTGGCCTTTTCAACGGGTTTTGCCTACCAAATGAGACATGCAGCCCGCGTTTTGCATTGCTGATTGCGTAACCAACGACGACACTGCGTGGCGTGGCGCGGCCATTAGGAGTGACTTACCAAACAATGCCTTAAAAGTCTCCTTAAAATTCGATTTGGTCTTTAGGTGAGCTTCGTCTTCTTCTCCGGCGTCAACATCTTCACCGCGATCAATGGGGCCTTGTATGTGCGTAGCTTGATAATACATGATAACAAAAGGTATCAGAATATTTTGAGTTGTAACACAGCTACTGTAGATGCCCTTTAGGTTGCTCGGCTACGTCTACAACCCCTGGATAAGTATTCCATTTGTGTTAATCGGAAACACGGGGATGGCGTTACCATTGTCAGTGACATTTTGGTTGTCACTAGCTGATCGGAAGGTAGAGAGAGAGGGAGAGAGAGAGAGAGATAAATGCGATTTTTCGTTTAGATCCTCATTTCACAATTTAACAACACCAAGGAGTACGAGTATATCCGGTACGCAGTCGGTAACGATATACCGCTTCTATCAATTGTAAAGGGGTGCATGTACTGGAAGCCTATCTTTTTGCCGCGGTGGGACCATTATAAAAATATAGAATTTTTTGCTGTAGATGGTGGCTGTCGGGATTTTCGCTATGTATTTTGCTAATTTTCTATCGGCTGCCCAGGTAAGAGAGAGAGAGAGAGAGAGAGAGAGATAGCGAGAGAGGGAGAGAGAGATAGAGAGAGAGGGAGAGAGAACCTTTCCAGCTTTGGTACAAACTCCAGGGCGTCAAGTCAAGCCTCTCTGAGAAGACTTTCAAAGCCCACCAACAAATGCTAATGATGATCGTGGCACAGGTAGAATACAAGTGTCTTTTTCAATTAACTTAATTCAGAACATCTATCCCCTATTCGGTATCATGATCCCCGTGCTCACATTCGTCGTAAGCTACGCAATCGACCAGTTACGCTCGTATCCACGATTTTATAACACACCTTCTTGTCTTGCTGCTCATCTACCCGGTGGTCGGGAACTGTACGGACATAACGCATAGAGCGTACACAGGCATTAAATTCATTAAAATGCTTCTTATACGTGGACGAACAGTATACCACAGCACACTACAATAGGCAGTTACACGTTGACAGTCCGTTACAGTACTCGTCACACTCAGAAAGCCCATTATACTTATCCGTTCACGAATGGCACATTACAGTACATTACAGTACGCAATTACACGTTGACAGCCCGTCCGTTGTACGTCACGTACATACTGTCTACTGGAAAGATACGTATCCGTTGGTAAACTGTGCACTACAGTACACTACATTATACTACAGTACGCATGTACACTTCAAAACTGCATACTGTGCGCAGCATGCTTACTTCTATTTCAATACAGTACACTCACCTTTTTCAGTTGATCAGCTTCTGCTGTTGCGTGGCGTTCATGAAGCCGTACCGCGACTTTTGCTTCCCATGTTTCGCCGCAAAGGTCGAGGACTCGAGGGAACCAACACGGTCCGATACCGACGATGCGATTCGCCGGATCGAGGAACGCCGTGGAAACTTTTTGGATTGACAACTTTCCTTGGAAAACGTCTAACTATTAAAATAAATATAAAATTTGTTTGTTTTAAGGGTGGGGATGCATTATTTTTTTCTTTTCTTGCTACAAAATGCTATTTTTGAAAAAACGGCGACCTGGCCGCCGCCTAAATGATACACCAATCGATGCAGCAAAATTTTGCGCATGTTTCTAGCCTGGTTTCAGGTAGCGGCCAACTCGCCGCTAATGCGAAATGGGGGGGGGGTAAATACACTTAGGCCGGTAAACCCAATTCTCTGTACTGCTCGCTATCGGTGTAAAGTAAATAAATCTTTGTAAATTAAAAAAGTCTTATTCGGCATATTTACAATCTATGATACACTAAGATAAGAAGTTTTGGCGACGCAGGCACATATTTGAAGATAGCGCTTTGACTGGCGCATGTAGCTGCATATCTCGATACGCTCCCAAAAGCTTCCTGGTCCTGGCGAGCGGCATTTCGTTGTCGACGACGTAGCGCTTCTTTTCCAGTGTCATGATGAGCTATAAAAAAAGGAAGTATAGAAGTCACATAAAAAAAGTTTTTTGTATATGTAGGCTTTGCGGGGGGTAAAGCGGGGGAGCGACAGAACAGACACGCCTTTTTCGATATTTTCGTTTGTTTGGAGGATTGTTGCATCGCCATTAGGTAGATCACCAAAAAATATACTAAGCGTTTTGGCTTTAGCTCAAAGGACTGTAATATAAAAAAGCTATGACAAAAACAAAAATAAACTTTAAAAATCGGGTTGAGCGGCTTTTTCGATATTCTCGCTATTTTTCGCCATTCGAACGCCTAATTTGCACCAAAAATGACTTTTTAGATAAAAGTCCGTAACAAATTTGGAAAACGGATTCGGAATCAGCGAAAAATTCTGTACAAGATGCACTTGGTCCCGAATTGAAACTCCAAGTTGAGTACACCACTTTACAGTGAACAAAGTCCGACGCCAAATAGCGACAGAAATTCAGAACTAGAAACGAACCTGATCAATAAAAGTCGTCTGATCTCGAGTCCCAGCCATTTCGAATCTGCCACCGCAATCACCTCTTCGATGTCAGTTCGACACGTCACACAGCTATCGCCATCGACATAAGCGGCAACAGCAGCAACATTGATTTTTTTGTCGCATCGTATTATATTTCGCGCAATGCGGTGCTCCAATTCGAAACGTGATTTTTTGTTTTTTTTTATGGGTTTTGAGTATTAGCTTCTAGCGTTTGCTTAGAAACTGAAAACTACAGTAAACCGACACAAAAAGAATGAATTGCTTGGCCTGGTTTCTTGGCTAGCAATGGAGGAATGAAGCAAGAAATAAAATATTGCTATAGCTTGTTTTTAGCTAGCAATAAATGAATTAAGCACAAAATAATATAATAGAAATTGGAATAGCAAAAAGAGTTGGATCTTTTTATCTTTTTTTTTGTTTTTATATTGAATTTATTTCCGAAGGTTAGCTTGGAAATACTTAAAAATTTAGAAATAAAAACTGGAAACCGTAAGGTAATGCAAGGCAATGAAAAAGTTAGCATAATTAACGCCAGAGAAACGTGCGCTAAGAGACAAAATGTGGCCTTAAGCCCCTTCCCTTAAGTGTCCAAAATCCGAAACACTTTTCCGCAATAAACCGGCCTGCTCGATGAGCTTGATGGATGCTGATTGCTGTAGCCAAGTGTCGTCACAGTTGCTTGCTGCGTGCGGAGGTAGACTGAAGTCTCAACCTTTGGCCGATGGTGGGTCTCTCGTGTGTCATAATCGAGGTGATTTCTCTATGAGGGATCACTACTAGATATAATATTCCCATTTGGATAAGTCTGGCTAGCAACGAAAGAACAAGAAAATAATATAATACGAAATAATAATAATTAGATTTTTTTATATATCTTTTTTGGGTTTTTATATGAAAAATGATTTCCGAGCCTTGCTTGGAAATACGTAAAGATTTAGAAATAATAAAAAAACTGGAGCTAAGGCTAGTTAAAGCGCGTTAATGGAAAAAATAGAATAATTAAAGCTAAAGAAATTTGCGCTAAGCCACCAAAATGTGGTCTTAGCCCCTTCCCTTAAGCGTCCAAAATCCGAAAAAATTTTCCAAGTAAACCGGCCTGCTCGATGATCCTGGATACTGTAGCCGAATGTCGTCGTCGCGTGCTGCTTGCGGAGGTAGACTGCAGTCCCAACCGTTGGCCGATGGTGAGTCCTAGTGGGTGGGGCCTACTCCGGCTATTTGGTAATTTGCCCGCTGCTGCCAAAACGACGTTCTTTCGCGTTACGGTATCTGCTACAAAACACTTAAATAGTAATTCTCGTGCCAAACGTAGGGGGGTATGAAAGTTCCTTTCAGATTCGGTGGGTTACCCTGGGGCAGTCGAAGGAGCTCAAGACTAATTTAGATGGATTTAGGCAAAAATGGGGCTCAAATAAACCGTTCGCGCTTCATCTAGGACTATTCAAACTGCACTCAATGTGACGGCGACCCTAGGTATGCGCAAGATCCCTAATTCACCACCAATTCAACGCAGAGCGTTAGGCAACCTCTTTGTGGTGGGGTCTTCTCCTGACATCTAATCGCCTACTTCAAAAAATGCGCGCCTGTGAATCCCACAGTTAATGCATTAACGAAATGAAATACGACGACTCCCCGGCCCTCATGGCGCTTCCCTTGGGTTGGAGTGGTCAGTTCCGAGTCTCAGGCTCCTAGAAACGCCGTTTTGTAGCGTCAGCACCTGGAGGCGATGCAGGCTGAATCCGCAAACGAAAGAGCACAAAATCCGGGACCTCCATTGTCTTAATCTAGGTGATTTCTCTATGAGGGGCTAGATATGATATTCCCATTGGAATGACTATGAATTACCTTTTAAGTCAGCATACTAATTACACTTCACTTATCTGAACTCTGTGTTAAGGTTGCTTTGGTAATTAAGTAGTAGTAGTATCTAAAGATCTAAAAAGCCAATCCAAAACATTCTGGACCATCGGCCAATTCGGCCTCCGGTCCCTCCTCAGGGTTTCTAGGTGGTCGCTTAGAGCTAGCGTTATGGTAAAGGCTGGGGAGACCCCCGCAGGGTAAAAAAAGCTCGACACCAGGTTTTGATCGATAGCCTCTTTGATGAAGGCGATCATAATCTTGGAAGAATTATCCAAGTCGAGGACGGGAATCCTGAAATCGCAAAATTGTAATTGATCCAAAAAGGAAACAGAAAAGACAGGCTTGGTTTGAAAGGGCAACATTCATGAAAAATTAGGTAGAGAGCGTGCAGAGAAAGAGAGTGATAGAGAGAGAAATGAGTTGAGTATGCCGCCAAATAGCGCAAGACATTCAGAATTAGGAATGAACTTATTTAATAAAAGCCTTGGCCGGATTTCAAGAGGTATATGCACGTGCTGAGGTAAAAGAACTTTTCAGATAGAAAAGCATTAGTAATATGAGGGTTATTTAGCTATACAAAAGAGGGGTATGCAACCGAGTCAAGAAAAGTAATACCTAATGAAGAATGAATGATGTTGAGCTTCAGGCAGACGCTTATCTAGTGAGGTAGCAGATGTACCCACATCGGCAGAAGTAATTTTGGTCAATTAAAACTGATAAGCCGCCTGTGCGGGCACCAATAAATTTATCAAAGCTTCCGAAAGGACCGCGAGTACTTCTGCCGGTGTGGGGACATCTCACTACTATATAAGGCTCCATTCAAAGTCGCTCAGTCTCCATCTGGCATTACTTTTATTTGATCGGTCGCATATTCCTTTTTTTCTATATCTAAATATTCCTCATAATACGAATACTCGTCTATTTGAAAGTTCTTTCTCCTCACCAGGCACTACAAGCCGCACCTCTTGAAATCCGGCTTTCTGATGAAGACTGGTTATTTGAATGTCATTCGCTACTTGACGTCTATGCTTCGCTAATCTCTCTCTATCTCTCTCTCTCTCTCTCTCTCTCTCTCTCTCTCTCTCTCCCTCTCTCCCCTTTTCTTTCCGTCCTTCCTCTTTCTCTTTCCCTGGCCCGCTTTCTCTCTCTCTCTCTCTCTCTCTCTCTCGCTCTTTCTCGCTCTCTATGCCTAATTTTTTCCAGAATGTTGCCCTTACAAACTGTCTTTTCTGTTGACTGACTCTGTTTTTCGGACTAATTCTAATTTTCCAATTTCAGGTTTCCCGGCCTCGACTTGGGTGATTCTTCCAAGAGGGTGATCGCCTTCATGAAAGAGGCGGTGTGTACCCGGCGTTGAGCTTTTCGACTACCGGATCAACTGTTTTCACGAGCATTAGGGAAAAGTAAAAAGTAAGAAAGTTTTACTCGAATATTGTTGGCAACGTGAATTCTCGGCTAGATGGTAGATAACGACGACTAATTTGTTTAGTAATTTGTTGTGGTAAATTTTTATATATAGTAGATGTTCAGCACTTTTAGACCGACGAGAACGGGCCAGCCAATTTGGATCGGTGGCCGGTGAGGAAGAAGATTTTCGTCTGTTCGACGAATCGCAGCCAATGGTTGTGTTGACGAAAAAAACGATCGATGCGCGGAACACGGGCAGGCCTGATGTAGCCCGGCAGCAATATTTTGCTCTCCGTCAAAAGATCGAGATGTTGGACGAGGACATGGCCCTATCAAATTTTGATGGCTCAGGCTTTCGGATGAGGAGACAAGAGGGGAATAGAGCCACGGGCAATTTGGCGTCATTCATTCGACTGATGTAGGCGGGGTCCTTTCCTTATCTTCGGGAGATATTCCCTGAGGAACGTTTGCTGAACCAGCAGTCTCTTGGTTATGGAGTTAAAGCTATCGCGGAGATCGAAGAAGGCTGCTGGGTTGTCGACTTTTTTGGCCCGGTTTTTGGCGAGGACGAAGCGGAGGCGAGGCAGGCCCGGTAACGTTTTTAACTAGAAAAACAAGGTTATTAGCCTAACCCTAAGCCTAAGCCTAAACCTAAGCCTATCCTAAGCCTAAGTCTAAGCCAGTATGTGTGTCTGTGTCTGTTTATCTCTCTTTCTCTCTCTCTCTCTCTCTCTCTCTCTCTCTCTTCTTTCTTCTTTCTCTCTTTTTCTTTCTCTCTTTATCTTTTTGTCTCTGTTTGTGTGTCTTTGTGTCTGTCTCTCTGTGTGTGTGATCCGCATTTTAGTTTATTTTCCAGGTTGGCACAACGCGTTGACATTAGCCAACGGTCCGAGTATTCCTTGAAGGACATGAGTGATGGAACAGTTACTGCAGGATCAGTATCGAGATGGCTTTTGGACCATCGTCAAAATATGAGCCACATAGGTATGTTTCCCATTTGGCTAGACAGGAATGAAGGGTGCTTCATGGAAACAAGACAATATACCGGTTTTTAGGGACGCGACATTTTGGGCCTTTGGTTAATCATTCTTATGTGCATCCGAATTGTGAATTTGTCAAGATTGAGCTTGGTGAGGAAGGACAAGCAAATGTAATAGCGTTAAAGGTGGGTGGTCGTGTATTATATGAGGAATTATGTGAAATTTTCTAGGCGATTCGGCCGATTTCAGAAGGGGATGAGCTGTTCGTTGATTACGGCATAGAATTTTGGAAGTCCAAATCGAAGGGAAAAGTCGACCCACTTTATTGGCGATGCTTTTGTGCACAATGCGCCGGTCGATGCCATTGCAATATCTGTGGCAAGAACCGCAGTAATTATCATGGGGCACCGCGTGGAGCGAAATACGATGCAATGCGCCAAAAGATTAACGTTACGGCGGGGGTTGCCGCTCACGTCGATAGCGATAGCTGTGTGAGGTGCCGAACAGACATCGAAGAGGTGATTGCGGCGGCAGACCTGAAAGGCTGGGATTCGAAGGAGCCGAAAGAAACTGGGAGCCAAAGAGTTTGCGGTGAAGGTGGGAGCGCTGCGAAAAGCTTATTTGGAGGTTGAGAAGAAGGGTGGAAAACAGGTAAGGATTTCGTAACAATGTAATGATGATGATAGGAGATTTTTGTAAGAAAGGAGGAAAATATATATTCAATGAGAAAAAAATATTTTAATTATTTTAGAAGGTTCTCGATGAGGTGAAACGATCTTTTGGAAAGAAATGGTCCAGGGCTCGGCCCATTCTGAGTGCGGTTCAAGTCAAAGATGTGCTTGGGTCGGTGGTGGCGAATTTGCGGACGGAGCAAGGGACTTTATATACTAAAGATCACCAGGTAAGGTTAGATTCTGGATGGCGGGGGTTTTAAAGTTCGGTTGAAGAAACTATCTGCTAACGAGCGTTTTGCCGATTTGATTGATATTGCTAGTAAATTTTGGCTGCTTCCGACAGCTTACACGGTTATGTTTGTGGGGGTGGGGGGGGGGTGCTCGACCTCGACCAAATTTGGTGGATTTTTGGAAATGTTTGACTTTCTAAACATCTTGGAATAAGGAAGTGCCTTTTTGGGAATCCGATGGCATGATTTAGCTTCGAAAGTTACTATTGTCCCTAATTAATATCAATTAACGCAGCCAGCTGCGTTAATTGATGCGAATTGCATTGCTGATTCGAAGCAACGAATGTGTATTTTCAGCGCATGAATGAGGGTCCAGAAGTGCTAATGGTTCTGAAAAAGAAGATATGTACGTCAAAAGACGAACTTGAAGCTTTTACAAGAATTGCGAAGAAGCACAGCTGCTACGACGAGGTATCTTACGAATTTGCTACAAGGAGAAAGTTTTTTAGGATGCAAACGCCGATCAAAAGGCGGTGGCACAGCATTCCAGCGGGATTGGGAAAATGGCTGGAAGAGGCCAAGGAGACGTCCGAGGTAATTCTAGCCTAGAAAATACGTTTTCGATACACAGAAAATTCTATACGAATGTCTTGTTTCAGCTGATTGCAGCGAGGCTCGGTTACAACTGATGCTGGAAGCTGGATGATATGTACGTCAAAAGACGAACTTGAAGCTTTTACAAGAATTGTGAAGAAGCACAGCTGCTACGACGAGGTATCTTACGAATTTGCTACAAGGAGAAAGTTTTTAGGATGCAAATGACGATCAAAAGGCAGTCGCACAGCATACCATCATGATTGGAAAATGGCTGGAAGCGGCAAAGGATACATCCGAGGTAATTCTAGTCTAGAAAATACGTTTTCGATACACAGAAAATTCTATACGAATGTCTTGTTTCAGCTGATTGCAGCGATGAGAGGCAACTGAAGCCTATTCATGTGTTGACTGTCACTTGCAACCGTTTCTACGTGTAATCATTGTTCAATAATTATTTTTTGCCTTTATAAAGATTGGTTTGATTTACACTACTACAGAGCAATTCTGAGAAATGGATTTATGCATTAAAGAAAAAAACAGAGGGAGTGAGAGAGGGAGGGAGAGCGAGTGAGAGAGAGTCAGAGAGAGAGAGTGTGTGTGTTAGTGAAAGAGAGCGATACAGAGTGATTAATTTACACATTAAAGAGAAAGAAACAGCGCATTCAGCGCAGTGTTGGAGTTGCGTTGGTCTTCAGTTTTCGAGATGCTATGGTGGCAGACAGCTTGTGACGTACCAGAAAAGGATTTCAATCAGCATCATACAGAACAGTGACATGAAGGTGTCCAGTCTTTGAGTCCGGGGACGTCTTTGGCATGAATACTTCGAGAGTTGATGTGCCCTGCGTCGTTCCATGTAAAGTCGGTTCCATTTTTCGGCAGTATTTGGCGTGCTCTTTTATATGAAAATTGAATTCTGTGTTGAAAATGCCCCCTCGCCCTCAAATAAACCTGGAAAGGTACATGGAAGGTAGGGCCGATGAGGGGAAGAAGATGAAGATGAAGATGAAGAAGAAGAAGAAGATGAAGAAAGAAGATAAGGGGGAAAAAGCTTGCAAGCAGCCTAGTTGCTATTAAAAAACAACATTTTTTTGACCCGTTCTACGATTTGCCGTTTGTAGTGTATCCATTATGGTGTTTAGTCCTGTTTCCCCTCACACATTTCCCAGCCCGGATTATTCTAATAGGGGTCATGGATCCAAATCGATACACAGTTTACACCATATCGGACCCCGGCTTCTGGGCTCGTGCTCAGACTGCCACGGCCTAGATCAGCTTTGAGCATGGGAATTTGCCGGAATAGGAATAGGAACTGCTCAATTGCTCTCTCTCTCTCTCTCTCTCTCTCTCTCTCAGTTTTTTCTCTGGCCGACTCTCTCGCCCATTAAACCTACCCGTTTTTAGATTTATATTTTCCTTTAAGTCTTTTGAATTGACGAATTGTCATGAGTCATTTTTATTTTCATGAATCAAGAGAATTTTCAGGCCCAAGTGACAAAGAAAGGGTATGAAACCGAGTCAAGAAAAGTAATGCCGGATGTAGACTGAATGATGTTGAGTTGCAAGCTAACGCTTATCTAGTGAGGTAGCAGATGTACCCACATCGGCAGAAGTACTCGCTGCTTCGGCGGAAGCTTTGATAAAACCAATAGTGCCCTGGCACGAGGCTTATCGTCTTCTAAATTGATCTAAAAGTACTTCTGCCGGTGTGGGAACGTCTGTCACCTCACTATATAAGCGTCCGTATCATGAATAAAATTCATTCAGTACCCCATACGAGAGAGCCGCGAAGGCTTTGCTGTTTTGCCCTATTCCTCTTTTTTCTATATCTAATTTTTGTGCTGTCAACTAAAAATTCTTTTTACTGAATCACTTCTAATTGTCTTGCCTCTTTTAAGTCTACGTAAGGCTCTTTTTTATTAGATTTTATTTTCATCCTCAATCTCTCTACTGGAGGTCCAAAAAAACGAACCATCCGGCATTTTGCCGCCTTCCATCCAATCGGTCCCAAAATTGGACGAGAGATGTATCAGACCATAAATAACAAGAATCCTGACCTAAAGCTCCGATATCTCGAGCCCATTTCTAGTTAAGGCAAAAACTTTCTTTTCCATTTTTCATAGGGTTGCCGTGGAACCAAAGCCCCTAAACACCAAGCGAAAATTATTCGGCAAGAATTCTTTTACTAAGAAAAACTAAGAAATTTGCAACGGCAGATTATCTTTCACGCTTTCTCTCTCTCTCTCTCGCTCTCTCTCTCACCCTCTCTCTCTATCTCTCTCTCTTCCCCTCTTTCTCTTTCCCTCTCCCGCTCTCTCTTCAAGAATTATTTTAATTTTCCCATTTTGCAGGTGGCCCGGCCTCGACTTGGATAATTCTTCCAATATAATGATCGCCTTCATCAAAGAGGCGTTCTGCACCCGGTGTTGAGCTTTTCGACTACCAGATCGACTACCTTCTCAAACTGATAAGAAATGTAAAACGTAAGTAGCGAATATGCTCTAAGTTTTCCTTACGTTTTTGACGCAGAACTTAATTCCAGTAGTATAATTTTCGGTGTTCTATCGATTGGCGTCAAAAAATCCCGAAAATATCGAGAAACATCAAAAAATTCGGACTCTTGGGGCTGCTATTAGCAAAACTTAAATAAAATTATTTTTTAGGAAGCGCCATGTAATTAAAAAACTCAAATTCTATACCGTCTTTTTGGACAATTTTATGAGTTTTTGGCCGAAACGTCAAATAAATTAGAAATTTTTAAATTTTAATAATGTGCTTGTATATGAAACATTTGGAAAATTCGATAAAAAGCATTTAGATTTTAGCATGGGGTCGTGTGGATCAAGCCTAGCGTTTGCAGAATTTTACGCTGCTCTGAACCCGTATTCGAAACGACCAGATTCAACAAGTTATGAATGTTTTTGGGTGCAAAACCGCCCAAGTGTCCTAAACAGGAATTTTTTTCCATTGAAGCTGATCGCTTTGACGCTTCAAAACAGCTTCGGAATAATTTTGCAGTTCCATGTCCATGTAAAATGTAAAATAAAATTTTCAAAATGCATTTTAAAATAGATTTCACAAAATCTGTTTCTTCACATGCCTTTTCAAACCTCGATTTCCCTTAAAAAAAGGAGACGCACCAGGCCATTGCCGATTCCAATGGAAGGTGCTAAGTTCCCGCAGGCGATGCCGATGTCCCCAAGGGCGACAATTCCCACAGCTCTCAACCGTTCCGTAGGGT
Organism: Mesorhabditis sp. LJ9110; assembly: GCA_038088335.1. Taxonomy (NCBI): domain Eukaryota; kingdom Metazoa; phylum Nematoda; class Chromadorea; order Rhabditida; family Rhabditidae; genus Mesorhabditis; species Mesorhabditis sp. LJ9110. The sequence goes on from JBBGBA010000060.1 coordinate 127,699, forward strand.
CCCCGTGTTTACTAACGATAAGTGTGATAGTCCGTGCTCCCGCTCAGCTTGTGGGCGGGAGGAAAATAGTCCAAGAAAGTTTACATCTTTTAACGCTCAAGGTTTACTTTGCCCCCCCCCGCGCCGGAAGGTTTTGGCTATAACTTTGTTATTTTACATAACAAAACTCCTAGCATATTTTTCGACGCTATTTTTAAAAAAAAAGATGGTAATAACTATTGTTGATATCGGTACATGACATTAATTATAGGCCTCCGCCAACGCGCAAAAAATCATGATGGGATACATCGAGCTCGGCTTATCTATCGAAAAACTCAAGAGCCGGATCGATGAGTTCGAGGAAAACATCCCGCGCGAGGTAAATTTTCTCATTATCAGAGCCTGTTAATGTTTTACAGCAATGGACACTGTTGAAATCAGATGTCACAGCCTCACAAGGACTATGCAATAACCTGACACATCCCATCCGGGTATGCAATGCAAAGAATATGAAAATAACGCTATTATTTTTCAGGAAATTTACCATGATGACTGCATGGATCGCTACGAGAGGGAAATGGATGAGGCTCATGATCATCAGGGGCCCAACTGTGAAGTGGAATCCGTAAGTTTCTTTTCTCACATACACACACCTGAAGAGATCAGCTATCAACTAGAAAATACAGGGTGTCCCAAAAAAAAAGACCCCCCCAAAAATTTGAGCCAGAGGGCACCTACGGAGCTGAAAATTTGCACAGAGGTAGCGAAGGCAATTTTCTATGAACAAGGAAAGTTTCAGCCCGATCGGCCAGCGGGTTTTAAAGTTATAGCGAAAATACTTTTCATTTTTAATTTAATATGGGGATCTTTGAAATTTGCATCAAAGATATGCGTTATTCTTGCATTTACGAGCCGATTTTGCATAAATTTCGCTGAAAAGTGCCATTTTCTTGATGGGGCTTTTGGAAAACGATTGCTCATGTAGCGAGAAAATGATCAGCAAGAACGATGAATACCAGACCTCATGGCGAAAACTATCGTTGAACGCTTGAGCTTGGCTTAAACTTCAGCGTACGTGCCAACATAAGCCAAATCTAAACTTCAACACTGTTTTCGAGCTCGCCGAACTCTGTTTTCGGACCGACGAAGCTCAAATTGCCAAAATGTACAATAAAACCTAATTTGGATCGATAAAACAGTTGTTTTAACACTCTTTTTATTCTTCATACGCAATCGTTTTCCAAAAGCGCCATTAAGAAAATGGCACTTTTCAGCGAAATTTATGCAAAATCGGTTCGTAAATGCAAGAATAACGCATATCTTTGATGCAAAATGCAAAGATCCCCATATTAAATTAAAAATTAAAAGTATTTTCGCTATAACTTTAAAACCCGCTGGCCGATCGGGCTGAAACTTTCCTTGTTCTAGAAAATTGCCTTCTACCTCTGTGCAAATTTTCAGCTCCGTAGGTGCCCCAATTTGTCTTTTTGGGACACCCTGTATATCCTCGTTTTTCAGAGAGGTATGCATGAATACATGCTGGATGAGGCTCATGATCATCAGGGGCCCAACAGTGAAGTGGAATCCGTAAGTTTCTTTTTTCACATACACACACCTGAAGAGATCAGCTATCAACTATAAAATAGATCCCCGTTTTTCAGAGAGGTATGCGTGAATACGTGAACACCTTAGGCAATGCCATTGATGAGGCCTACTATGAATGGGCATGCATGCAGGCATGCGTGCCCATCTTCAAGCTCGGGCACCAGAGCAACTCACAGGTAAGTTTTTATTTACTTTCTTGACTATTTCGATACTCCTCGAAAAATGATTTTCAGAACCCAGCAATGAAGACGGGCTCAAAGAGGCTTCGGATTGAACCAGACGGCCTCCTAAAGTGTAAAAAGGTGACTTTTTTACCCATCTCCACTTTTATAATTGCTGATTCGAAGCAACGAATGTGTATTTTCAGCGATTTAATCAGGACCCAGAAGTACTAATGGTTCTGAAAAAGAAGATATGCATGTCAAAAGACGAACTTGATTCGTTTACAAGGATTGCGAAGAAGCACAGCTGCTACGACGATGTATCTTACGAATTTGCTACAAGGAGAAAGTTTTTTTAGGATGCAAACGCCGATCAAAAGGCGGTGGCACAGCATTCCAGCGGGATTGGAAAATGGCTGGAAGCGGCAAAGGATACAACCGAGGTAATTTTAATCTAGAAAATACCTTTCGATACACAGAATTTTCGGCTACGGAGTTTTCAACATTTTCGCTATTTTCGGGATTTTTTAACGACATTCAATAGTACATAAAAAAATATTCAACATTTTTTATGGCAGATCAAAATATGCAATATCAAAATAATTATCGCAAAGCTAAAATAACCTTTAAAAATGGCATTGAAAAGCTAGTTTTCGATATTTTGGCTATTTTTTCGACGTTTTCAATACGCCATGCAATAGAACAAAAAAAAATATCTTTACTAAGAGTTTGGATTCCAGCCCAAAATAATGCGATATAAAATAGTTACAGCAAAAACAAAATTTAAACGTGATTTCCCTATGGGAACAAGAGGTGCAAAGCTAGTTTTCGACATTTTCGACATTTTTCAAGATTTCTTTACGCCAATCGATAAAGCGTCAAAAAAATATACGAAGAGTTTTAATTACAACCCAAGATAATGTAAAACTAAATAGTTATGGCAAAAATAGGCAAAATGCTGGCGATCTATCAAACACTGTTTTAATTGTATAATTTTAATATTGATATTTTCGCAATTCCCGGCCAGGGGATAGTAGCTGGGACCTAAGGCTACCGATTGGTGGCCTTAACAAAGGTTTTGGGACCTTTTGGCTGGTGGGGGGCAAAGTCAACTCTTACCCTCTTTTTTATAGGGCGTGCTGAAGCTGGAAGAGCAGCGACCCATGCAAGACGCTGAAATGTGTTACGCCAGGACGCTTTTGGACCTTGGCCGCTATACATCCGTAGCTCTTTCGGATGTAATAATTATGGAGAGTAACACTCTATGCAGCACCCCATTTTGAAGTCGGACTCTTTAGGGCCCTTGACTACTTTTACAATTTAGCAGGTTTTGAGCACACCCCGCTGTCTGTAAATGGTCTCGTTAGAGGCATCCGTGAGGCATTCTTTCCCCCCATACCTTCAAGTGTCATTATGGTCGCGGCCTCGCCAGAAGTCCATAAACTAGTCACGGACTTCGAGTTCACGTTGTACAAAATTGTAATTCCTGTGCCGATTCACACCTTTTATGTGTTTGAATGTATTGTGTATTGTATATATGCCGAATAAAACTTTTTTAATTTACAATGATTTAGTAACTTTACAATAATAGAGAGCAATCCAGAGAGACAGATTTATGCATTAAAGAGAGAGAGCGAGAGAGAGAGAGAGCGAGCGAAAGAGCAAGAGAGAGAGAGAGAGAGAGAGAAGGATAGAGAGCAAGAGTTGATGCTAAATTGCTTGCTTCGTTCACTATCTTTTCTGTAGCCATATTTTTGTTATTTATTGCTAAAACTGTACACACATAATACGGTGAGATCACAAACGATATTCTGGTGAGTTCATGTAATCGGTATACCCGGGGGTCCAATGAAAAAATTGGAAAATTCGGAATGGCGAATTGGAGATCAATTTTTGTTGAGAAGATGTTTTGAGAGATTTAAGAAAAAATCAGATGGATTTTAATTAGATTAAATCAGAGAAAAGATTTTTTCACAAATTGGCCATTTGCTCGGCCATTCGCCGGGCCGCCTCCGTGTTATCACGGCTCGGGTGCGATTCGTTTAGTCTGAAAAAGTGATGAAAGTTGGTGGGGCTCTAAAACAAAAAAAATATTTGAAAAATACAATATGGAGGGGTTAGTACGGCAGCAGCACAAAAACAGCGCAAAAACGGACCATGGAATGCGGCGGAACAGCTGGATGGGATCACGGTTGAAAGCTTGGAAAGACTCGAAATTTTTGAAAACTCAATCCCTATTGAAACTCTATTAAAGGACCGGGTAAGATAACTTTCTTCTTGAATTTTGTATAAATTTGGCTTCGACGACGACACATAACGCTATGCCTGACTTTTTATCGTGTAATTCTCTCTCTCTATCTCTCTCTCTCTCTCTCTCTCTCTCTCTATCTCTCTCGTCGTTCCCCTAGTGGTTTCCAACCTTTAAACCAAGACCTCCTCACCTAGGTTCTACAATTATTCGAGCTTTGCACGGTAATAAAACGATACCTCGCGAAGCCCAAAAAACCTTACCAACCATGCTAACAGTCGAAATCACCATGCAAAAGCCAGCGCGGCGCAGGGTGACAAGTCAGTCTTACGCTCCAAAGCTTCAAGATAAAGCTCGTGCTTCTAGATCCTGGGCTTATGCCTGAGCCTAAGCGTAAACCCAAGCCTAATTCGCAGCCCCACGCACACGCCGGCCACAATAAAAGACAATAAGAGCAAAAAAGATACATAGGGGCTGTCCGATATAGAAGGAGGCATTGATCAGACAAAAATCTCGACTTCTTGCTGATCGCCGTGGAGGGCTTGGAACTCCTGGCGGAGCTCGTGGATCTGGAGCGAGGCTGAGGAGACGGACATTCCGGATCCACGCCTGTTGCTCGAGATGCCGGAAGGACCGCTGTTTTGCTGGGGAACTGGCATTCGGCCCAGCGGATTGATCATTTCGGAGGAGGAACGTCGCAGGCGTTCCGAGTCATCAGAGGAGCGTCTAGAGAGAAATGAGGTTAGCGTTTGTTAGGAGCATCGAGTCTCGCCGAAAAATGGCAATTTTAAAATAGCTTTCTGTCGTTCTCTCTCTCTCTCTCTCTCTCTCTCTGGTTTTGCTAATACCTTGAATTCCCCTTGAGGAGCCAATTTTCAAGCCTAAACATGAAACCATCTTAGCACGAATTTCCGAAAGCTTTCGAATGTTCTCCAAAAAACGGGTTTCAAAACAGTCAAGTTCTGCTGCGTTGTCTTTTAAGGTTTTTAATTTATTTACCTTATTTTTACTGTTCATCGAAGCTATTTTTTTTTTGTATTAAGCGCAAAAGTGTCTTTTACTGCTTTTTCCTAATCAGGAAAACGTTTTCTGTTTTTCTAAGGTCTCCAATTTTACCTTGTCGTCATCGCGCCAATGAAATATGCAATCTTTGCGAGTCGCGTGCTGGGGTTGGAAACTTTGAAGTTGTGGGTTTATTGATCGAAAATTCCCGAAGTTGTAGCTAGTGATATCAGGGTTACGGGGTATAGACTACGCTAGGTTCCTCCAAACGCTCACCGGAATGTCGTCTGCCCGCCGGTCGTGATCGAGCAGCGCTTCTCCCGCGAAATTTCATCGACGATGATCTCGGGCTTTTGGATGGCCGGTTGGCGGTTGTTGTGGAGCAGCCTGGAAGCGACGAGGCACTCATAAAAGCCACGAGCGAGCCCAAGCTAGGCCGGAGCCTAAGCCTAAGCCTGAGCTCAAGCCTAAGCCTGAGCTCAAGCCTAAGCCTAAGCCTAAGCTTAAGCCCAAGCCAAGCCTAAGCCAAGCCTAAGCCAAGCCTAGACCCAAGCCTAGACCCAAGCCTAAGTCTGAGCTCAAGCCTAAGCCTAAGTCCAAGCCAAGCCTAGGCGTACGATGCGTATATCGTTTAAGGTATGCTTAAGCTTTTTTATGTATTTTCCAAAGTTCAAATCTTAGACTTGAGCATACCTTTTCAACAGGCAAAACGACCATTAATTTTTACGATTTTTAGATATCAGGCGTAGCATTAAAAGTTGCAATAAAACACTATAGCTCCGGCCGAAGCCACAGGCGATCCATGCACAGTATTTTACGTACACGGAGCGTACACTTGCGGAGCGCCAACAACCAGAGCTACTCGGCCACCCGGCGAGGGGTATATTTTTTATGTTACCTCCTCAGCACTAGCCCTTGTACGTCAATGGTTATGGACTCGGAGCTGAAATAAGGGAAGAGGTGTAAATTTTTAGGGCACCTCACGCTTTAAAAGGACTGACAAGTCTTGTTTTTTTCGACGCATGGGCCAATACCTTGAAAAGATCGAGCACTACCCGAGTCAAAATCAATTTTTCAACAAAAAGGGCATTTACAAACTTAAACTGAACGTCAAGGGGGTTTTTAGCGCTTTCAAAGAGGCCGGGAATTAATAAAAGGATTAAGGTTGCCTGCTCCTTTAAAAAGATATTGGAGCGAGAGATTCGTCAGGGCGTATCTCTCGATGACTCTATCTCCTCTCTCTCTCTCTTTCTCTCTCTTCCTCACTCTCTCGCTCCCCCCTCTCTCTCTCTTCTCCTTTACCTTCGTGCGCTCGCTCGCTCCCTCTCTCCCCCTCTCTCTCTCTCTCTCTCTCTCTCTCACACGATGGGGCACGCAAAGCGACCACTTCGCGTCTGGTCCCCTGTCGCGATTCCCATTCCAAAAAAGCCTCCAGCTTACCCGCACGAGGAAGCCCTCCGCAACGGGCTTTTCCGGATCCGGTGGAACGCCCCGCAACCACAGTACTTTTTACGATTTTGCTGCTCTTCTTGCTTTCGCGCCGGCAGCATCCACGTCTTTTCTCTGCCCCTTCGAGTTGAGGATCTCCCGAAACCGACGAGCCGCCGGAAGGAGTGTCGGAACTTCTGAATTTTCCTTAGTTGGAGATAAACTACAAGCTCACTTGGTTAATGGCGGAATAGATGAAAAAGTTGAGGGATGAGTTCAAGTATCCGAGAGCGGTGAACCAGTGGAACCACACCTCTAGCTCGGTCGACCAGTCTTCCCGGATGAGTTTGTAGATTTTGACCATATTAAGGGTGAAGAATGGGAGCCAACAGACGAGGAACACGACTGGAAATAAGAACTTAATTAACCAACACCTTTTTGAGGTAGGCTTAAGACAAGCCGCTCCAAAGTCTGTGGCTAAGCCTGAGTCGAAGCGTGAGCATGAGCCTTATCCTCGGCTTCCTAAGCTTCAAAACCGACCCATGACAGTCGCCACCACTTCGTAGCTCGGGTCTCACGACGAATCGCCATCCCCTGCTTGCTTTTCAGCTTGGCGAGGAGGTCGAGGGCCCAGTCCTGAAAAGTAGCGATTTTTCAGTTAGTGTCATTTTTTAACGGTGTCTCATTCCTCTCTCTCACTCTCTCATTCTCTCGATATCTCTCTCTTACTTTCTCTCTCTCTCACTCTCTCTCTCTCACTCTCTCATTCTCTCGATATCTCTCTCTTCTTTCTCTCTCTCTCTCTCTCTCTCTCTCTCTCTCGCTCTCTCTCACCTTCAGTCCAGCCAGCTTCTTCCTAGCGATATACACAGACTCTCTTCTGGCAAAGCTGTACATATGAGACAGTGAACTCCTACTGGGTCGTTCCCAGTCCGATATCATCTCCGACAACCGCCTCATCTTCCGCTTTTCCGCCTAAAAATGTTGATTTTACTCAATTTGTCAGTGGCTACATTACTCCATAGGTATAGAAACTTAATATGGATATATGGGTACGATACTTAACGAGATGGGTTAAGGGTTGGGGAAGATTTACATGCGTTTTGGTCTATAAATTAATTTTAGGTTATAAACTTAATACGGATATATGGTTACATCTTAAATGGGGTGGGTTTAAGATTCGGGTTAACTTTTTCATGCGGGGGTTTTTTTTTGCTAGATAAAACCTCTGAATTGAGGTCAATTTGGCGGGCGATCGACGTGGCCTCCGGGTCAGCCGGCAGGCTGAACGTTTTGCTCTGCAACGGAAAAACCAGATAGCGATACCGGTTGTTGAAAGAAGTAATGGCACAAATCATAAGCAAACGCATTTGAGAGATTGGTATGTTTAGACTTGCTCAGCATCAAAACTGACGGACGCGTCAGTTTCGCAGAAAATTGAGTAAACTTTAAGCGATATCTCTGCATTACGAATCGATTTGATATACGATAGCTGAGATCATCAAAATCGGACACTGCATGGCCGAGATATGGCTCCTAGAAATTTGGCCCACCTGTTAGAATTTTTCTCGAAATCCCATACATTTTGGCCTGCGCGAGCCAAAAACTGCTGCGTTTGTTTCAGCTCCCGAACCAAAATCCAGAAAATGCATTGATTTTGGAGGGCCCATATCTCGGCCATGCAGTGTCCGATTTTGATGATCTCAACATCTATCGATATCTACTCCTCGAGAACTCTCGATTGGTGTTAAAAGTATCGTATGCAAATGCCTGTATGCAAAGATATCTCGCTTGGAAGCTTTCACCGAATTTTCTGCGAAACTTCTGACGCCTGTATCTTCGCGTACGTCAGTTTTTGGATGCTTTGAGGGTCGTCTTGTGTTAGAGCATCCGAAGATCTACCAAACCATATATCAATCTCAAATCGGACGTTCCTGTGGGATTTTACAGCGGTTTAAAGATTTTGTGCCATTACTTTCTTTCCAACCTGATATGTAGGTGCGGCACGGAATGGCACGGAACAGGTGAGATATTGCATTTAAGGGGACGGGCAAGGCATGACTATGAATTTCTACGCATTTTTCCGGAGTATGATCAGTGGTAATTCGTATTTTCCTTGCGGTAAATGCATGGTTTTGCCTTGACCGTTCCTTTAAAAACAGAACGACTATGTAAAGTTATTGAATTTACCCAAGCCGGGTCTAGCTAGAAAGGCGGAATAAGCATGTATAAACTTGTTATAAACACCTTAGGGAAAAATCAGCATTTTGAAGTGTCTTTTAGGGGTGAAGAAATTAGTCAACCAGGTTTTTCAAGAGACAAGAATTTTATCTTATAGATGAAATTAATTGATTTTTTGCCTATTTTATTAGTTAGCAAGTGAAATATGGTGTTTGTTAGCGTGAAAAGCCTGATTTATTTTTTTAGCCGAAAATTTTAACTCACCAACGGCGGCTTCAGCGTATTATCTCGGCTACTCCTTGGTGCGTCTGTCCGATCCTTCGATTTCCGGCGTATCTGCTCGGAGTGCCGGCGTTTCTGGGACTGGAGCCCCAACTGAACGCCCTTCTTAGAAAAGGAGTTCTTGCCCAACGCTTCGGAGAAGCGGCGAGAGACGCTGGAAGGTCAGATTTGAGCATGAGTTAAGGTCACACTTGATCAGCCTGTATTTGTCTCTCTCTCTCTCTCTCTGTCTCCCTCTCCTCCACTTACTTTTTCGCATAAGCTGGTCTCGGCACTTGTAGTACAGGCCCAAGTGGACTCTCCCGATCTCGTTCCATCTCCTGATGCAACGTCACGGCCTCTAGCAGTACCGATGGTGGCCTATCCGAATCATCGTCCATCATCGAGTTTTCTTGGCTATTTGTAGAGGATGGTTGAACAGCTTCGAGGATTGTTTGGAGCTGAAAAACAGATTTGAAAACCAATGGATAAATGGATTCTTTACCTGCTCCCTCTCCGAGTCGTTCAGCGAGCTCGCGTGTTCAGCAGCGGTTTCTTCGATTTTTCGAAGAAGTGGCTTTTCCCAGGTGATCATGTTACGATTCTTGGGGGCGATACCTAAAGTTAAGTTTTCAAATATAGAATTCGCTATTTCAGGTGGTTTAACAGGTCAAAACAGAGGCCTGTCATGATGTCACACTCCCTTTAAAACTTACCTATCACGCTTTGCATCGCCGCGGTGGTAATATTTCCCACGTCGGCGCCAAAACCCAAAAATTGCCCGCCAGCCATTTCCTAAAAAATTTTGATAGCGAGAGAGAGAGTGAGAGAGTGAGAGAGAGGGAGAGCGAGACAAAGAAGGAAAGTTGTAGCCAACCTGTAGCTGAATAGCCCTCAACCGCTTCCGCAACGTATAGAAAATGTAGCCGTAGGTGATCAACATCACCAGGCAGGGCAAATAAAACGCAAAGATGCTGCTGCTCAGCATATAAATTGGGTTGTAAATTCCACAATGATGTTCCGTAAGTAGGAAGTGTCGCGTACGCGTGTTGAAACCGGTGCCTGGAAATTATTTCACATGTTTACAATCTGGAAAAAACCTAGCGAGAAAGCGATCGATAGAGCGATAGAGCGAAAGAAAGACAGAGACAGAGACATAGAGAGAGAGAGAGAGAGAGAGAGAGAGAGAGATAGAGAGAAAAGAGAGAAAAATATGGAGAAAACGCCTCACCTAACGGCAGCGCCATACCAATACTAAAAATCCAAGTGCACGCGATGGAGACGTGAACTCGCCGCCGATGCTTTGGCGTCTTATACTCGGCCGGTTTTGTGGCAGCTACCAACCTGAAATGCACAATTAATGAATTTTTGCTTTTCCCGGAACCCAGTTAATAAAAATTAACAGGAGGCTTACCGATCGATACTAATTAAGACAAGATGGACGATAGAAGCTGTACTCGCCGCGACATCGACGACACAATAGAAATGGCAGATGAATTGGGGGAGATGCCAGTGAAGGCCGTTAATCTGGAAAATAGGTTTTAAAGGTTGAAGCAGTTATTCAATTATTCAAGCATAAAGAAAAAAATTTGAGAATTTTTGGGTGGTTTTCATTTTCCGCCTTTCTCGAGGATCAAAAATTTTGGATTTTTCTACTGATTTCTTCAGTTTTTTTCTATTATTTCTATAGTTCACTTACCGATAAATAAATGCTAAATGGCATCACAAAGGCGCCAACGATCAGATCGGCGACGGCAAGTGATACTAGTAAATGATTGGTGGGAGTTTGTAGCGACCGCGTCGTCCAGACGGCTGCCACCACCATGCAGTTGCCTGAAAAATTAATGTTTTCAAGCTTAAAGGAAGCTGAGGAGAAAAATTAACCCCTTCTAGGAACTGGGCGTCGACAACCACAAAATACGCCAAAATAATCTTTCATTAAAAACATTTCAGTGTAATCTGGTGTGCCAGGTATTTTTCTAGACCTAGTCGCTTGGAGTGGTCGATTTTGAAAGTTTCAAACTGCTTTACTTAGGCACAAAAGGTAGAGATAGGTAACTTTTTCATTTCGGTTTAAGCTTCTCTCCCTCCCGCTCTCCCCACTCCTCTCTCTTCTTCTCTTCTCTCTCTCTCTCCTCGCTCTCTCTCCTCTCCCCTTCCCGATTTGCAACAAATTCCGGCCCACAAATACCCCTGCACTTCCCCGTTTGAATTGACCCCTTGAGAAACCGGAGCCGCAGGGGGTCCATTTTTCCCACCCTCTCGCGCCCCGTTCCATTCAGGACCATTTTTAGACGTTTGCAAGGGGCTTATGGGGGTGACGTCACCCCGTCTGGACAAAAAAATTAGGGTCGATCTCAATTCAAAATGCTGCGACTACTTCTTGGCCGGGGGTTTTTTTTGGGATAACAGACCACGTTACTTTACATACCCGTAGAGAACGGCTACGTTAAGTTACGTACGTACGCCGCGCCGGATACGGTTTGGCGCATAAGTTTACGTTTTCCGACTTTTATCGCCGCAAACCTAGCGTTTTTTTTTGGCAAGACCTTAAATCTTTTCCTCGCTTACCCATAATGCAAACAAGCGGAATAACCGATAGCCCCAGGTACCACCACTCTGCCACGAGACGCTCATCTTGTTCGGCTAGGCTCAGGTTGCCCCAGCGCATCTGGAAAAGAGAAATAATTTTTCTCTCGAGAAAATGAGAAAACGAGAGAGAGAGAGAGAGAGAGAGAGAGAGAGAGAGAGAGAGAGAGAGAGAGAGAAAGAGAGAGAGAGAGGTAAGAAAAGAAGATATCTAAAATCAAATTACCAAAATCATTGAGAATTAAAATTATAGGCACATGATAGCAATAAATTGATATCTTAAAAATGCGATAGAAATGGAGCTCGACCGAGAAAACGATCAAGAGAACGACAGGAAAGCGAGTGAGAGAGCGAGGGTGAGGGACAGAGTGCGAGAAAAAGGCGGGTGTGATACGGTTAGCGAGGGAGTGAGAGAGAGTCCGAGAGACTGAGGGTGAAAGAGCAAGAGGGAGAGCCGGAAGGGGCGAGATCGCCTTCGTCATTTGTAAACTACAAAATTCGGAACGAAAAATATTTCAGCTCAAGAAAAGTCTTAATAACTCAATATTCAGTTCATCTTCACATAAAAATTCTCAAAATCAGAAAAGTGATGCAACCGAGCTTCCGGATCTGTGCAACAATTTTCCGGATCCCGGAAAGACTACCCGATAGTGAATTTCTGCCAAATATTTCATCAAGCCAATGTCGGCGCAAATTTTTGAACCGGCAACAAATTGATTGTGAACCGATTTCTGAGCGCCCAATTCTGGCGGGACTACGGTCCCACGGCGGTTCGGGCGTAATTCGGGTGGGGCACCCTCAAAAAAATTGTAGTCGCGGGTGGGAAAAGCGTCGCGCCGGGACCCAAACGGCACTGTTTGAGTAGGGTTTTTGCGTTTTTGAATGCGATAACGTCCAGAGGAGTGGGATGGAATCATTTTGTAGTGGTTAAATCGGGAGTGGGCCTGGAGGGGAGTTGAAATTAAGAAAATGATGCCGGCAGGATCTGTATCAGGAAACAGAGGGATCGGAAGTGAGATAGACGGCTATATAGACAGAGATATTGAGAGCGAGAGAGGGTAAGAGAGGGAGAGAGAGAGAGAGCGAGAGAGAGAGAGAGAAGGATGGAGAAAGAGGGAGGGAGAGAGGGAGAGGGAGAGATAGGGAAGATGAGAGAGGGAGTGTGACTCATTTAATGATTTAAACAGTGGGATAGAGGGCAAGTAAATGAAAAGAAGCAATAAATTATAAAAAAAGACTTTCAGGTTTTTTGTCGAAGACCCTTGAGCCTAGGCTTTATATTTCCCAAACCCGGAACCTCACAGCCAATAGATAAGTCGCAAAATTTGACGTCAATCCCGCCAACCAGGTTAAAGTAGCTGCTGATTGAAGATTTCCCTTCCTAGAAGAGGTCGCATGGTTCCCCTCCTGGCCCTGCAGGACCCCTAAAAAGCTCAATTAATCCGAGAAGGGGGCACTGCCCTTCGCTTCTTGCAGTGTTGCCCCCTGTCCTTGTTAATAAAGGGATGGGACTGGGGAGTAGGGAGCTAAAATACAGGGGTTTTAAAGGGATTGAAAAGGTAGCAGAAGATGGATTTTTGGCTTTGGATTCAAAACAACGGGAAGCAAGCGACAGCTCTCGCTCTCACTCTTTCTCTCTTTCTCTCCCTCTTTCTCTCTCCTGGCACTATTCCTTTAACCATATCTCCCGCCGATCACCGTCTTCAAGCCCCGCGTTTTTTGCACAGAAGTCTAATTTGCGCTTGCCCCGTTTTTCGATCCCGACTCCTTCCCAGAATCGGCCCGTTATGGATTCAGAAAGGAGAGGATGGAAGGGATGAAATGGGGAAGTGGCTGGGTTCTAGTGCTTTCCGCGATGCTCCTTTTCTCGCACCGGGAGGGCCCTATTCAACAGCTATTTGGCAGCCCTAGGGGACGAATGCCATATCCCACAAATTGGGATCGTTGCCGAGAGGTGGGTTGGTTTGTTGGTTTGTGGATGCAAATATGAGACGATGAGAAATTGTATACATGCGTCCGGTCGGTACATGCATGTGTAATGCGGAATAATAGGGGTTAGTTCAGAAATTAGAGCGGGAGAGAGAAAGCGAGAGAGAAAGAAAGAGGGAGGGAGAGAGAGAGAGAAAACGTATTTTGCGAAATATATAAAAATATTAGTGCAAAGAGGTAAGTCAGATGGAGAGAGCCGGACGTATTTTAAGAAAATCTACGACGTTAGGTGGAGGGAGCCTGAGCCCGAGAGATCGCCAGAGAGAACGACAAGACGCTGGACTCAGAAAATTCAAATCGCAACCCGTGCACGATCATCGAAACTTCCAGACCTAGTAAACGGTAAAAATAAATCCCCCACCCAACGTGACCATCGTGCAAAAGTGGACCCCGAGAGGGCATAAAATAAAGCGCAGCTAATGAGCGTGTGCCTCGCCCGGTTGGCGACGGGAATTTGTGCTCGGTGGGAACTTCTGAAAAGCCGTGATGGGCCTTCGACCTAGCCCCAGGGCACACGCCGCCTATTCAAGCCACAGAATCGGTACTTCAGAAAAGTGGAGGTGACTTAGACCTGGTTCCTTGGTTTTTAAAGGGATCGGGAAGCCATTCGAGACATGTTCAAGGAGTTCATCTCCCGTTCTCTCGGTCTCTCCCATTCTCCCCCTCTCTCTCGCGCTCTCGTTCTCTTTCTCTCGCTGTCTCTGATAATAATTTTGATTGTTTATTCCAAATGAAGCATAATAAATTAACTAGTAGCTACAAGGTGCATGAAAGTAAATTAAAAAATGGTTTGAAATACAGCATTTAATGGTTTGAAAACTGAAAACGACTCCGAAATAAAAAAATACACATTCCGTGTAACTGCCATGGAGACAAATGGCATGGCAAAAAAACGAAATGGGGTACGCGGAGCGTCGTTTCTGTATATAGGATTGCAGAAAAAAAACTCTCAACAGTGCGCTGGAGGATGAAATCACTTTTGTTACGAGGCTAAAGCAATTGAAATAACCATTTTTTGAAGTATGAAACAGAAAATGAATTTGGCTTGAGTTAAATCGATTACGCTATAGTATTTGGCGCCTTAGTAAATTTAAAATATCACAAATTTCATTACCTAAGCGTAATTAATGAGCCAGAATCAAAAAAATGACCCTGGGTTACTAAATTTGAGATCAAATTCCCCCGGAAAAACAAGCACAAATTTGTGTCCATGATGTCAAAGCTCCGTTTTTTTGACCGGCACCCCGCCAGAGTTCGTGCTCAATTTAGAAAACTTCTAGCGGAACCAAAAAAAGACACAATTTAAGAATCCAGAAGCTCAACTTTGAATACATCTGAATAGCCGGTCCCTTTAATTGGAGGGCAGCGACTGCAATTAAAAGGGTGGTGACCAGTGTTTGTTGCTCTCTCTCTCTCTCTCTCTCTCTCTCGCCAACTTCTTGGTCCCTTTTTGCTAGTGCTTCCAGCGCTTGGGACCCGGGGGACCCGCCCGGACCGCGGGGTCCAATCTCTGCGATTCTAATTTGGACAACGAGGCGCTAGTATTTGCAGGTTCACCTTGGCATTAAAATGCTAGTTTTTTTAGTATCATACGAAAGTTGTCTAAAAATAAATTTAAAATAGAAAAACATTCAAAAAGGCGCCCGCCCCGAATTTTTAAGAGTGAAACGTGAAGTTAGAACAACAAAAAACAACACTTTAACCGTTAAATTAGAATTAAAATCTACTCGTTTAATTCTGCCAAGTTAAAAAAAATAAATCTTAAAGGCACCGCTTCTCTGGAAAAGTACTAAAACTCGAAAATTCTCGGGCTCTAGGCTGTAGCAGCGGATCTACCGGGATATGATGACTTTCCCCAGATGACTTCAAGCAACGTCAAGTTTCGAAATCTTTAGATAAGCAAAGCAAAATTAGATATTGACGGTTTCAAGACATCAGGGCCTAATTGAGCTACGGAAAACAAGTCTGTGCCCTCCGACTGTAGTAGACAGTTCCAGAAATCGTGTACTTTCTTGAAATCCCGATGGGACTTGTATGGGTGTGGGCTAATTTAGTGAGAGAATTAGGGAGAGTGGGAGAGAGAGCGCGAGAGCGCGAGAGAGGGCAAGAAAGCGCAAGAGACGGCGAGAGAGCTAGAGAAAGAGCCACAGAAAGAGAAAAAGTAGAGTTAGTTGGAGAGAAGTTATAGAGCGTCGTGAAGAAGTGCGAGAGAGCGCGGGAGAGTGAGAGAGTGTGAGATTCCAAAATTCTATAAACTACGCTAGACTAAAATGTCAACTTTGGCTCTCCCCAATCTAGCTAAGGTTAAGCCCCAGCTGGCTACTTGCCGTATGCGAAAACGAGGAAGGGGAGTAAAAGGTGCTCTTCCGATTTCCCACGTTCCTGCCCGTGGATTTCGGGCGGGCCGAGCGTGGCCAAGGGGCGGTTGGTTGGGGCTGGAGGAGAGGGCTGAATATTTCATTCGGAAATCCAGCCACCACCCCCAGGCCATATGACTATCGGTCGTCATCATCATCAGGAAGCACTCTTCAAGAGCTATACCCAAAAAGCGGATGAGAAGATAGCAGTTTTTAAGTGGATCTACCAGCTAAATTCCGCAAGGAAGAAGCTTTAAAAGGACCGTGACAGATGGATTCGGATTTTTTCAGAAGTTAGCAGACACGCGGGGAGAGCGAGAGAGAGAGAGAGCGAGATAGAGAGGACGAGAGAGAGCGGGAGGGATAACTACTTTTATCAATCTTTCTGGGCATCGGCAAGCCAAGAATGCTGTGGCTTTTACGAAAATTGCACCTGATAAAAAATTTTCCGCACGATGACACGTAAGGCGCCGACAGTTTGGCCCGTATTAAATGTCGTAACCGCTTACGCCATGGAAAGCTGAGATCGCGCGGGATGTGTCGCGGGTTTGCAAACTGAGTTTCGAGTTATCACTCCCATTTCAGAAAACGTTTGGGCACATGTTGAAATATCTATACGTTCAATCCAAGAAGGCTTTTAGGTATTTACATAAATGCGCAAAAGGTAGTTTACTTGAGGTATATTTAATGTAATTAAAGCAAGTACCTTTTAGAGTTCTTGCAACTTTTCGATACGTTTATGCGCTGTTGAAGGTAAAAGGCCCCCCTTTTAGCACTTTTTTCGTAATGTCTTTTTGATACCTTTCACTGGCTTTTCGCGCGAAACTCCACCTCGTCTATGGATCATAATTCATGCACTAAAATCCGAGCAGCCTGCCCATATGACTGCCCAATCGTCATTAGTATCATGGCGATCTCTTTGCGGTTCCAGGTAAGCCTGAGGAGGTTCATAAAAAATGGGTGCTCACGGCAGGCATCGGAAGGGCTGAGCAAAAGTGCTGGAATGCCGGAGATTCAAGCACAAAAAGGACGGAAATCTGAGCCCCCCAAACCGCCCGCAGCCTGGCCCACTAATAAGGACATAAGAACGGGGGAGTGGCGGTGTACGTGGCAAAAAAGTGGCACATATCAAAGCAACAGCAGTTGGGGGAAGGTGTTTTAAAAGAGCGGGGAAGGCAAAACTCTATGTATTTTTAAAGGAACCGTGAAGGCATGAACTCTAGGTATTGAATTTTCTAAAGGGAATGAAAATTACAATTTTTGCTCACTAATATGACAATGCGAAAAACGATAATAACCCTTCAAAGCTATTTTTAAAAGAGTGCAGACAGCCGAACTTTAAGTGCGATAAAGGATGAGTCGCAAAAAGGTTTTTGAAATAAAATATCATATTTGTTTAACTTTTTTATATTCTTAACCCCAAAAACTTCACAAATTTTTATTAAAAACATACAAAAAAAGATTTTTCGATATCCGATGCCCGATTTTATACCAGAATTTCACAACAGAAATTTTGTCCGAAATATTTCTATTGTTTTTGTCTAAATTTTACTAAGATTGCTATTAAAAACACTTACTTTTTACGTCACTAGACGTTCCGGACTTATAGAAAAAAGTTTATCCCCCGATAAAGCAAGAGTACCAATGGTCAAAACCTATTTTGCAAGATTCTGAATATGAAAAAAATCACGAAAACTACAATAAATCGTTTTCCAGGAGCAACAAGGTCAAGATAACAACCAGCAACCCCAAAGAGTTCAGTCCTCAACCCCCCAAGCCGAACCTCATCCGGCCGGTGCCACTCAAAAATTCGGGAACTAGCCGGGCGGGCCTCAGCCCAGGGAGTGAGGGCATGTCACCGAGACCCTCGGGCTGAAAGGACACCTCGCCGTTTCGGGTGCCGCTTCTTTTGAATTGATGACAAGGGCTTAGAAGGGTGAGGAAGGCATAGAACTGAAGCCCGGAGCGCGGCTCAACCACCAAAGAATGCCGGGGCTCGAAGGAATTTTGAGCTTAACCTTGTTGAGCTGGGCGGGGTACGTGATAATCCTGACGCTGGTGGTCGTGAATTTTTAGAAAATATCGGCTATAGTTAGGGAAGCCTAAACCTAAGCAAGAAAGCTTAACCCAAGCTGGGCGAGACTAGCTAGCCTAGGCCAAGCTCAAGCCAAACCAAGCCACCAGGCTTAAGCCTAGGAAGCCTGAACCGAAGCGTAAAGCCCAGGTTCTGCCTAGGCCTAGGTCTAACTTTGACCGAGCCAAAGCTGACCCCGTCCTCGCTGAGCTTCCCCTATTTGGAGTTCGGATTGAGCCGGAACTTTTACTGCTATAGGTAGCAACTTTGCTTCACCTCAAGCTACAGTCCCGGAAAGCTAGTGAGGTCAAGGTTTGGTTTCAGCTAGAGTTTCAATTCGCTATCTCTCGCTCTCTCTCTCCTCTCTCTGAAGCTATGTCATAACCTGAGCTAAGTAGGAAAAACACAAGCGAATAAATGTTCCCAGATGCGTAGCCGGATCGAAAAAGCCCCCTGAGGTGACCCGGGCATCCCCTCTGCCGGAATTGAATGAACCTAGATGCGGAATTCCACACTCGGCCTCGATGCCCCCGGGTCGTCCCGATTTCCCACTTCAGATAGGCGGCAACGGGGGTCGCACTCAAATTGAGCGCCATATAGCCGTGGGTGGTTGATGGAAAAACAAGCATTTTCAAAGTGGAGGTAAAAAATAGCTCGACATGTTAAACCACAATATTTGAATTATGAAATTTACGCAAGCAAAAATATGTTGAAAGGACTGAATCAATCAATGAGAGAGCGAGAGAGAGAGCAAGATAGAGCGAGAGAGATAGCGCGATAGAGAGACATAGAGCGAGAGCAGTGAGAGCGTGAGTGGCGAGCAGTTAGATAGAGGTAGAGAGAGGGGGAGAGAGAGACAGGCAGAGAGGAAGAGAGCGAGAGAGAGAGAGAGAGAGAGAGAGAGAGAGAGAGAGAGAGGGAGGGAGAGAGAGGGTGAGATTTGTAGAAACAGAGCGAGAGAGCCGCAAGGCAATTTTGAAGATAAACAATCAAAAATCAAAATAATCACAATCAAAATTACAAAAATCAAACATTCAAGCAGAATAAGCTGAAATTTCCGAATTTCGAGCGAACTAGCCGAAACTTCGAGCATTTCGAACCCTGGCCGATGAGCATTCAAAAAATAAACACAAGCTCTCCCTTCGCGAGCCGGGTCGAAGGTCCTGCAAAAAAAATTCCGAGCCTCCCAATCGACCGTGGTGTAGCAGCATATTTGCCGAATATGGCCCCCGGGCACGGGATGACACTTTTAGGGGATGAAAAACCTTGAAGGCCAAATTAGAAAGGTGCGCTGTGAGTGTGGGGGTGATTCTGATGATGGATAGCTAGACGTGGAGGGGCAAAAAATTTGAATGAAACGTTTTCACCGGGCCTGCAAAAGGGATCGCTTTTTGGCGCGAGAAAAGCATGTAGATCAACGATAAATAAATGGCGCTTAAGGATAGTTTCCATTCAAAAAATCAAAAAGAATTATTAACAAAATTCAGAATGCAAATATTGGTTGTACTCAAAGGTATCGTGGAGCATCAAATTCCATAACTCCCATCATTAATGCGTCGAGGTCGACACCACAATTACGGTAAGGGAGGCTTTTGTCTGCGCTTGCGTAATCAACACAACACCATGACGTTTTTAGCTTAAAACTAAGGCTACAGTAAGCTCGAATTTTCAAGTTCAAAAGAAGCCTGGAGCTACAGTAGGGCCAATTTCTGATCGTAACAGGAGAACAAAGGGAAGCTGCTTTGGTGTTCTTCTTAATCAAGTTGCAAAATTCACATGTTTTTTGCTAGTATCATCATGTTAATTTTTCGTTAGATAGTGATGCGGTAGAGCAACTTCTGTAAAACACAGCCAGTGACCAAAATCTCACCTTTTGGAGCTACAGTAATTCCGCAATTTCTCTGGCACTTTAAAAAGTCTGCCATTTTTCTCTTAAGAAATGCAAAAATAATTAAGTTAAATTAAATTATACGGTAATCCCAATAATAGGATCATAAAACACCTAGGATAAATTTTCGGGCTACCGGTAGATTAAAGCTGGCAGATTTTTATATAACAAAAAAAAACCGAAGCTTTTAATATTGTGTTAAGTAAGGCTACAGTATGGCCATTCTTTTGGATCATAAAAAGCAACAAGATGAAGTCGTCTCTATTTCCAGCCCCGGCTCGTGTATATCCATCCAGTAGTTCCAGGAGATTCCTCCAATCCCTCTCCCCCCAATGTTTCTCCCCCTCCTCCTCCCAAAGTAGCCCTATCAGGGTGTCGATGCGAGCAGGGGGGATGGCTGAGAAAATAGAAGAAGCCTTGTCCTTGTTGGCGCCTGGCGACAAATCAAATCAGGTGCCCCAGGCGGGGAGCAACATCTACACGATGCTCCTCCCGAGGTTCCTCGATGCTCCTTTATACGCTTTTATACGTCTCGGGGGCTCCGGGAAAGTACAGGGACATCTGGGGAGTCAGTAGAAATCAAATCCCGCGCACCACAAATCGGGCTTCCGGCTGCGATATCTTTAGGGCGTGCTGGGGGACCAGGAACATGTTGCAAGTTTTTTTGAATGGAACGTTCAAGCGGAGCCTTTAAGGATTTTCGGAGTCAAAAATCAGTGTATCAAGTATGGTAGAAAAACCAAAAAAAAGCAAAACAAAGAAGGCAATCAAAAAGAGAAGAATTATAATAAATCGTAAAATGCGCAAATCATAATTTAGAACAAAGACCAAATAATAATTTGGACAAAGACACGATTTCCTGCAAAATCTGGTCAAAACAAATTTAAATCTCGAAGCACTAGTCACTTCCACAAATCTGGACTCAGAGAAATCGTTATTTCGAAGCTTATTTGGCTGAAAAATTAATTCATGTCGGGAGCTCATAGCTCGTGCTTGACCTAATTACACGAACAAAGCTCTCCAACAGGTTTTCGAAGTTACAACCGCCAGGTGATCCCATCAAACCCAACTCAATGCCGGACATTCAAATCATCGCCTAGTATGACTGAGACTACGCTGCGGGCACGCGACGAACTGCCTAGCTGCGTTGCGTATGTCTACACTTACCAACTAGTCGGCTAAGATCGCGATTAAAATTCCTAAAACTGCACCATGATAGCGAGAGACTGTAAAACATTCTTGTCGGGTAAAGCTGATCTAATTTGACACCACACCCTACTGCGACGCGACCGTTCACGCTGACGCAAAATGCTCCCAAACAACTTTGAAGGGACTGTGCCACCTTCATTTAACTTCTAATTTTAATAAACAGCTGCGAGCAACGATTTGACGTTTTGAAAAATCACGAAACACGTCTGAAAAAACTTTCCAATAGTGATTCTCCGTGGTCTTCCTCTCGCTCGAACATGTGTTTTCAATTAATCACATGTATTTCCGTTCTCGGTCCCCAAAAAAGTAATTTTGTTGCGTCAAAAAATCCCGAACCCATTTTATCCAAGCATATTCATAAAATCGTTCATCACCAGGTCGTGCATTGATTTGGCCTTGGAGAGGGCGAATTTCCTTGGGCGTCGCAGGTAGTTTTTTAGAACCGGGATTTTGGATCTAAAAATCTTATGCAAAAAATGTAGTTTCAAACCCGGTCCTCATTTCCTTAAATCGATTCTCCGGGTATTGGCCTAGCGGGTAGAGGCATACAAAATCCAGTAGATCCATCGTCATTATCGGGATTTTCGAGGGTTTAGATACCTTGAAAAATTCTAATTTTGCGTCAAATAAAATCAACCTACTGTAGTATTGTTATTATCGTCGGTGCATTTGATTTTTGTAAAGCAGGACTCGCACAGGACCATATTAATAATTAAGATATGGAAATTTGGTGGAAGTGAGGAATCAGAAAAACTGTGGATCTAGCGCGAAACCAGCCACCCATGCCACGCGATAAGATCGACAGATCGGACAACGAGATGACACAGATTCTCACTTGATTTGCATATTTTCTATGCAAAAAAAGGTAAACAAGAAGCAGAGAGAGGAATAGCAGAGATCTTTTGGGAATTGAGACTGGTTTTAAAGAAGCCTAAGTCTTGTTGCCTTAAAAGTCGAGTCAAGCCATCATTAGGGAAGAATTCGGAAATAAGTTAACGACTTGTTGAAATTTTTTGGAATGTGTAAAAAACACACTGTCGGTTTCATACGGTAATTTCAGTTTTTTTTTCATTCGTTCAATATCCTGCTATAATACCCCCCTTAAAATAATTCTAATAATGTGCAACTTTTCCCTCGTCCCATGGGCGACGTTCGCCCGGACGTTTCCTGTTTTGGCTCCTCAAAAATGTTTCTGATGATTGACGCGGAACGTTGACGAAATAATTCGGGGTCAGCGGCAGAGACAAGAAAATTCATAATTGGAGAGAAAATCGGCTTAACTACAATTGCGAGATGGAATTACGTTAAAAAGGGACATGGAAGCTTGCGTAGTCCATTCCCAAAATACTGTGCTAGTTTGCCATGAAAGCGCAAGGCTGTTTTTGAGTCCCAAAATTCGATTCTTAAAAATGACAAGGTTACGGCAAGATTTCTGGATCCAAAATGCTTTTTGCTAGTTGTCCTTAGTCTTAAAAATGGTTATCGATTTTTTACAGAAATTTGAACGTCTCCAGATTGCTGAAAGCCTAAAATCGACACAATCTCGTAGAAAAATTCCTAATTGACCTTTGCTAGCTTGCCTGAGCGCTTTCTAACCAGTTTTCAAGCAGTGTCACGGCAATTTGAGGGCCTCCAATTGCCTAAAAAATTAAAATCAAGCTAAAATGGTATAAAAATTCCAAAAACCTCTGCTAGCTTGCTCACGCGCTTTTGCAAGCATTTTTACGCCATTTTCGCGGATATTGGAAGCCCTCCAAATACCTAAAAAGTTAAAATAAGCACAATTCCGTATAAAAATTTCTAAAAAACCTCTGCTAGCTTGCCCGAGCGCCTTTCGAAACTTAAAAAGTTTTGGAAAGATGGATTTTACTAAGCGTAACTTCGTCAAAAAGACAAAACGCGACTTGCATGAATAAAATAATGCTTAATTACGAGCTTTAATGCGCTTTTCCTCCACGGAAAAGATTACATTTCCATACCCCATTACGAGCCGTACTACACCGCACAACTGTACACGCCGCCGCCGGGTGCTCGGCGTGGCGGCTCAAAATTTGGTGGCGAGACGATTGTTTTGGCTGATGATTAATCGGAAGGCCCTGACTCGTCCCACGACATACACATCTCTCCTCCTCTACAGGCAGCCACAATCAACATCCACACACCCCGGCCACATTATTGGGAACGACCGGCGCCGTGTGTCGAGTCATCATCTTGAAATTTGTAGTGGCATCTAGGTGCTGAATTTGAATTTATTCGTTTTATTACGTCATGCTGGCGTCCAAAACCTTCCCGGCTTTGCCATTTTAAAGGGCCATAACTCTGGTTCTTCATTAATGTAGGTTGAATACATCTTTTAGCGTTCTTGACGACGGGGTCTTTCATTTTTCCCCGACTTTGAAAGGCAGTGAACCTTTAAGACCCGCGTTGCGTGTCGCGACCTCGACGGCTAAAAATTTCGTTCAAATTGGTGTAAATTGACTTGATGGGCCCTGGTAATATCTCTCTCTCTCTCCTCTCTCTCTCTCCTCTCTCTCTCCCTCTCTCCTTCTCTCTCGTTTCCTGTCTGGCCCTAGCTCTCTCTTAGTCTCTCGCTGTCTCTTTGGCTCTGGCTCTCTCTCTCCCCCCCTCTCTCTCTCTCTCTTCTCTATCTATATCTCACGCTTTCATTCTCACGCTCTTTCGCACTCTCTCATTCTTTCTCGCCTTCTCTCTTTCTCTTTCCCTTATTCTCGTTCTTTTTCCGCGTTCTCCAACTCTCACCCTAACCTGAAATTTCAGGAGGCACGAAGTAACAAAAATGCGGTTACTACAAGCCCTCTTTGCAGCAACTATTATCACACAAGTAAAAGTGAGTCATAAGCGAGGCTTTGAGTCAAACGAGCTTCGAACCTCGAAGTTCAAACCCCGAAAATTTGATCCTCTCTAGGCACAAGCCGGAACCGCCGACACGTGGATGGCGTTTCCGCAAAATGCTTCTTGCTCCCCGAATGCCGTGATCTTCGAGTTCACGGACTGGAAGATAAAATTTTTGCCGCCACCGGACAATGACAGAAGACCCGAGGAGACCCAAGAACAGTATGATAAAAGGGTGGCGAGTCTGATGGTGAAGGTCGCGTCGTTAGGTCAGTTTTAATTTAAATTTTTTTCTCAGGAACAAATTTTTAAATAGCATATTTCCGCTAATATATTCCCAAGCGTAAAAACCTGACAACAATTTTTATTAAAAGCACAAAAAATATCGATTTTTCGAGCAAAAATGGCCTTTTTGGCCAAATTTTCTGAAATTTTTGAAAGTCTTTTGACAGTTTTTCCAGTTAAAATATAGTATTACTTTACCAAAAACTGTATGAAAATTCTGCCTATGAAGTAAACGGGCTTTTTCAGCCGGCACCTCACCTGCCAAGGATCAGGTCGTATACCACTTTGATGCATTCACCGGCACCAAGGGATTTCGCCAGCTATCGAAAATCTGCCTGACGCGGAGTGCAGCGATCGATTTTGTAGAGGTTGGGGTTTTCGGGTGCTCAGATGCAGTCTCAGGCTCCAACTTTTAGCTTAAGAACTCAAATGGCCAACGCAAACTGAAATGTCGAAATTGCAATTTCAGAGTTCCGCCAACGATACATTCGATGTCCTAATGGCAACCAAGACCAACAGCGACCCTCGGACATTCGACGTGTTGCCCTTGATCGTGTTCAAGAATCAAGTTCCTTTTCAAAATGTGATCCCGTACCATTCGTCGAATGAATTATAGTAAGTCACCGGGCAAAAGCGCTGCTTTGAAAACCATTAGTTTGCTGTTTTAAACTGTTGTTTTTACATTTTACTTGCAGTGACGTCCAGATGACGATCACACAGAAGTGTCCGACGCAGCGGTTTGGGTATTTGTGCCAGAGCGTCTGTGATGTGGGTTTGGTCGTGGCTAGAATTTTGTTATCTCTCTCTCTCTCTCTCTCTCTCTCTCTCTCTCCCTTTCACGCCCTCTCTCTCGTTCTCGAGTTCTTGAATTCTCATATCAGTATTTTTTCAGTGCGACGCCGCCGACTGTGACATCCGGGACGGCTGCAAGTCATCACTTTTGGTAAAGAAAGCTTCAAAACCTAAGCAAACTATACCTTTTTAGTTCTGGATCCTGTTCGCCGTCATCATCGCCATCATCAATATTTGTCTAATCCTTTGCGGAGTCTACATTTGGTTGAGGTATCTAGAAAAAAGCTAAAACTCCAAAATTTATCAAACTGTTAGACTACGCAAAAATCGCAAGAATGGCAAGGGCAAGATTGGGCAGTACCGGCCAAACGAAGTGGTTGATGTTGGCAGGACGTGAGTGTTTTTCAGGGAGCGGTTAAAGAGCCCCGCAAGGCTTAGCTGTGGATTTGCCCGGTTTTGAATTTCCGGAAATTTTGGGTGACTTGAGGCATGCCTTTTTATTGCGTAATAATGGGTTACGATCTTGTCACCGTAAGAAACGATACGCGCGTTGCGTGTCGCGTTGCGCGTTGCGGGCACGTCAAAATTCTATGCGTAAAGGGTTACAGGAAGGAAGCAAAGAGTATACCTCGCCTTCCTGGCGTCTTTCGAAACTGAGCTTATTTTTCCAGACCACCGCGACAATCCGCCGACCACGACGGACCAGTCTTTTTTACGGTAGGTCGAGGCGTTGGCTAAATTTCCAGAAGGTAGCGGTTGGGGTTTAAGCGCTTGTCGTGTCGCGTACCCCGTGGCGTCAGACGGGTCGCCATTCGCGTATCACAGTGGCTGTCAAGCGCCCGGTACCGAGAATTACACATTGTTTGTCTGCCCTAATTGTTTGCCCAATTGGACGCATCGCGGCGCATAGCTTCATTTTCGGAGAATCTTCCCCATCGAAAACTCAATTACGCAACGAAGAGAAAACTGACGAAGACAAAAGTCGATACACAAGCCGGTTCTGGTTCGTTAGGGGGGGGGGGGAGTTTAATGTCGGAGATTTTTCAACACTTCATTTTTTGGGACTAGATCATCGTGACCTGGTCAAGCATCAAAAATGTATCATGCTTTTCAATCCAGATCAAAACAGAATAATTTAAGAAAGGTATATCTATATCTATGATTGTCGGAAAATAGGGTTGGTAATGTTTTTTAGACATTTTTAATGCTATTCGATAGAGTATCCAAGAAAATATACTACGAATTTTATATACAGCTCAAAATCACGTAATTTAAGATAGGAGAAGCTTTCGACAAGTAATGCCCCCCCCGCTAACGAACCCGAACCCACAAGCCCTACCAATCCCTTGAAAACCCCCCACCATTTCAGACCGACGACCAGGACCACGTGAGCGGCATCTACCACGCACGGCCGGCCATCGCCGGCTCGGTCAGCTCGGGCGATCGATTCTAGCCGAGATTTTGCTTCCCTACTTTCTTATACTTTCCGATTTTCAAACTAAACGCACTCATAATTTACGATCTGCGCATTTTAAATTCCGTGTATTCCAAGCAACACCAAGGTCGTCGAGCCCAGCTTTGTTTATTTTACACACAATATAGAGAGATACCCAAAACACAGTTGAAGATTTGATCCGAAAATTAGACAAAAAGGGGGCATACAGAGAGAGAAGAGAGATACAGAGAAAAGGGGGAGGTGGAGGTGAAAAAAGTAGCTGACGGTAGAAATGGGCGAGTTTTCTATACAACGCGTCGCTCTTTTTGTGTGATGTCGCGGGGCAGATGGTGATGGCCGAGGAGTCGAAGCAGTGCGGGTGGATACCTGAGCCCGGGCTCAACTATCCCGGGAATATTCCGGGAATGCCTCAGGGCATTCCCGCAATGTTCCCCTGTTAAAATTCGGGAAAGGTGGTGAAATATTCCCGGAATGCCTTTTCTATTGCGAATTCCAGGCATGGTTCCCGGAACTCCAATTCCGGAAGGTTCGGAATGGGTTCCCAGGTCTCTCATGTATTCCGGGAAACTTTTCGAGTTTCCCGGAATGTAGTTCCGGGAATGGTTTTATATAAGGTTTGGTTCCCCGACAAAATCTCAGGGACAGCATTCCGGGAATCGATGTTCCCATTGCTCAAATTTTCTGAAATTTTCAGGAGGTGTCTAGAAACTCGTTATTTGCCAGCCCGCAAAATCTCGGTGAACAATTTCTGAGGCCGGTTTGGAGGTCCAAAATAGCTTTAAAAAAATGGATCGTTTTCCTTATCTCCGATGCATGCACAATGCGCCGTTGTGCTATTGAATAATTAAAAAGAATAATTTCAATTTAAATTTAGGATTTTAACGATCATGATTCCGGGACACTCGGGACATTCCGGGAACCATTCGGGCTTTCCGGGAATGCCCTCTCATTCCCGGAATGCATTTCTCCATTGCGGAAAACATTCCAGAACTACCCCGGAATGTAGATGAACCATTGCGGGAAAAAAGTGGTCTTCCCCTTGTTTCCGGTTTCCCAATGTTCCCGCAATGCGTTCCCGGAATGATTCCCGCAATAGTTGAGCCCGGGCTCTGGAAACAGGCAGCTGGCATACGGTAAGTCGGGTGTAATCTGGGGTTTTTTGCATTATCGGAGGGGGAGGAAGTTTATCCCGGGAAAATAATTTTTTTATATTAATCTAGAAATGTCTAATAACCTAATAACACGTATTTTCATAGTTTTTCGAAAACTCAAGCTACATTTTAACTAAAAAATTTTTTTTAATTTTCCAAAATCGAAATTTGGTCAAAAAAACGATTTAATACCAAATTTCTAAAGGTTTTTCGTTCGAACAGTAAAAAATAGTTTAGATAAACTTCCATTATTTATATTGAAAAATTTGTTCCCAGGAAAAAATTCTTCTGCACCCGATAAGAATGCTCCGATAATATGAAAGAACCTAAGCCAGAAAATTGGAAATTCTGGTATACCTTTGGCTTGATTCGCGTCGTTTTTGTCGTGCTTGCCCCTCCTCACACCACGTCATCTACGCCTCGGGCTGCTTGGGCTCCTCCCTGAAAAAGGTGCTGGACGATTAGCGGGGGGGGGGGACGCACGGTGGGTTCGAGTTGAGGTCGGTGAGCGGGGCGGGTGACTTGTTACCGCCGTCGGGGCTGCCGTCCGGCGAAGCCGCAGCTGACGGCTTCTGCACCTTCGACTTCGGGGCGGACGGCTTCACAGGAGCCTTGGCAGCCCCTTGTTTCTTCCTGAAAAACAGGATCTTCCTCCTCCTCAAGAAGTTCGGTGAAGTCTTCCGGATCTTTCGTACTATCGGGGGCAGGGAGTCAAATTTTTTTCCAGAAGCTCAAAGACGGCTAGTACGCGATAGTCAGTATTTTTGATGCCTTTTTGGGCAAAATTTCCCTGTATTTCACGTAAGGAACTTTGGGATTTTGATAGATTTAGACAATTTTGATCGAAAATCGTGTTTTCCGAATTTATCTTTAGATAACAGATTTAAACTAGAAAAAACAGAGTAAGGGTTTACTTCCAACCCCCCCACAGCCGAAGGGTCTCAAAGTTTTCGGTATTTTCGCTTATTTTGTCGGGATTTTTGCAACGCCATTCGATAGAGCGTCGAAAGATATACCAAGAGTTTTAATGTGAGCCTACAATAATGTAAAATAAAAACGTTATAGCCAAAAACCTTCGGCGGGGGGTAAAGTAAACCGTAGCCAAAAACAGTCTCCGTTTCTTCCAGTTATCTAATAAAAAATGGCTAAAAAGTCCTCCCCCCGTTAATGCCATAGATTCTGTGGTGTGGGTTTAAATGGCTGGTGCTGGAGGGTAGAGTCGATTTATTTGTGCTGCCTACAGTACTTGAGCATGATGAAGACGACAACACCAATTACGAGCAGCAGAATGATGGGGATGACGACGGCGAGGATGAGCACGAGCTAAACACAAGCATTAGGATGGAGTGGATGAAGGGGAGGAGACTGACATTCGAGTCTGATGAGCCCGAGCATTTGCCGTCGCCCTTCACATCACACGCCTTGTCGCTGCACTACAAACGGAAGTATGGTTGTCTCTATGCAAAACGTATCGCCTAGTACCTCACACTTCTTTTGACACAGATATCCATAGGTGCCCGTCGGACAGCTCTGCGTGATCGTCATCGTCACCGCGCTGGAAGAAAAGCGGGATTCGACTGTCTCAAGTCACGTACTATTCTTCGTTCTTCTGGTCAAAATTGATGACGTTATCGAAGGGGTCGGCAGTGAAGGTGGCGGGCGCTTTGAAAGCCACTTTGCTTGGGTCAAAGGTTGGGTATGCGGTGGAGATCCCGAATTGCAACCGTTCTTTGGCGTCGTCTGCCTGCAATTTTTTAGATTACAGAACGGCTTGTTCGAACACGCACCGATGCCAGCGTCGTGGCGTTGAGAATGTGGATGCAGATTGGCTTGTTCAGCGGTTGATCGTCGGCGCTCTTTTTCAGGTAGAATAGGAATGGCTCAGTCGGCAGAATCCCGCCTGTGGAATCGCATAGAGTAAAGCCGAAATTTCTTTGAAAATTAATTACTCTTTTTGATCATTTTCCCACATTTTTTCACCAATGGACCAAAATTATTGGCAAGGGTTTACTTTACCCCCAAGCCGGAAGGTCCGAAAAAATTTTTTAAGGCCACCGATCGGTAGCCCTAGGTCCCAGCTACTATCCCCTGGCCGGGAATTGCGAAAAAATAAATATTAAAATTTATAAAAATAAAAGTGTGAGCGGATATTTGGATTTTGCTTGTTTTTGCCATAACTATTTTATTTGACATTATTTTGGGTTGTGATTCGAACTCTAAGTATATTTTTTGACGCTCTATCGAATGGCGTATCGAAAATTTCGGAAAAACTAGCTTTTTTACCCCATTTTTCAAGGTTATTTTTGTTTTTGCTATAACTATTTTATATTACAATATTTTGAGCTGTTATAAAAACTCTTAGTATATTTTTCGATGCTCTATCGAATGGCGTCGAAACAATCCCGAAAAAAAAGCGTAAATATCGAAAACTCTGGGACCCTCGGGCTAGGGGCGTAAAGTAAACCGTAGCCATTTTTCCAATATCCAAAAATATACCAAGAATTTTGTATGTCGCAAAAAACGCCAAAAAGAAAGTTAGGTCGGCCCCAACAATCCCCTCGAGTTAAATTGTGTATCCCCCACGCCCGCGTAGCCGACATTACCAAGTAGCGGAAGCTAGAAATTATTAAATTGTAAATCGATTGATCAGATCATGGCACCCACTAATCGTTGTCAAGTAGATGGAGATCAATTTGTCGTCGGGTTTTTGCTGATGCTTGTACTCGATGGCGGACGCGACGAACGTCACATGGTCAGCTGGACAGCTTGAGCCCGTTCCAATGCCCAGCTTGATCGATTTGTCCGGGTAACCGGCAGCCTGAGACGAGGGAAATCTCATAAACTAACGCCAGAATCATCTACCATAGTTGAAGAGAAGAGGCCGAAGCAGACGATCAGCTGGATGATGAGCATCGTGAAGCGGTGGATGCTAAAAAAGGCTTGAAATGGAGAATGAAAAGGCTTGGGCTGGCTGGGCTGGGGGGGGGGGAGGATGAGTGTACAAAAGTATTGCCCATTCCCTGTTTTCTGCTACGCCCCCTTCTGATTGTAAGATGAACAAGCAAAAACATTGTCGGATTGGCGAGCCCGGGAATTCCGGTAGATGAGCAATACCCTACTCTTTTACAAGGCAAAAAGGACTAGGGCTGGGTGGCAATCAAAACAAGCCAAGTCAAGATTCAATGGCATAATGGCGCTACCTTTGAGAAATGTGGACATCCGATGGACGACGCATCGCTGCAGTTGACGGTCGGGTCGGCAGAACCAGATGCAGACGGGAAGGTAGAATGGGTGGACGAGGCTCCATTTTTTTCTCCTTTTCCCCCAGCAATACACGCTAATCTCGATGCTAATTAGCGGAATGTACGCTAATTTCTACATCCGCTTATTCTAGTTTGGTGCATCGCAAGTGCCATGGTAATTTAGTCAAATCGAATCAAAGCAAAATCAGATCAAACTGGCACTTGGAGTGGATGCGTTTCGGATAATGCTTTCAGCCCAAAATAATGCAATATAAAATAGTTACAGCAAAAACAAAATTTAAACGCGATTTCCCTATGAGAAGAAGAGGTGTTCCGACATTGTCACAAAATTTCCTGAACGCCATTCGATAGAGCGTCAAAAAAGATACTAAGCATTTTAATTATAACCCAAGATAATGTAAAATTAAATAGTTAAGGCAAAAATACTCAAAATAGGGATAACCTGCCAAACGCTATTTTAATTGTATAAATTTTAATATATATTTTTCTGCAATTCCCGGCCCGGGGATAGTAGTTGGGACCTAGGGCTACTGATTGATGGCCTTAAAAATTTTTGGGACCTTCCGGATGGGAGGAGGGGGGCGGGCGGGTAGAGTACACTCTTACCAGCTCGCGTTTCAATCTCTCGTCCTTTTTGCCGTGTAGAAAAGGTCCTTCAGCTACTTGAATTCCCTAATTTGTTCATCTACCGAGATTCCCTAACGCGCCAATTCGACATGTTGTTGCTTACACCCAAAAGGGACTTTACCCAAAACACGGTCGGGGAATGGGCAATATTTTTGTACACTAAGCGCATGCCCCCCAACCCGCCCAAGCCATTTCATTTACCTTCTCAAGCTTTTCTTCAGCATCCACGGCTTCACGATGCTCGTCCTCCATCTGATCGTCTGCTTCGGCCTCTTCTCTCCAAATATGGTAGTCGAATCTGGGGTTATTTTATGAGATATCCCTTGTGGCAGGCTGCCAATTACCCGGACTGGTCCCTCAAGCTGGACACTGGAACGGACGCAAGCTGTCCGGCAGACCACGTCACCTTCGCCTTGTCGGACGTCACCTATGCAGTGCTCGACAAAGAAGCAACCGCAAAGAAGCTGGTTATTACCGTGAATAATATTGGTGGGTGCTTGGCCAAATGGTTAGAGTGGGGTGGCTGTTTTCCCGGCGCAAGCCTAGATTTTCCTATATAAGTTCGGTATTTCAAAATGTTCGCCGTGGTCGAATTACTATCGAAAAGCTGTGTCTTTACCTCAAAAATGGTTAGAAAATTGTTGCATAACAATTATAAGTCTTAACCTTGTCAACCTTCAAAATCTTGTAAAAAAAAATTTCTAACAGTTTTTGCCGCAATCAAACGACTTTGTTATCATAATTCGACTACGGCAAACATTTTGAGAGGCGGATTACGAAAAACTGCGTAAACATGAAATATCCGACTAAGAAAATCGGCTAAATTTAAGCATGGCGAGCGAATCTTTCACTTTTAATGTTGTCTAACAGTGGTCTCTAGCCATTTTTGACGCAAGCAAAAATCTTCCACAGCCGTTCGACAGATTAACTAAACCGTGGCCGGCAAAAGATTTCAGGCATGGTTTCCGTCGAGGGCGCACCTGGCGTGTACTCGAAAGCGGATGGAGAAGCGGAAGAATTCGTCCCGATCTGCATTCAGCACGCCGACGCGACCAAGTTGGCGACGGTAGAGTTTGGTTTGTAACTGACAATGTTGCCACCTTTTCTGTTGCAGACTGTCGCTACCGAGAAGTTGGCTATAACATTCTTCTCGCGCGGAGGCAACTTAGCGGTCCCAATTTCGCTGGGCGCCGCGGACACCTTCACGGCCGCTTCCTTCGACAATGTCGTCAAATTTGATCAGAAAAACACTGAATTGTAGGTAACCGGGTCGATGTTAGGTCTTCTCAAGGTCACTTTTCGAGTCTCGTTGGCCTAGAATTTCGAATTTCTCTCGTATGAGCCTTTCCTTCCAGTGCGGTGAAGATGACGATCACGCAGAGCTGTCCGACGGGCACCTATGGATATCTGTGTCAAAAGAAGTGTGAGGTACTAGGCGATACGTTTTGCATAGAGACAACCATACTTCCGATTGTAGTGCAGCAACAAGGCGTGTGATGTGAAGGGCGACGGCAAATGCTCGGGCTCATCAGACTCGAATGTCAGTCTCCTCCCCTTCATCCACTCCATCCTAATGCTTGTGTTTAGCTCGTGCTCATCCTCGCCGTCGTCATCCCCATCATTCTGCTGCTCGTCATTGGTGTTGTCGTCATCATCAAGATCAAGTACTGTAGGCTGCAATAATAAGTCGGCTCGGCTCGACAGCACCAGCCATTTTGATTAACACAACATATCATCGGTGCCTGTGTGTCGCCCTCACCCGCTAAAACCCCTACCCCCGCTAACCGACAAGCATTTCAAAAATTTCTCAATTAGCCTAGGAGCACGAAAATGAACCATTCAATTTTTGACCATTTTCTAAGCTGTTTAACAGCAAAAACGGCATTAAAAATCTAAAAGTCTAAAACACGAATTGCTTTGAGGCAATCAGGCAAGTGTTAAAACACAAATAAAAAAAAGCAAATACGGCCCAAAGACTATCTTTGCTCAAAAGCGGAAGATTTTCCGTTTTTAGTTGGCGTGTTTTGAGAACCGAGCCGAAGATCTAGCAGACAGCGAGACTAGAGACGACCACGAAGCCCAAGCATCACAAAGACGGCCCGCTTCAAGCTAAAGGTATACCAGATTCCCAATTTTTAAAACACACCACGGTTACCGTATGCCATCTGCGTGTTTTTAGCTATTCACCAGCACTGCTTCGACTTCTCGGCCATCACCATTTACCCCGCAACATCACGCAAAAAGAGCGACGCGTTGGTTCATTTCTACCGTCAGCTTCTTTTTCACCCCGCTCCCCGTTTTTCTGTGTATCTCGCTCTGCATGCCTCCCCTTTTTGTCTAATTTTCGGATCAAATCCTCAACTGTGTTTTGGGTATACCTTTCTCTGACTGGCGTAATAAAGAATATTGGGCTCGAAGATCTGTTGGCAGTGTTACGGTCTCTTTGTCTGTCTCTCTCTCCCTCTCTCTCTCTCTCTCTCTCTCTCTCTCTCTCTCTCTCTCTCTCTTTCTCTTTCGTGCGCGCTCTCTCTCTGTCTCTCTCCTTTTCTCTCTCTCGCTCTCTCGCTCTTTCTTCTCTCTCTCTCCCTCTCTCTCTCCCTCTCTCTCTTGCCTGCCTCCCTTTCTCCGACTTTCCTAAAGCAAAGCAGGGATGCCTATTTGAAAAGGCAGGAGATCATTTGCATAAACATTTTACCTGGCAAATTTACAAAGTGAAAATGCGGATCTAGCTGAATGCGAAAAGCCGGCGGTCCGGCAAAATTCTTTGTATCACCTCCCTGCATCGATTTGTGGCTTCTCGAGGAGTCATCTCGGAATTGAGGTCAGAATTCACGCGGTTTCATAACGATGTTTTCGCGGCGAAAATGAGGGGCAAGACAAAACTCGGATTTGTTGGGTCTATTAATTTGTCTCTCACATCCTCTCCCTCCCACAAATTAACTTTCCAGCCGCTGCGATCGACGTGTTGGCAATGATGGCTCTCCGGCTGCTGATCCCGCTCATCCTGTTCTTCCCTTACTTGGTGGTAGTCTGGGTTTTAAGGCTGTACCTACCTGCTGATGATATATAACGTTTTTGGTTTAAGTGCGGTTTACCAGCCCGCCCCCCGCCCCAGCCGACCACCACCTATCGTATCTCAGCACCCTGTTTATCTACTGGTGTGTAAAGTATACCAAAATACTCGCCATAGCAACACAAACATTTTGGTATCCTTTACATCGCTGTAGATTAACCGGGACCGAAAACAAAGTTGGGTGCCGGCTCGGGGGGTTTACAAAATTCTTTTCAGGAGCTAATTTTTTAAATATCAGTGGCAACAGTGGTTCTCAACTGTTTTTTGCTATTTCTTAATTTAAAAGTTTTGAAAATTTTGAAAAAAATGCAAAAAGTACCGGTTGTCCGACAACAATGGCCATTTTTTGAGCAAAATTTCAATTTTCGAAAAAATTTTTCGACGTTTTTAGACGGTTTTCTAGTTAAAATACAGCTTTATTTCACTAAGAGCGTTATGAAAAGGCTTCCTACTAATTAATAGGCATTGCTGGGGTAATACGACAGAAATTATAAACCCCCAACAGAAACCACGGAAACTCCCGTACCCCCCCCCCCGCTATCAGTCCAGAACCGACTGACTAACTCCCCCGTTTCAGACAGCGTTCTTCCAAAGTGTCTGGCTCTCTGAAAGCCAGCGTGGACGATGCCCGGCCGACCACATCACGTACGTGCCCTCCGACGTGGCGTTCACGTATCTGGGGCCAGCGCTCGAAGGAACGCTGGCCACGCCCGCTCCCATCGTCAAGCCCACCGTATTGGTGCGTACCACAGATCATAGAGTTGACTGGATTTGGTAGCTAACCGAGCTGATGTCTCGACCGAAATCAGCGCCCGCATTTTCCATAAAAATTGCAGACCCATTTTACATAGTTTTTTACAATGCGGACAGCAAAAATACGGAACTTTTTATTTTTTTTGTAGTTTGACGCGGTTGTGCTCAAAGCTACGCACAAACAGACGTTTTGGTCAAAAAATTGTACAAAAAGTGATAAAAATGTCGGAAAATCATGCTTTTGCATTATCGGGGGGGGGAGGAATAGTCTTTTGCATTAACCTAAAAAATCCTAGTAACGGAATAAGAAAAATTTTTATACTGTTTTTAGTAAAACAAACCTATCTTTAAACTAGAAAAACTGTCAAAAAAAACTTTGAACGATTTTTCAAAAAGGTCAGGCTTTTTGGGTTTCTTTCGGTTTTTCCTCCCTCCAACGCCCCCCGATAATGCACAAGAATCGGCCGATTTATTTTTAGATAAATATTCTATTGTCCAATTTCAGTAGTTTTCGATTGCTAGAAACCTGTAAAATATCTTAAAATTTGAAATGTGGAAATTTTTACTTCTTTCTGGTAATTTTTCATGGGGTTTGCTTATTCTTCCGAAAATCCGATTCCCGAAAATTGGTTTCCCGAAACTCGGAGCCCCGAAAATCGGAGTCCCGAAAATCTGAGTCCCGAAAAATCTGACTCCCGAAAATCTGAATCCCGAAAATTTGGCTACTGGTTTTTAGGCTTCCGGCCCCAAAAAAAACCCAAATCACTGCGGGTATTTTCGGGACTTAGATTTTCGGGAGTCGGAGTTTTCGGGACCGGGACTCCGATTTTCGGGACTCAGAGTTTCGGGAAACCAATTTTCGGGGATCCCATTTTCGGGAGTGTCATCGGAATTCATTTTTCATACATTTTTCACCAAAAAACGTGTCCCACAGGGCTGTAACGTATACCAAAATGTTCGTTCTGAGCTTGCGAGTAATTTGGGATACTTCAAAGCCTGTAACATGACGTGTAGTCGCTTTCAGACGGTATCCAACCGTCCCATGACTGGACACTCTTCGAGGGATCGTCCCAGAAGACTAGGTTGCACGCGATGTGTCTCCGCATAAACGATGCAAACAAACTCGTTGAGGTAAGCCCCCAAGGGAAGTAGGTGGTTCGTTAGGGGCGGGGTATTGAGCCCTTAACGGGGGGGTGGGTTTCTAGCGGGGAAGGAGCTATCTAACCTTAACCTACATAGCGTATCTTCAGCGTTTTCTAGTGTCAGCAATTGGCAATTTTTTATATAAGTCTAGAAATTTCGAGTAAGGTAACATTGAGTTGTTTTAAATAATGTTATGATTAAAATTCATGTTACTTCTAACGAAAAAACTAAGTCTCCGAAAAACTTCTAAATCCGAATTTTTGATCGTCAAATCGATATTTTGAGTATTTTTAGACAAAATTCCCCTTTTCCCCGCTAATAGCTCGGTACCGGCAGAGCAGCTTCAGTTAATAGATATCAACATTTTTACATGATAATTTAGACCACGGCCCGCGATACGCTCAACATTGGGTTTAAGTCACAGCGCTCCTTCCGCAGTAAGCATATGACTCCTTTCAATCGTTGGATTTTTCAGACGAGAAAAATGCGCAATATCTGGACGGGGCCTGCGTGTTCAAGGCGTCCGTCCCATTCCAACCGTCGATCCGTGTCGAGCTGCAAAATGCAGACTTGTGAGTGGGCAGGGGTCGCTTGGGGTAAGCCTGAGCTTCGGTGTGACCGATTTTAACCCCAAAGTTAAGCCTAAGCCTAAGTCCATGCTGAACGTTTGCCGAAGCCTACGCCTAAAAGCCTAAGTAGAAGTACCTAACCTAAGCCTAGACCGTAGCGTAAACCTGAAGCCTAAGCCTAAATGTATGCTTACTTGGTACCTTCTTGTATTTCAGCAGCATCAAGATGACGCTGACGCAGGCATGCCCGGACGGGCTCTGGGGCTACATGTGCCAGAAGAGATGCGAGGTGCGTACAATTTTACGCAAATTTTCCGTGCGTAGTGTGTCGCGTTGCCTGTCAGGTTGCCTATCGCATCACGTCTCGCGCTGCGTACCGCGCGGCGTATCATTTCGTGCGCCGCCTAACGGGTCGCGCGGCGTATCGCGTTGCGTGTCGCGGAGCAAACCATAGGGCAGACTTTCGAGTCCTTTATAAGCCAATTTTCAGTGCAAGGCGGTACTTGTGATGTGAGGGATGGAATCTGACGACGGCCGAACCGGAGAAGGACATGGTGAGCGTAAGCTTAAGCGTAATCCCAGGCCTAAACCTGAGCCAAAGTCCAAGACTCCCCAAACCTAAGCCAACTATTCGTAAGCCGCAGCCTGGGTCTAAGTCGAAGTCCAAGCCTAAGCCTAACGTTAAGCGAATAAGCCAAGCGAAGCCTAAACCTAAGCCCCAGCTTAAGCTTCACCCAAGCTTCCGCTTTTAGTCGGCACTCTGGTACGTCATCATCGGCTGCGTGGTGGGCTGCATCTTTTGCGTGAGCATCATCTTGGCCGCCATCGCCGCGTTGTACGTCATTTCCTAGGAGGTCAAGCCCCCAATTTTAGCATCTACACCAAGCGCAGGAGGTCCCGCCGCGGCGGCAAGAACAGGAAGCGGAAGGACCGCGACCCGACCGTCACTGAAGAGACGACCGCCAGTGTTGAGGACACTACCGTTGGATCGTGAGTTTGAAAAGATTCTTGGGCATCATCCAGCGTAGCCCCCGCTAACAGTCAAGAACCGTTCCCCCGCCCCGATAATGCACAAAATCCACTAATTTTTAGCGTCGAGTGCCGGCGCCACCACTGAAAGCGTCAGCGCGCGCATGATGTCTGGAGAACCAAGAATCTATAACAACTCGCCATCAGCATTTGCCTTTTACCGTTGTGATACATGTTTGCGAATGCAATAAATATATTTGGGCAATTTGCATAAATTTATTCAATTTGAATGAACTTTTTATGAACTACGGTAATCCACCCGGGAATGGGTTTTTCTTGAGAAACTGTTCATCTATAAAAACCAGGATCCACGGGTTTCCGTTTCTCGATGCAGCTCGTCTTGCTGGTGACGATGGTGGTAGCCTGGCCAACGTTGCTGGTATGGTCATTGTTTTTGCGGATCTTTTACATTAACGGGGGAGGGAAGTTAGTTTACCCAACCCCCCGCCCCAGCAGGCACCCAACTTTTGATCTCGGCAACCTGTTCATCTACAGGTGTGTAAGGTCTACCAAAATGTTCGTCTTGCTCTGGCGAGTATTTTGGTATACTTTACACACCTGTAGATGAACAAGAGCTAGATAAGTGGGTTCGGCTAGGGGTAAACTGCACTCTCCCAACTTTTAGCATTGGTTGACTGCGGAACGTGTTTCTATACTTTCTCTTGTGCCCCCCACCCCGATAATGCAAAAGCTCCAAAACTCTCTCTCTCTAGGCTCAGTCGCCGACCTGGAAGCCCGAGCTGGGCTTCGGTGTCGACGACGAGGGTGAGGAGCACTGCAGGGACAGCAGTCGAGTGAAGTTCCGTGTCATCGCCGTCGAGCAC
The DNA here is from genome assembly GCA_038088335.1 of Mesorhabditis sp. LJ9110. Taxonomy (NCBI): domain Eukaryota; kingdom Metazoa; phylum Nematoda; class Chromadorea; order Rhabditida; family Rhabditidae; genus Mesorhabditis; species Mesorhabditis sp. LJ9110. Next base: position 166,488 of record JBBGBA010000060.1, read on the forward strand.
AGCTACAACGAGACGATCCTCAATTCCGGGACCATGCCCGACCTTGATAAGTGGTCGGTAAAGAAGATGGCCATCTACATCATGACCATGGGTCAGTGTTTTTGGCAAGTCTTGCTCTTCAGGTCAAGAAGACTGGCTACGCTTAGGTTTAGGCTTAGGCTTTGGATTAGGCTTGGGCTTCGACTTAGGGGCCGGCTTAGGCTTAAACTTAAGCTTAGGCTTGGGCTTCGGATTCAACTAAAGCCTAGGCTTGGCTTATACTTACGCTTAGGCATGGCTTAGACTTAGGTTTAGGCTTAGGCTTAGGCTTAGGCTTCGGCTTCGGCTTGGGCACAGGCTTACCTTTAAAACGACAAGAAAACGGAGACTAGTCGTACGCTACGACTCCATCACTCTAGGTGATGCTTCGCTCACGGAGAAGCCTATTTACGCAGCCAACGACTGGGGGCAAGCTAGGTTCCCCCGCCCGATCTGCATCTCAGTGCAAGATGCTACGCGGCTGTTCCTGGTAAGGCTCTACCCGGTACTGGGCTGTTAGCGGGGGGAGATTTTTTGTAGGGAGAAATCATCATGTTTGAATTTTCAAAAATTTTAAGAATCTTTTTTTAAACTTTTTAGCAATCAAAAACCGCTCTAAACATTATAAAAATGCACTATTTGTGTTGGTATTATCACCCCGCTTCAGGGCAGCGGAAAAGACGAACTCAAAATCGTGCTGGCGACGGCGGTGAATAGCCCGGTATTCCATGATGAGACAAAGCATCTCTTGCCCGAGCCCGTGTTCTTCCGGCCCGGCGACCCGTTCAAGGACGCCATTGATGTGGCCCAACAAAACGATCAATAGTAGGGTGGAAGCTTTGTTAATGAATTTCGTAATTTTTCAGCACTGTCAGCTTCCAGCTGCAGCAGCGCTGCCCGATCGGACGCTACGGATATTTATGCCAGAAGCGATGCTCGGTAGCGTGCCTTCTCACTCTCTCTCTGTCTCTCTCTGTCTCTGTCTCTCTCTCTCACTCTTTCTCTCTCTCTGGCTCTCGCTTTCGCTCTCCACCTCTATCTTACCCTTTAGTGTGATGACAAGCCGTGTTCGGTTGACCGTGGTATCTGTCCGGCCCGTCCTTTTACTCCTCCGGAAGCTGTAGGTCTTTATTAGCTCTACACACTGGACCTTCTGGTTTATTCAATTTCCCGTCAGGGTATCTAAAGACTTTAGAGCTCCGAAGAGGTCGCCTGGTGGATCTTTGTCCTGATCGGATTGATAGTCGTCTGCGGCCTCTGCTGCTTTCTCATTGTTGCTTTCTGCATCGTGAGGTACGGCCGAGGCTTGGGCCTAGGAATCGGTTAGGCTTAGGCTGGGGCTTAGGTATAGCTTAGACTTAGGCTTAGGCTTTCGCTTTTCCAGCAAGATTCTGAAGAAGAAGCGTGCCCACCGCTCGCGACACCATGATAGCCCTTCGACCGAAGATGAGAGCAAGGAGCATCGATCGAAGAAGCACAAGAAGCACAAGCGGAAGCAAAGGGACCCCACTGCCTCGGAAGAAACCGGTGGAACTACCGATGATATCGCTTAAGGTAAATCGATCGTTGGATCTACTCGACTAAATTTTTTGAATATTTTGAAGGTGTAGCCAAGCGAGGACACTGAAGCCGGATCGCATCAAGAACCAAGCCTACTTGTCGACTTTCAAGCATCGATTTCTATCATTCAAATTGTTTTGTGCTCCATCTGTTGATAAATACTTGAATCCATTTAATCAATTGTGGTTTAAATTCAATATTTAAATTGTGAGATTTGCATAAAGCATTTGAAATGAATCACCAAAAGTCACTGTTCTTTTCGATCGGCTCCGAGGAGCTCTACCCCAATCATCAGATTTTCGTTACAATCCGGCCGGGCCTTATGCAGCTGATCTTTTTCGCTGCGTCACTTATCGGACTGACGTCATTTCGGGTACGTGTTGGGGTTCTGGACTGTTAGGGGGGGGAACCACTTCCTGTTTATCTGCCGACACTTACCTCTTGATTATAAATAGTGCATTTTATGTGGTTTTTAGAAGTTTTTGATTGCTAGCAAGTTATGAAAAACATTTTTGAAACTACTGAAAATTCGAACCTTTTAGCTTTTTTGGTTCATTTTTCATACAACGTTTTTATGATTTCTTTGTAGGTTTTATACCTAAAAACTATGTAAAATGCTATAAAAAATGGTTTATATTTGGCTATAGACCTTAGAGAATAACAGAGAAAAATTTGGCTTCCCCCCCCCCGCTAACAGCCCAGAACCCTTTCTTCCAGGCGCAGCCCGACTCGCACACCTGGCGCCCCGACCTGGGCGCCGGCGGCAAAGACACGAATGGGGAATATTGTGAGGATCGTAGTCGCGTGATGTTCTCAGCAGTCGACGTCTCGTACAAGTTCATCGCCCGCACTATCAAAGACGAGCCGGTGAACGAAATTATGCAGGCACACGCCAGACTGATCAACATCGCCGTCAAGTCGATGGGTTGGTTTTTTGATAATGCGTAGGCTTAGGCTTAGGTTTAGGCTTAGGTTTATCCTCTTCTAGTAATCTTGAGCTGTCCCTTCAGGCGACGCCCAGCTCTCACACAAGCCCATCTTCGCGAGCCTGGGCCCGGACAGGCCGCGCGATCCGCATCCGCTGTGCCTCACTTTGCAAGATGCGACCAGGCTTGCCGAGGTGTTTTGCTATTTCTTGGCAAAAGTTGGGTATATGTCGGCTACGCGGGGGGGGGGGGGGGAGGGATTTACGCGGGGGGACGGACTGTTGCGGCCGCGCTAACTATTTTTTTGCGCTACTTTTTGCTACAAACAAAACTCTTAGTATATTTTTCGACGCTCTGTCGAATGGCACTAAATAAATTTTGTAAAAATGTCGAAAATGTCGAAAACTTGATTTCCTTTCCATTGAAAAAACGTTTAATACTTGTTTTTGTTATAACTATTTTATATTACATTATTTTGAGCTAAAATTAAAACACTTAGATATTTTTGGATGCTCTATCGAACGGCATTTTTAAAATGTCGAAAAAATAGCGCGAATGTCGAAAAACAGCCGCTCAAACCGATTTTCAAAGCTTATTTTTGTATTTGCCATAACTTTTTTATATTAAACTAATTTGAGCTAAAACAAAAACTCTTAATATATTTTTCGATGCTTTATCGAATGCCGTTGCAAAAATTCCGAGAAAATCAAGAAAACATCCAAAAAGGCCTGCCTGTCCCGTCCCCCCCCCCGCGTAAAATTCCCCCCCCCCCCTCGCGTAGCCGACATATACCAAAAGTTGTAAAGTTTTGACGTCTAGGAATATTAAAAACTATTTAAAATCAAGCTTTTTCTCCCCCCGTTAAGACATCAGAACCCATATTTCGGGTTTTAGACAAGCGGCAAAGACATGCTGGTCCTCATCCTGACAACGGAGGCAACGTATGGCGAGTTTCCGGAGCCCGGTGCCGTCGTACTGCCTGATCCGGCAATTTTTAGCCGAGGCAACACGTTCCGTGGGGCTGCCGAGCTGCATTCGACGAATGCGCATTAGTGGGATTTGACCTATTTTATAGGGAATGATGTCCGGTATCTAGTTACGTCAGCATGAAAATCATCCAGCGATGCCCGGATGGACGATACGGGTATCTGTGCCAGACCCTCTGCCCGGTACCCGCTTTTCCAGGAACGAAACGAAATCTATTTGAATGTGTCAAATCCTCAAAAATTGTTAGACGGTTTCATGAAATAATCGGTACTTTTGCATTATCGGGGGTGGAGGAAAAAGTTTTTTATTAAGATAAAATTTTCTGAAATATCAAAAGCGGCAGTGTTTCTAGGCTGTTTTTTACTATTCCTAAGCGTCAAAATTTTACAAAATGTTATTAAACATTTACATTCACGTCGCAAAATTTATTTTTCGAGCCAAAACGACCAAAGTTTTGGCTTTTTCAAACTTGTTTCTAGATATAGAAACACTTTATATATAGGATTACTAGGCAAACCGGTACCGCCAGGTAACCAAATAGGTTGCCCTCCCTCTCCCTCCCCCCTGCCGACCCCACCTGCTCTATCTCGGCTTACCTTACTAGTGTTAGTGCTATCGGGCTGCCAAGCTTACCATAATGCTCGCCTGGTCAAGATAAACATTTTGGTATACTTTACACACCTGTAGCTGAACAGGAAGCCGAGATAGAGGAGTCGCGGAGTCGGCTGGGGGGAGATTGTACTCTCATGATAAGAGTGTTGTGTTTAGTGTGCGGCTAACTGGCCGTGTTCCGTCGAATTCGGCGTGTGCGTGCCGCATCCCACCCCGAAGGCCATCAAGGTGGATTCCGTCGATAACCTAGCAAATTTTTTAGCCGGAAAACGGGTGGCTCTTTCTGTTGCTCGGGCTGGCCGCCGTCTGCTGCTTCTGCGTGGTGATCATGGGCGTCTTCGGCGTTATGGTGTAGCGTTTTGACTGCAGATTCCACATAGGGCTAAGCTTGTTGCGCTTAAGCTCACGTTTGCGCTTACGCTCAGGCTTGGGCTTAGGCTTAGGAATAGGTTAGGCTTAGGCTTAGGCTTAGGCTTAGGCTTTCGCTTTTCCAGCAAGATTCTGAAGAAGAAGCGTGCCCACCGTTCGCGCCACCATGATAGCCGTTCGACCGAAGATGAGAGCAAGGAGCATCGATCGAAGAAGCACAAGAAGCACAAGCGGAAGCGAAGGGACCCCACTGTCTCCGAAGAAACCGGTGGCACCACCGAGGATATCGCATAAGAAGCGCCGGCAGGGGAGCTGCATCATACTACGGATGACCAAATGAAGGCGACCTCAACTTATTTCTATTTTATTCGACTTGCTTTGTATTTCAAGAAATAAATACTGCGCAACGGAGAGCGTTTTGGAGAGCTGCAGCGATATTCACTTAACCAGCCTGGCTATGTCCTTACGATTAGCCTGTACAAGGGCTGAATCGTAGATTAGCATCTGAAGTCGCATTGTGAAATTAGTTGCTTAAAATTTGGGTATTTTATCTTTTTCCTTCGCTGAGAACGTCTTTGAAACAAGGGCGTCTTCCAGAGGCGGGGTGAGGCTCCACGCACGGTTTCACCCCTCGGATATCTTCAGGCCGTCATGTACCTCTTCGCCGTGCTGACGGCCAGCTCGTTCTGGGCCCTGATCTCGGTAGTTGTTCTTTAGTATGCAATTTTTCTAGTAAAAATAGAGGAAGTGTTTTTAAGCTGTTTTTACTATTCCGAGATGCGGAAACGTTATACGTCCTTATTAAAAACCGCAAAATCCTCGGTTTTTCGACTAAATTGGCCTTTTTGTCAATATTTTGTTCGGTAAATTTTTATCTAATTTTGCGAAAAATCTAAGCAAAAATCTTCAAATTTTTAGTTTTGGCCCGAAATATCGGAAAAATTACCAAAAAGGCCCAAAAAATTTTAAAAATTTTAGCATCTTTTTGTAACTTTCTAGCAAATAAAAGCTACGAAAAACATGATAAAAATACTCGATTGGGTAAGAGTTTACTTTACCCCCCCCACAGCCGAAGGGTCTCAAAGTTGTCGGTATTTTCGCCTATTTTGTCGGGATTTTTGCAACGCCGTTCGATGGAGCGTCAAAAAAATATACTAAGAGTTTTAATTTGAGCCGACAATAATGTAAAATAAATAACTACTGTAAATAACTACTGTAGTTTATCGACTATTTAGGTTCAACCTGCAGAGCCGCCGTGGTTCCCTCCCCTCGGCGAGACGGGACAGTACGAAGGGAAGCGCTATTGCCAGGATAAATACGTGACGTTCGGCGTCGACGTAGCGACGGCCAACCACAGCTTCATCGCCGCCACGATCAACGACACCGTCACGTTTCCAGACTGGAAAGAGCGGGTCACGTGGATGCATCTCCAGATCAAGACGATGGGTAAGCCAACAGATGCAGGGGTAAAGCTGCAGGGTCTTTCGCATTATCGGGGGGGGGGGCTGGGAAAGATTTTTTCTTAGCAAGCTTTTTTAAAATATAAATCGTAAAGTGTTTCTAAAATGTTTTTTTTTGGTAAGAGTTTACTTTACCCCCCACACAGCCGAAGGGTCTCAAAGTTGTCGGTATTTCCGCTTATTTTATCGGGATTTTCGCAACGCCATTCGATAGAGCGTCGAAAAATATACCAAGAGTTTTAATTTGAGCCTACAATAATGTAAAATAAAAAAGTTATAGCCAAAAACTTCAGGTGGGGGAGTAAGTAAACCGTAGCCTTTTTTTTTATTATTCCTAAACGTCAAAACTAAAAAAAGGCATAAAATATAAAACTTTAGCCCTCCCCCGCTAACAGTCCAGTACCGAAATTACTGCAAAGTTTAGGCGACGCCCACTTCTACGACCGCTCTGTGCTGATAGTCGAAGGCCACGGCCCGAAGGCATACCGCAGTAGCACGCCGTTATGCCTGAGGCTGGAGGACGTCGACAAGCTTGCTCAGGCATTTTTTTTACTTGGGGCCTGGCCGGAGACGCGGCGTTTCGGATTTGTATTAATCTAGAAATGTCTAGTAACTTAATAGGAAGTATTTTCATGATGTTTTTAGTAAAATAAGACTATATTTGAACTGGGAAGACATAAATTTTCAAAAAGTCGACATTTTGTCAAAAAATCGATATTTTGAAAAGTCGAAAAATCGATATTTTTTTTTGTTAAGAAAAATTTGTAAAGATTTTACGTTTAGAAATAGTAAAAACAGTGTAGAAACACGTCCGCTATTTATATTTAAAAAATTGGTTCCTAATCAAAATCATTTCAGACGAGCGGCAAGGAGAAACTGGACCTCCTGGTCCTTACGAAGGCATCTCACCTCCGCGTCGTGGACATGTTCGAGGACCCGTTCCCGCAACTGCTCAGCTTCCGGCCCGGCAACCCGTTCCAAGCCTCGATACTGCTCGATCAAACGAATACTTACTAGTGAGTCTCGCAACCTCGCAACTACGGGGTGTCCCAAAAAATACGCCCCTTTTTGCGGACCTCAGTGTCCGAGGGCCTGTCCGATTTTTACTATGCAGCTATCTATCGACAGCTTTCGACGAGCTGAGTAGACATGTGCTTTCAGATTTTCAAAATTTCCGTATTTTTTACTCGATTTTCATCGTTTTTTATGCAAAGCCACACATTTTTCTGCAAAAATTCATTTTCTTTTTTTATTCAGTTCAAAAATTTATCCGCCTCAGCCCTATCAAAAGTATTTTCAAATCGTTCTCAAAAAGCTGCAAAAATTTCAAAATTGGGTTTTTTTTAGAACCCATTTGCTTGGGAAAAGCAACAAAAACTTGCTCCTCTCCTCAGAAGCAACATCGTTTCTCCAAAAACCTTAATAAATGTAAGAGAAATTCGGGAATTTCGACAATCGGAATGAACATATCGCCTCAGCTCGATTGGAGCTTTCGATAGATACCTAAATCCTACAAATCGGACATGACTGCCAGCCGCTAGAGGGGTTTTTTGGACCATCCTGCTTGCTTGGTGGCATACCTATAAAAAGCATACCTGAACATTTACAGTCGCGTCCAGGCGTGGATATTCCAGGCCTGTCCGGTAGGACGCTACGGGTATTTGTGTCAGCAAATTTGCCAGGTACAAGCGATACGCTAACTCGACGCTAACAATCATTTATTTTTAGTGCGCCGACAGGGTTCCGTGTAGCGTGGATCGCGGCATCTGTCAGCTACCACCAACTGCAAAACCAAAAGAGGTAGGGTTTCTTTGGCGTTTTTAGCTCTTTTTCGATCATGTGAAGAAAATCTTTAGAAAGACCCTGAAGAACTGGTGGGTCTTGTCTTGATCGGATTGGCCGGCGGGTTTTTCCTTAGGCAGGTTTATGCATAGGCTTAGGTTGGGTTCGGCTTAGCCTCAGGCTTGCGCTTGGGATAAAACTTGGTTCGCTTAGACTGAGGCTTAGGCTTAGGCATAGGCTCGGGCTTCGAATTCGGCTTCGGCTTAGGATTAGGCTTGGGCTTAGGTTTAGGCATGGCTTAGGCACAGACTTGGACTTAGGCGTAGGCTTAGGCTTAGGCATGGGCTTAGACTTAGGCGGCACTGCTCCCCATTTCCGTTTTTTTTTTCAGCAAAATCCTGAAAAAGAAGCGTGCCCACCGCTCGCGCCACCATGATAGCCGCTCGACCGAAGATGAGAGCAAAGAACCTCGTTCGAATAAACGCTCGAAGAAGTCCAAGAAGCACAAGCGGAAGCGAAGGGACCCCACTGTCTCCGAAGAAGCGGTGGCACCACCGAGGAGACAACTGGATCGTTAGTTTTACAATATTCAATTTCATTTAAAAATGGCAAGAAATACAAAAATTGATTGCTTTTTAGGGTGGAACGCAAGCGGCGTCACTGAAGCCACGCATCGTGCTACGGCCAAGCAAACCACAAAAATTTTCTATCTACTTTTTCATACGACTTGTTTTGTGCGGCAGCACTTTCTGGATGGGAATAAATCCGGTTGATCACAATGGATGCATTGGAGGAGAAAAAAAAACAAAAAAAAAGAGTAGGGACGAGACAGGCGCACCAAGCCACAAACTACGTACTTTGTGTGAATTTATATCCATCATAAATTTGCATTGAATTTTGAATATCAGAATTTTTGATTTTTTTGGCCATTTTACTCGCTCTCCTCCATCTCGGCGGTAGCGGACCGTTGTCGATAAAAGGTTCTTCAATTTTTGCGGAAAAAAAAATTGATTTCTGAAGTTGTTCATTCAACAGTCGGAATGCTTGTCGTTGTCCTCATCTGCGGGCTCGTCTCGGTGGCTACGGTAGCTTTTGATGATCGGGTTGTTTGGGTAACAGTCTAATCGGCTTGAGTGCAGTTTACCCCCCCCCCCTCAGCCTTCAGCGGACCCCCACCTAACCGTATCTCGGCTCCCTCTTCATCTAGAGGTGTGTAAAGTATACCAAATTACTTGCCAGGGCAAGACAAACATTTTGGTTTACTTTACACTGCTGTAGATGAACCGGGAGCCGAGAAACAAAAGTTGGGTGCCGGCTCGGATGGGGGTAATCCCGGCTTACAAGGAGTGCCCTTTTAGTGTCATCGGCAAAACCTTTCACGACCTAGCTCATTCGATAGAGAATTGAATTCTGAACAAGCTCCTGTTGTTCGTTTTGCGGAATGGCTGTCTCCGATTTTATAAAATTAAAAAACTAAAAACAGCATTTTTGGACCTCGATGCTCGCGCCAGCCCCAGACGCGCCCCCGGGGGAAGAGCCGCTCTGACCTCTCCCCACCACCAGTAAGCGTGGCTCAGTGGCTAACACCGCGCCTCACCGAACTTTTTGCGATTCAGGCAAAAGTTCGAAACTCACGGCAACAATTCTTTTTACTTTTTGAATAAGGTTACGCTTGGAACCCCTCGTGGCCGTTTCATGTGCATTTTGAGAAAAAGCCGTTTGCACCAACTAGATTCTTAATTAGCGCATGTTTTTCAAAAACATAGGCTTTCTCACAAAGGATTGTTCGATTGTCTCTGCTTCAAATAAAACGGATTTTGACCTATGAACCCAGCGCAGTCAAGGCGCAGCGGTGTTAGCCACTGCGCCACGCTTACTGGTGGTGGGGAGAGGTCAGAGCGGCTCTTCCCCCGGGGGCGCGTCTGGGGCTGGCGCGAGCATCGAGGTCCAAAAAGCTGTTTTAGTTTTTAATTTTATAAAATCGGAGACATATTCGCAAAAACGAACAACGGGAGCTTGTTCAGAATTCAATTCTCTATCAAATGAGCTTTGGTCTGAAAGGTTTTGCGATGACACTAAAGGGCACTCCTTGTTAGCCGTTTAAGGGCTTAAGTGCAGTTTCCTCTTCAGCCCTAACTTTTCAGCCATACGTCCCTATTAATGCGCCGAGTATCTCAAAATGTTGCCTAGTCGAATTTACTATCAAAAGTTGTTTTCTTACATCAAAATTGTTAGAAAAATTTTATAACAATTATAAGTCTGGGTTTTCTTTAGTTAATTTTGCTGTTCCAAAGTGAGTTTTGTATCTCGGCTATCTTTTGACGTACAGAGCTGTCAATAGTACCAAAATGTAGCTCTTGCTCTGGAGAATAAGCCTACAGTACGTTTGAGCCGAAAAAAATAGCGAAAAATAAAAATATTTGAGTTTTAGACTCCTAGTACATCGAAGCATAGCGGCTTAATCTTTTCAACTTTCAAAATATTGTAAAAAATTTTTTAGCAATGTTTGCCGCAAGAAAACAACTTTTTTATAGTAATTCGACCACGGCGAACATTTTGAGATACTCGGCGCATTAATAGGACGTATGGCTGAAAAGTTCGGGCTGGGGGGTAAACTGCACTCTAACCGTTTAAACTGCACTCTTGCAATCTAGACTGCAACCCACGAAACTTATTTTTTAAATTCTGATTTTAAGGCCGGCATCCCTTTCCCCAGGGACTCTATCACCGTGACGGCCGCCGACACTGCGCCCTGTGACGACGTGACGTTCAACGTCACCAACATGGTCGTCGACTGCTCCTACACGCCGGAAGAGGAAAAGGCAGCCGGCACCCTGCTCCGCCTCGTCGACGTGAGACTCACGGCTCTCGGTGAGTTTAACCTAGGGTTAGGCTTAGGCTTAGGCTTGGGCTTAGGCTTAGCTTAGGCTTAGACTTGGGCTTAGGCTTGGAAATAAGTTAGGCTTAGGCTTAGGCTTAAGTATCCGTGGCCGAAGCCTTAACCGACATCTAGGCTCGATCCCGGTCCAGAACAGCCTGCCGTTCTTCGAGTCCAAGCAGGCCGCGCCACCTTCCCTGGAAATTGTCCCACACCATCACGGCGCTTGTCTACATCGCGACGATGCGGTCCCCCTGGCTGATGTGAGTTAGTTACGAGTTTCTAGCCACTCGAACATCTTTTTTTTCTCACGCCGTTTTCCACAACATTATAGGGCATATACACTATTAAAGCGATAATCAGAGATTTTAGCACATTGGCGGCGGCCCGCTGGAGCTCAAGCTGGACGTAACGCTGTCCTGGAAGTACCCAGAGCCGCTTCCAGCCGAAAGGCCCGACCCGGAATGGTCCTGGACTACCGTTGGCTCGGGCGTCTTCGAAGGCACCGCTGGCGAGGGCAAATTCGTTGCGAAGATCGAGCATTGGTAGGTTCTCTCTTTCCTCGGGCTCTCTCTCTGTCTCTCTTTCGCCCTGTCTCTCCGATTGCTCTCACACTCTCTTGCTCTCTCTTACTCTCTTGCTCTCTCTCTCGCTCTCTGTCCACATATTTTCTCATTTTTTCTTCCAGTCAGGCAACCCTCACCTTGGAGCGCAAATGCTCAGGATCAGCGCCACGAGACTTGTGCCCCGGACCGGTAGCGTATTCTCACTTTGCTCACCAGCTACCAGGCCCCGCCCGACGGCAACAGCTTTTGGCTCTTCGTCGCGATCTCGGTCGGCCTGCTCGTCTTTTCTATCTGCTTCACCATCATCTGCTGCTGCGTATTATGGTAGTGGACCAGGAAAACTATGGTTCTTGCATTATACTGCTAAAATATCTGATACTAAACTCCAGAAACCCCGTTTTCAGCAAGGTCATCAAGCGACTGAAGAAGAAAAAGGACAAGGGCAAGCCGAATCGCATGGACGAGGACGAGAATTCTGACGACGACGCGAAGAAGGGCAAGAAGAAGGGCAAGCCGAAGACCGAGGAAGAGGAGGAGAAATCGAAGACGACGGGATCGGTTGAAGCTGGACATACGGATCTGGATGAGACTGTCGGATCGTGGGTTTCTGAGGAAGAGAGAGAGAGAGAGAGAGAGAGAGAGAGTGGGAGAGGGAGAGAGACAGAGAGAGTGAGCGAGAAAGTGAGAGAGCTAGAGATCCCGGAAAGTACCATCTTTTTGCAGGGTTGAAGCCGGAAAGAAGAAGTAAAACCGGCCCGACCGCGGAGCCGACCACACCGCACGACTCGAACCACCGACCCTCACCACTGACTAAACCCCTACTCGCCCTAATCATGAGCAATTTTCTATTATTTTCCCTGCGTCTATGTATTTTTTTTGTACATCAGCCGTCTTTTCGCAACGTATCTGTATTCCATTTTCTGTGTTGTATGTGTTCGTATTTCTGCGTTGTGTGCATTTCTGAAACGAATAAAGATTCTTGAAGCGAAAATAACTGAGATCAAGGCTTGGGCTTAGCCTTAGGCTTAGGTTTAGGTTTGGGGTGGACTTCTCTCTTTCTCGCTCTTCCGCTCTCTCGTCGTCTATTCGTCGCTCTTGTCCAATTTGGTACGGGAGATTGAATATTGCACTTGCATCCGTCGTCATCAGCAGTTTCCGGCCGTTTTTTTTTGTTCCACTCATCTTTCAAAATCAGCTTAGTGCGTCGCGGCTCCAGGTTCAGGAATATTCAATGAATTTATGCAAATTTACAGGCGTCCCATCAAGATACGATGCGCTACTGGGCGCTGCTCTACGCTCTCGGCGTTCTCGTCAATTTTTCGGTATCGCAGACAAAAGATAAGAGCTTAGTCTTATACTTAGGCTTAGGCTTAGGCTTATGCTTAGGCTCTGGCTACAAAACCCCGTTTTGTAGAGCGCAGCCGAGCTGATCGTCGACGTCACCGAGAACGGCGTCTGCCCGGATGGGTTCATCATGTTCGATGTGGAGCACGTTAGGCATGAGTGAGCCCGTTCTTTAAATTGTTTAGCCTCTAGTAAAAAAGAAGAAAATTGGCCTGATCTTAAGAGAGATAGACCTCGGCATCCTGACCCTAATTTCAGGTTCGTGTATCCGCTTGGCATCGAAAACCCGAAAAAGATGACGTACGGCGAGTTTAGAGAGATGGGCCTCTCGCTTCGAGTCTATTTGACGCAGATGGGTGTGTGGCTTTCTCACTCTCTCACTCTCTCTCTCTTCTCTCTCTCTCTCTCTCTCTCTCTAATTTCTCGGTTTTAGGCGGGCAACCTGTGCACAAGACCCCGATCGTCTACGAGCACCCAAAAAAGGGCAACCGGACGCTGTGCTTCAGTCTTCAAACGGCGGAAACGATGCCAAAGGTAGAGCGAGGGAGAGCGAGAGAGAGAGAGAGAGAGAGAGAGAGAGAGAGAGAGGAGAGAGAGAGCGGGAGAGAGAGCGGGAGAGAGCGGGAGAGCGAGAGATATAGATAGAGAACGAGATGAACTCTTTTTCAGCACGACTTCGACCTGCGCTTCTCCTCGTTGCCCGTCAAGCTGAATAAGTCGTTTGGAGTAGACGGTCTATTCGTAGAGCTGCCGTTCGCCGGGGCGCTCACCTTCCGAAATGAGCAGCCGCTCTACGAATCCGTGGTCTTCGATCAGAAAAACGACCAATAGTAAGTTTAGAACCGCAAAGAGAGAGAGAGAGAGAGAGAGAGAGAGAGAGAAAGAGAGAGAGAGAGAGAGAGAGAGAGAGAGAGAGAGAGAGGGAAAGCGCTCTCTCCAACCGGCAAATTCAGCTCGCTCATGATGAAGATCACGCAACGCTGCCCCTTCCAACTCTTCGGCTACCTGTGCCAACGTAATTGCGAAGATAAGGTAAGTTAAGGGATACCTAGGTCCTCTTAAAATTTTGATTCACTTTTTTAGTGCCGCGATCGGTCCTGCTCCGTCGCCAATGGCGTCTGCAAGGAGCCGGAGGTCGTGAAGAAGGACAAGGTCAGACAAATTGCCTCTGCTAGCTTGTCTAACTCGGCTACGGTTTACTTTACCCCCCCCCCGCCCCAGCCGGAAGTTTTTGGCTATAACTTTTTTATTTTACATTATTGTAGGCTCAAATTAAAACTCTTGGTATATTTTTCGACGCTCTATCGAATGGCGTTGCAAAAATCCCAACTAAATAAGCGAAAATACCGAAAACTTCGCTTATTCGGCTTTGGGGGGGGGAGGTAAAGTAACTCTCATCTTTCTAGGATGATTCAACTCCCATCTGGATGATCGCTCTCTTCGTCGGCATTCCAGTTGTGGGATGTTGTTGCCTCACGTTTTGCTGTATGGTACTGTGGTCAGTCACTTATTTGTTTTTTGCTTATGGAATTTTTACTTTCGAAGGCAGGCTTCAAATTTTCGATCTTACAGGAAGGCGATGAAAAAGAAGAGGTCATGCGGAAGGCATCACAGTCAGACGTCGACGGTCGACGATGAGAGCCGAGGGGCAAGAAGCACAAGAACCATGCGCACGACACGACGACGACAGTGAGGAGTCGCGCGAATCGTGAGCGATCATGAGCTTGTTTCAGCTTTGCGCAACAATTAGCACACGTGACCACCTGCAACGCGTGACAATAGAGGAAAAAAATTATCTCAACTTTTTCTTTTTTTTCAGGCAGAAGCGCAAGAAGAAGCACAAGGGCAAGCACTGAGCGTGGCCGTCACCGAGCGCATCTGAATCGACAAAAAAGCTACAAATTTCGTTCTGGTTTCTTTGTGCCGCGAATAAAGTGGTTTCTTGTATTTATATTTTTCACCACACGAAAATTGCTCTCTGTCTCTCGCTATCATTCTCGCGCTCTCTCTCACTCTCGCTCATTGAGCCGGCGGCAATTCAACCAAATGGCTTCACCAGGTGCTGGTATCCTTTGAAAAAAAATTGCGATCGACATTCCCGATATACCATGTAATTCCAAGCCCACCAATAGCTTCAAACACAACCTTCATTATACACTCCACATCCAAAATACAGTTTTGACACAAGTGGCGGGTGGGTAGTGGGCGTGTGTGTGGCAAACAAGGCACAAAATATATGGTGGGGGCACAGAAGAAAGAATTTTTGGTCGACCAAAAAGAAGAATATATAAAAACGACAATGCATCTGGGCGCGGTATCGCCACAAGGCATGAGGGCAAGGCACAGTTGCTCAAAATACACACACACTCAACAACAAGAACAGTTTCTTTAACGCGGGCCGGGTCATGGAACGTGATGAGGGGGCGGAATTTTGCAAATTCAAATTAAACTGGATATCGCGGGGGTGTTTCGGAATCGTGTACAATATGGGAATGTGTGTGGAGGGTCGATGAGATTGTCAGGGACGAGATGAGGGTTTTTGGAAGGTTTTTAGAGATTTCGGTGGTGATTTCGGCTTAGAAATTTCAAATTTCATAAAATTCAGGGATCCAAATATTTCTAGAAGCCTTTGGAATGCATTTATGCGCTAAGGTATCAGAACCATATCTGAAAACCATGTAATTTGACATCTCTAGCGACCAGCGGACGATAAAATATCAGAATTGCAGCTTAAATCTAAAAAGATCCAGTTTCTAGACATCAAGGCTTCCAAAATTTTTCTCAAGGCCCTAGAAAGGCTCTTACGAATTAAGGTACAAAAACGATACCTTAAAAACCCAAAAATCAAGTACTAAGGCCTGAATTCACCTAAATCACCACCAAAATTACCGTACAACACACTGTGGCAAGCGCTACTCCAGGCAACTACAAGACGAACGGGATACGCGCGCGACGACGATCAAATGCTTATTCGGGGGCCGTATTATGACAATTTGGTACTAATATTTAAGGGTGGGGAAGGGCGCAATCGATCGATAGCAATAGATTAAAGGGGCGGCCGGAAATGGCCGCTGCCCCTGCGGACGACTAAAATGCACTAGGGATACACGCAAACGGGCGGATACGTAGAAGGCAAAGATTTGCTGATACTTGATCTAATTCTTGTACGGCGAGTCGGCCCTGGGCTTCCGGTTCCGCTTCATGATCGTGTCCTTCTTGAGGCTCATCGGGCGCTTGCGCTGGTTCTTTCGGTAGTACAGGTTGCAGGCGCTGAAAGAAAAGGGGTAAGAACAGACTTTCCCGCAAAATCGGCCAAAAGTGGTTTAAACGATGGGCAAGCTAGCAGAGATCATTTGGGGCAATTGGAAAATAAAGTCAGGAAAAGGCAGACCGTGGCTTTGTTCCAAAATAGACTCTGCTAACGTGCCCAAGCCCACGCAAGCCAAAACTCACTTGCACTCAATGTCGCCGGTATGATTCCTCCTCCACAGCGTCGTGTCGCGCGTGCCGCAGTTGGCGCACACCGAGTTGGAGTGGCAGCTGACGGCCTGAAATATAAAAATAGAATCAATACATTACGACGAGTATCGAGACCAGAAACATTATTAATTACAGTACCTGGATGCGCTTCTTGGTGGGCGGCTTGGCGAGGGGGTCTTGCGGCGGCGGGGACTGCTCGATCTTCAGCGGGGCCGTCAGGATCGCCGAGTTTTGCGGCGCCTGCGTGTAGATGTCCGTCTGGTAGATCGGGGGGTAGAGCTGAAAAAGAATGATGTTTCCTGGGGAAAAATACAAAAGATTTTTCTCGATTTCAACCCTCCGCTTCCCCTTTTCCATATTCTTGAGAAAAAGGCCGTAAAATGCGCATCAATATAACTTTCTCCTTACGATTTTTGTTACCCGTATTCACAACAAAATAAGACCTTTTTTGGCAAAGAAAAACGTTCAAACTTTAAGAGAATCCCATACAGCTTTTCCTTGATTTCGACCCCCAAATTCAGTTTGCTCCCAAAAATCCGCACAAATATAGCTTGCACCGCATTTTTTTGTTGCCTTTTTTCTACAAACCCCGATCCGGGGGATTCTAAAAGCTGCCAGAGTGCACATAAAAGGATGGCCCGGGCTATGTGGGGGCCACGGCAAACAGAGTGTTTGCCCCTCGCAACCAAAAGCCGTGATTCAGAATCCGGGTCAACACGGTGCGAAGCGCCGGCAGATTTGTGTGCGTGTGTCAGATTTGGGGCGGCCATTGAAGCAGCGGTTTTTGAAACGGAAAAGCGTAGCGAAAAATGGAGCCAGTTCGCGAAGAGCAACCAGAATACGCAATGCAACAATTTCGTTCGATTTTTGTAAAATCCTAAAATGCATACCTGATCGTAGTAGTAGCCGGCCGGCAATGAAGTCGTGTAGTCGCAGGCGTACGGCAGGCTAAAAATAGCAAATTGAAAAATTCTTTCTTTCTCGATTCATTTTCATTTTTGCGTTTTTATTTCATAAAAAGTCGAGTAAAAAAAACTAAATTTGACGTAATCATCGTTACAGTAAGATCGGACAAACTTCACCCACCCATCATTGTTCGTGGCGAGGGAGGTGGGCGGGGGCAGGATGAACTGGTAGCCGTTGAACGGGTCGGGCGTGGTGAAGGCCGACGCTTGCGTGGCCTCCATCTTGTCGACGTTGGTCAGCTCCGTGGCCGAGGGGACGCCGAGCGAGTCTGTAAAAGCGATGGATTAATAAAATATACAAAATTTTGAACTATCAATCCCCTTTAAAAACCTCCACGCTTTTCCTCGTTCACTATGTATACTAACCCGAGCACGACGCCTTCGGCAACGCGTTCGACGGCACGTAGAGAATAAAGGCCATTTTTAGCCGTTTACACCGTAGTTATTATAGTGAATATTACAGGGGTGTTTCTAGGCAATTAGGCTCGTCTTCCTTCCCAAAAATCGACACACAACCCGGGGTATGGCGCGAGAGTTGTGCGCGCCCCGCGCTAGCCCGAACAGCTCGGGCAAATTTTTCACGGTCAATCAGGGGAGACAGAGAGAGAGAGAGAGAGAGAGAGAGAGAGAGAGAGAGCGAGGAGAGAGAGCGAGAGAGCTAGAGAGATTTTCCAACCCTTCTCTACTCAAAAGATGGGATCCCGAGATTGGCCCGGGCACCGTAGTTTGTTGCATCGCGTAGCCGGGGACGGTGGTCTCGGCTGACAACCGGCGCAAAATTGCGGATTATCAATTACCCCCACCCGAGAATTGGATAGGGATCAAATCGGCGGCGGTATTTTCGCGCTGGTGAAATTTAGATGGGCAGCGCGGGGGCTCTAGCCAGAACCCGGGCGGTCATATTTTTCCGGAAGTGTTTGATAAGGAGGTGTCAAAAGATTCTGCACCCACGTGCGGTAGGCCCGGACGCAGATAAGATTAGATAACAACCTCGTAGAGCAGAATATTGACCGTGGCGAACGGGCTTTTTGCAGGGGGCTTGAGGAGAGGAAGTACGCGTTTTGAAAGTGATACCAGGGAATCTAGTTTGGAATGAGCCAGGTAAAGCGGATCAGCGAGCCTTTCAATTTTTACTGGCTCAACTAGCATAACTAAAAACCACTGGTAACTTCCTGAAATTCGCCGCCAAATACAGTAACGGATTTTGGAGCCGCTTTAGCAACCCAAGGAAGCTTCTAATTTTTTCGAGCTAAAATAGTATAATCAAAACCGTAGCTATTCCCCAATTTTCTCTGCGAGCCCACCGTAGGGGTTTCTACTTAATTTTATCTATGGAAATCGGATCTGGGATATTTTCGTTTTTTTTTCAAGCGGGTAGGACGATTCTAAAATGCTTGCAAAGCCCTTAAAATTTCTCTGCCCGATAGTGTAGAGCATTTTTTACAGTGGCTCTACCTAAATTTGACCAAAAAGGTTTCCAGTTTCCAGGCTTCTAAAATCCTAAAACTTCTCTGTTAGCCTAACCTTTTTCGGGCTGAACCTGAAATCTCGCTTCCCAAAATCTACTACAAGTCTATGTAAACACGTCCGCCCCACTTTTTCAAACTTCCGAAATCCACATTGATACTGTCCCGGGCCTCCATATTTCCCTAATGTCACTACCGGGGCCAGACGGAAGTGACAGGCTCTCAATTTCAATTTTTCACTATTTCCTCTCCCTCTCTTCGGGTTAGCAGATATCCCCCCTCCTCGAGCTCAAAAAACACACGTCTGCTTTTTCGACCTCGGCCCAGGGAACGCCCAGACCATTCGAGAGAGGGAAGAAACGAAGAGAAGCCGAGCACCCGGTGGTGGTGTGAAAGTTGCCATCATCGCGCTGCGCAATCTCGATGGATGGGCCCGATATTTCGGCTTTTTTTGGGGGTGCCCAGATTGGGATCTTTGTGAACGGGGGGGATAGTTTTGCGAGCGAGAGGGGCCCGAGCTTCCCAAGGTTGCCACCACCCAGCCGAACACGTAGACAAGCATGCAGAGTGGGGTGGCAGCAAAAGGAAAACAGGGGATCCCTCTCGCGTTTTTGACGGATTAGCGCCCGGGAAGTGAATTTTTGGCTTGATGGGCGAGGTCGGCCGCTATTTACCCTAGAGGAAGGGGGAGGGTGGCTAGACAGAGAGGGAAATTTGAAAACTTGCAGGGTCTACGCGAAATTTTGAAAACTTGAGACTACGACAACTTTTTTGAAATTTGCAAGTTCTATGCGGAATTTCAAAACTTTACAGAAATGCACGAGGCTATCTCAGTTTCCGGGAAAAGCCGAGATTTCCTGATTTTCAAAAACGATTAGAAAAGAAAGATCGCCTAAACGTTCTCCAGTTTTGATAAAAAATACGGAAAAAATAGCTTTTCCAATAAAATTTCCAAATTTCAATTTTCTGAGCGCCGCAAATGATGATCCACTTGAAATATAGCTAAAGTTTCTGATACACGATAGTTGGTATTACAATACGCGCGAGAGCTAAACCAAATTCCAGAGCTAAAAGTTCCAAATTAACAATGTATAAGGTCTACGCAAAATTTAGTAGCAGAGGACGAGGCCAAATCAAAAAGAAAAAGAAAATTTTCTATTTTATCCAAAGGTCTTAAAAAGAACATAAAAACCAACCGTAGCAGTAGAGACCGGCCGGCGCTTTCATCTCGCTGAGCTTCACCTCCTTGTTCATCAGGTTCCGAATCTCGGGAAGCGTGCGCGGGTCGTCGGGCTGGCGAACGTCGAATTGGGCGTAGTGGTTTGAACCTAAACGGGACATTAGTAATGACAAAATCAATTTTGTAGAGAAAATCCGATAAGACTAAATTTTCAAGCTAAAAAAGCATAAAGGCGAGACAAAAAGATTGAAAGTTCAAAACCAACCAGTCGGACTCGCGTCGCCGACAAACTGCTCTTGCTGGGGCGGTTGCTGGTGTTGAGGCTGGAAGTAGTAGGGCTGCGGTTGGAAGAACGTGGGCTCTTGGTTGAAGCCTGGAAATGGTGTGAAGTTAGGGGACTTTAGAGCGGAGAAAGAGATTCCGGATCTGCAGCACGCGCCACAGATATCTGGGTCAATAAGGAGGGTCAGGGCTGGGATTTGCATTTGAGGAATAATAAACAAAAGCTATTTTATGCGGCATTCAAAAACTGAAAGCCTAGCTGATAATTTTACGCTTCAGTGAACCAAAGTAGTGGTGTTCACGAAAAATGTCATGACGAGATGAAAACTATGAATAGCAGGAAAATCCAAATATGACTACCGCAAGCAGATTTAGGAAAATTGGTCTTGACAAGCGCAAAACATCGTAGGAACCTTCACTTTAGAAGGAAAAACGCATCGATACCAAACCACAACCTAGTGCCAAAGTCCGCTTTCCAAAAAAAGGAAAAAATTAATCAGCATTGTCTAGAAAAAACTCCTTTCGGAAAAATTTCTATACCGTTCGAGATGGCTCGGAGAGACAGAAGGTAGAAGAAGAAAAACAGAGTTGAAGCGACCGGAAATAAGGAAAAGCCAGAATATGCAACCGGAAACGGTTTTCCGAAGAAGGTTAGCTAGCTAAGCCGTGTTTTTCGGTCACATTACAATAAAATCGTACGGTCCAACGAGAAGAGACAAAGTTAAAGATACCGAAAATAACGCAACCCCAGAAGCAGCAACGAGGAATCGCTTTCCAAAGAAAGACTAGTGATCCTAAAACCCAAGTACGGTTTTTTAGATACCATTACTTCAAAAATCGTACAGTCCACCCTCCGCGCGCCCACCCTGAACGGGATTGGTGGTTAGCCCAATAGCGGTTCCCCGGAGGGGGTACGGCCGCCGGGGGAAAAGATTGAGATCTCCTCCTCACCCACCCCGACCCACACACCATATTCCGCGAGAGTCCTCCCCCTTCCCTTCACCGGGACTGAGCACCAATTTATCACGCTCCGACAGTCCACCCGACTGCCCCAAAACAGCGCCCAAAGGTGCGTGGATGGGGGGATCACCGCCCGCGGCGCTCGCTAGCTACCCGGCCGACCCCCCGGGGCATCGCGCATAAATTTCCGCACCGCAAATAGGGGACGCAATCTAGACTTATTGGGGGAGATTGAGGTTTGGATAAGGTAACTAAATGGAAGTTTGGTTTAATGTAGGGTGTTGTCGATCTTGATAGCTATGGTTGCATGATCAAAACTAAATTTACGGCTGCTGGGCTATAAAATCGTAAGCGAATTCAGCTTGCTAAAAGCGAATAAAGCTAAAAATTACTATAAAAGTCGCGACCGCGAAAGGGGAAATTAAAGCTCAGAAATACTACCACTATTTCTATAAAAGCTGAGTGTTTTACCTCTAAAAAATACGATTAAAAACTGGAAATGTCTAAAAAATAGAAGAACTTCTATTAGGGACTTCAAAAACACAGTAAAAGAATCACTGCAGCCATACGTCGGCAAACGAAACGTTATAGGATTGAAAAATAATAAGAGCGCGCGATGATGCTTTTTTATCCTTTTAGTTTCAAAAAGACTAGCGAGATAAAGGAAGATAAGCCAATAACCTAAAGCCAATGCGCCAAATCGGAAAAGAAATGCTTCGAAAAGTTTCTAAACCACTTGAATGCGCAAAAACTAGCCCCAGAATTTCAAAAAAGATAAAGAAGTAAATAGCTTGCGCCTTCCTAACACAAAAGTCAGTAAACCTAACAAAAAAGCAAATTAATACCGTGCGGGTACTCCTCTTCGCTATACTCGAGGCACTCCTGGATATCTTGCACGTTTGATTCTTCGAGGAAATAGGCCGGGCGCTCGGTCTGGCTTGACGAAGCGGGGCTGGCCGTCTCCGCGCGATCGGCCCGGGTTGAAGACGGGCTGGCAGTGTCCGGGTGGTCCGACATCGGGCTTGTCGCAGGAAGTAGTTGTCGTTTTGGGTCGTCGAGTGATAAGTGAGTGATTGGGTACTGCTGCACCCGGGTCAGAAGGGGCCGCCACGCAGCCGCCGCGCGGCCCCCCTAGGGGTGTCGAAGCACTAATAGGACGCGGAAAGGTTGACTTCCGGGTCAAATTCTCTGAATTTCAAAAAACGCAGATGTGCACGAGCTTTTCGGCGGATTTGGGCGAAGAATTGGCAGATGTACGTGCGGCTTGAGTTTGAAGCAAGATTGCGACTGAATCAAGAAGCAGTCGACTTGGTTTGCGTTTGAAAAGTCTATTTGAAAGGTTTGAAATTTGGAAAATCGCCAAGAAGATTTACTGGGGTTTTTAGTTGAGAACTAACCCCATTTTCAATTTGAAAAGCTACCTAAACGTAAAAATTTTTGAAAAGGTCGAACTTTTGGCGAAATATCAGCCATTTTTGCTCGAAAAATCGATATTTGAATGAAAATTTGTAACGCTTTACATTTAGAACTATTAAAAAAAAACAATTTAGAAACACTTTCACTATTGATATTTAAGCCTTTGATCCTAAGAAAACAAAAGTAAAAATTTGACCACCAACCCTCCCCCTCCCCCGGATAATGCAAAATAACCAAAACTTGTTAAAAATACAGAACGATAAGCTAAAGTGAGGCCCTAGATCCGCCATTCGAAAGGATCCAGTACTCCTCGCAGGGTTACTGTAGCCAAGTCCACGCGAAGGTATCGCCCGTATGCAAATTCACCCGCTCCCCGCCCTTCTGCCTCGTAGTCACCCCCCAAAAAACGGGTAGGACCAAGCCCGGAGTGTTTACCGGTTGATTCAACACGACCTCATTATAAATTCAGCTTGTCACCCGTGTAGCGACAAGGATCCTCAAAATATTCTCACGGTATCCGCTCAAAAAATGGTACAAGGTGCCTGCTGCCGGTCCGGGCCGGAAAATGGATCGGGAAAGGGCAAGGTCACAGGCCATCGCTCGAAAAGGGCATTTGGGGGAAAATGGGGGAAGGTGGACACAAGCCATTCCCGGAAATGCCAATAGAGACTCGAGAGTTTTTGAACGGCTCGAGCAAGCAAGCAGGCTTTTGGAGAAGGTGACTGTGTTCGGAACTTGAATAAAAACCTAGACACCAGAAAATGTGTATGAAAATGAGTTCGCGCTCATTGAAAAACGAGCATGAACATGAAGCACCAAATCGCAGTGCCGATTTTTTAACGTCAGAAAAAATAGTTTACGACTTAAATTTTGGCAACAGCTCATACATTAAAGTTAAACTGCGCTTTCGACATCCATATCTCTTTTTAGGGTCAAAACCGAGTGGGAATCATGGAAAAAAGGAGCATGATACCATTGAAACAATTTACAAAAGGAGGATAGGTTAAGGTCTCGAGCTACATTTCCAAACTTTTTTAACCACGAATTGTTTGAAACGGTTTTTTTAATTTGGTGTAACTCGAGTAGATCCGCCTCAACAACAGGTCGTGCTCAAAACGGTAGAGCACAAAGGTATCGAATTTCCAAATGTTAGAAAACGACTGCAGCTACAGTTGGGAAAGCCGAGAGCCGCGTCGTGCAGTCCAAAAATTTGGGCTCTAAAGATGATTCAGATTCGCATTTTAGTGGATGACCATCCAGGGTGAAGTGATCAGAGTGAAATGGCTATAGAGTGAGAGAGAGGGATAGAGAGAGAGAGAGAGAGAGAGAGAGAGAGGGAGAGAGAGAAAACGAGATATCTAGAGAGAGCTAGACTCTAACGGCATAAAACGTAGAAGAAGGAATGCCTGATCGAAGAGGTGGAGGTCTGGGTGATCTAAAACAAACCGAGAAGACGTGTGAGTCAGATCTTTGGAGGGAGGAGGTGGAGTGGAGGTGGCCCAAGCCTTTTACGGGTTGCCACAGCCATCTTGGGGTCTGTGTTTGCAGAAGGATTCACCCCTGGCATACACACAGTAAGGGGAGGAGGATGGGGGCATTGAAGAGGTTGAATTGTATTTTAAAAAGCGGAAAAGGGATACTAGCAGAGAATCTTGGGGATTCAGACTAGCACAAAGTCATGAGGTTTCGAACTAGCAGAAATTCTTAGGGAAATAAAAACAACCGCGCCCAAAGGTCAGTTTAAAGAGAACTGTTTTGAAATGGTAACGATATACTAGTTTTTTTTGGGAAGTGGTCTGATGGTGAGAGAGACAGAGAGAGAGAGAGAGAGAGAGAGAGAGAGAGCCATCCGAAAGGTTTGAAGAAATAATTTATTTTAGGGAATTCGAGAGACATCTAGCAGAAATTCCAGGGAATCTCTAGAGAAACCTAATTTTCTAGGTACGTCTAAAATGATAGGGCAGGCTAGCAGTGATCTTTTAAGAAACCTGTGAAAGCATCTGTCAATGTAGACTTTCTAGGTATAGTGCTTTCCAGGGAGTAGCTAGCAGAGATCTTTGAAAATCGGAAAGTCTATAATTAGAAAAGTGGGTCATCTAGCAGAAACCATTTGGGAATCGATTGATGCACTAAACTAATCGATAAACAATAAATCCTATGCCAAAAGGTGTATTTGGTGTATACGGATCCCCCGAAGACGCGTCGTCGTCCTCGTCTTCCCAGGTGTTTGTGTAATAATTCGCGAGGGGCAAATGGCAGATCGCCACCGTGGAAAGAGGCGGACGAGGAAGGATTTGAAAAATATTAAGAAGGACCATGATGAGGTGATGGATTTGTTTAGGGCTGGGGAAACGGGAAAAATTTCGGAAAGTTGTACTTGCGGGGGGGTAGATCGATAACTGGTATATTGGATCGAGCAAACTTTCTGAAATCCGGGGACCGTATTCATCGCAGCAAAAATTTGATATTGAACGTTAGGAAAAGCGTAGGGCAGTGATTCTCATACCTAATCAAAGCCCATAAAAGCTTAAAAATGGATCTATAAAATCGAGAAAAACAGGCGGAAATTGTTAGAAAAAAATGGGAAAAAAGGAAAATTATGTCTAATTGTAAGTTCGCTGATGCCGCTGCAAGTCGAAAAAAACCTTAAAAATCACCGATTACAAAAATTGGAAGAGCGAATGCATAAAGACATGCAAAATAGTCTGGAATACTGTAGGACACGTCATAACAATCGTGAATCTACAGTAATCGTCACAAAGTACCGTTTTAGGGAAAAAGTCGGACACCAAATGCAGGCAGAGGGAAAACAAAAAAAGTTTGCAGCAATTAAAAAAAAAGACGCTAGAAAAAGATATGCATAATTTTTTAAAAAAAGGGCAGGAAAGAACAAATATGTTGTAAAAAGGCCTGGGCTACAGTAAGACGCCTCAAAAAGGTTACAGTACAAAAACGACTCGAGGGCAAAAGTCAGACACCAAGTCCACTCACACTCAAAAACGAGGCGCGAACACGCTCGTCTACGAAAAATGACTTTCACGCCTGGCGTGGAGGAATTTGCTGCCACACTCTCCCACATACGAGCCACTGTCTCCGAACCCGCAAAAAAAGCTACCCCACTCCTCCCCCCACGGTCATAACTCATCAAGGCACCGAGATCAACACAGCGCACACCCAGGCTCCATTTCTTTCCCCTTTTTGGGCGCTTCGCGACAAGCGACGCGCGTATATACTCGCCAGCCCCCGAAAACGCGAATTTCACGGTAAAGGGGGGCGATCACAAAAAAGACAAAAAGACAGGGGTGAATTTAGGGATACAGGGTGAGATGTGGTGCGGCCGGGCCCGTTCGGGGCCCTCTCTCTCTCTCCTCTCTCTTCTCTCTCCTCCTCTCTCGCTATCTCTCTCTCATTTCTTCTAACGCTTTCACGCTACATATCCCTAATTATCCCATTTTTAAACTCTCGTCGCCACTCCCTCGTTTTCACTCTCTCGCACTTGCTCACTCTCGATCTCGCATCGTCTCTATAAAATGCTCAATTTCTCTAGCATATCGACGATGGGGTTGCTCACCTCTCGAACTAACTATTCAACAAAGTTTGGCGATTTCTGCCTACCTGTAGATCTCTCCCCCCTCTTTCTCTCTTTCTTCTACTCTACCCCTCCATTTTCAGATATCGCTCCCATTCGCCATTGCCCAACCAAAATGCCGATTGGCCAGGTATCCCGTTCCTCCTTCTTTTTCTCTATCCCCACTCTCTCGCCCGCTCTCTCTCTCTCTCTCTCTCTCTCTCTCTCTCTCTCTCTCTTTCTCTACCCCCTCTAATTTCGATCACTCTCTCTACCAAGGCTGCGCGCCAATCAACAAATTGGCCTTCATCACTTGTCAGTTTTCTACACTCACACACAAACGCAAGTAGAGGGGGAGGGGATGGAAATCGAGCCCCGGCCGCGCTGCCTGCTCCGGCCCAAATTTGGGATTTGCGCAAAATTGGCGGGGGTCAAACCGATTTCGGGAATATTCTACCTTTCGGGGAGGAGAGATTTGGGTTTGAAGACTATATGTAGAAGATAAGTACATCTTCCGGATCTAAAGTTGTTCAAAAATATTAGAAGTCAAGAAAGCACATTAGTAAAAAATACGCTCGAAATTCTTCAGTTAGCCTTTAGTGGCTTGGGTCGTTAAGGGCCGGAAAAGGCATAACTAAACGGAAATTCATCAAGAAAAAGTACGAAAAAATAATGGACGTAATGCTTGCAGTATGGGAGCGAATCATGAATTTGCGGTCTGAAAAGGTGGAGGAAAAAAGAGGCTAGATTAATCACTCATTCTTGGGTGTATCGAGGCGGAAAAAGGTATAACTAATAACAAATTCAATAAGAAAATTAATAGAGCTTAGGAGGACGTGCGAAAACTTAGAAAAGGATAAATGAGGTACGTGGTACAAAATGGCATCTTAAAGAAAAGAATCTTAATAAAACAGTACTGTCGAAGCGCATAACACTATTAACCGCGCTATTTGCAACCCAATTTACATCTAAAATTGTACTTTGCATCTCTTTGCCCTCACCCCGTTTTAGTGACAGGCCCCGGTGCTTGCTGCGAGACAGGGCTGGGGGCCCGAGGACTCAAAAGACCCCTCCCGGCGCCCCCATCCCCATGCAGCGATGTCCGAGTGGTTAAGGAGATTGACTCGAAATCAATTGGGCTCTGCCCGCGTAGGTTCGAATCCTGCTCGCTGCGAACTTTTTGCTTTTTGCCCGAAAAGTTTAGGAATGCTGGAATTACACTCAAGGTACGTTTTTATGAATCTTAAAAGACTTTAGAATCTTTAGATAAGGGGTTTTAAGCCTTGGACTTACCCCATTCCTCCTGGTTGTCGACTTGCTGGTAGGGATTTTCTACGAAATTCTCGTGCCGCTCCCCGAGGATGTTGGGCTCGGCGGTGGAACTGCTGGCTTCGAGCATGTCGTCTGAAATCACGTATTTTTGAAATGTTAATGTGTAAAGAACTAAAAGTGACAAAATTTGAGGATTTCGGCCCAAGACTTCGGATTCAAACTACTAATAATCAGCAAAGCTCAAGGGTAAACATCTAAAAACCTTTGTCGCTGGCCCGGAATGCCAAACGAGTCAATAATCGGAGTCTGAAAACAATTTTTTGGCGGCGCCAAGGCGATGGGAGCCGATGAAATAATTCTGGGTTGGATTTTCTTGGGTAATTTTTGGAACTTTGGCTGGATGGCGATTAAAAGTGAAGCATTAGATAGGAAAATCGCTAAAGCTAGTTTTCGTAATTGTTTGATTAGAGGAATAATATCTTGCTTATTTCATGAAATCAGATGCTAAAAGAGGACCTAGCAAGGAAATCTACGCACTGTTGATTTTTCAACCGCTCTAAACTTCGGATAGCCCATTTCATAAAAATGTTGAAATCGAAGCCGAATCATCTGATTCTTACCCCGGCTTCGGCTCAAAGTACCACCACTAGTTCCATTTTTTGCCTGCCTTCCGAAATTTGCCCTTTATAGCCGCGGTCTGTGCTTGCCTGGCGGGGTTCGATAAGCCTGATCGGAAAGGCGTTTTTTGGAGCATTTCGGAGGTGTTAGATGCGCTTGTAGACTACTTACGCATACTTAGAAGCTGGAAAACTCAGGAAATACATAAACAAGCTTTAAAGGTATCCTAGGGTCAACAAAACAAAAAAAATAGCCTAGAGATTGAAAATTCGATTTGTTATTACAGGGAAGTTGGCGAACTGACTTCAATGGTCTTTTAAATGCATAGACAAAGCACTAAGGAGAGGTGCTTCGACTCTCTTAAGACATTTTGTAAAGTATTAACCTACCCTAACCCCGGTTATTAATAAGACCAGTGGAAAAAGACCGCTTCGCGGCCCTTTTCCACTGGGCCCCGTCCACGAACCATGAATTTGAATAGCTTCTTTTTAGCCTGCGGCGCAAGGACCGGAGTCAGACCATTCTTTGGCCTGCGGCGCCAGAGCCAGTGTTGCGCGAATCCTTGAGCCGGTTTTTCTCCCGGATTTAGCCGGTTTTTCCGGCCGGAAAGGCCCTCCTTGGCCTGCGCGCGAGATCCTGGACCAAAAACCTTTCCTTGGGCCTGCGGCGCTAGAGCGAAGGCCAGGCCTAAACCTCGCGCGCACGGAAAGCCTAGAAATATGTTTTGTTGCTGAACGACCAAAAAGCAAAAAGATAAATTTCTCGCGGATCCGAACCCGCGACCCTCAACGCCGTAGCCCCAGCCTTGATCCACTACACCACAGGGGAGGTTGGAACGGGCAGCGGTAAAGGCCTCTTCATATCCTGGGGGCCAAACCGGGCTGTGCCAAAAGGAATGGGCCCCAGCACCTCCGACAGGCATGCCTTCAGGCCACTTTACAAAATTCAACTTTTGAGGTGGAAGCTGGTCGAATTTTGTGAAAATAATAAGATGCGCGTGATCCTCGCCATTGAATGCATGAGTGGTCAAAAATACAGGTCCAAAATCGCCATGTATATTGAGATATGGCCTGGACACCACCGCCCGTGACACAATTTATTAAGGACCTTCCAGAAAAATCCTTATAAAAACTTTATTTTCAAAAATTTTGCAAAATCCAAAAAAATGTATCTGGGCAATTACTTTTCCCATCTACCTTCCAAAAATGAGCCCTCAATTCCCTCAAGGCGCCGAGAAAACTTCCGGACAACGCGGCAAAAACCCATTTTGTTAAGGATTTTTCACTTTTTTGCTTATAAAATTGTTAAATGAAGGAATTTCGCAAAACAAAAAAATGCATCACTGACAAATGTGTTTCTCCACCTCCATGCCAAAAATCAGCCGGAAATTCGGCGTGACGGCCGAGAAATCGGCTGTACAGAAAACAAACATACTTTTCTCGCTTATTATTAATAAGATTCTACCTACTTTGCCTTCAATGCTCCTTTAAAAACACCCTATCACTCCCGCTTTTTACTTCTTACATCCCCGAAAGCCCACTACTATATATACCCCCAAATGAATGATAAGCGTGATAAAAAATTCTTGGAACTTTTGATAAAAAATTAGGGGAGCCCAGTGGGTGGGACGCGAAAAAATGGCCAAGCCCCCCAAAAAGGGGTAGGCGTTCAGAGGGGGGTAGTGATAAGGACTTGGCCCGGGTCTTCCGACATGCCCCAAATTACGCCCCAAACTATAGAATGACCCCTGGGCAGCGGAGAGGACCTCTAAAGGGAGAGCGACTCGAAAGAGGCAAAAAGAGGGCATCCTTTAGGGAAAAGAAGTCATAAGAGAGTGACCGTAACGCTTATCACTGCCCCAGCTCGGGTTCGACCCCTAGCCAGGAGGCTGGGGAGCTCTTTAGGTTTAGTTTGAGAATGTTTGTTGTGGGCCTCCGCCTGGGGCACCCCTGGAGGCACACCTCAAAACAGTCGTTATCAGTTTTTGCGGGCGCTTGGCAGTCGCTTATTATTTAGGGGCCTTGGATGGGGTGCATTTGGGTATTCGAAGGAAGTATGGATTACCGTAGTCATCGGAAAATTGCTGGAAAATTGCTCCGGGAAATAGCCTTAGAGACCTGCGTATCAGGGTATGGATGACGGTAGTTGCCAGAAAATTGTTGGAAAACTTACAAAAAATAATGAACATTAAGAGATTTTGGGCTATTGGCGCTCTAATGGATGTGGCTCCGTATTCAGATCTGCTACACGTGCGTACGGAGCCATAAAATCAACTATAATAAAAAAGTAGGGGTGTCTGTCCGTCCGTCTGTCATGTCCCGGATTCAACTCGAAGGAGAAAGGAGCTAGAGCTTAGCTCTCTTCGGATTCGGATAGAGCATGGTCAGAAACCCCCAAACTGATAAAAAAATTATGAAAAAGTTTTAATTTAAATTATTAAAATTAACTTTGAAAGTTTTTTCCTTAGTAAAAGGGGTGGGGGACGGAGGTTGGGGTGATTTTGGACATACTGAGCCAGGTGGCGCGCGTTTCGTCGATGAAAATTTTCACGGGGGATTTCATTTCTTTTTTCTCTCATTCCAGCCGGTCGGTCGTTATTTTCGTTTTTAAAAGGATTTCGGCTAGGGGAGGTATCTAAAGCCATCAGGGAGGTATTTAGGTAGTTTTTGAAGGGGATTTCGGCTATGGGGGGTATCTGAAGCCGTTAGCGTGGGTATTGTTGGAGGTAGGAAGGATGTGGTGGAGTAGGACATGTAAGGTAGCCCGAAGGCCAGATGGTTGCAGTCGCGAAGCGACTGTAACCATCTGGTAATAGAAGAAAAAAAGAACAATAAAAAAGTTATGGGTGTCGCTGCATAGAAAAATTATATTGTGGACCCCTGGATCTTAGTAGTACTCATAGTCATAGCCTAGTATTCTAGCGCAGTAAAAAAATGTAACGCAGTAAAAAATGGACTTAATCGCTACTGTAACTATGCAGTTCCGCCAAGTTGAATATTTTTTTATTAAAATGCCATGCAGTAATCAGGTAAAAAATTTTCCGCTTCGAGCTAGAAGATCACCGGTTCGAGTTATCATAATATTAATGACCGTACCCACCCCTTATTTTACACTACCTGACGCTACCCTGAACGCTACCGTAACCCACCCAAATTCTCCCATCGCTGCTCCCAGTTGGGCTTCTTCTGCTTTTCACATGGAATGGGCTGGAGTCGAATCTCTTCGGAATAAGTAGCAGCCATGCTGATGATACCCGGATACGGTGGGTGATACCAAGGCAGGCGATAAGATTAGTGATATGGGAGAATATCTGGCTATGGCAGCTATAAGTTAGTAGAGATCCCCCAGGCCACGCCCACCATTCTGGCGGATTTCTTGGGTTAATTGAATTCGGGCCGTTTTTTGATGTCCCATTGTTGTGCTTAATTTCTGCTATGTTTTCTGCATTATGTGTCTTAAGGGCAGGGTGCCCACGCCTTTGGCGGTGTCTGTTGGAAGTTGCCGAAAGGGTTTAGGTATTCGAAGACCCGGATTTTCAGCATTAATGATAGGGAGGTGGAGTTTCGCACCTAAAATCTGCCGGAAAACCAGGAGAACCAGATGATCTGCAGTATGTTCAACCATAACTACCAGCCCCGGCTTAAACACGTAAAAGGGTGTCTTTATTGCAGTTCTGAGATTTTAATGTGATTATACGGAGGTATTCTGTTTCGGGCCGAAAATCTGCAGGAAGATTGGAATATCTAGTGATTTGTATTTCTCCTTTCCTTGAATACCTTGAGCCCTGCTTTGATAATCGTATATTTTGGAATGCTTAGAAATGAAGATATTTTTCTATAAGAGCCGGCTTTAAATACGTAGAGTAAGGGGGTATGCGTACAATTTTAAAAATTTTGCCGTAACAACCCGGGAAATTTGAAATTGCAGCTTCCCGTTCTTTCTATTTTTGAAAAACCGACTTTCCAGAGACCGCATCGTAAAAAGCGTATTTTGGAAAATTTTTCAAAACGAATTTTTAAATTTTATGGTGCGGTTGAAAGGAAACTTAGCTGCCCACCCACATTAAAAAAATTTATTTCAATCCCAAAGACAAATAAAAGATAAAAATTTTCGCCACATATTGCTACTTAAAGGGGCTCCGAAATCTGGTCCACGGCCCCCTGCTGTGATTCCTGGCAAATAGCCAGATGCGACCGCAACGCGACCGCGTCGCATGACCTTTTGCCTCTGTTTGGACGCGAAAACGCTTGAATTTAAAAATTCTGATACTATTTTTGGAATCTTCGCCGAATTTTGATCATTCCAGACTTTTAAATGATGCAAATTGACCAGAGAATCGCCGAGATCGAGAGATTGGGTGCCTTACAAGGCATTACGACAGGTAATCGCCGCGCACTCAAAAGGTCGTTTTCGCCCCAAAAAGAATTCGGATTACTCTTCGTTTGTACCTCCAATCCGTGTATATCCAGCCGCCATTAACTTGACGTTTTTGACGCTTTGTTTGACAAGATTTGGTTGATGTTGGTATCAGTTAATTGCCCGCGGCATCCCTTCGATGCGTCTCTCCTTTCGGCCGGCCTTTATACCCCGAGGGCGCATGAGTCTCGGCTACCTGTCCCAATTCTCACGCCTTTTTGGTGATTGATATGAGTCAGATTGGGGGTATCACAAGCCATCTGATTACTGTCGGTTGTTTGGAGGGTAGGCTAGCAGAGATTCTTTTGGAAATACCCGGGCAGTCCAAGTTGAACCTTGAAGTCGTACATTCCATTCTGAAAGCGTTTTCAAGTCCGGGAATTTGCTTAAAGTCTAAACCGTTCAAAAGCGAGAAAGAGTGAGAGTGAGAGCGAGAGATAGAAAGAAAGAAAGAGAGAGAGAGAGCGAGGGGAGAGATAGCGAGGACTCAGGGATAATTCAGAGAATTTAAAAAAAATACAGGAACTAACAATTTAAGGCATCTAGGAGCTTATTCGCGAAATTGTTGCCTCATTTTGTTTAAATCAGAGTGCAATTCTATAATCCAAACAATAAAACACCGTTTCTTGTCTTTGCCTCCTTAAAAGGCATTTCAGGTACCATCAACCCCCCTCCAAATTCCTTGTCGCCCACAAAATGTCCAACCGCATGCTCTTTTTGCGGGGGCTGCTGTGCTGAGGCGTCGTCAGTATGCGATGTGGGGGATGGCGGCCGGAGCAATCGTCGGGCATTTCCATCTGTTTGTTGGACAAACAGTCTCTCTCTCTCTCTCTCTCTCTCTCTCTCTCTTATCCTCAAGGCGGCTCTACCATCTACTTGGGAGGATGCCGGGGCAGCGTGCGCACCTTGTGCCGTACGGCGCGCATCCCGAAATGCCAAATTTTCGGAGGAAAATTGATGTTTCTTCTCTTTTTGGCAATGCTGGTGATAACTAGGAGATCTTGCTATTGTTTCAAATATTGGTTCAACATTGTCGGATTTCAGGTTGTGGCCTGGAAATGGAAACCATTTGTAGCCCTCCTTTCTAACTTTTCCATTTTCATGGGATTGCATTGTGCTATTTGAAGTATATTTATGTAAATCCGGTCTTAAATCGGTGTGAACTTCAAGAGGTATTGAAGTGGTGGTTTAATACCAAAATATGTATATTCCATCAATACCGGTCCTTTTCTAAATCTTATCATCTTTTCCAGCATTAAAAACACAAATGATTGGTGGCAAAGAATCTAAATCCTGGCTACAGGTACAGTACCCCAGCGTCTCAGCCTTCCAGAAATTGATCTTCCTTTGAAATTAAGAAAAATTTTCGCTGTTTCCCGTTTTCGTTCATTGGCCAGCACGCACTGTCTTACTACTGTGCTCGATGTTTTTATTTTTCGCATTTTCAAGGCCTTACCGTAACCTATCAGAATTATTGATTACCGATGCGTGCATTTCTATAATTCTTATTACAAGACAGTTCACGATGCATGTAGCGTTAAGGAAGCTTTTAAATACCGTATTCGTAAGCTGAAGGCACCTTTAAAGTTGCCAATCGATTTCTTGCAATACCATGAGGGCCTAGCAGCAGCGACTATGCGAGTGATGGGGAAGGGAAGCGTTGAGTGTGTCCTAGGTGTGGGTAGAAGAAGCGTGAGGGAGGGGGATGTTGACTGTCCAGTTGCTTTTTTACTCAACTCTTTTTGTTTTAGAGTAGTACTTCCGGGTCTCTTTTCAAGTTTTCTGAACTGCTAAAATTTTAGAAAGCGCTGAAAATTAGCTCTACCATCCATTTTCCCAGAACTCCTCAGAATTCGACGGGCTCCTATCGCTCTACCTATGCTATTTACCCACTGAAAAACCCCGTGTAAACACTCACCGCGCCGTCAAGTAATGCCCGATCGGGTGGGCAAAAAACTGAAGTAGGCGTTGTGGTTGAAAGGGGTGAATTGAAGTAAACCTGAGTCAGATCGACGAGTTTCTAAACCCAAGGCACTTTCTAAAGCGTGACTAAATTTTCGATACAATTTCTCTGAGCACTTTCACTTTTTCTAACACAAGTAAATCGATATCTGAGCATTTTTCGCGTTTTGGATAGAATTTTCAAAAGCTTTGTTTTTTCTGTTTTCGGCATTGTTAACTTGTTAATTAACATACCTTTAAAGATCACTTTAAAACACAACTCTTTTTTTCAAAATATATTCTACTCCTCGCACCATTCCGTACATTTACTATCTCCACAACTAGGCATCACTCACTCCCACTCCCCTCCCACCCCGGATCCCATTGTTTATCCATTTCGCTAGCAAACCGCTTGAAAGAAATCAGTCTCCTTCATCTTAGCAGCCCATTACTCTTCGTCTCTCTTCGTCTCTCTCTCTCTCTCTCTCTCTCTCTCTCTCTCTCGCTCTCTCTCTCTCCCTCTTTTTGTCTCTCGCTCTCTCTCCCCTGATTTTCCGGGGCATTGATCTGATCGTGGGCCAAGAAAGGAGAAACATTCCCGGCCACACCCATACGCACCGCACGCATCTATTTCAGGGGCGGAGACCCGGTTTTGTGAAAACTCCCCCCGGGATCTGCTGTATCCGGTTGTCTTAATTTTGGGTAGGGATCGAAGATCTGCTGTGTTTTTAAAGGTCTATGCAAGTCCAAATCCATAGCCTTGAATCATGCCATGTCTTGGCTTTATAACTCTGTAATTTTAAGCTTTGTGAAGCCTCAAGAATCTTGAGTCAAGATGCATTTATATTTTTTCTGTTGTTTTGAACCTTATTTATCATTTGTACGTTAAGGATTCCAGTAAGCAGTAAAATCAACCCAGACCAGGTCTGCAACAGCTACGCTACTGTCCAAATGTCACAAGTATCGTTACGAAAAGGCTCGTTCCTACTACCAGCATTCCTATATGGAAGGACAAGCACACGCCAACCTGGCTGATAGCCATAAACTTTCACCTGTTCCGTCCTCTTCTTCCATCCATCCCCAAATGCGTGTCCCCCGCTCTTGTGCTCACAATTTTTGTTCACGCCTCTCGTGCGCGTTTCCCCCTCCGGGGGGTGAGTCAAGCCAGGCTTGGCTACGCGATTGTACGATAAACAGGATTTCGTGGTTTCCTGAGTTTTATATACCGTGAACTACCTAGCATTGATTATTGTCTACCGTTTGCTCGTTTTACCGTTTTCTCTCTCTTTGTTTGTCTCTCTTTTTTCGCTCTCTCGCTCTCTGTCTCTCTTTCCCTCTCTCGCATCTTTCGCTGCCTCTCCAATCTGGCTGTCCAATTACCCAAATGTCATATTTTGTTTACCGCTGCCACTATCCCGTTAGTGGAATATTTGCATCCAATTTCCGTCTTAAAATCGAGACTATTCACCGATATCCAAAAAAATGTGGATTTTCAAATTTCTAAAGCTATTTGCGTGTCGATTCTTCAGTCCAATTTGTCTGTCCACCACCCTGTCTGTCCATTCGTCCACCTCCGCTTCTTTTTCGGGGTGTGGTCCCGACCTTGGGTTGCCCGTCTTGCCTATTCGATGCCCCTTTTTCCGGACCCAGTCCACCCTCCTCACCGAAATTTGCCCATCCACCGCCATTTCGGGCTGACTGCGAGGCGAGAGGGGGAAATAAGAAAACAATGATGCCCGAAGAAAACAGCTATCCCCAGCTATCCCCTTTTTGGAGAAATCACGACTACGATGCGGCGGTTTACCTGTGGCGGTCGTGCGTAGAAATATCGATCGGCATATGATTTTTTTGTTTTCAACAGAAATTTTGAGCATGGAAGGGTTCGGAATGCTTCAAAGTAATCTGTTTCAGAAGATAGTTTCGCGCTCTCTCTCTCTCTCTCTCTCTCTCTCTCTCTCTCTCTCTCTCTCTAGTTCTCTCCCTATTTCGCTATTTTTAAAGTTCGTGTTGATTACTGGTTTTTCACCGAGACCAAATTATTTTTTTAGGGCTTGTGAATTGGAATTTCTTGTTTTTTTTTTACTTTTTCTGTTAGCTTTTTCTAAATCAAAATAACCCATTTTCAGGACCGACAGAAACGCCCTGCTGATCTCGGTGCGGCAGCAGGAAGCGCAGGACAGGATGACGGAAATCCTGCTGCAGGGCCAGAGCAAGGGCATCCTCTACGAGGGGTAAGTTTTATGCAAATTAACCTATTTACCTATTTGGTTTTGACTTGAATTTCCGAAACTACATAGATTTCTTAATGAGCCTCAAACTTTTCTACGAAATTCGAGATTTTCGGGGTGAATTCAACGTTTGATCAGTAGCCTTATATTTTTTTCGGGCAATTCTGCCTTCCTAGGCCCTTTAAAACACGCCCATTCCAGTTACGACAAAGCTTTCATCCAGTGCATCTTCGAGGAGGGCGGTATCCAGGGTCGCAACGAGCGCTACGAGTTCAGGCAAAAATTTAAAGGAATTTCTGATTTAGTTTTCTAAAATTTAGATGTAACGCCGACCTGCAGTGCTGCGGACGCGTCTGCTGCGTACCGGAGGAGGCCACGATTCCGCTATGGTACTCCAGACATCTCTAAAAGCGTACACTAATCAAAATCCTAGGCTCATGGTCATCTTCATCATCCTGGCGGCACTTCTGCTGCTCGCCCTGCTGCTCACCCTTGCCTACTTGCTGGCCAAGTACTTGAAGTCACGCCCGAAGAAGCGTAAGTTTTCTGGCAATCATACAATTTTATTTCTTTTTAAAGCATGCTTTGCGAGTTCAAATAACACCGACAATCCTTAAGCCAAACTAAAACACACCAAAAACTGTTTTCCAAGCCTTTCCAAATAGAAAATTGGAGTGTAAAAGCATCAAAAATGCATTCTGGAGGCTTTCCCAAGGTTTTCCCGCAAAAAGCAAAAAGTAAGCCCAATGCGGGGCTCGAACCCGCGACAACCAGATTAAGAGTCTGGTGCTCTACCGACTGAGCTAACCGGGCGGCGAGGGTTGAGAACGGGCGGGCTAGATGAGGATAGGGGCCCCCAGGGCTGCGTCATTGGCACCTGGATCGACACCTATTTTGGCGCGACGTTCAAAAGGTCACCGAACGGATCGAAGGGCGCTCAGGAAACGCCGAACAATTTGTTGTATTTTTTGCTGAATTTAAATTCTAATAATAATTTGAAGTATACATTTTAAAAGCGCTTTAATGAGGTTAGAGGGGAGGGCGATAAATAAAAACTGTTTATGAAAAATACGGTCTGAACCTACTAAAATGTGGACAGTATCAAAGGTAATTTCAGAATATTTCTAACGAATTTTTTGAGCAGTAATGAATACTTTATTTCTTAACGAAGTGATCAAAAAGGTATTCGAAGGGAAATATTAGGGATTCATGCGCATTCTCAGGAAATTAGTGGTCCCGCTTCTAACCGAAATTCGATGGCTATTTTTCTAGCCTTTTTTAAAAAGATACTTTTGCCAGAGCAAATAGTTTCTTTAAAATAACCTATTTCCCAAAAAACCAAAATATGTCCTTTTCCCTTCGCATGCCTAACCTCCTCCCCCAATTCCAGAAAAGAACGCCTACCAAACGCTGACCGAGAACGGGCTCGATCGCTCCCATCTCGTTGAGGAGGAGAAGTACTCGAGCCCCTACGGTGATCGTGACCGTTGGCGCGACGAGATGGCCATGCTCGAGGAGCAGCGTCGCGCGCGTGAGGAGTTGGAGCGGGAACGGGAGCGCGAGAGGATGGAACGTGAGCGCGAGAGGATGAGGCGCGAACAGGACGAGCTCGATCGTCTGCGCGCCGACGCGGAGCGCAACCGCCGGTATTCCGGGTCGGACTCCGGGGACTCTGTGGTTCACCACACGAGGCACGAGACCGTCGAAGAGAGCTTCAAGAGTGAGGTGCGGTACGAAAGGGAGGCCAGCGATGAGGAGGACGAGTTCGAGCGCCGGAGGAGATACCTATAAACGTCAAATTTGGATTTGCATGTTTCGCATATTACTTTTACCCGATTTAAAGATATCTTACCTACTAAAATGCCTTAAAGACCCTTTTCTTTGTCCCAAAATCTTACAAATATTTGATCTGTAACCGTCTGTCTTCAGTTTACCTTAAAAACAGCATGTTCTTGCAGTTTCTCTCTCTCTCCCGCTCTCTCTCTCTCCCTTTCAGGACTCTACCCTGTACATATGCTAATTTCCTAAAAATTACCAATCCCAGTAAAACCCTAAAAACCTTCAAAATCCATTCCAACCCCATTACTGCCGATTTCTTTGCCCCCGCATGTTGTGTGGTGCTGATAATAAAGTTTTATAGAATTATGCATAAAATGCAGATTTACCCAAATATTTTAGCGAAATTCGAGCCCTCACCGATGAGCGAGGAGAACCTGAAGGCGCCGCAGGCCATCAAGATTATCCAGGTGAAAATTAGCAACAATTAGAGAGAGGAGAGAGAACGAGAGAGAGCGAGAGAAGCAGATACAAAGTACTTGCGCCATTATTTTCGCGTGACGGGATTCTAAAAAGCTCCCAGGCCTAGCCGGCTGGAAGCGAGTCAAGTAAAAAGGCGTCACTGATGTTCAATGGCAAAAAACGTAAGGGGGAAAATGGGTGGTGATGTTGCTGTTTTTGCACAATGAATGCAGCTGCTACAAAAAAAATTGCAAAAATTGGCACCTGGAATGAAGCGTACTTACTGAATTCGAGAAGAAGAGAGAGAGAGAGAGATTTTTACAGCTTTTAACACCTCATTTCAGCGCTCCGAGCACGAGATCTCGCGCGCCGGCGACTCTGACGTGAAGGAGCTGGAGCCCTTGGTCCCACAGCGAGCCCAGAAGGCATTCTACAGGTCCCAGCATGAACAGATCGCTTCTTACAATCCTGTAGATAACTGAGAAAGGATAGCAAGCAATTAGGGATTTTTAGCAATGAATCTCAGCCTCGCAACTCTTATAACTTTTCAAAAATAGTGAAAAATCGAACCGATTTGCATTCAAATACTGCCAAAAACTATTCAGTTCAAATCACCTGATTTTATGATTTTACCCCTTCTTCTCAGGGCTTTTCGCAAATCCAAACAAAGAAACACTACCGTAATCTCTTCCCTGATCAGCTGACGACTCTGTGTTTTCCGGTGTACACCCCACGACCACTCTTTTTTTCTCAAGAATTTTGACGAAGCACGAGAATAAATCCTTTTCCTCCAAAAACGTCCCAGGCTGGAAAATGCACCGGAAAATACAGAGTGATGTCTGCAAGAAGTAAAAAACCCAAAATCTAATCAACGGCTACCTTAAGACATTTTAATTTTGAGACTTTGATCAGATACAGAGCGCACAAAAGGTAGAGGAGTATGGTTGCGTTCAGGCTTAGGCTTACAAGGGAACCACCCGAGGTCAAGATGGCGTTTCGTTATGGGACCCACCCCATTTTGTGCAGAATTTTTCGCTGATTCCGAATCCGCTGCTCATTTTTGCCAAATAGGTCGTTTTAAAAAGTTATGGCGCTTCAAAGTTCCATTTTTTCTCAAATTTGTCAACTTCAAAGCCATTTATTTTGCACTTCCCGGATGATTCATGAAAAACGAATATTGCCATCATATTCAGAAAATTTTTCTCTATCGAATGAGCTATTTAACTCAAAATTGTTGGAAATCGAAAAATCGACGATATACGTATTTTGTATGTGTATGGACTTCGTTTTTTGTATGGGAAATGGTGAAAAACAGGCTATTTCACACTCCCATAAGTGATCATCGATAAGAAGTAGCGCAGTAATGAAATATACCATTCGAATCAGAAAAAAATTCTCTACAAGATAGGCTATTAAAATGGATTGGCATATTAAAACAAAAAAGTTGGGCATCGTGACAGATGACTTCCCGCGGGCTCAAATATGATCTTAGAATCGCCGTAACTTTTTAAATCGGGCTATTTGGCAAAAATTGAAAGCGGGTTCGAAATCAGCAAAAAATTCTGCACAAAATGGGCTGGGTCCCATAACGAAACGCCACCTCGACCTTAGGTGGTTCCCTTGTTAGGCTTGGCCTTAGGATTAGAACCGAATTCCAGACCCTTCGTTGCCGATAACATGGAGGAAATCGACATGCCACCTCCGCTTCGAGCTTCCGTCTCGCATCACTCGATCGCCGAGATCAGGTAGAAGAGCATTATTTTCATTATTTAAATTCTAGGAAGTTTTGGGCTGAAATTTGTAGCTCATGAAGATTAAGGAAACTCATCTATCCTTTCAGTCAATCCCGGATCCCGGCCGTCGCCGCCGTCGAGCAGCCGAGGGGTAAAAACGCCGAACGCCTCTTCAAACGCCCCGGATTCGACAATGTTCCGTCGTACAATTAATTACGCATCCGTGTTTTCTGTTTTAAAGGGACTGGCAAGGCAAAATCACAATTACGAGGGTCATCAAAAGTTTTCATAATCGAAAAATCAAATCATAAATAATAATCGAAGTAATCGAGTCTTAAATCGAAACGTTAGTTGCAGATTTTCGGAAAAACTTAGGCAGTTTTTGGCGATTAGAGAGCCTTCAACCTAAAACTTCTAATTAGAAATACTTCTAGTTTTTGCCTTCTGAGTCCCTTTAGATGACTGTGACAGGTTTTTGTAGCTTGTTGCCTGTCACGCTCCCTTTAAAACTTCTAAGCTTTATTTGTGCTTTCGGTTCTGTGTTTTTAGGTTGTTAGACTCGAAATTCTGGAATTTTATAACGAAGATGTTTTTAAAACGTATTTTGACGTGCTTTTCTTCGTTTTCCTCAAAAACTGCCATCTGCTTATGTCATACTTTATTTGCTCCAACATTCTTCCGTCTTGTACTTTTTAACAAAGATTTTTATTGCGCCTTCAGAACGGAAAGGGGAGGGGACAGAAAGTTGGGGGAGGACAGCTCTACATCAGTATTTCATTTTTGGGGGCATCTGAGAGAACAAGGCGAATCAGGGAAAGTGGGGGCCGGATTTGTACATTACACACCGTACGGTACCGTACAGGGTACAGCGCCATACAGCGCACGTACGCATCGCGGTGTTCACCGCCGTTTCCGCGAGATCATGCACTGCACCGGGGACAGGAAGCAATTCTGGAAGTCGTCAGCGGCATCGATGCTCCGTCGGTCCACTTCCAGCTGCAAAAACGGTATCAAAACAGCGCGACGAACAACTACGATAAGCTATGGACGTAAGCGGCTAAATTTTGGTATGTTGGTGCAGAGCTGAAATTTTAAAGGGACGTAGAAGACAAAAAAGCGTTAGATTGCCTTGGAATTTCTAGCAATCCGAGATCTCAGCTTAGTTTCCTAAGTGGTCGCTGCCAGCCTGTCTTTCGGATCGAAAATTTAGAAAAGCCCCTTCAATGAAAACCTAGAATTTTTAGCTTTATTTTAAGCGGCATGCAAGACATTTTTCCATAGCAGAATCGTGCTAAAATGGCAATAGCGGGCCTAAGCTCTAAGCTAAATTTTGAACGCCAGGCTTAGATCCTCTTTAGCGGTTTATATGCGATAAAAGCAAAAAGTTAATAAAGCGGAAAAATCAGCAATTTGCAAAAACGCTACACTACGCCTCTCTCACATGAGTCCAGAGCCACCCCGGAGTTTGCCGGACGGCTTCAGAAGCGCCGTCCCCAACACCTAGAATTTCCGGGTTCGGGTTTTTCATTTTATCATTTTAATCATGAAGTAAAGCTGTCATATTTTTAGTTTTCGATCAAATAGAAACCAGTGAAAATCGTAAAAATCCTTAAAAACATACCTGCCGTTGTAAATCGCTATTTTGGAATTCCTTTTGGTTTGGTGAATTGACAATTTGGACCTCATAAAGCGGCATTGATTGGGTAAAGAGGTATTTGGTAAGATAGGTATTCTAGAATTCGATCTTTTGAAATTGAACCGCTTCTACAAAACTATTTTCTGTATATTTCTTATTTTTTGGAACGACGTTACATTCCTCTAGACGCATTCCCCCTTCCGGTCACTCCACACACAGCGCATCAAAATGTCACGCTCGTTTATGCAAGCCATTTCTGCGCGCTCCGACGGCGCTAATTCCCGATTCAAACGTTTGCATTGTATCGAAAGTTTAAACAGCGGGCCCAAAGGTTATAAAATTCTATTAAAACTATTATTTTTATAACTAAATAAAGAAAACTTACACTCCTCTTGATCGGCTCGTGGGCGCCCAACGCTTGCCGGTCACGCCTGAAAAAAATAAAATGGAGTTGTGAAAGCATTCAAAATTGATTTCCAATACCTCCCCAAGCTTTTCCCGCAAAAAGCAAAAAGTAAGCCCAATGCGGGGCTCGAACCCGCGACAACCAGATTAAGAGTCTGGTGCTCTACCGACTGAGCTAACCGGGCGGCGAGTGGAGAGGCGGGGGAGGGCATGACAAGGGTTGTCCTCTTCCCGCCTCTCCGAAGAGAGCGCCCCAGCCAATGGGTGACGCGATGGGGCAACCGCCCAAATTTTTCGCTTTTGCGCGTTTTTTTGCTTGTTTTTAAGTTCGTTTTTAAGATAAAAGGATGAAGGCTTCGGAATATAAAGAAAAATATAAAGCCTAACAAACAATTTACCGTAGCAATCCAGACAAAAATAGGTTTCCACCAGAGGTATTTCCAGTAACCTCTGGTAAAGTGTCCAGTACTTCTTCTTCAGTCGCTTCCAAAAATTGTTTTAAAAGTTTTCTCTCCAAGCTGCTAGCTGTATAAACAGTGGATTAATATACTCAAGGTAATTTTGGTTTATAGAGCGTTGTCTAACCTGTAGAATTTGCCAAATTTTGAGGCCAAACAGCCTGGAAACCGATTTTTCGGAATTCTACAGTCCGCTCAGTAAAATTTTTTATCCGGATTTAAAGCGAGAAATGTGTCTAACTCACTGGATCATGAGTCGAATCAACGCCTGGCGGCTCATGCGCTTCTCGGCGGCGCCGGCCATCCCGTCCTCGTTTGGCTGATAGAGATTTGGCAAGAACACGGCCTCGACGCTCAAGCAGAACACGAGCAGCAGACACAATGATGAGACGATGGAGGCCATTTTATATTGGGGTTACCTGGAGCGATACTTGATGTAAAATGTCGGCGGAACATAGCAACAGAAAAGCACAATTATCAAATCCGTGATTTATTCATGTGGCTCC
This sequence comes from Mesorhabditis sp. LJ9110, assembly GCA_038088335.1. Classification (NCBI taxonomy): domain Eukaryota; kingdom Metazoa; phylum Nematoda; class Chromadorea; order Rhabditida; family Rhabditidae; genus Mesorhabditis; species Mesorhabditis sp. LJ9110. The sequence continues at coordinate 209,758 of JBBGBA010000060.1, forward strand.
ATAGGTGATTCTTTAAAACGTTGCAAAGCTTGTGAATACAGTATCCGACTGATTACGGTTTGCAATCACGGTTTTTAGTCCCTTTTTGATGCGATCTACAGCATGACCTTTTGTACGGTCAGTTTTTGGGCAAAACATATTAAAAAAATTACCAAGTATCTAAACCGGCTTGCTAGATATTTTTTTGGTTAAAAATGGAGGCCTATTTCTCAAATAAATATTTTCCAGTTTTGAAGCAAATTAAAAAGGTTGTTTTCAACGATAAAAAATAAGAAGAAAGAAAGCATGAGGTCCAGTTTTAGCGACTTGGACTGGAGTTTTTGCACAAAAATGACGAGTTTGGTTCGCGAGCCGCCGCGGGGCCACTTTGTTCCTGTGGCAATAATTATTCGGGGAATTCAGTCTGCCCAAAAAAATTCCTAAATGCTCGAAAGTCCGTGTAGTCACTTCGCTACTTCTGGATTCCAGGAATTAGCAAAATTTCTGAGTTTTTGAGGGCCATTTCGTGCAAAATCCGGGCTTCACGTGGCCCACGCACGCTTATTTATCTCATCTGCCGATGAGATTTGATTAATGTTTGGGGTGGTCTGGCGGAAGAGAGATAGAGAGAGAGAGAGAGAGAGAGAGAGAGAGAGAGAGAGAGAGAGAGAGAGAGAGAGAGAGAGAGGAAAGACGGAGAGAGATAGAGAGAGAGAGAGAGAGAGCGAGAGAGCGAGAAAGGGCCATATTGAAAGAGATTAGACGAAAAAGCGCATATAAGCATTCGAAGCCCATTTTTCCTGAACAGCTCGCGCGAGAGGTGTAAGGGGTAAAAAACAGAAAATGCAATTTTTGGGGCCTGGAAAAAGGTGACGAATTGGTGCAGGGAATTGGCCAAAGAATAGGTGATCCCCTTCCTCGGATCGCGACTTTTCCCTAACTAATTATTCGTCTGGAGAAGCGCCGGAAAAGATGAGTTGTGTCAGGGTGGAATTACTTGACGGTTGGATGAATTTGCAGAAAATGAGGGAAGAGAAGGGTAATTGGAAATTAGTTCTCATGACTACTGGCCTATGGGACGCTTTTTAGCAGTGACGGAACGAACTTCGGAGCGACGTTCTCGAGCACGAAATTGGCAAAAAGGCTTGAAAGCGTCTAAAAATCCGGCAACTTATTAGCAGCCCTTTCCTACACTACCCCACCCAAAGATCTTAGCTAAAATACGCAACCTTACCAGGAACACCAGACGTGCCGATGAAGTCGTTTTTTGCACCTGGTCCAACCCCCCGTGCTACCAGATGGGATGTGAAACTTTGTGAAACGTCACTTTGGACCAACGGAACAGGATGTCGAAGTGGTAGATGCGTGTTCTTGACAGGAATGAATCAGTCAGCTCCATTTTTGGACAGCTCCAGGAAGTTGGGAAGTGCATCCAGTGTGTGTTGGCAAAATTTTCTACTCAGTTTGCACTGGGCGAGGGGCTTTAGGTATATTTTAATACAGAAACTTTGAGCGAAAGGATTGGGCCGGATTTAAAGGCGTAAAGACAAGCAGACTCCCATATTTTTCACCTTAACAGATGCTAAAATCAAATTGCCGGACAAAGTGGCCCGACAAATCTTCACCCTCAACATCCTACTTATCCGATCTACGTAAGCATGCGGTAGTTGCGGTGGCGTTTCTGGAGCAAAGAGGGCCGAACGGAAATCTGATACACGGCGCACTTCCCGATACCAGAATAGCCACGATAATTTCCGTAAATAGGCCGCCTAGGTACGCGTGGATGTTTGAAGTGAGAGCTAATGGTGGACAACGGGAAACATATAAAGATCTCCAGGCGCGCGAGGAATATGCATTATTGATACCACATTTACAGGAATTTGGATACTGGGCCTCAGAGCCCTAAAATTAGGTTTACTAGCTGATGTCCTTCAACTCATCGCTTCGTCTTGGCGCATGAAAGAGATGCGTCGTTGTTAATATCAACTTAGGCAGCGTTAGATACCTTTAAGGTACCAGGATTACGGCAGCCGATGCAAAACTAATGCTATCCATGATTCAAAAATTTGACGCTTGGCATTGTAATAGCCAGTTAATGAAACAAATAAGCCCGTGACACCCATATACCTAGGCATCATCATATACCTTTAAGGTCTAGGATTACGGTAGTCTCCCAAAAACAAGCCAAACGTATTACGCAAAGGGCAGGTTTTATCAATGGCCAGAAGTCAAAGTCAAGCTCAGCCTAAGCCCAAGTCTAGGCCTCAGCCGAAACATGAAGCCGAATGCTAAGCCTAAGCCTAAGCTCAATCTGGCCCAAGCCTCAGCATAAAACAATTTATTATTGGTAATCTCGAGCAAAAGCCCCGGAGCCTACGGTAGTCCCCCAAAAATAAGACAACGAGATCCGTAAAGGGCAGCTTTTAGCAGTAGTCACAAGCCGAGTGTGCGGGCCAGAATGGCGCTCAAAACCCGGGCTGCCGAGAAGTGGGCGGCGGTAATGTGTGGGTGGCCCCCCAATCCACAAAAGGTATTCCATTATTCTAGGGCCGCTTGGGGGACCATCGCATTCCCCCTCGCTGCGCGCACCTTTTAGCAAACGGAAATGGTGACGAGCCGCAGAAGCCATGGGGTTTTTGGGGCAACGCTTCGGCGCTTCAGATGAAGCTCGGCGAGCGGGGGATGGTTACGTGATGTCTGCATGTGGTGCGGGGGCGCGGTTTATTATGTCTGCATCAGACTAAAGGTTAGGGATGTGGGTTGGAAATGTCAAGCGTGTTGGAATTGCTGGGATTGCTTGCAAACTACCGTAGTAAGCTTTCTGTGAAGCAAGAGAGGAACGCGAGAGCGATCAAGGAGAGTCAAGAAAGACAGGAGAGGCAGAGATAGAGTGAAAGGGTGATTGAGAGAGTGAGTGAGAGCGTGAGTGAAAGAGTGAGAGAGAGAGCGAGAGAGTAGGGGAAGAGCGCGAGAGATAAAGGTAGCTATACAAACTTACACAAAAAATTGGATAAAGGTCCAAAGACGCAAATCTTCGAATCTTAAGATGACGCCAATTCCGTGGATTAACATCGGGGACTTCCCACAATCATCATCCCGGATCTTACGCCAAATTATTTATGCATCCCGGCAGAGAAGTTGTTGTTGAGTGAAACAGGGCATCCCCCACGGCCATTTAGCATAGTGTACCTTTTTGGGCGGGATGAGGATTTGGCTCCAGTACTATAGTTAACGAAATGATGAATCAAACGATATTTAAAAATTATTTTCTCAAGAAATCGCTGCTAGCTTCCCCGGATATAATTTTTTGAAAGTGCCGAATCTTACGCTCGTGGAAAAGCTGCTTGTATCCAAGTGAAATCCAGCCCAAATCGAGACAGACAAAATACATCACTCCGCTTTTTCTATGCCCTAAATTGTGCCCTGGGGATTTTTTGAAAAAGTGCTCGTGTTTCCTTTGAAGTTTGACGTTGGATTTTGCACACATGCTGAAATCGTATTAGAATTATCTCATTTGTTTCGAGCGTCAACAAGTTTTGTGAACGATATCGGTGAACTTATTGCGCACCTCTAGAAAATTTCTGTCGGAAAAATATTGGTAGAATTCAGGCTAGATAGCTGCGATACTTCTACTGAAATAATTCAAATTTTTGCTTTTCAGATAAAGTAATTACATGAAAAATGGAATATGCAATTTTTGGGCATCTGTGAGCTTCTTAAAATATTAAAGTTTACAAAATAACACAAAAACCCCCCGAGGCCTTTTCTGCCTTCGTTGCAATTATCACGAGACAATCACCAAATTGAAAATTTTTGGACAACCAGAACCTTTCGCAAGAAGCAGCCTAGAAAGGAACACATAAATAAAAAGTTCGGCCCCCGTTAATAGATCGTTCGGAACCCACCTACACCTTTTACGGGAAAAATTGGTGGAATTTGATTGGTAGGTGGTCCAGTGGTCGCTTAAAAATTGAGGGGGTTGACATAAAATTTGTTGTAGATATCTTCACGTAACAAAAGGTAAATATGAGTAAACATGGCCTCTAAATTTTAAAACCGTACTTAATTTGATTTTGTCTAAAACCTCTAAATAATTTCAATTTCGTCTTCACAATTTTCTTCTCGTAATTTTTATAATTACGCTTTCCAACCTCCTTAAAATATATATTTATCGTATTTTTCCATAAAATGGGCAGAATTCGTTTATTGGCACACCGCTGGGAAGGAACAGGTAGAGAAAAACACCAAAAACAGGTTGAAAATGGATCGGAAACAAGTAGAAAATAGATAAATCAAGAAAATGCATTTATAATGACATACAATTATTAAAGCCATTGGGGAATTGATTTTGTTCATCGTGTAATGGATAAGGGAAAAGATGTGTGTGGCAAGGATTGCGTACCCAGTGTAAGTGTCGTGTATTGCCGGCCGATTCAGCTCGTCTTTTGGATTTTTTTCGGAATCGTTGGGCTATCTAAAAGTAATAGAATAACGTTCTTAAGCAGACAAAAAGAAAGTTATAAGATATATTTCAATTATCATAACTTTAAAATCCTTGAAACCGCCGAAATGCTCTAAAACGCGCTCTACTCTCTCGACGTTATCGCGCTCTAAAGGTATATTCAAGCATAGCTTTTAATTATTTGAACTATTTATACTGTTTCAAAACGTAATTAAAAAGCAGACTGTATAAAATCTCGCTTGTTTTCTGGGGCAATACCAGCAAGAAGCAGCTGAAGAAAATCCCAGCTAAAGCAATGAAGACTTTTAAGGAAAATAACTGATTAAACTAAGCTAGAAAATTAAGTTATTACGATTATAAACCTTGAATAGAAGTTTTAAAAGGGACGGTAACGCCTAGCACTGGTTATCCTCGAGAAGGGACGAAATTTAATAAAAACGATACCTCAGTGTGAGCCACAGCACCCGTACCCGTAGCTGGCCCACGCCTTCTGATTCGTCGCCAGATCGATCACCGCTGATGTGCCGTCTGCAGGGCCTGAAGAGCCGGCACCCACCAATCTTCTAAAAATAACTTTTATGATGCATAAATTATTGCTTTTGTAAAATCATGATAACACTTACCTAGCCAATTCATTAAACGCCAACTCAACATTGTGCCCCGTTTTGGCGGATGTTTCGATGTAGGGAATATTGTAGGACTAAATTAAAAGATTTAGGTAATAAAGTAGCGCAAAAACCAGAGTCCTAAATAAACTAAAATTTTCGAAATAACTTACAGCCGCCAATTTCCTGCCCTCCTCAATCTTCACTTTTCTCTGTCCACCAAGATCGCTTTTATTGCCAACTATCGTCACTTCAACCGTCTCCTTTGCGTATTCCTTGATTTGGGCAAGCCAGCTCTTAAATCAATTATAATATTGGTATTAAATGGCGCAAAATATGACATATACTGTAAATCATCGATACGCGCGTCAAAGACCTCCATTAACGCACAAAAGGCGTTTCTCGTTAACACATGGTTTCGAATTTGGTGCAAAAAAATCGTGTGGATTTTTGTATTCTAGGTAAGATAAGCCTTTTTGTAAAAGATTCTTCACTTTTTTGTGTATTTGCTGAAACGTACCCGAATATTATCAAAACTCTGTCGACTCGTCACATCGTACACTAGTAAGAGCGCGTCGGCATCTCGATAATATGCACTGGTTACTGATCGGAATCGCTCCTGCCCGGCAGTGTCCCAGATCTAAAAATTAACAATACAGATTTTACAATGTTATATACGCTATATTACTGTTCTTTTTAAACCATGTTTGTCTATATTAATCATAGAAAAAGCATAACAAACAAAAATTGTCTGACCTGCAGTTTCACTTTCGACTGATCGACATTAACCAGCTTATTTCGATAATCGATTCCGACTGTAGAGATGAAGTTGTTATTCAGGAATGTCCCGTCTTTAAATCGTATCAAAAGGCAGGTTTTGCCTGTGCAGCTGTCCCCGAGGAGCATCACCTGAAAAAAAGAAGATTTCAATAGGATAACCATACTTTTAAGGCAAGTTTTTCGGCTTATCCACTCTCATAATTTTGATAATTTTGATTTTCCAGTTATGGTTTTAAGATTCGCTAAGAGATGTTTTATCACTTAAATCCATTGGTACTCATTGGTTTTTCGTATTGCTTAGCCTAAACTTTTACTAGAACGTAAATATTGTCAAAAATAAGTTAAGTTATGCTTCAGCAACATAGTAGGAAGTTAGTTAAGTTACACTTTTTTTACTTAAATTTTCCTTAACTTCTATATTCTCATCTCTACGTTTCTTTGAATGATTTCAATGTTAGTTTTAGGTTTTGCGCGTCTGTTTCCTTGTCTCTTAGATTTTCATATTTTCCAACCTACTTTTCGACACCTACTTCCTCATCGACCTTTTTCTTACTTTCTAAATGTTGTCAGCTCTTATCCCGCAAATCCTTCTTGACCTTGATGGTCTTTTTTTTTGTTTGATCTTTTCTGCTGGAGCTCTTCCCGGGGGTTCCCCAAACCCTCTAGGGCCATAATTGGGCACCTGGGCTTTGACCAGCTCTGAAGGGGAGGGGGCAGCTTTTAGGGAACCACTGGACGCCGCGTCATCCTCAGATTCTCGGATTACCTCCCCTGGAAAATCGCCTTAAAGAGCACCAACGTTTTGGGAATTGGTATTTTGATCCGGTGAGGTCGTTGAGCGTGTGCTTGACAGGGACGTCATTAGGTATGTGGAGAAGGTTAAGCCTAGTGGTGGGTAAGTAAGCTCAGAATAAGTATTCAGCATGAATGAAATATCGTGCCGAAAAAATCTCAGAAGCTTTGGCGAAAATTTAGACATTATGGTTTTCGATGCTGTGCTTTTCGGCATTATCCGAGTAAATCAACCGTCATTATACTTATTTTTGAAGCGGAAGTCCTATCCTTTCTCTCTCTATTTTTGGACCTTCCCAGCCGCCACTCCTGATTTTTGCTGCGCCTCCTCAAAATTTGCTTTCACGCAAACGTCGTTACTCTCTCCCCCTAGAGCACACACACGCCTAGGGCGGCCCTGAAGCGGTGAGAGAGCGAGAGCGAGAGAGAGAGAGAAAGATTGAGAGAGAGGCATTAAAAAAAGGCTCTCGGCTGAAGAGCCTCCTCAACCCAAAATGGGATTTTGTCGGCGAGGTCGCCTTCAGGAAGCAAGCCGGGCCCCGGAGGATAAAAGCCGAGGAGAATTTCACGCCAATCCCATTTTGTTGGAGCATTGTGGAACGCAAGGGGCTTTTGAGAAGAGCACGTAAACAAGATGTTCGAACGATTCTGGGAATTCTGATGGGCTGAACGCTTGGATTTAGCGAGGGAACCGGCAGCTGAACTTTGAGTCCAATCGTCAAACGGAGATTTGAAATGCCGTGTTTTGGGAGCGTGCTAGCGGAGAGCTTTTAGGAACACTTTACGCCCAGCGATTTTTTGGGCAATAATTTTGAATCCTAGAGCAGGGCAGGTAAAATAAAAATTTGTAATAGACCCAATTTTGCAAGCTTAAGTTCCAACGTGCCCGAGCTTACAGCAGGGATTCTTTGGGAATTTAGTGCGATTTGGATGCCAATTCGAGGGCTGGTTTTCGGGTAAACTTGCAGTGGTTTTTGGAGAAAATCCTGAACACCTTGTTGACGAGGGGCGAACGCCAAAATTCTTCGCGGGGATCCTTGAGGAACTTCTTTTGTTCATGGATAAATTCAACGAGCAGCCTATTCTTTAGGAAATGGACTTAACGAGCTATGCGCTAGGGCCGACTAGCAGAGATTCTTTGGGAGAGCAAGCGATGATTTTTAGGAAAGCTTGTCTTTTATACACCCTAATATAGCCCCTCTTTGCAACCGCAAAATTTTCCGCGTCTACATCCGATACCGCGTGTCAGCCATCCCAAGCAGGGAAACCCCAGGTTTTCCGAGCCCTCAACCGGGCCAGAAAGCCGACGACTCTCCGCGAGCGAGTCGGATTGTGAGCGGCATTCTGACAAATGAGCCGTCGGGTTTGGTGCCCAAAAAAAGGAGCCCTCGACCCGACTTCTTCTCCCTTGGCTTCTGCTTTCTTTTTTTGCCGACCCTTCACCCCTCGGGCCGACCCTCACCTCAAATTGCCCCCGCGGAGAGCATAGGTTGGCTAGGGGGTAGATGTACTCGGATATCCAGGCGAGACAGAAATTGTGGGAGTAGGCCGTAAGCAAAGAACGGATGCTTATTTGCATGAAGAGAGAGAGAGAGAGAGAGAGAGAGAGAGAGAGAGAGAGAGAGAGAGAGAGAGAGAGAGAGAAAGCCGGATGAGGTGGACGACCAGCGCCAAACAAAAAAATTATGATTTTTCTGGTGCTAGATTGGACACGCTTAGCTTAAAAAAATCAGTTTTAAATATCTATAAAATTTTTGCGCATAATTAGTATAATGGGGTCTAAACGGTTGCTTGCTAAAAAATTTTGGATAAAAATAGACGTTTTTAACCAGCATACTTTTAAAATTGTATTTATATTTAATTATTCTTGAAGGCCTAACAGCATTCAAGCTTTAAAAATTATACTGGGATCAGGGTCATATGCACATTAGGCATTGTTAGGAAATCTGCATTTGGTATGTTGAAAATTTGTATGCGAATTTATCCAACCTGCATTCCGATTCTTGGCATTAAAAGGTTTCGTCAATCGAAAAAGCACTTATCCCAAAATCCAGATTTTTGCCATTGAACGGGCTCGCAAGTCACTGGCAAAATCCATAACCTCTTGATCGCAAAAGCATATTTACTCAAGTTTTTACGCTAATCCCAGGCTTACTCCTAACCCCCAACCAGTCTTCCCCTGCCACGATTGAGACATTGTGTGTGTTTTCTGGGTTTTTGGGCCGTGAGGGCCCAGAAAAGCCTGGGGTTGAAGCGCTCCCCGGAGATTTGTTCCCATCCTCCACCCTCAACTCCACGCCAGGAAAAGGGTTCTCTGGACGTCCGGGTCAACTTCCTCTAGCAAATCGAGCCAACCGGCTTGTTTTTTGGTTTCTTGTTTTGGACTCCAAATCGGAAAAGATGTTTGAAAAATTAGCTGTGCACAGCGCACTTTCAAACAGTCACTTTCAACGTCGAAAACGCCGAAATTCGTAGATTTTTTTCGCAACACCAAATTTCCTTAAGATATCTCAAAATTCCGAGTTTTAAACCGCATTCGTAATTTCGAACCTTAAGGAGATAGAAAAAACCGAAGTCCTTTTGTGCGATTCGAAAATCTCGGCTCTCCTAAAGAACATTAGAAAAGGCGAATGTTCCTAGTAAAATTGCCAAAAAAAATGGGTGGCGTTTCAGCCGACAACCTGGAAAATTACTGGAAGATTTTATACTACTTCGAAGATTTGCATCAGTATCAACGGTAAATCGTCAGTGTACAGGCTCAAAACCAAACAAAAAACGAGGTTTTCGCATATCGATGTTACGAAATTGTAAATTTCCAGAACCGCCCGATTTTTCGATAAAAATCTTTGCAGCTTCATCTCAAAATTTTAATCCCATTTCTTCGCCTGCTCGAAATGCCCGTTTGGAACCCCGGGGATAATTGGGCACTTGCCGGTGGCCGTGAAGGGGAAGTTGCTAAGGGTGTTGGCTGCTGCTGCCTGGCCAGGAGGGGCACACGTTGAATGGGAATATTTATTGCCGTGTTTTCCCAGTCTGGCCCCAGATTTTTGGATGCAAAAAAGGGGGGAAATCGGCAAAAATCGTCAGAAATTGCTGACGCAAAATTTTTTGCTGGATCCGTAGTGCCACAAAACTTTCAAAATAGCAAAAATTCTGGAATTTGGCGTTTTCAGGACTTGTAATTTTTGAGATTTCACATTTTTAAAGACTACATTCTACTACTTTGGACGTTTATATTGAACTTTCCGACCACACCTTTGTACGTTCAGGAAAAGAGCGTTCGCCTCCCCCCCCTCTCTGGATCTGGCCAATTTCCTGACCAGAAGTCGACCTGCCTGAAGTCCCCAGACGGCGCCAATTAGGCTAAAATGGGAAGCGGAAACGGCCGGCGGGGGCTCTAACTGGCCCGGGGGCTCAAGTTGCGATATAGAATCGGATATATCGCGGGTGGCGGACGGAGTGGAGTCATTTTCTACGAGCACGGATGGAATGGGATTGGGAGTAGTATGATCGTTGTATTAAGTGAAGTCTTAGGCTAGGGGATGCTACCTAGCAACCATCAAGCATAAAAATCTTCAAAAACCGTGTGGCCTTTGCATGAATGATGGTTTTAAAGGGATGGTGACACGAAGTGCTGCCATTTTTCCGGTACAGGACAAACCGGAAACCAGAATTTGAACGTGTTAGTAGTTGAGTCGTAAAAAGATCAGCAGATAGTAATAAGATTGACAAAATTAAAGAAATTAAATATTAGAAAACTACTAAAATGTATAAAATATACTTACAGTAAACGAATAATCAGCATCGGCAAATACACTGGACCGTTTCCGGAGATTCGGGCGCTGCGGAGGCTCTGTCATTGCCTGGAAATGTAAAAATTTAAGGGGAACTTAATTAAAAACGAAGAATCCGTGTCCGAAAACAAGCCCAAAATCTTTCATCAGGATCCTGCGAAACACGTGCAAAATTTATCACTAAACTTTGCAAGGGCTGCAAGATTTAGCGTGGGCGTTCAGATGCAACCAGAGGAGCATGAAAAATTTAGCAGGCGTGTGTGTGGATGTTAATAGGGAAAAATACCCTGGATTTCATCTTAAAAATATTTCATTTTTACAGTTTTCGAAGTGTTAAAATTATTAAAAAGAGTTGCGCGTTTTTTTAAAACTCAAGCACTGATAGAATCAAAAGAGAAAAATTCATAGGAAAAAGATAAAAATAGTGAAAGAGAAGGGAGAGAGAGAAACAGAGAGAGAGAGAGAGAGAGAGAGATAGAGAGAGAAACAGAGCAGGCTAGAAACATTGAAAAAATTCTGGTGTCAAAAATTTGAAATTTTCAAGGTACCGGCAACCCAAAACAAGCCCCTGACATGTCGTAACAGCCAGAAAATGCAGAACGTCTTCCAGAAACTAATAAATCCTCAATCGTCGCCAAAATTCTCAATTTCTCATAACGAATCCCAGGCCGTGGCCGTAAATATGAGACGGCCTCGGGGAAAGCTGCTTGGCGGCGGCATTCGAGGAGTAGAGGAAGCAGCCGAGGGGGGAGGATGGGATTGCGCGCGGGTCTCAAGGACCCGGGCCCTCCCCCCTTAGGACCAAGGGGAAGGGGAGGAGGAGGAGGAGGAGACCCGAAAGGAGACCCACACGGCAGCTTGAAAAAGCTGGGGAAAAAGAGAAGAAACTACCCCAAAAAGGAACAGGAAACTGATATGGGCGGAGGGAGGGCTTTGGATTTGGTTTTTTGTGGGGCAAATGGCTTTGGGGTGGGCTTTGTAGCCTGGGATGGGGTGGATTTTTCAGAAAATATTATTGCCTCGGTGTAATAAATCTTAAGAAAAAGGAGTCAGGCTACCCTCCAAGGTACACGCCATTAAAAGGAGCAGAGCAGAACAGAGTCCACTTCAGAGAGAGAGAGGGAGAGAAGAGAAAATTTTAGAAAAGTAGGTTGGTTCCAAAAAGGTTGAAGAGAGGGAGAGAAAGAGCGAGAGAGAGAGAGAGAGAGAGAGAGAGAGAGAGAGAGAGAGAGAGAGATACATGCTTACCCGAAGCGCGCGCTGAATCTGAGCCAAAGCTAAGCTGAAACTGAAGCCTAAGAATTAAACCCGTTTAAATTCAAGCTCAGGGAAGCTTCGGTCTGGGAATTAAACTTATAAGCCTCTCTAAAGTCGAAAGTCTTGAGTGTCTTTGCCTCCCTCAGATGAAAATCCTCCAAAAAATGAGCTTTCTAAGAACCTATAAGTTAAAAAAATCCAGCCAAGTTGCGTACGTAGTTTCGCGCGTCGCGTTGCGGACTAAACCCATACAACGAAAAAGCTCGATTCCTGCAATTTCGGCCCCTTTAAAAACAATTTTTAAACATAGACCCTAGCGGACTCAATGAAAAAATGAAGCCGCAAACAACTCGACCAAGCCATTCGTCGTTTCGAAAAAACTGAAAAATCTTTTTTGTCCACTCCCCGGCCGGGAGCTTGGTCACGGCAACGACACGGCAACAATGGGCCTCTGATTCTCCACTCCTTTTTTTCACGCACTGGGCCCCATTCTCTGCACTTTTTCTATAGAGGCCCAGGGCTTCAGCAAGGGCCCAAAATGGGCCCGGCGAATAATTGAAATTGCGGAAACGTTTGCCGAAAACTGACGCGTCTGTGTTTGCTGGGAGGGGGAAAGCAAAGCAGGAAGTTGAGAAATTGGCGGGAGAGCTCAAGATTGGATCAGAGGAACATCAGAAATCGGAGGCAATCTAGCGGAGAACTTATGGAATTATTTGTTGTGCCAATGGAACTCCTGATTTCGGAAAAATATATATGAAAAATATTAGAATTTAGATCAAGCGGATCATCAAATCCAAGGGAATTCTCGCTTCCGCAAATAACTATGCTAGCCTGCCTCGATGCCTGGACGGCCTGGCAGGCTTTCTTGAGAAACTTCAGTGAACTGGCTACCAGTGATTATGGGCGAGATTGAGAAGGAACTTGATAAAAATTTAGCCGACTTTTTTCGGGAGTTTTAATGAGGCAAACTAGCAGAGTCGCTGAGCAATTTTTGTAGGGTAGTCTAGCAGAGACCTTTTAAAAGCGATTCTTTGAGAATGTGGCTAGCAGTCGGTTTTAATAATTTACGGCCCAACTGTTCACTCCCTGTAAAAATCATAAGTTAGTTTTCAATGGTTAGTTTATTGGTATTCACACAAATTATCAGTCTCAAGCAGTTTTCGCAACAGTAAAAATACAGAATGCCCCAAAACACGGAGATCTCTAGAAAAATTTGAGCAATCCATATTTCAAATGGGTTATTACCCCTCGAAAAGCCCTGAAGCGCCCATTAATTTTAACCCATAAATTCAGGGGCAACGGCCGAGTGGTTTTGGTCAAAAGCACCTGTTCTGCGCCACTTTTTTCTGGTTTGTATATTTGCCCAGGTGGATATGAGGGAGGAGGTTGGCTCGGCCGTGGAGGGAGTATCGGATAAAAATGACGCGAGTTATAGACTAGGGGGTATCCGCTTGTTGGATTAGGGCAGAGGAAGCGAGTAAAAGAATACCCAGATAAAAAAAACCCAATAGCACCTAATCCGCATCTTTATTTGGTAAGAAAATTAAAATGATACTTGGGATCAGCGAATGTTTTGAGGCACCTAATTTAACCGATATAATTAATTGATTTTAACTGCGTTATTAAAGATGCGTATATTAAGGTATTCGAATGTTTAGAAACCGATTTGGGTTTTTTTTTGGATTTGCCATGAGTTTGCCGAAAATGCCTTTGGCAAAATTCTATTTTTGTTGAAATATCATTTTTCCATCATTTCCGAAATTCATGCGCTCAAAATTAAAATAAGCCTATTAATTTGTAGATATAACCGCAGAATTAATACATTACTGACCCTAACTACAGCAGAAACTTTTCCTTATTTTAATTTAGAAAACAACAGCGAAAATGTACCGATTTTCCTGAAAAATCGAATTCTTTGGAGAACCTCGTGCTAATTAACATCCTATTCCAATATTTCATTTTCCAATAAATGCAATCGGCATTGGGGGCAATTTTGGACTAATTGCCGGCTCACTGAATTGAAATGCCCCGTAATTACGGTATTGGAATTGTATTCTGGCCGTACATAGGTGCGCTTTGAATGAAATCAGGGTTGCAAGAAAATACAACAAAAATTTCAAATTTAAATTTAATTGAAATCCTACAAAAAATTCCATAAATTCAAAAATTTATGAAAATCACCATCTGTTTCAACGAATTTCATGATTTACGGTAGCTTCGCGGATTGGCATTTTACGAAGATCCGACCCAGCTGACTGAGTCTAGTTTTCTCCAGGTAAATAACTAAAATCCTGGCTCTCCTGGGGCCGATTTTGGTAAACAATTAGTCGTCTCGCGAGAATAAGCCGTGCCTGGCCCTTTTTGGCCTCACCACCCGCCACATCGCATCCGATTTCAGGTGGGTAGCCCGCGGCAAGCGGAAAATTTGAGAAAAGACTCGCGGGCAACGTTCTAACGAGGGCCCTCACATCACCTACTCGTTGCTCGGTCGCTACTCAAATTACCTGCAGAACGTTTTCGGGATTTTTGTAGTTTGTAGCGATTTGTTATTAGAATGTCTATATAACAATGCCAAAAATTTCGTCAATGCTGAAGAATATAAAAAAATGCCGAAATCTTTGCGTAGATTTTGGTTTTTTCGGAAGTTTATTTATGTAAATTTCATCTCGACTCGTTTCGTCTCGTCGGGTCATTCTCGTCATTATAAAATGTTCAATCAAAATTATACTGGATGCGTTTTTGATGTGGTAAATACCGTCGGACCTAGCCTACATCAGGGGTCGATTTGGGCGTTTGCTTCCTTTAAAAAAACGGTTAAAAAAAATTAATTTCGAAGACCGTCAAACTGCAATTTATTAAATATGAAAAATAATATATGAAATCTACCACTACAATATACCAACGAAACCACGAAACCCTTCGCTAGCCTTCACTTCCCGACTAGAAAAATCCATTAAAAAATTTAAGATCATCAAAATTACAGTCAAGCCATTGAACCAATTCCACATTCTAAAAAATCGTAAAAAATATTCCAAAAAGCCCTTGCCACTTCAAACGAAGCCAAAAGCGCCGTGTGAATCCGCGGAAGCCCTTGGAAAAAGGTGCCGGCTGGGGGTGGGGGATGAAATTGGAAAAGTACGGCAGGCTGACAAAAACAGCCAACCACGCCAAATCAGCGGGTTTTCAGACGATGAGAAGTTGTCATATTTCCAAGAATTCTACTTTTAGGAGGGAAAATTCTAGTAAAACCGCAAAAGGATTACGGTATGAAACAGTGCATTGTCTCGGCGTATAGCTAACGCCTAAAAAATCAAGACGACTCGAAGGAATTACCACACAAAAATTTAAAAGGCGTTTTTTGTAAAGTACTATGTATACCTAAAATTAAGCTTAAACACAAACGCTAAAAATTTATAGGGAAAAGTGAATTTTCGTTGTTTTTAGATGCCTAGTAAAATCCCGCCAGCCTAAAAAGGTAAATACGCGATAAAACAGACAGTAAAAAGTCTGGTTATTAGGTTTTCAAACGGCAAAGAGGTTCAGTAAAGTACTGCTGAACCTAAAAGTTGAAACCACAAGCCAGCCTGTTATCTTTCCACCCAAAATTCAAAAAGCCATTTCCGCCTGCTCTCCGGCCCGTGTAATGTCTTTTTGATTTCAGGGGTGTGAAAGAGGGGAATTCCAAGTGTTTCCGTCTAACCGCATAATCGCGATGACGTCATCTTGGCAAGACAGGGAAATGGGAAAAAAGAAAAAACAAGGATTGACTGAAGAAACATTGTAGCTAGAAGTTTGTTTTTGGCGGTCCGTTTAGAAAAACATTTCGTGGTATGATTAAATTTTTTGCCATTTTTTTTGTAAAAACTGTCCAAACAGAATCAAATGCTAAGAATTTTCAAAGTAATTAGGGAAACAGGGCTCTGCAACAATTCTTGGCACAGTGCCACTATCGTAAAAGCGACCGGAAAACCCCGAAAACTGGGCAACAACGCGTAAGGATCTACGTATCTGCGTTGGTAAGCAAAGCTTTTCCTTACTTCGACCGTCCAGCTCCCAGGTTTAGAAAAGTTAGAAAAATAACTGCCTAGTTATTCCGCTATTCTGCAGACGTCATACGTCAAAACGTGCGAGACCCGCTAAAACGCACCCATGCAAGAGCCAAAAATATATGAACGACGCGCCATTTTTCATCGCAAGCCGGAGGGGATCCGTGTTTCCGAGCGTCACCTCTACGGCCCGGCTAAATTACGCCCTTTTTCGTGTGTCTATGCGGGTGGTCACCCATCCGATGAGAATTAGTCAAAAGGAGCGCCCTGGAAACGGGATGGAAAAGGGGGATAAAAATAACTCGGCTAGTTTGTGCGTATTTGTGACAATGAAAAATACCACTCGTCAGAACCATCGGATGAGCGTATTTTGGTGCGAAACGTTGGCCTTTATCCAGAGAGCGAGAGGGAGAGGGAGAGTGTCAATAGAGAAAACGAAACAGAGAGAGAGCGCCAGATCGTGATAGAGAGGAAGAGATAGAGCTAGAAAGAGCAGAGTAAAAGCATTAAATCTGGACGATTCTCCGCATCTGAAAGGGGTGGAAGAGTAAATATCTGCTGTCACGCTTCCTTGAATACGGTAAATTCGTCAAGAATTATCTATTTAGAAATAGACTAACGACTACAAAGCTCTCCGCCACCCCCGAATTTTGCTGAAAACCCATTGGAAGTTTCGAAAAATAAGCCACACGATTTGCAGAAAAATAAATATGAAAAACGCAATATCTGCCCGCCTAGGAACACCTCGTCTTTTTTTCCCCAAGCGGATGAAAACTCGGGGGTCGGCAATATTGATATTTTTAGGCCGCGCTTGGCCCCGGCCATCCCTCCGTTTCGAGCATCGATCTGCCAGACACAGGGCGGATCATCGTTTGCAGCCCGAAAAAGTTGCAAAAATGACACGGGCGCGAGGAGGACTGCCAAAACGTTCGCTGGGGCACTGTGGAATAAATTGTTAGGGTCAGTTTAAAGGGGGGTGCCAGGAAACTGCCATTTTAGGCAGAATGTGCCCATTTCAATTGTTAGTACTCTCAGTTTCAATTTTGGCTCCGTGTCGACTTCTAAAAGGGTAGTAACAGAAACAGGAAGTCAGAAACGTCGAGAGCTATTGAGTTTGAGAGATGGGGTTGGAAAATTAGAGTAGAAGAGCGCGAGAAAGAGAGCAAGCGAGTGACAGAGAGAGACGGAGAAAGAGAGACAGCCAGAGAGGGAAATAGAGAGAATGAGGTGTAAAGAGAGAGACAAAGTGAACCTGAAATTGCTTGGATATCGCTTCAACTTTTGGCTTTGAAGCGATGCTGGTACATGAAAGTGCATAAATAAGCCGAAAAACAAAGCCACATTCTTCCTGTAACGTGTAAATTAAAACAAGCGTTATTTCTAATGTCACGGTCCCTTTAATATGCCTATTCTAAGTTTTACCAGTTTCGCGGTGTTTTTCAAGGCATGAATGTTTTGGTATCTCTGCGAAAGCACTCATGTTTATTCCACTCGTTGGCTATATACAGGCATTACGCAAAGACGACACAAGGCAAAAAATATGTATAGTTAAGGGTCGAAGGTCGGAATGTTGAAGTTGCTGAGATCACTGCTTTGTCATGAACGGGTTGAAACGGTGCGTGGGTTGACTCGTCTTCGAGAAGGTGGTTTCCGTCTTGGGGGTGAAGCTGAAAATTGAGATAAAAATTTGATATGCTGCTTTACGATTATTAATCTAAGTTTTGCCTGCAAAAACAGAATTTTTCGGGGCAAATTTCGTACAACCATCTCCAATTTGAATTTTTAAAAGCTTAACAGAAGGTCTAGCAATTTTTACCGTCCTATTATACTTCGAAAAGTGTATATTTTTGTTGAAACCCACTTAAAGCTGTCGACGAAGGCATTTCGGGTCTGGTTCAGCGTCGTCGGCTGAATCGTCTCGGTCATCGGGACTTTGGTCTGGGGCATAGCTCTGAAAAATTTACATAATCTGGGTTCTTCCCTCTCTCCCTCTCACTCGCTCTCTCTCTCCCTCGCACTCTCTCTCTCTCTCTCTGCCGTCGAAAACTCACCGGCTATAGGTGTACGTCGTTTCCGAGACGGTACGGGCAGCGTTGGACAGGGCACGAGAGGCGAACATGTTGTACTTTCTGAAAAGGTTGGCATCAACAAAGTGAATTTTAACTGTGACACGGTAATAAATTCGAAGTCCAAAAAATCGTATAGTAGCACAGTGAAACGGCGGCTAAGATACGGAAGCCATAGGGGGAGGCCTTAAATCCTGGCTCCTCAAGGTGGAGCGTCACCAAAAAAGACGACAAAGAGCTGATAAAGGCCGGAAAGAAAGGCCGCCGGCGGAAGCTGGCTGGTCAAGCCTCGTGCCTCGGACGGAAAGGAGATAAACCACGATACTACTACAAAATGAGAAAAAATAGTGGAGGGCTACAAAAGGCAGAAACGTGAGGGGTTTGAAGTCTGGCGCTTTCTCCCCCTCTCTCCCCTCTCTCTCACTCGGGTCGCTCTCTCACTATCACTCTCTCACTCACTCTCGCACTCCCTCACTGTCGCTCACGCTCTCTTTTTCCCTCGCAAAAATAGAAGCTACCGAAGCTTAAAAGTTTTTTTTAAATTGCAGGGTTGAAACTTAAATATTACAAATAGTAAAAATTAAAATTAATAATCATTTAAGTAAGAAATAGCTTTTTTCAATCGAAGCAAAGTAAGCAGGCTCAACAGCCTTTCAACGAAAGCTGGTCCCCTTTAGAAGACCAAGAATTATCAAGGCTTTGGCCCTGAATAGCCTTCCGAATGTGATAGGGGCCGCTATTTATATTTGGGGGAAGCCCCCGCCCCTTTGTCTGCCAAATCACAAGAGAAAGAGAAAGACGGGGACTGACTGACTGACAGATAGATACACATGACTTGATACAAATAGAAAAAATGAAGAGGTGATGGGGGAAGACCCCGAAATTACGCTTCGGCGATAGCGGAAAGAGGGCAAAGGTCGGGTTTGAGAGTGGCGCGGGAGAGAGGGACAGAGAGAGAGAGAGAGAGAGAGAGAGAGAGAGAGAGTGACAAAGAAGACCCAAAAAATAGTGAAATGATGTTTTTTTAATGTGACCGTGGTAGCTAGAAATGTCGAAATTGATGGTAAGATAGTTTGAAAGTTCTAGAGTAATCCTGTAACCTGATTTTTCAATTTAATGAGATTTTTACGATTTTCAGTTCAAAATCTACAATAAGAGGCAAATTTTCCCGCCTAAGAGGGCCCGATTTCCCCTCCACTCCCCTAAACACCCTATTTACAAAACCCCAAAATGGAGGTGACGCTATTTACACTGACCAACACCCAGCACCGTCCGACGAATCAGGGCGAAAATGATAAAAGGTCAGGGAATAGGCTGGAACACAACTTATTCCTTACCTGGGAGAGGTAAACAGTTAGGGACAGGGGGACTTTTTTAGAGAAAATTTGTTGATCAAGTGGATAGGTGGAGGCGGATTGTGGTGGTATTCTTGTCTGGTAAATACAAAAAAAACTTAAACTAATTAAACTTGGTGAAAGTGCTAGAAAAACATATTTAAGCATCGAACTGCTTATCTTCAGAAAGGGTGCAAAAGATTAGTATAACAATTTAAGGCAGCAATATGATAAAAAAATTTTATTTTAGTGTGGTTCAAAACGGTATTTTCAAAGCTTAAAAAATATAGCGATTTCTGAAAAGCCGAGTTGAAGATAGCTAGCAGAGATGCTTAGGGAACCTCCTTGAAATACGACTACAGTATCCTAGCGTTGGCTTTTATCCCGCTGCCATACTTCACAGTACATTCTAGACAATTCTACAGCGACCGGGATCATCCAGAACCACCCACCCAGACCGGAACACCCCGCCAAATGGCTCTGTTTTCCTGACCCCACGTGGTGCGCGGGGGAGGATCCCTGCTGCTGCTGCTGTTTTTGCGTGTTTTTCAGGGTTTTCCGGGCTTTTTGCACCCGGCCAAGGCCACCCCCGGGTCATTTGAATACCAGCTACCCCCTAGGATTGATGGGATTTGGCTGGGGGCCAGGGTGTTTCTGTGGAAATCGAATAATGGGCTGGTTGCCAAAAATGTGTTGGGAAATCGGAAACCGACAGAAAAAAAATACCAAAAATTACAATTATAACCGGTAGCATTGAGTATCTATAACCGTAATGGTAAGTTTAATTTTTGCGTTGAAGTTAAGATGGAGATTACTGTAGAAGGGCCCAACATCATGATAGAAATGCTATTTTTCTCGAGATCGAAATTTGAAAAGCGTGAAAAGAGCTTAAAAGACTTCAACTTTTCGAAAAATCAGATTTTTCTGTGATTGCGTCAAAATTTAACAAAAACGCATCCAATTTTAGGAAAAGTGGTTGTTAAAAATCATTCTTATTACCGTAAAAGGCAACTGAAATTCCTGTACAACAAAGAGAAGTGTTCAAAGTTGTGCTCTGAAGCCGCATTCCCCGGCTCCAGCTTATATACCTCCCTCGCTACCGTTCCCCCGCCTGTTTGCCTGGTCTCTGGGCGGTCCCCGGGTGACCCTAGTCAAGGAAAGGTCATTTTTGAGCGCCGAAGGACCATCGCGGAGGTGGAAAAAGAAAGGGAAGGGATGATTTCGAGGCTGCAGGACCATCCGGAACCATCGGCCGACTATTTTGGGGCTCGAATTCGTCATGGATCAGCGAGGATCACCGAGTTCCGATGAGCGACCGCTCAAAAAGTGCGAAAACTCGCGTAATTTGAAAATTGGCGTCCTACTAACGGTCCCAATAAGCCGGAAGTAGAAATTTTTGCATAGATTTCGTGTTGTGTCCTAGTTTTCCTCAAGATTTTCGGTTATCAGGCTTTTGGAAACATATGGCAGATGTCTCTCACTTTCTCTTGCTCTCCCGCTCTGCCTCTCTCTCTCTCTCTCTTTCTCTCTCTCTCTCTCTCTGGCTTTTTCTAGATCTCTCGTTCCCTCTTTTTCTCATATCTAATTTGCTAAGGGCCTCTTCTGGCATGCCTAACTGTCTTCCGGTTTTTGCGAACCGCTGGCAAAATTTCACAAAACCCCCCTTGAAAATGCAATTTTAGGAAACGGATGCAAAGCTTCAACTTCAAGTACACTACAATAAGCGAATTAAGGCTCAGTTTTCTACTCTAAAAAGTTCCCGACCACCACACGTGGTTGCTGTGATCTGGGGCACTGTTTTACGTCAAGATCTCGCGCACTCGGCCTCCACCCCACCGTATCTGTCGGGTAGATGGGGGCACCGGATAAAAGAGATAGATGGGTCATAAAATAGTTGCAGAGAGATCGGCTCTCGTAAAGAACGGAACGTCCGTGAAGGGGATTGCCCCCGGAAAATCTCTGATATCGTCATCTTTTTTTTGGGACTTGAATTTTGTAAAAAAATAGGAAATTAAGTCCGCCGAAGCTCCATAAAGAACAAAAAAATAACATTTGGAGGACTACGGTAACTACGCTTAACTACAAAACACAAAAATATAAAAAATACAAACTACCAAAATTCGGGTCATTCGGAATCCGAAAAAAATGGAATTTTTTTAACGTTTAAGGTAGCTATGAAAAAGTGCACTACAAACTGCAACAACTAACAGGGCAACGAACACAGTATTCAAAAGTAGTACTGCCCGCTAACACCCCAAAAATCAGCAAACAAAATGTTTGCACCTTGTCCCCTCTCCTTCCCTCATTAGTGGCTGTTTATCACTTACCCCACCCTCACTTCTCAGCTGAAAATATTTACACATCAAAAACAAGAGAGGCGAGAGAGAGAGAGAGAGAGAGAGAGAGAGAGAGCAAGCTGATCACTAGGCTCCCAGAAAATAGAAAAGGCACAATATGATCCGATCAGCTGTGTGTGGATAGGATCATCGCGGTCGGCTAGCTTTTTTCATAGCGTAAATTGGAGTGTAGCGGAACGGAGGGTTGTTTATCAGTTTTTCTACGCGTTGCGATGGGTAGCGTAGCGGAATTGACTATTTATAGATACCTCTAAACTATGAAGTCTATTTAGCTAGTTAGAGGCTATTTAGTCTATTTAGCGAAGCATACCGTATCGCATCGTACCGTAGCGTAGTGAAGGGGAAAATCGTTTTTAGAACTATAATTATTAGAACATTTTTTACTTATAAGAAACGGGAGGTCATAAAAACGGGGCAAGGCCGACGCTAGGGTTACTGTAACAGCGGGCGCTCTTATGCAAATGCGTCACGTGACCGGCTGACCCTTTCTGGACCCCGCACCAATCTCACTACGTCACTATACCCTAGCCGACCACTTGACGAAAGACAGAGAGAGAGAGAGAGAGAGAGAGAGAGAGAGAGGGAGGGAGAAAGAGAGAGAGAGAGCGCGCTGAGGAGGCGATGGACTTTGTCCCGGACATGTTGTCATTTGTCGCCGGGGGCTGGTTGGTTGCTTCGTTGGTATCCTGCTCTCTCTCGCTCTCTCCATCTCTCTCTCTCTCTCTCTCTCTCTCTCGCTTCACCATCGCCTTGGGGTGAGCAAACGACAAAGTACAAAGTGGAAAATTTGTAGCGTAGTTTCGCAAAGGATGGAACTTACGAACCAAAAGGGAAAGAGGAGGGAGAGAGAGGGGGCATGAGAGAGAGAAAGAGAGATTTATGACTTCTACAGATACGTAGATCCAAATTTCAACCCTTGCAAAAATAAAATTAACAAATGGTTGAAGCTCCAAATAAAGACCTCAAGCTCCCTGATCTGCGCATTCGACGCCCTGCAAACCCCTACCCGCCGTCTGAAATGTGCCCGGTTTCGGATCATCGGACCTCCGCCTCAACCGCTAGAGCCGTCACGCCGCCCGGCGGACTCGATTTTCAAGGAGAAATGTCGCAAATTTCCGCCTGCCTTGCGGGCTGCTAAAGCTATAGCTCAAGGTGCACTTGCCAAGTTCCAAGTGACGCACAAAAAAAAGTGAGATTATGGAGGAAAAATGGGGGAAATTCGAAAAGTGAAGATTTAGAGTAGGAGAGCGCGGCCGTCGTTGAAATTTGCACGTCTCGCTCTCTTTAATCGTAATTTTATAACTTTTTATGAATTCTATCGCTTGACTTCCGGTGCTTCCCGTCTTGAATGTTCCTACGTTTCCCAGGGCTTCCCCACCGCTTCAGCAAACAGATTGTCAAGTCACATGTCATTGACAAAATTCGGTCTTCCCCAAATTGGCAGTGATGCCTACCCGCTCACAGCTGATGCGAGCCGCTTCCTGCTGATAAGCCGCAATCATGCTTGCTTTGTTGCGGCTTGCTTCAGGGCCAAATTTAGACTCAAACACTGAGATGGGGCTAGGGGAAAGGATGACAAGTGGGCGAATTACAGGCTTGAACCCGGGCGGTCTTTGAACCTGAGATAAAGCATGAATTAGCGAAACAGCTTTCGACTTTGTTTTTGCTCTTAAACGTTGGCTAAATTTGCTAAAAACACTATTAAAACACTTTTTACTACGGAACTTAGCATTTCTGGACGCATAGGATAAAGCTGTTCGCCGGGCAGTGCGAAAAAACCGAAACTTTTTTAAAGGGACCAGCAAGGCACGAATATGGGGTTTTGGCTCTGTATTAGGGTGAAAACTGTCGAACGCAACGCATACGTGGCGCTTTTGCTCGTTTTTCCATTGCGTAAGCGATGTGGATGTCTACCGTGCGACGAAGGTGAGTGCGTCGCGTGTCGCGGCTGCGTCCGCTGTTAGTAGCTACAATTCAAATTTACGGCTTCTTATTCTGATTTTACGGATTTTTTCCACAAGGTCCCCTCATCTACTCCCCCATCCCCGAGGCGTTATCGAAATTCGGGTACTGACACCGCAGAAAAATATCATTTTTCTTCCACCGCCCTGGTGGGGCCATCGGAGGAAGGTGGGGCCATATTTTGCAAAGCACGCTATCGGGGAGTCGACCTTCGAAAATAACTCTTTAAGAGCCACTACCACCACGACGAAACACACTTTTTATGAGGCGCCGGAACGCAATCTTTGGCCGAGGGGCGGCAAGGAATTCCGAGAACTGGCCGAGTGATACATTAAAGGGATGACAGGGCAAAAACACTACTATTTCTAGAATATAAGAATACCAGGCCAAAACCGCTTCGCGGGCCTTGGGCGCTGGAATGCGGCCTTTGCATGAAAAATTTGACTTCCCGATAGCTCGGTCCTTCGACCCTTCCCCCACGCCACACGCGAGTGCAACTGGCAAGAATGAGGAAATTTGTATTTTTCCGCATTATGCAAATTAGCCCTCAGGGACCCCGAAAAATGAATAAAACCGGCTTTAACTTTGTAAACTTGTATTCTATCGAAATTCTGAGAACGCCATCGGAAACAGAAGGGTCGATTCCCCCGGGTGACGGAGAATTGAGGCGTTTTGGACACGGGAAGGCCCTCAAATCGGACCTCGAAAGTGACATCCACACACACACACACACATACACGCCAAAATTATATAAGGTAGGATTTCTGGAACAAGATGTAATAGGTCTGATGAAAATTTTGCTTTTGATTTCACGGTTCCTTAAAGTTATCATAGTTAAGTTCGTGTCAGCTGGAAAACACAGTCAATAAAAAGTTAGACCAGCAAAAAAGATTAGCAAAATTGAAAAACAGCTCTATGTTGTTGGATAGGAATTTCCGCCCGGTCTAAACGCACTGGATGTAGACTTCCCAGTCCGCTTAAAATGGCTCCAACTTGTAACAACGTAAATGCATTTTTGCAAAAATTTTAAACGATGTTGATGAAGTTATCTCGAAACTTCATGGCAATGCATTACAAATCCGAAAACCAAAAACTTCCTTCAACACCCACCAGAAAGGCGATAAGTTTTTAGATTAGGATTACGTTTTAAGGCCTGAGTATAGTAAAGCTACGTCGGGCTCCCCCCCCCCCCCTTATATAGCGTCCCAGACCCTAAAAATACGAGAATTCGATTCCCGTCGTCTCCCGGCGACCAGACCAATAAAACAGGCCAAATCGTGCGAAAGCGGAATCACAACGGGGACGAAGCCCGGCCGAGTTCTCACGAGAATTGTGTTCTGGCGTTCCGCTGGTCAATTTCAGCGGATTTCCGTTGATTACGATAGGTTGGGTAATGCTGGAGAGGTTGTTAGCGAAAGCGAGTTGCTAGGCAAAGTGTTTTGATGAAGCGGAAGTGGCAGTAGAAGGTAAGCGGAGGAGGAAAAGCTCAGAAAAATGATTCTAAAGCTAAAAATAAACTTTTAAGTTGCAAATGGTTGACTGTGCTTGTAAAGTGTAAAATGCAAAGTAATTTTCGTGATTTTTCCTATTTGTCTTAGCGAAGAAATGTTAGAAAAGTCGTGAAAAGACTACTCCATGATCGAGGCTTCCAATATACAATTCCATTATTCTATTCCATTATTCCATTAGTGCGTTTAAAAATTGATTACTAGCTTTTAACTTTCGATTTTAAGTCCCCAAAAAATCTCCTGATCAAATTCAACCCCTCAAAACACATTTCCGTTTTTTCCTCTGCTTGCAGGCCACCACAAAGCCTTCGTCTTCCTGCGTATCGTCACGTACCTCCAGTCGTCTTGAATAATTGAAGGCATCAGCGCCCAATTAATCGACTCCCCTATCCCGTGTCTGGGCCCTCAAAGCGAGTCT
The DNA here is from genome assembly GCA_038088335.1 of Mesorhabditis sp. LJ9110. Lineage (NCBI taxonomy): Eukaryota > Metazoa > Nematoda > Chromadorea > Rhabditida > Rhabditidae > Mesorhabditis > Mesorhabditis sp. LJ9110. The sequence continues at coordinate 235,118 of JBBGBA010000060.1, forward strand.
TCGCCAAAAACTAATGTCCCGTTTTGGTAATGAATTCCGGCTACTCGCCGTGGGCCACGGGGGGACGCTTCTGGCATCAGCACTCCAGGGCGGAAGTGGCGTTTCCTGGGTTTAGAAATATTTATAGAAATAGAATTTAGGCTTACTTAGTTGAAGATTGGTGGCACCGCAGTAATGGTAGGTTTTTACTAATTGGGTTTGCTTAAGCGATATAGTTTTTGATGATAAAATATGAATAAAATTAATTGCAATGAATTTTGCCTCAGGACACTAAAAAAATTACTAAAGCGCGATCTGGGTGTTGTCGCTCGCTCTGATCTTTTGCTCAGATTCCTAGATTCTTTAAATAATCTTGTTGAGGCTACCATCGTACCATTTTTATGAAATTCTCCAAGAATCTCTGCTAGTACCGCCATGGAACCGGCACTCCCTGTATTACATAAAAAAACTGGCCCAAAAAAGCCGACCCGATTCTCAAAATGTTCTGATCCCAAAGAACTTCCGCTAGCACCCCTGCCGAAACCTTTTTATCAAGCGTACATGAGGAAATCTCAAGGACCTTTGCTAGCATGCTCTCTATACGTTGTAAAAAGGCACCAAAAAAGCAAAACAAGGTATAATAACCGCAGTATAATTCTTGAAAAAGTTCTGAAGGGAACACTGAAAGGTCTCTGCTAGCATCCCTAGGTCTCGCTTTTCAACGGTCCCTCTAAATAAATCTTTTCCTTAATAACCGCTGCTAGCCCGCCTTACAACGCATTGCTCGAAGCACTTGACATTTGGCCTGCAGATGACGTCTGACCCCCAGGCCTTTCTGAGGGTTTCTAGAGCTCTGTTTGGTCGAAGATGAGGTCCCGAGAAAAAAAGGAGGACGTCCTGTCATCGACACCACTTCCCAATAATCCACTAGCGAATTAATTTAGCGTCCACCTCGAAAGGGATTTCCCGGAAAGCCCCCACGGCTGATTGCACTAGTTAAAAACGAGGGTGGCTTAGCTTGCGTGCCGACTTCATGGTTTCCTGAATGTTGGTGGAACCGAGCGTTCGGGATTTCTTATTTCAAATGCAGATTTGATTCTTGTTTTATGGCATCTGATTTGTCAGAAATCTTACAAAAAGTGCGTATGGGCCCACGAATTGTAAGAAATCTAGATAAATTGATCTAAAACCAAAATTGTCGATTTTATAAGTCCAAACGGAGCCTCGGGGCTTTGTCAAAATTGTAGTGGTGGCAAGCTAGCAGGTAAATTACGGAGTCTTGTACGCTTAGTTTTTCTCCCGAACTCTCTCTCTCTCTCTCTCTCTCTCTCTCTCTCCCTCCCTCCATAGCTCTGAATCACAGTCTGTCCCATGATCCTTTGATCATAATATTCTGTAGGGCTATCGAGATATTCCTTAGTAATCCATGATAGCCTCTGCTAGCTCGCCTCCTGCATGCGGTCGAAGAAAGCGTTGCGCAATGTCGAAACCTGCAAAATGCTGATGAGCACGACCATGATCATGAGCTGCTTTTCCCTTTTTCGCAATTTTCCGTGCGCGGCCCTCCGAATCCCGCTTTTCGATGGTCACCTCTCAAAGAATTCGTGGTATTTTTTCACTTGCCCCCAGGCGGGCTATGATGGATCCCCCAAATGAAACGTGCCGATTCGGATGGCCTGGAGGCAAAATTCCGCCCATTCAAATTCCATCCCAAAAGGCCGAAAAAGCGATCGGATGGGTGATGGATTAGACCCAAGGATGTCCACCCCGCCCCTGGCCTCATTTCTCGGCTTCTGAATATCCAATTTTTGGGCTCAAGCTTCAATGGCGACCGCAATTCAAAGGCCAGCCAGCGTTTTCAATGTATTGCTCTTGTTGTTTGATAGTCAAATGATTTATGGTGGTTCGGTTCGTGAGGTGATGTGGTTGATGATTTTTGCTCCTAAAGTTGGTTGTGAATAAAGTTTTTTGATGGTCAGGGAGGGCGAGAAAAAGAGAGGGAGAGAGAGAGAGAGAGAGAGAGAGAGAGAGAGAGAGAGAGAATAGAGAGGGTAAGGGGGGAAAGAGAGAGAAATAGAGAGAAAAAAGAGACGGAAAGAGAGCAAGAAAGAGAGAGCGCGAGGTCAAGAGAGAGATGAAGTACGAGAAAGAAGCGAGAGATAGCGAGAGAAAGAGAGAGAGAAAGAGATAGCGTTTGAAGGGGTATTTTTGTCTAGATCCCAATTTTTGTGACTTCTGCGACAGCCGTCGTTGATTAACTTTAATATCACAATTTTTGTGGTATTATTTACTTGGGCAGCTCCCGCTGGCTTCCTCTCAACACCCAAACCATCATCATCATCATCATCATGAGCAGTCACCCCCTTCCTCTGATCCCGAAAAAAACATTGGGCATCCAATTTCCCTCGCCAATCCCCCCGCTACCCTCATCAAATGCACAGATATATGGGGGGCAAATGAGAAGCTACTCTTTTCCTCTCACACACACCCACACACTAACGGACAGAAAGCTGGCTGACACACACACGCCATTTCCCCCTACCACAGAACCCACCACCAACCCACTCATTTCGGATTCAGTTTGACGCTGTTGGGGGGGGGGAGAAGGAGGAGGATGAGATGGCTTCCTCATCTTCATCCCGCACCACAGCAACGGAACACTGATTTTTGAGGTTTAAAAGGGCTGGAGACTCCTCAAAAGTAAACAGCCCAAGCAGCTGGCAAAATCACGGATTGATTTTCCAAACGACTCTTTCTTTCGCGCTCTCTCCGTCTCTCTCTCACTCACTCGCTCTCCCGCCCAAAGCCCACCAAATTTCGACAATTTCTTTATTACTCTGTATGTTAATATAATTTCTATTTTTGCAATTGACTCGCAGCTTCTACTTACTAGGTTTAAAACGCCGCTCTAAAAGGACGGGTTTTTCCATTCCCTAAACTATCACATCTGGCTGCGGCCCGTGTCCCATAAAATCCTAGCCGCAGCCCCGAGATTTTACGAGAATCTCCACGACCACCGACATCTAAAAAATGTCAATCGCCCAGGTGCCGGAGGAGCCGTTCCTGGCTTTCACTAGGATGTTCCCAGGGCCCAGGAAGCTTCGCAAAGTGTTCCCAGATTTGTGAATGAGCGAGAGAGAAGAGAGAGAGAGAAAGAGAGAGAGAGAGAGAGAGAGAGAGAGAGAGAGAGAGAGTATATTTTCTGAACTTTTTCGAAGCCCTGAACTCAATTTTTTTATTCTTCCGACTTCCACCATCACCTTTCCTTTCCACATTTTCCTTCCAAATCTCAACAAAAGCACCTGCCTGTAGGCGTGTTCCATACAATATTTTTTTTGAGTAACCGAAAAACGAAAAGCTCGAAAGTTGTCTCGCGACTTTTCTGCTGATCACACAAGCTCCGGCTCCAAAAATGCTGAAAACACAGTTTGGGTTCTTGACACCACTTTTTGCGCTTTTCAGAGTTCTCTGACTTGCCGGTCCCTTTAGTCACGCCAGTACCCAAATTCCCCTCCCCCTAGTTGATCCCATCCCAGAAATGAATCCTTCCTCGCCGGGCCGTTCAGCCATTCAATTCGCCGTCTTCCCGTTTTAGCTCTCAATTTCCCGGCCACAGCAAATTCCCGGGGCTCAAAAAGTGCATCACATATTCTGGGGGCCGACCACATCGCGCTCCTGCCGATGGGGGAGCATCAGAAAACTCGATTTTACGGTCGATCGTGGTGATGTGGTAGTGCAGTCTAGGAATAGAAAGTTGCGTATCGAGTTTCTCGGAATCTAGCTGCATCATCTTTCATCCGGAAACGTCTTTTGGTGGAATTTGCAGTGCTTTGCACGGAAACCATTATTTTTGGCGGGTGAACCTTTTTTGAGGTTTTTCAACGTTTTGAGCTTTTCGTCTCATTTGGAGTGCGGCGGAGTGCAACGAGCACAAGATGCTGCTCATTACGCGTGGAGAAACGTGTCGGAACGCCCTTTAGTCGCAAGGAGCCGGGAAATCTGAGGTTTTTAGCATCAGGTGGCGGGTTGGAACCCGAGAAACTGCATGATTAGCATCATGCTCCGCTTGACTAATGCTTTTGCGATCAGATTGGCTGTCTCGGGAGTGCGAGCTCGGACCTGGCCCAGCTTCGTTCTACCTCTTTGCCTCGCAAAGGACCTCACTGGGTCTCTCTCTCTCCCGCCTTTTCTCTCTCCTCGATGTGCTCAAAAATAAGCTTCCACACCCCTTTAATCCAAACCCTGTTGCTCTTCTGGCATTGTGTTGCATACACCCCACTACCCTGATTTCCCGGAATACGATGTAACGGAACCGAACGTCTCGACTCCTCCTTTGCATTTTTTGCTCCTTGCCTCGGCCTGACTAATCTGAATGTATCAGATGAACTCGGCTATTCCTTCCGGGGGCATTCCGGAGGAGGACCCTTCAGAACACCCAACCAGAGTTGGAAAGGAGATAATTGGGATGGGCCTCACTCTCTATCTTGCTCGCTCTCCCGCTCTCTTTCACTATCTCTCTGACTCGCTCTCTGTCTCTCACTCGGTCACTCGCCCTCCTTCGAGCTTTTCCTCATTTTTCCCGCTGAACACGGCATCATCATCACCTCCCCGAAGCCATTCTCACCCTCGTTTCCGGGAGACGAGGATGATGGGTCGACGGCACTTTAGCCGTCCTTTGAGCTTCATATTTTCAGGAGGGCAGCAGATCATAGTTTGGCGCCTCTGCCTGAATCCATGCTCTTTCTTAGAGCACAAGCTCGCAAACATTTCTCAAGCTCCATACATTTACACCTGCACTTTCTAAAAAAAATCATGTTTTCGGGGCTGTCAAACCAATTCGTTTGGACAGGCTCGTGTTTTGGAGCTGCTGACCGGTCGTTCCAGATTTTATCGTGTGAGCGTAGAGCGATTTTTGTTCTCGAATGTTGAGTCAGCGTCTGTGTTTTTTGTCATTTTCATAATCGTGAAATTCATAACTTTTCCCAGTCTACAGTTTTTACGTTTAGAGAGAGGGAGAAAGGAGAAAAAGAGAGAAAGAGAAAGAGCGAGGGAGAGAGTGAGAAAGAGTGAGAGAGAGTGAGAGCGAGTGAGAGAGGGAAATAGGGAGAGAGCGAGAGACAGATAGAGCAAATTTCCCCAGGTTTTCCCGACCTTTTTGGCGCCTCAAAGACTAGCACCCTTACCTGACTCACTTGTTGTCAGGCTCAACGTTTTTGCCGGTAATTACGAGGGTGCTCGACGTGTGAAGCAGAAGCCGTTAGGTCGCCTACACCCCCGGGGCAGCACTTAGTATCCTAGCAGTCCGGTGATTTAGGATTCCGATGCTAGAATCGAGCCCGGGAATTCAGCAGCAGTTCTCTGAATTTCCAGGATTTTCAGAAATTCCGGGCGCTTCTGCCCTTTTGCGAAGTTAAACAAGCTTTTCCCGCAGTCAAGTGGTGGCCGATTCGGTCAGGCGCTTGGATTCAGGGGTTCTATTTTTGTCGCAGGTGGCGTCAGGGTTTTGGTTTTCCGGTTTTTAAGCCTTAAGCTGGTTTTTGCAACTCTTGAGTTATATTCCGACGTAATCGATGGAAGCTGATCGAAACTGACCTTTTTAAGCTCTTTAAGCCGTTTTGAAAGTTTTTCTAACGATTTCAAGCGACTTTGAAATTGTTACTCTTGTTTTTAAAATTGCCTAAGCGCGCTGAGAAAATTTTGCAGACCTATCCTAGCCTACAAAACGTTATTCCAAATTCCGGAAATTATCCTGGGCATCTTGTAAAACACCCAACACAAGGTTTTGCCTGACAGAAAAATAGGCTGTTTTTCGGCGTCTACGTCCAGAAGAACACCCAGTTTTGCACCCGTTTTTCGACCCAGACACCCCCTTCAAACTCTTTCAAATCCACCTGGGCGCGCAAATCGAATTTCCCCCTCCTTCGGTTGACCTGACTGGGGTGGGTGGGAGGGCCCGGATTCGGAATTCGGTTTTCCGGTCGTCCAAAGCACAACTTAGGTTGATTCAGATTTGTTTTATTGCTCTGTACTTAGCAGTGATTTTTTATTCTGTTTACTGCTCTTGGCTAGCCAGCAAATGTTCCCCCAAAAAACATCTCCCATCAATCAAAACAGCACCCTTCTTTGCAGTGACAGTTGTTCGGGGTTGTAGAGGGGAAGGAAGTTCATGGGAGTTCGAGTTCCATCGACGAAGTTTTTGGGGGTTGATGACCTGAAATAGCTTGTTTTTTCTAATTACTATTTATCTGCCTGTCTAGAATTATCTCACTATCTCTCTCAAAATTTCCTATTTTTGCCAATGTCGAAACGCTTTAATTTCGACACCCCAAATAAATGCCGATACTGAATATGTATAGTAGGCATAAAAAATGCCGACATTACAAATACCGACAAGCTAGTGACGACCAACAAGAGCTTGGAATTTTGGTTTGTCGGCATTCTCGCGTTTTGGCTTTTTCTGTGCTTTGGTATTTTAAGTAAAAAGTTTATTGTTGTAGGCATTTATCTGTCGGCATTTTAGCTTGTCAGCGATTCCTCGAGTCTGCTGCCGGTATTCCTCGAGTCGGCTTCGTGCGTATCTGTCGATGTCAAGTCGTAGGCAAGGATAGATTCGTGCATACTATTGCTATGCAGAAGGATTCTATTTCTCGCTCTCTCTCTCTCGCTCTCTCTCACTTTCTTTCTCTCTCTGGCTATTGCTCTCTCTCTCTCTCTCTCCCCTTTGCTACCCTCTCACTATTCGTCACTATTTTTTCCAAAGAACGTCCAAAAAAGGAGGTGCCCTTTAGCCGTTCGGCAGTTCTAACCTTCTTGTGCCGGTCGTTTACTATTATGGGCTATTTTCAAGAAGCGCATCCCGTCAGGACAGCAGCCTCTCTACGAGCCACCGCCTCTATTGTTTTCAGTAGTACCGGGTTGGCCTAGTACTTATTTCCTTATGCATCACCCTATATTGAGCTGCAGCACGTGGGTGGCCTCGTCATTTGCAGCTGTAATCAGTGGTAGTTTGGAGTACCTTCTAGCCACTTCCAGAAAACGCTTTGCCCTTATTAATGAATCAATTGCCCCAAAATGCTTTGGGTGCCCCGTTGGGATTTTGTTTTCTTGATGTGTGCGCCGGCCCGCGACACAAAATTTCATCAAATGCCGAAATTTCAAAATGGGAAATTGATAGAAACATCTTTCGAAAAGCAGAAAAGTTCCAAGATATTGCGAGGTCGGCATTTTGAAACTTCGACATTTGCAAAATTTTGACATGCTGAATTTCGAAATTATCATAGAAAATCAGCCTCTTCTATTGACCTTGCAAATAAAGCGGACGTGGTGTTTCTTAAAAATTCCCAAATTGTGCCTGCTAGCTTGCTTTAAGCTGAAACTGGTCGTTAAGTGACCTTCAAGGAAAAATCCAAATTATTCAAGTTCGAAAATTAAACGAGCTTACCAGTCTTGCCTTTCCATTTTTATCTCCATTACCATGGGGTAAAAAACCGCAAAGAATCTCTCTGCCCCCCATTGCTACCGTAGTCAAAAAATATGAAAAAGCTCGAAATCTCTGAAAAAATAGAAAAAGTCGAAAGATGCTATTTCCCGAATTTTCTGTTTTTATGTTCCAAATCCCAGACAGCGAAATGCCGCCCGGTTTACAAACCTTTCGTCTTTTTTGGTAATTCTAGCCATTGTTTTTATGCCGTCCATTCATTCGGGCTTTTCCAGTAGGGGTCCTTCCGGGTTCGGCCCTTTATTCCGCTCTTTAACAAAACTGAAGCCTTCACCCGTCAGCCCCCTGGCATCCTCTGTTTTTGCACTTTTAAGGGCCAGCGTCCCCTTATCGTCGTCTAAGGCCGTGTAAGGGCCAGAACGACGTAGAAGGCAAGTGAAATTCAGCCATCCGGAGCAGTCTGCGAAAATTCTGGAAATTCCCCCCGACTTTCCGACAAGTGCAAGCAAATTAGCTTACCGCTTCCAAAAGTTAAGTGCTAATTATATGGCCAGCCTGGGAAATTGTGTCTGTTTTGCACGAAAAGGGAGACTTACGTCTGGTTACGGTCTCTGCCCAGTGCAATATCGAAACTCCTATTTTTATAGTAATGGCGTTAGGATTGGCAGGAATGAGGACATTTTAGGAGGGGTGGTTTTTCTTCCCTGATCCGTTTTCTTCATTTTTCGCCCTAAAGGGATGGTGCGGGGAATTGTCACTATCTTTGGTACCTCTCACTGTCAGCCTTGTTTTTATAAACTTTAACGAAATTCGGACGAGTCCTCCCATATTCCCCTTTCCAACGTTCCCCGGCCCGAAAAACTCGCCTTTTCCTGACGTCGGGCCCTTTTTCCGGATCTTCATTTCCTTATTTCCTTCTTCCTGTGTCTATCTTCAGACCTCTGATGTCTGGGGCTCATGAATTTTTCTCAAAAATTTGTGGCCATTAGCCGGAAGGGGGGCTGGGTGAGCTAGGGATCCCACATCAAAAAATGGCCAAAGTTTGCTAAGTGGTGCGAAAATGTGTGCGTTTTCAATACCCGGAAAATTCCGGAAAATTCTGACAGAACTGGGTAAAAACCGGCTCGAATTTCTGAGGTCTGGCCGGGTAGCTTCAGGAAAAATGGAGGGTTTATTTGTCCGATGGTTACAGTAAAAGGAACCAACTTATCGGCTTTCTCTCTGTCGGGATTATATATGGAATTCCTTCAAAACTTCACCTCGAGGCCTTCCACAAAAAGTCAAAAACATTTTCAATTCAGTCCAGAGTACACCTATCGACACAACACGTAACACAGCTTTTTCAAAAAGTACTCTAGCTAACTTCACCACTTTCAATGGCCGAGGGTCAATTGACTAAAGCCCAATTGAATTTCTCAACCGCGCCGTTCCCCGTATATTCCGATTAATCATGCATTTGGGGTGTGTTTAGCCTATTTTCCACATCGCTACATCTCCCCCGGCTCCGACCGCACCAACCAACCCAAATATCATCCGGTATTCAATTCAGCCGCCCATCCCCGTCTTCCTTTCAGGAATTTGATGATGTTGATGAATTACAGGGACCGCAATTCTAAAGAAAATGGCCGCAATGCAGAAATTAGAATCCAAAAATCATTTGGATCCGGCTGCTCAGTGATCGTCAGGTTTTCGAGGGCCTTAGGAGTGTAGCGTCGTTCCCTAACGAAGTAGGAATCGTTCTCACATATACACAAGATCTGGAATTTTTTTTGATGTTTTGCAAAAATGGATTACGCAAAATAGTAGCCTACCGTATCCGTGAGTTTCTAGATTTCTTTTCTTTCTAGATTTTGAGATGTCACTTTTTAAATTCTGGCTTTTATTTCTGTAATTTACATAATTTCCTGGTTTTTTTACTGCTTATGTCTTTCTCTCGCTTCTATCGCTGACTCTCACCCTCTCATTGTTCTCACGCATCTCTTCTCTTTTGCGTTCTTGCTTTCATTCCCTAACTCACTCTTGCTCTCGTTGTCGTTCCGATCCAACTCTTTCTGGCTCTCCCTAGCTCTCTCTCGCTATCTCTTTCCCTATCGCTCTCTCTCTCCCTCTCTCGATCTTCCCCCGAGCTTCCAGCTATTCCCGGAAAAGATGATCAAATATTCGTGTGCGAGCTAATCAGTCTCCTCTCCACATTCCACACCATCAACTGGAAAGGGGTCTCCCTTCCGTCCCTCATTTGGCCCCCTAACACCCAACCCACAAATGAGGCCAATCGCTCCCCCTCTTGGATTCCTGAGGAAGGAAATGGAACCCTGCTCCCACTCTCCAGAATATCTGCTTCTACTTCTTGTGGCACCGAGTGCTCTAGGAGCTCATTTCCAGATTGAGCCCGGTGTAGCGGAACTCATGATGATCTGGAACGGGCTTGAAAGATTGAGATCGAGTCGCAGGAGCTTCAACTTCTAAGGGGAGCGTGATATCATGGGAATCATGTCGTGTAATGCATTAGTTTGACATCGTACTTATCTACATAAGAACTTTAAAGCGAACGTGACAGCACGCCACCTTAGCAAAAATCCAATCAAAGCTATTTTCTCGGTGTATTTTCGTACTCTATTCCGCTTACCCACTTTTCCTCCTGAAATGATCTCTGCTAGCTACCTCGCACAATTTCATTTTTTTGGTTCTTCGTCGTTTATGGATTTCTAAACGTACCGGTTTCCTTAAACAGTGTTCTTTGATCAACATTATAAACTTATTCTCGAACCTCCTGGAAGCCTCCTTTTTTTCTCCACACAGTCAGTTTGTTCTCCCCTTCCCCAACGAAGCCAATCGACTCCAAGCCCCTACCGGAAATTGGGCCGCCGGGGAAATGTTTTCCTGATTTCCGCTCTACATCCCACTTCCGGGGGGATGATGGCCATATCGACTCAAAATCGAGAAGTTCCTAATTTTGTTGCGTTCGCTCCCTTTCTCTCTTTCCGCCTCTCGTCCTTTATCTTGTGCTCGCTCGGCTGGTGCTCCTCTTTAAATCACCGGTGGGTGGCCGTATTTTCCCAGGCCTCTCTGCTAGTTCGCCTCTGCTCTACAACTTTATTCTGTCTTAGAAGCCACTTTAAGACGTTTTTTTTATTGTACAGTAGAAAAGCGCTACCCCCGGGGCTGGGTCCTATCCAAATCAAGCCAATTTCCTCACCGGGATGCTTTTTATGTCATCGGAAAACCGAGGACTACTTCTTCTGCAAAGTGCTTCCCGGGATTTCCGGGTCCTGCGGACCTAAAAATTTACTGGCTAGAAAAGTTTTCAATTCTAGGTTTTCCAAGACAAGGGGAGGGCGAGAGAAAGAAAGGCAGCGGGAGAAAGATAGCGGAGAGCAGCAAGTCGATAGTATTTTTTGAGAGCAAGACACACAGAAAAACTAAATTAACCTGGGATACCTACTGCAATGAGTTCACGTATTCTTTCCTGGGATTGGCCTTTTTCGGATCGTGAAAGAACTTTCAAAATTCTCACGTAATTTCCAGCATGTTCGCAAATTCACGTCAACGTATTCGAATTCTGATGCCTATATGAATGCGTATTAGCACTACCTCAAACTTGTATAATAACAATGACTCGTTCGTTGCTTTTCGGTTCCCCATTTTTACCGAAATAATGCCGACTCCTCACAAATTCCGCAGTCTTGAGGCTTGCAAATTGAACTTCTTTTTGGGCATCACATCTCATGCTCTCTCTCTCTCTCTCTCTCTCTCTCTCTCTCTCTCTCTTCGTCTTTCATTATCTTCAATGCCTCTGCACACAAAAAATATATCACTTCCATTTTCAGGTATCTCCATCAACCACTGGAGTAGCCCGATCAACCCACACAGGTGAATCCGGAATGCAATTATGTTAATCTTGGAGGAGCTGGAGCTAGAGGGCGACAGAGAAAGAGAGAGAGAGATGCCCCGAGGCACAAACTGGATCCACCTCCGGCTCCTCGGGTCCATTCAGGGGCCACGGTGGGCCTCCTGAATTGGATTCCGGCTAAAAATATAGCTGTGGTTGGGGGAAGGAGAAAGAGGCTCGTGCTAGCGAGCAGCATTAGCATTTAGTTGGTAGTTGTAGTAAGTTTACCCAATTTTTCGTATATAATTCTGGTTTAAGGTATGGCTTGAGAGCATCAACTTGGGCATTTTTTGCATTTTTTCCACGCGTTAGCGTCGGCTTCAGCTTAATTGTGTGCTATTTTCAGGGGTATTTTTGTACAGTATTCTCTAGTCTTTATCTTTTCTCCAATTCCTGTCAAAGCTGCAAATTGGCAGGAATTAGCCGGTTCTTTGCCCCATTCCGGTCCGGTGGAAAACAATTTGAACGAGCCGCCGGCAAACAAATGACCCCGCGCGCCCTAGAAAGATGCTTATGCTAGAAAACAGAGGCTAGGGTGAATGATGCAGCCGCATGACCTCGATAGGGTTCAGGAAAGCAAGTTGTGGTTTTAAAGGGGATGGGACAGGGTTTGGAACTCTTAAAAGCCAGTGTCACGGCTCCTTTAAAGCGTGTGGTCATATTGTGAGGGATGGAGAAAGAACGTGAGAGCGCTAGAGAGAGCGCTAGAGAGAGAGAGAGCGGTTGAGAGATAGCGACAGGAAGCGAGAGAGTGAGAGAGATAGAGGAGTATGGGAGAGACTGTCCGATTCCCTATCTAACTGATATTTTCCGTTAGTTTCCACTGTACATCTCCAATCCGTATCTTTTCGACATCCTCCCGCTGATGGCCCCCTCGAGGCCAGCCTAGTAATGGTCTAGTGAAACGGAACTCCTGCGAAAAACAAAACAAGACCACAATTTTGTCAGCCGCTCCTGCCTTATCCTCCCGTCTGCCAGAACAGGCCATCTGTGGCCTCCCACCCACCCGCCCCGGGGGTTCTTATGGCCAAAACAAGAAATTTCGCTGAATGGCTAAAACGGATTTTGGGGGTGGCATCGGGTGTGGCAACTGGTCGAGAAGCTCCTATGTACGTTTAGGTAGCTTTTAAAACCAAGGTTTGGAAATTTGGGGGTTAAAAGCTTGGTTTCTCTCTCTCTCCCTCTCTCCCGCTGTCTCTGTCTGTCTCTCGCTCGCCTCGCTCTCTCTCTCTCTCTCTCTCTCTCTCTCTCTCTCTCTCTCGCTCTCGCTTTCTCTCTCGATTTTTGTCCATCCTACGACTAGTACGTAGTCCAAGCAGAACAAAATTTAGCCGTGAGAACTTTAGCAAAACACTGATTTTGACACGCCAACAACGTGCCAAAACCAAAGTTTCAAAAGGTCTGAGTGAAATTGGCGGGTTCCCAAACACTGGTCCCGGAGAATCGCATTAACAACATGATCTTAGCCTTTTTTCGAACGTGCTAATTTTCATAAATTTGAAGGAGACTAATTAAGATTCACAGGTTCAAAATTGCTGAAAAATGAACGAAATACCAATGATTAATTTAACAACCAAGAAAAACGTGTCAGAAGCGAAAGGCTCGATTTAAATTTTTTTGATTTTGTTTAAGAATTTTAAGATTGATTTAATTTAATTGTTCGGTTTAATTTTATTTAAGTTGTTTTTGTCTTAGTAAAACTTTCGTTAATAAAAATCCTCGTCGTCTAGATTTTTACCTTTAACTTGAAGGGATAAACGGTTCTTGTTCGTTAGCCGGGGAAGGGGATAGCGAAAGGGGTTTATTCTCCCCGCCCCCCCCCGCCCCGCTAACGATCCAGAACCGAAATACAAAACTGTCCTGAAACGTCGTAAAACAGTGTAAAACCTAGATTCTGGTAAATTCTGCCAAAAATCCTGAGATCCGGAGATCCTGATCATTTCTCCATTTTCGAGGCGTTCACATGTTTACATCACTTTGCCTGATGGCTTCCCATACATTTTCGAGCAATTTATGCAATGCCACCTCTCCAGCGTCTTCAAAGGGCTTCCTCCCGGATTTGTCCCCGATTCCCATTTTTTTGAGCCGCAGCATTGTCGGATTTTTGGTTTCTTATTAGCTCATCTCGGGGCTACGAACTACAGAAAACCCATCAAGAAGCCCATTTGAATGGCCGGATTTAGGCGCGAGATTCATTCAGCAAATTAGTACTTTTGCCGGCGATTCATCTCAGTGAAAGGAACGGTTTTACATTTTTTTCATGTCCAGACAATTTGGTAGTCGACATTAGTAGCCCAACGAAATCTGGTTTTTAAATCAACTGGGAACCGGTACTTTAAATTTTGCTGCTTTTCCATTATCGGGGGAGGGGTGGCGTTTTTCGGGGAGAACTATTTTTTTGGATAGTTCGGAAGTGCCTAGCAACGTAATAGGAACTTTTAATGGTGTTTTTACTGAATTTTGCTATAATTCCCGGTTCCTGCAAAAGATCCAAAATCCGAAATTTTTAAAGAGCAGCTTGTTTTTTTGTTTTATTTAATAATAAATTTTTTGACGTTTTTGGGTGTATTAAAAGCAAAAGAAGGAAAAGAACTTTCTGAAGTTTTATTAAAAAATATCTACTATCTACGACGCCGATAAAGCTAAAGAACCCGAACGTCGGAATACGTAATTTGACAATTATCATTTTTTCGAAACGGGCAAGCCAGCAGGGATCCTTGGCCAAATTCTGTAGTTCTGATCAACCAAGTTGCTCTCCTTGATACCCACGCCGTAATTATTAATGGAAAATATACCCTCGGAAAATTAAAAACAACACTTTTTCTCAAATAGCACCTGTCGGCCAGATCTCAGCCTTCAAAGCTTATTTTCCTCACGATTTCTACGAACCGATCAAAATCCGATGGTTTGGATTTTGCTCCCCTTCGTTCCGATCCGGACTGATACAAAATACGGCCACAATCCCTCGGGGATCCGATAAATTCCATATTTTCATACTTTTGTTTTCCGCGATTTTGATGTGGCCAAAGAACCGTTAATTATTTGGCACCAGGCAGCGCCTATGAATGTGATTTTGGGTAAAATTGAATAATTGTCGAATGGGTGGTGGATTGTCTGGGGGGAATTAGCTTAGAACTTTAATTCAGTCATCCGTATTTTGGATAAGGATCCCGAGGGCTTAGGTTTTTAGGTTTTGCTTCGTGCGAACAAGGAAAAGTGTTATTTTTTTTTTGTTTAGTTTAGTGGTGTTTTGATGTAAATTTTGATTTAATATGAATTTCGACTTCCGAAATTTCTGAAATTTTGAAATCAAATTTAGATATTCCGCGATTATGACTTTTTGAAATTTGCCATAATTGATACTTCGACATTTTTATGTCGACACTATACTATTTCGACATCATGACTTTCGACATTATGATTTTGGACATTTTTTCGCAAATTTCCCTCTAAAATTTGTCGATTTTTAATGCTTTATTAGACTACAGCCACACTTTAGACTTTAGCCTAACTTTACCAAAGCTTTGCTCCATCATTCCGCCCGAAAAAGCGGCTTTTTGTGCTCGAGCGATTGGCCGCCCGAGTTATTCTTGCATAAAAAGTGACGAAACTAATTTAGGAGCCCCGGATGGGAGGCGGAACGAGGTAAAAAACGTTCGCGTTTTCTGCAGAACTTCTTAAGGGTCGGAGAACGTGTTCTATGCTTTTAGAAACTTGACGGCAAGCTAGCAGAGGCCATTGGAGAAGCTTTCTAATTTTTCAGAATCGTCTCGATTAATTAATTAATACATTTTCGCCCGATTCTGCTTTGACCGGACTATATTCCTAGTTGATCCCTGGGTCCATTCCGTGCTTCAGGGTAGGTAGGAATTCCAGGAAAACAAAGCCCTACCCCTCGTTTGATACCTAATTCTTTGCAAACGATTCTCCACCGTTTCCCGAGCCCTTTAAGCCCTCCTCTTCCTCGCCTCTGGAGGTTCCTCATTTCGATTCAATTCGCCCCTGCAAGAACTGGAGGGCCTCCCTTGCATCTCGGGTGTTTGCCTGGAGCGAACCCCCGATTCTTGAACTTCATTTGAGCCGGATCTCCTCGAAACGAACGGCATTGAGCTGCTGCTCCAACCAATGCTCGAAAAGTGCGTTTTAGAAAGTGATCTCTAGTTTGGTTCGACACTAAGGTACGCCACTCAGAATCAAGTCGTCCAAAATTTCCCCTAGTCATCTCTGCTAGCGCTCGGCAGCCCGACACTGTCTGGTTATCTTCCGGTGTCAAAACTTCCCAAATTCTCTCTACTAAACCGCCTTTCATACCCTAAAATCCTCCATGCCTCGACTGCTCGATGAACCCTCAGTTTTTCCGCAAAATTCCAGTGTATTTTTAGCAAAAATAGTGCAGAAATTCGGGGGATAATTGACTACGGGCCATTAAAATATTTCCCCTAAACGTCCCTCAAAAAACGTTCATCGCCGCGGGGGGCCTCATTTCCGCCAAAAAATTCGGCGATGGGACCCAAGCCAGGGACCAGGAGATAAATTATGTGTGTGTCGCTTCCCCCTTTCTATTCCGCTCCATTCCCATCCACATTCGATGATGAGGCAGAGTATCCATGAGAAAAGAGGGGACCGAGGCCAAAATAGAGACTTCCGCTTCGACCGTTTAAAGGCTATGGGCCCGGTCCTCCTGCTCTGGCTGCTAATGCTAATTCCATTTTACGTGAATTTTCGGGACATTCCTGCGGGGTATGAGGTCGTTGGAAAGTGCATTTGAGGTCAGGAGTTCGGCCTCCAATGATCGTTTCGTTGTTTATGAGGCTAAATGGGGGGCTGGCAGCCCGGGTACTGCTTTTAAAGGAACTGTGCAGCGGGAGACGGGCTTTGAAAGAGAACGGAACCTCATAGAAACCCTCAAATTCATCCAAAAATTGCCTAAAAAGTTGGTAAATGCCTAGTAAATCTCCAAAACGAACACTGGATGGTGAAAAAGCGATAGACCCGGAAACCAGCGGATATATTTTACTACTCAATTTCGGTTTTTAACGTATTTGTCCAAAAATTTGGAGTACAAGCTGATACTCCATTGATAACAAAAAGTACTTCCTGCCCTATTCCTCTGGTTTCCTAACGTTTTTTGTTGCCGGGCGTACTCTTCAAAAACGGGTGGGTGGAATGGGGAACGAGGAGCTGATTACCCTCATTCAAATGTGGCTTTAGCGGGGAGGACACCTCTAAAGATGTGCCCTTACTAGGCCAGGCATAGACTTGCATACACACATCAATGAACTGTTTGCGAACAAAACGTCATTTTTACCTTTTTATTACTCGGAAGCGTGCCACTTTTCCAGATTTAGCGCCTTAACAGGCCAAATAAGCCAAATTTGTTCCGCAGCTTTTCGGAAGTCAACATTTCCTGGCTGGAAAGTTGTTTTGTCTAGAGGGATGTCTGGAAAATGAGAAAACATTATTCTGGTTCGGGCGATATTCATAAAAACATTGGACTTTGCGTAAAGCCTAGACTTGGCTTAGGCTTTGGCTTGGCATAAGATTCACTTGAGCCTGGCTTAGGCTTCGCACTTGATTGGCTGTGGATTGGCTTAAGCTTAAGTTTAGGCTTGGCTTAGGTTTATTCAGAATGGATCTTTGTACCAGATTTTAGAAGTAGAGTAAAAAAACTTTACTGCCAATTCTTACTATTAATGAGCTACAGGGTGGCCCGAAAGAGTGGTGACCGCAGCTTGCACACAGAATTTCTCTATTCCCTTATGGGTTTGGGCAAGGCGGGGTTATGGATTCTGTTTCCTATAGATGTTGGCTAAATTTGAGCATACACTCAGCGCACAACGCAGTCTAGCTTTTACATTAGGAATTTAATTCCATAATTGAAAGTCATGGGTTTTTTGAAATCGACAAAATCTAAAATAAATTCCTGTGGAAGAAAATACTTAACGATGCCTTTTCCATCTTTTTAACGAGCGTGCCTGACGTTTTCGGTGAAGCTCGTGGTGCAGCTATGGTTCAGAACCCTCCAACTTGGCCAAGTGACTGAGGCCCGTTATTAAGGGTTTTGACCAAACCGTTTTTGCTCGCCAAAAGAGCGACGATCCTGCAGCCCCAACCCGAACCCGCACAATTTTTTTGTGTAGCCGGTCTGAAAGGCCAAAGTGTTGGCTACTCCCGATTCAATTTTGGGTTCGCTCGCGAAAGTCTTCATCGAGTTATGAGCCAAATTCGGGCTGAGTGTCTGCGTACCAGCACCTCCGTTTTCCATCCGCTTCCGCGCCAGTTTTTCCGAGTTTGAGGCAAACAAATAAAAAAGTGGTTATACCATGTGGAAGATTATTGTTTAAGGAATATAATGTGCTAAAATGAGTTTTCCTCGATCTATAGTTTTTCAGAAAATTGAAAAAGTTTCGGTCACCCTGTAGGCTGTAATAAGTTTTCACTTGCTCAATTTTTTAACTATGAGAAATTAAGAGGGTTGAATGAATTCTTTTAATTTTCATCAACTTACTTTTATACCAAATAGACGGAAAAATCACATCGTCGCAATAAAATGATTTATAGCGCGATTATTCTGAGAAATTTCGTGGAAATCGTATATATGGAAACCACTACCCCATGCAACTTTTTATTCCGGCTATTGTCCACCCTCGAAAAAAATTCTATTCAGCTCGTTTTTCCAAAATCAAAAAAAAATTCCATCCGCCATTCATTCACGCATTCGGAATCTAGACTCCAGCCATTCCGGCTTTCAAAAATTGCGTCAAAAGCGGGGCGTCGTCACCTGGAAAGGGAGGGTTAAGCCGTTTTTGATCCCGATTCCCGGCGTCAGGCTATTTTTCTACTGGCTGAACACCGCGCAACTGTTTTGCGGCATCTGGCAGGTGGTATTGTGCCACTTGAATTCTAACATCTGTCTGGTGTACTCAACGATTCTTCTGATTCCTGAAAAGTATTTGATTTCTGCTAACAAGCAGAAATTTTGTATAGTTTCGATTGCTTTTTTTATGCAAACATCTAACGTTTCGCAAATGGTTAATGCTAGTTTTCTAACGGTTGCAAGGAATCTCTGCTAGCTAGCCTTTCCAATCCCAAAAATCAGTGTTTGCTACCCTATTTCCAGCAAGATGACTGCTTGATGCCCTCAATTCCCGGATCGACCAGAAGCCTGCTAAGGCTAAGCCCAAGCCAGAGCCTAAGCCTAAAGCCTAAGCTTAGCGTAAGCCTAAACCTGAAAGTATACGCTTAGCCCCAGCCAAAGCCTAGGTCTGGTCTATGCCTAAGCCTCAGCCAAGCCAATTCCTAATCCCAAGCCCAAGCCCAAGCCTAAGCCTAAATTCCACGAAAAATCTCTGCTAGCTTTTTCGCAAGGCCAACGTAAAATTTTATACAACTTCCGTCTCCTTTACTAACCAAAGCTCGTCGCCCTCATTCATAATCATTCCATTCTTCTTCACATATCCTCCTCCTCCTCCTCGCCTCCTTGTCCACGCCGCATAATCTAAAATCTGCCCATCAAATATGGCGCACCAGGGTGGTGAACCGCAAAACATCGTCGAATATTCTATTTTTGGGCGAGCCCCGCAAGAAAACCTAGGATCCGTTCTTATGTTATTTTTGTCATTGAGGAAAACAAATGCTAGGCATGAGGTTGGCATGTCTTTTTATTTCGTAACTTCAGCAGCAAACGGTTATAGCTTTAACAAATATCGTAAAAATCCTGAATCTCCCAACTTTTATATCGTAGACACTACAGTACTCCCAATCCACTGGCCATAGTGGCCCTCGATTTCCTCGGGGATTTTTGCGATGTCCGAAAGCGTACGGTTGCCTGATCGTTTCTTAATTCCCCGCTTACCCTTCTCGCCTAGACCCAATGCCCCACCCTAAATACAGATGTTTTCGGGAAGGTGCGGAGAAAAGTCAATCAATTTCCCGGGGAACTCCTTGGTGCGGATCCGCCAGGTATACGTACTAAAGGGCTTCCGTTTCGTCTTTTAAAAAATTCTGAATTTTGCCACCATAGATCGTCGAGCGTATTGTATTGGAAAACAATATGTGTAAATTTTTGGGAAGTGCAAGCCCAATTTTTCCCTATCTCTCTGCCCTCGTTCTCTATCGCTCACTCTCTCTGTCTCTCTCGCTCTCTCTTTCTCTCTCTCGCTCTCGCTTTTCTCGCTTTCTTTCTCGCGTCTCTCTCTCTCTCTCTCTCTCTCTCTCTCTCTCTCTCTCTCCGTTTCGCTTTGTTTTTCTAACTGGTACCAGGCCGCTCGATATCCAAACTTGTAGGCCTTTGAATTATCGAGAATTCCACGGCGCTTCTCTTGACACTGTCCAGATCCGCCACAGCTTTTTTGGCTGTATGGATGATGATATAGAAGGATGAGCCTATTATCCCCCTTTCAGTTCCTCCCCATCCCCTCATAATTCCGATGATTGTTTATATAGGATGGCAACCGGGATGCGATGCTCCCCTCATTTCCCGATAACTCGTGCCAAAAATTGCCTCATTATTATTTTCTATTTGGCACTTCCTGGCCGGAGGAAGCCACTCGTTTGTGGCTGGTCTAGGCGAGGGGATGTTATAATGAATATCACGGCGTTTTGCGCGTAGCGTACCACGGTGTAATTCGGAATATACCGGAAAAATGTCCATTTGAAGGTGACTATACTGATGTTGAGTCTTATAGATAGAGACTTTTAGATTTGATAAGCGAAGATTGGGAGAGGTAAAGAGAGGGAGAGAAAGAAAGAAAGAGAGAGAACGAGAGAGAGATAGAGACCAAGCGTTCCGTTTTCAATCTTAAATTGTTTTCCGATTTCGCTGTCTCTCTCTCGCTCTCTCACTCGCTCCCTTTCTCTCGCCCACGTTTTCCTCGCACTCTTTCGCTTCCTTGATGCTTAAAAATCTTGTTTTTTCGACTACCGTATACCGGACAGGTGTCATTTGGAGCAACATCTCGCTTTGCAAACGTTTTTGTTTTCCACCGATATTGGCCTATCACAACGGCCAGCTTAATACAAACACCTGGCGCTGCCGGTTCCTAATTCTGACAAATTTTTGATACCCTAATTCCTGTAGTTTCGTAAAATCCAATCAATTTTTCGGATGCTAGACTCTCGTTAATTCGTGTATTTTTCCAAATTTCTCTCGGTAATAATATTATTTAATAAGGAGTCCAAATTTTGTACCTAAATTTCGCAACTTTTTTCTGCTCCAACTCATCCGCGCGGCTTAACTGATTCTGATCCCATATATCCCCCCTTGGGGATGGGATGAATTTGGGATTTCCTCCATTTCTCGCTTCCCTCCTTTTCGTTCCGTTCCGCTCCACTTTACGATGCTGATTCACTATTTCCATCCCATCTTTAACGTCCTAAAACGCATAATCCAATCTGAATTTTCAAGCCTAAGCCACAGGATGAAGCCGCTGGAAGGTGGAAATTTGGAAAGAATCGACAATAATTCGAACAGCTTGAATTCCACGGCAAATTCAACGGATGTGTAAGTTGACTCCAAATTTGACTAAAAATTATCGATTTTTTTTAGACTTATCGAACTTTTTCAAACGTTCAACACCGACACGCATGATCTGGAGAATAGTTTGCTCACGATCATCTACAGTCTGTTCGCCTTTTTTGGGTAGGTTTAACAGATAATTTACATATTTGACGCCACAGGTTAATTCTAAGCTTTTTTTAGTTATTTCGGTAACTTTCGAGACCTGAAAAGTTACGTAAAAGGCAATAAGATCACTAAAATGCTGAACAAACCGTTAGAATCAAATATAACCTATTTTTCCATTGGCATTCCGAGTAAATTCTTTAGAAACTTTTGATTCCTATTTTTCTTTAGGTTGCTCGCCAACCTGCTGTTTTGTCTCGTAATTTGGCGCAACGAGAAGCTGCACACTGTCACCCATGTGCTGATGACAAATTTGGCGTTGTCGAATCTGTTATTCCTAATTTTCCATCCGTCCTACATCATTACGACGTATCTGTTGCAGCGCAGCTGGGTTTTTGGTCGGTTTTTGTCGCGATAAGTGTAGTTTGTATCATAGTTTTCTTAGA
The DNA here is from genome assembly GCA_038088335.1 of Mesorhabditis sp. LJ9110. Lineage (NCBI taxonomy): Eukaryota > Metazoa > Nematoda > Chromadorea > Rhabditida > Rhabditidae > Mesorhabditis > Mesorhabditis sp. LJ9110. The sequence continues at coordinate 256,492 of JBBGBA010000060.1, forward strand.
TCTCGTTCTCATACACAACAATCGATTCAATAGATAAAAATATTAAACATCTCCGAGTTATTTTTTGTGACTTCAAAAAAATAATTTGGAATTGGCTTACTAGCGTCCTAAAGAACTGGAACATCAGATAACTTCGAAAAATAATTTTCCATTTGTCAAATATGAGTCCATTCCCTTTCATTGGCAATTTAACCGGAAAAAATAGTCTAAAAACCGGCCGAACATGCTTGTAAAAAATCTATTTTTAAAAAATTGCCCAAAGAATTTTGTTATTAAAACCACATCTCCTAGACCTTTAATAGACTTTCTAAATTTGGTTCCTTGAGTGTTTCCATTGTTTACCACGCTACAACTGATCACCCAATGCCCCATTTGCAGGTACATTCGTGTGTAAGACATCATTTTCCATCGCCTATGTGACCTCGACAGGTGCGTTTTAGCCGCCCCGGGGGCCAACACTGTTTTTTCAGTAAGGGGGAATGTCACGAGAATACTTTCGAGTTTGTGCGGGTTGAAGGAAAACGAATTAAAGGAGAGGCTAATTGTAAAAATGGCTAAAAATGTATAGCAAGAGTAATAAAAAAATTATATGAAAATGGCAGGAAAGTCAAGACGGGTTAGGTATCAATTTTAACAATGCTTAATCTGGATTCTAAAAATTGAAGAATGGCCATAGATCTAGAACAAAGCGAAAAAGTGGCTAAATCAAACATAAAGATGACATTTGAGTACGGTTTTGTTTGTACTAATAATCAATGTCAAGCTCTTAAAAAACCCTTAAAATCAATAAAAAGACAAAAAAACACAACAGTTCGTGCTTAAAGGCAAATTTCTATCTTAAATCTTTAATAAATTCTTGATTATTTTAGGGTTACCTTAATTATATTTTTTAGCCTCGTTCTACTTCATGAGCCTGGTGGCGATCGATCGGTGGTTGGCCATATTTCGACGGAAGTATCGTTTGACGCGCTCCAACAGTATCTGCCTAGTCGGGATGGCGTGGGCCGTATCTTTCGTCGTTGCAGCACCCTATATGATTAGTGCAAAGGTACGTTGTGTGGTCGTCAAGAGTATGGACGCGAAAAACCCGAACTAGTCCGAGGCGGAAACGAGGCCAGAAAGATTTGCGTGAAAAATGCCTTTTTTTTCTCCGGTTTTTAACATGAAAAACCGCGATAATTTCCGCTTAAATTCCAAAGTTTTTGAATTTAACATTAACTAAAAAATCCTTTTATCCAATTGAACATTCAGGTCAAAGACTTCTACACGTTCGACAACATCGTCAAGGAGCACAGCCTGTCCCGAGCTCTAGGGCAACCCATCGCCCCGGAAGTCATCACTAATGAAATCACAGCAAAGGCTGTCGATATGATGAAAAATTATGAAGATCTTCTGGTCAACTTCCCCGAGAATATCACCTTCGATGTGGTCGGCAACCCTGATGATAGCCTGAGGGATGAGGGTTGTAAGTTCTTATGTGTATCGTATCTTAAAGTAGCGTTCGTAATACGTATGTAGGCATCGTTCGTAGCGTTCGGTATCCGGGACCTTAACGATTCTCTATTTTAGTAGATTTTAACGCCAACACGACGTGGTATCGGTGTACGTCTAATACGGCCAGCAATACTGTTTTGATTGTAAGTTTTAGAACTTTTTAATTGATTAACTTACCTTAACCTCACAAAATTTGTATTTTAGTGGACTGTAATCCTACAGTATGTGCTGCCGCTGTTGATTATGATCCCGACATATGGGTGAGTTTTTCTCTCTTTCTCTATCATTCTATCTAACTCCCTCTCTCCGTTTCTTTCTCGCTCTATCGCTCTCTTCTCTTTCTCTCTCTCTCTCTCTCTCTCTCTCTCTTCCTGTCTCTTTCACACGCTATCTCACTCTCAAAATAAACCCAAATTTTAGACACCTCGCCCACTTTGTCTGGAAGCGAGCACCAGTAGGCGTTCAATCTCGCGAAAAACGAGAACGAGCTCATCGTCGGCGAAGAAAATTACTTGTCACTCTCCTATCCATTGTCTTATTTTTGGTAAGGCATAGTACCCACTTTATAGTTTTTCCTAGCTGCTGGTTGCTCTGTCTGTCGACTTTGTCGGCGCGTCGGTTTATCTGTCTAATCGATTTTATGTACAACCGCTTCAATGTCCGCATGTTTGGGTGTTAAATTTTGTCTTTTTCAGATCGTTTGCTGGTTACCCCTCTTCTTCGTCAACATTTTGATGAGCTGGAAGCTGATCCGGGTGGAGATCTACACGAGGGCGTACATCTACTGCTCCATCGTGACGTTGGCCGGGGTGGTGATCACGCCGATTTTCTACTTGATCAATGATGGGTGCAGGTAACGTATTCTAGAGAGTGATATTCATTCCATTCCCCCTCTAATTTTATTCCGTTTGGTGTTAAAAATCAATAAAATTCTATTTTATACTTATTGGTTCACCGGGTTTGACTCGGAGTCATAGACATTCTAAGGTGGCAAGAACCGATGCAATTGCTCAAAAATGTTTCTTTTTTGGTATATTGGTATGTCCGTATTTTGGTCTATTTAAAAACCTAGCAAGTGAAAGCCGCGGACTTAAAAAGCTTCTTTTCAGGGAACAAGTGACACGGTTATTCTGCTGCCGAACAGTACCCGCATCGGAACGAGAACGTCAAGCGTTGATGACAACAAATCCTTATCCAGGTGAGTTCAGCAACCTCGGAAATAAAACCACGTTTTTTCTCCTCTCATTAAAGTTTTTTCCGTTTCCGGGCTTCTTGCAGCAAGCTATCTAGTTTTCATATACACATCAACCTTAACGTCATCCAAAGTAGCATGGCGGAAAGCAAAAGCGCTATTTGACTCCATATATCTCTAAAATAATTTCAAGTGTACCTTTGAAGATTTCAAATTTTCTTAAGTTCCTCGTGTGCTTCCATAAGTTCATATCAAATTTTTAATTTTACCTTTTATTTTATGGAGTGACTAACATTAAGTTCAAACTTTTTGCGGCGTGCTCCCCTTGGTTAATAGGTTTTCGAGATTTCAGAATTGTCGTGATCCTCTTGGGATTAGATTTTAGGCAAAATAACTGTCATAAATGCTAGATTTCTGCTTCAAATTCTGATTCATCATCATGCAATTAAATCTGAGATAAGCTCGATTCATCCATTTCGCCAAAAATCAAGCCTTTGATGCAAATGGCAATATTTCGCGCGCTCTCCTGGCCAGCATGACCTCTCCGGTTTTCTGTTTTGCAGAACGGTCGTGCGAGGTTGCCGCGTGGTTTCGCGAGACTGGAACGACGAATGTGCTCGTCTCCGTATCCGCCTGTACGTCTCCCGAATCGGAAAAGAAGCACCGGAACAAGGCATGGGTCATTTCGAGGAGACTTTTAAGCTGTTTGATATGGCTTTAGAGTCTTTTGAATTGTGGTGTGGTGCCTCGTAAATGATTGGAGCTTGAGAAAGAAAAAGATAGCGGGAGAAAGCGAGTGAGAGAGAGAGAGAGCGCGAGAGAGAGTGAGAGTGACGGTGAGAGAGCAAGAGAGAGAGAGAGAAAGTGTGAGTGAGAGAAAGCAAGCTTACTAACCTAAAAACCGAATGCCTAACTTTCACTGCATGTGCCCGAATAAACGTTATCGTAGTTTTTCGAAACCCTGAGTTTCGCATTAATAGAAGCTTGTAGCTGCACATTAACTAGCTTTGCCAGATATGCATATTAGCCAGGGCCACTTCTTAAAAATGTATAACTTTTGTGTTTTTTCAGGCCAACTCCATACCCCGCGAGAGTCTATGAGCGTGGCGACGACGTTTGGAGTCTCGTTGAGCCATTAGAAGACAAGAGGGACCGGTGACTTTCAGCTACGCTACACTACGCGACGCTACGGCCACGCTGCCACCAATTTATTTCGGCACACAAAAAAGTTTTCTATGCATTTTTAATGAGACTCGAAAGACGTCAAAATGTTCACACTTGGGAGGAAACGAAATTGAAATTTCTCGCCGTTTTCGGAAATGCAAAGTCAGAGAAAGGTCCGCTTGCCGGCCCTTTAAAACCCTAGATACTTTTCATTAATGCGCCCCGCTCGTAACTTGTATTTATCGAACTTTTTATGCCATTTTTATATCTGAACTGATCTCCCTGTATCGATCTCAACAGCCGTGTCCAAAGAAAATCTCGAGAAACGGGTACCCTTTTTTGCTACGTGCGTATGACGGACAATTCTATTTTTGGGTTTCTATTTTTCTTTTAGTCTACTTTTCTATTTTATCTGTATTTTCCCCCATATTTTGATCTGCTTCCCCAAAGAAAATCGGGTTGTGATTTGTTGGAAAGTGTACTGGCTTGTTTTTCATGAATCAGTGCGTCTTGAAAAATGGAATTAGCAGGCTGAACCGGGACCAAAAATTATCATGCATAGTTTGGAATTTTCAAGCTGGTTACTGTAATTAGAACACATAAAGAAAACTAATTAATATCTTAAAAACCTAGCGAATTTTCCAGCTTAAGCCATGTATGTTTCTGAAGCTTTTGCAAGGACCGTACTTTAAAAAAAAATTTTAACGATAGTTTTGGCGTTAGCTAAGATAGGCAAAACTTGAAGGCGTGATAGTGTTGATAAATTTACGTTTCAAAATATTTGGATCTTCTAAAAAGTGATGCCAATTCCATTTTCCACGCTTTTTGCTTCTCCGGATACGGTATCTCTACATCGGTTAATAAAATGCTTGGAATCACTAACTGAAATTTGTAATAGCAATAGTAAGGTAGTAACAGGATCAAACGTGTATATTGAAAAAAATCAAAATTTTACACCTTTTATGAATATCACAGGGTGGGGGTAGCAGATGATTTCATTTCGCACACAGACGCAGACAGAAAACCAAAATGAGTGAGAAAAAATTTCAAGTTCGGGTTGATTTTTGAGGGGAATCTGATGGATTCGCGAATTTTGAGGGTAGAAGCAACGTTGAGCAACTATGGACAGCAAGATTTGCATAAGACAAAACTGGAGGCTTGAGATGTCAATACTTTTCGGCGGCTAGAAGTGCATATCCGTATCGAGGTATTCGGAGAGCTTGTCCTCGGGTGGTGACCGTGTGTAGCCCTGAAAAATTAGGCAATTGGGTGCGTAATTATGCAAATTAGTCAGTAAACTGCTTAACTTAGCATGGAAATTATCAAAATCCACCCAAAAACATGCAAAAAAAACAAAAATAAGCTAAAAAAATAGCACACTTCTTACCGTAATCTCTGTTTCCTACTGGCGCTTCTAAAATTCAGAAATATTTTCTGCTAGTTGTTATGCATTTTGAGCCTTTTAGAAATATTCTTATAAACCAAAAATTGACTCAAAAAAACTTAGTATACTGAGGTGATTATGTTGAGTTTTTAAAATTCTATTTTTTCAAGTACCGTAGTGTTCGAGCGCATCGTTGCGTAGTCAGGCAGTTTTTTCTAGAAAATGCCCAGGATGCAAATTTATGTTTTTCGGCCATCGCCGTGCCTAACTACTTGGATGTTACGAGGAACAACTTTCAAACGTTAAAATGACCCTTCCCCGACAAAACATACCCCATTCAAGTAGCCCTTGTCGTTGAGGTCGATCTCATCGTCCTCGTGCTCGACATCACTGTCATATCATCATCGGCCGCTGTGTACGACTTGTATCTAGTAGAAGATGGCCATCAATGCGAACACGCCGATACGCCCCATGCAGACTAAAAAAATGTTTTTTAGAATATTTCTAGGAATGAGTTATACTAGGTAGTGAAAACCCCTAAATTCCGAAAGAGCCTTTGCTAGATTGCCCCAGGATGAGCGATAGTGAGCCAGCTTTAAGAAAACTCACTTGCATACACGAAGAACATGGTGGCCATGTTGCTGAAAGGATCCCAGGCTGTGATTCCGACGATGATGGTATCTCCGACAGCTGTCGTCAGAAGCCAAGCGGCCTGCACGACGGCCTTCATCGATGGGGCGCACTATAAAAATCAAATTGTGCAGCCGTTTCGGTACGGTTTGGCATTTTTTTTTCTTCCGGTTCCGGATTTTTTATAGGTCTAGAATTGGTCTAGTAAGGTGGCAGTACGCATCTCAATAATGCTTTTAGTAAAATTTTAACCCTATGTCGAGTGCACCGCTATCTATTTAACAGATTCTAAAACCTTTTCAAATAGTAATTTTTCTGGAAAATTGGCCATGATAAAGAAAGAGCGGCCGAAAGATCAATATTCAAAAGATCAAAATCAATATGAATTTTTCTAATAAAAACTCTACAGTTGCTTGCTTAGGAACAGAAAACTTTGCTTTGAAACATTACCAGTGTCTATATTAGAAAAATTGAGGCAAATAAAGCTCTGGCTCCTCCTTACCTGCGAATAGGCAAACTCGTAGCCAGTGATGGAGAACAGAATTTCGGCTGCTGTCAGGACCACGATTTGGGGTACCTAAAAGAATTATATAAAATTTATAGTATATCAATCAATAGGAAAATTTCTTCGCGCAAAACCATCATAAATAATCTTCACTTTCTTCTGCTGTCAGGTCCCCTTTAAAAAGTCCACCAACCTGCCAGAGGATGCTGACGGAGTTGTCCTGGACGATCTGCATCGCCGGCATGTAGCCGTCATCTTGGGTGAGGGCTAGCGTTTCGTTGGTCTAAAAAAAATTTGCATTGATCGGCCACTTCCTAACTGGATGGATATAAATTTAATGGGCCTTTTTGTCCGTAGTTACCGAAAATGCGGTATCTCGCAAATGCATACCTGGCTGCTGAAGATTCCGAAGAGATACACACCGCCCTGGGAGCGGATGTAGATCGTCGCGTTGAGTGGGGTGACCTGGAAAACAAAATTGTAATCGATGGTGTTGTTTTGTTTTATTGAGACTCACTAAATCGAAATGGGCGCTGATTTCTGGAGGTAATTTCGGAAATTTTGCAACTCACATCAACATGTTCCGGTGTCGTCTTTCCGGCGTCCTTTGGTGTCGACGGCAATTTGTACAACCACCAACTGAAAATCATAAATATCACGTCGATTTGGAATATGGCAAAGTCTGTGGTAAAGTTTGCTTAACGGGGGTGGCATCAGGGTAATTAAACCTCTTAGTATAATTTGCGATGCTCTAATCAATTGTATTCATGAATTCGCGATAAAATGCCGTCGTGCCGAAAATACCCATCATCTTTTTTTCTCTCTTTATTTTAGTTGTCAGCTCATATTTTAATAAACAATTCTAATTAAGCTACGCCGCGCTACTATTAGATCAAATAGGATATTTTTTGGCTGCTGTACCCTCCCCCGTTAAGCAACCTTTTCCGCAAAATCAATAGTCCAACCTTGTCAACCCTTTTAACCTCCATTCGAAAACGCCACTTACCGCCCGGGCTTCACCGGCTTCATCGAGTACTGCGTGGCATACGTGGGCAGGTCGGGGTGGGTCGTATTTGCCGTGGGGTTACGGAAGTAGGTGAGCTGATCGTCACGATCATCTTTGCCCTGGTTGTAGTTCGATTCCCAGCTAAAACAGTGAATTCGCGTCGTTCGCGTCGCAGGTGCCGCGTCGCACTCGTAACGTGCTGCGTCGCGTGTTAACTGGGGGGTTAAAGGGATGCCGACGGCATAGTCAATCGGTTACGCGCTGGAAAGAAAGTATCTCTGCGCCTCTCCCGAGGGCGCGCTCTCTGCCTGGCTCGCCAACTTGTTGATGGGGGGGACGGCAGCTCTGGGGGGGGGCGGGCGGGTCAGGTAGGCATTGTTGAAAATGCTTGTTGATCCCCCCGTAGTGGGCGGAGGTCAACAAACATTTTCGATTCTCCCTTCCTACCCTCTATAAATAAGGCCCAGCGGAATTCTGACAGATGCGGGACCAGAAACTTACTAATAGAAATCAGTCGGTTTCCTCGGCGAGCAGGGCGGATCTTTTGGCAGCCCGGTCTTGTCGTCGGCTCGACAAACCACCATATTTTCCTGGTCGCTACCGTAGCCGTAGTCTTTCTTCATCGCCATCAGCAGGCTAAAAATGGCAATTTATTGGGTATCTCAATAAAAGAGGTCCCTCTGACACTTGGGCGTTTCGGATCGCCGAAAACATGAAAAATGGCTTTCCGGGTCGCGGAAATTGGTTACATAACTCCCGTTAATTTTTGTGCAAAGCTTTGCGCTAAATTTTTAACAAATAAGCATTATAACGTTGTTGAGAGTACTTCATAAAAAAAGCCCAAAAAAAAGCAGTTGTTGGATTTTCACCCACCCTCCGCTGAACTCTCCAGTTCCCTGTTCCGGCTTGTCCGTGTCCGCCACGCCGACCAACACGCCCAACGGTGCGACGACAGCAAAATAGATCTTTTCTTTCTTGAAATTGGTCGTCAACGAATCCGGCAGGATCTTCTAAATCTGTACGGTAAGTCTATTGTCAAAGAAACATTCATAATTTCCTTCCATTCTTACCTTGTCACAAACGTTATCGTCATCAGCGGGCGAGTACGAGAATTTGAACGTGATCGCACCGGCGGCGTGGTGGAACGTCTTCTCCCCCGAAACGTCGCCGTGCTTGGCGATGTCTTTCATCGACTAAAATATCGAATTTATACCGTCTTAAGCCATGCTGACTACCATATTGTATGACAGAGTCCTCATCGAGTCCATGTCGTCGCCCATCATGATAGTGACATTGCAGCCGGGGTTGTGCATGTTGGAGAAGCCGACGAACACCTGGCCGCTGTCGGGGAGCACGGCGAGCGTTTGCTAGAAATAAAAGTTAAATAGTCAATAATTAGAATACAATTTAGAAATTTTACTAGAGTAGCGTTTGATTTTATTTTTTTAATTTTTCCATCCTTATTTTTGATGTTATCTTTTTCTTTTTGCTAGAGTTTTCATTATTTTCCACTCCACCGAAATTCGAAAAAGGTACATTCTTCGATTTTGATCAATTTTATTTGAGCGGGGGGGGCTTAAATTAAAGGAAGAAAAATAAAAAACCAACGTTAACCCTGAGCTGCACGAAACCGGTGATCGCGAATGAGCAGGCGGCAAGGAGACCTCCAGCAACCATTTTTCGGAGTGGTCTGAAAATTCAGTGGATTTTAAAATGTAACGATCAGTGATGGAGTTAACTTAAAGGGGCAAGAAAGCCTGATTTTATTTGTTCTTAGGTCCCTTTAATACGTTTGAATCCCTTACGTAAGCTCGAAGAACTTGGACGCAATCGGGTAGACGATCACTTGGAAAATCGGGATGAAGCACAGGATCAAGACGGCGTTCAGCACTTGCACCTGGTCAGGCATGAAGAGCACGTTGCCCCACAGGCGACAGTCCATTTGGATACCTTGCTGAATTTGGAAATTCTGACGCCGCGTACCAACCTTGAATAAGCCAGACGGATCCCTGCTGATCGTAAAGAGCCCAGAACATGGGCACGGGGAGGAACATGACGAGGAGTCGGAGAAGCTGGCGGACATCGTCGACGTAGCCAAGCTGAAGAGGTTTAAGAGTGGATAAGCGAGCAATTGGAGCCGTTTAGGAGCTTTCTTAGCGGTTAGAATCTGCTGGTCTTCGTGCGTTACGTTTGAGTAGCGCTTTCACCTTCGTAAAACACCCCCTCCAACGCGCAGCGGATGCGTCCCGCCTCAGAGGCGGAAATTAAATAGCGTAATCGAACATTTCCGTCAATTTTAAGTGGCAAACTAACTAAGCGAATTCCCAGACCTTGTGACAAGCATTCTTGTTGTGACTGGTCTGCTTCAGCTGCTGGCATCGAGGGTCGGAGTCGCAGCTGTGGGTCGTCATATAGTGATCCAGCCAATGGGCCTTCGGCTCGCGGGACTTCATCTTGTTGATGCCGGCGCGCTGAAAATAACGTTGAGTAATAAGTGTACAAAACTTACCCCGATGATCTTGGCGACCTCCGAGAAGACGTTGTCGCTTGGCGGCGGTTTCTTGTACCAGAACGAGCCGAGCATGAAGAGTACTAAAAGGTCAAATCGATATTTCATTACAAAGAGGAAATTGGATTCCTAAATGATCACTGCCAGCCTGCCCAACTTGAAGTACCCACCTGTTGCGACGATCATCAGAATGGCCGGGATACCAAAAGCCAGCGGGTAGCAGGAATCTTGTCCCAGGCAGGTCATGGCTAAAATGCATGGATTTTAATGGCATTACAACAGATTGATCGACGGTATCTAGCAAAAATTTATAACCCACATCGGAAGATCGGGGAGATGAAGGTGGAAATCATAGAACCGGCGTTGATGGAGAAGTAGAACATCGAGAAGAACATGGACAGCATTCGTTCCTGGAAGAGGTGGGTTTTAGACAAAACTTTTGATTTTCCGGATCTGCTCTACCCCTAAGCTTATGCTATTAAAATTAGGAAACTCACATGTCCTTTCTCGAACTGATCAGCACCGAACGCGGCAACGCACGGCTTGATACCGCCCGTTCCGAACCCGATCATCACCATTCCGATCATGTCCAGCCATCTAAAGCAATTTTTAAATTTGGTTACTTAAAAGACGCTTTGATGCATGACAATTTTGCATATGGAATTCCGAAATCTATCTATCCTACTATATATAAAAAAATAGTGTTTGTGTGTGTGTGTATATTTGCATGCACTTCCGTTTGGATGTTCCGCTCCTACAGCCTCGGGGAAGGGTTTTTTGGATAGGGAAGAAACGACAATAGGTTTAGAATGGTCCGGAATCGACTGCACATACATAAAAATTTTGAAAAATATATAAAAAAATAGTGTTTGTGTGTGTGTATATTTGCATGCACTTCCGTTAGATGTTCCGTCCTACAGCCTCGGGGAAGGGTTTTTGGATAGGGAAGAAACGACAATAGGTTTAGAATGGTCCGGAATCGACTGCACACACATAAAAATTTTGAAAAATTGTGGTTTTCGCTATTAAAAATAGGTTTTTGTAAAACCCTGTTTGTTAGGGGAAATTAGCATGCGCCGGAAGTAGGAAAAGCCTATATAAAGGGCCAGAGGAGTCGTTTTTCACTTTTTCTTGCTAGAATGAGGAAGAAACATGCAAATTAAGGACTTTCACAGGTCCTGGACGGGGCCAGGGTTGAAAAGCCGCGAAGCGGTTTTTCAACCCTGGTCTACTATATATAAATTTCTAATGTCCGTCTGCCCGTCCGACCGCGACCGGGAATTCAGCCAAATTTTGCATTCAAATTCCGAATTCAAATTTTGTAGGAAGAGGGTCAGCGCTGGTACTACACAAAAACCTACGGATGCATACTAGAAGAAGAATCTTTGGTAGACGCAATCGCCAACACGATCTGACCGGCCGCATAGAGAATTGATACGGTGAAGATTGTCCTGCAATATGTTTTAATTTTGCTTTCTGTCGCTTTATCGATTAACAAAAATTGGATGGCCCCTCTCGCACTTTGCCTAGCATAGCCGGTTGGATTTTTGCCAAATTCAGAGAAAGCCTGACCGGTACCGGCCTTCTTTAATCGTGACACCAGGAATCTTCAGACTTTTAGGGTTTGAAGTCTCCAAAAACATAAAACGTTGCGGTTCTAGTGCGTTAGCGGGGAGAGGGGGATTGAGCAGGGTGAGGCCGCGTCGGTCCCCTTTGGTAGCCGCCGCTCCCCCGCCCCCGCTAACGAACCATAACACTTTTTAGTTTCATTTTTACCTTAAATCGACATGCTTTGGTCAGCTCTGCTTTTTTCGCTTCTTATCCTTTTCAGGGTTAGGATCTCATTTTTGGTGTTTTTGGTGACTTTCCGGAAATCATGACAATGACGACTCGCGGGAAGACTACTACTACGATTACTCCAAATTTGCGGTTCAAGAGAGCTCTCAAAGCCACTTTTCGATCTAATCAATCCCAGCCCCACTGCCCCACGCCACCCTGGGGAGGTCCCATTTTACAACCATCACCGCGACGCCATCAAAATTCCACTTGCTCGCCCCGATTTGTTGGCGTTCCCTGGGAAAAGCCACGCGAAAGTCTCCTACAGCCCGTGGAGGACAAATTCTGGGTGCTTGTCTTATCGGCTTCTTGCGGACGAAAAAAATCGGACTAGCTGGAAGCGGATAGGGCTCAGGGTCTGGTAGCGATATCGTTTTTCGGAACTTTTTCAGACAGTGCTTTTTAAGGGAGAGAGAGAGAGGGGGGGGGGAGAGAACGAGAGAGACTGTCACTGACCAGAATTTTCCGACGAAACCATCAGCAATAATTGATCCGAGTACGGGCGTCAAATAGCAAAGCACAGTGAAACCGTTGAAGAAAATTGTCGACTGGTTGTCGGAGAACTTCAACACGTTCAGGAGGTAGAATGTGAGGACAGCTGAAAAGAGTGGGATTCGTTGCCCAATTGTTTTTATTCAAAGCGTAATCGAAGCATTTTTAAGGTTTCTTTAATCAGCATCTATGTTCAATTTAAGGTACTTATAGGACACCCTTAGGCCAAACTACAGTATATTTCCGTTTCTTTGCTTTTTCTCTTTTTCTGCCCCATCATTCGACTTATGGCATTATGGATTTTAAGCCGTTTTTGGCCCGTTTTGCTGGCCGGTGATGGGACCGATCGCGTGGCCAGGGCATTTTGATAAGACCTGGCCGAGGAGATGCCATCAACTTTGTCAATAATATTGACTCAACCTAATCAGCTGGGTTACCCAAAGTACAGCGTTTTGTCGCAGCTGCCGAAGGTTATCCGAATCGGATGCCTGAGTTAACAGCTGGCTGGACCACTTTTTGAGCGCATTTTTTGGTGAATCATGAATGAAACAGTTAGGCAACGCCACGCACCAAACCAGTCAGGGTGGAACTCGATAACTTATCGGAAATTCAGAAGTTGAAATTTTACAAAGATCCGCTTGACGCGGAGCGTTAACGTCATCAAAATACCCCAGATCTTAGAAAATAAATGCCGAAATGCCGACAACCTGAATGCCGACAGCAAAAGCGCCGATACAACAAAACACCGACAACGTAGCTGCCAAATCGCCAAAGGCTAAAGCCCGACGACAACCGTCCAATTCAGCGAGTTCGATTGTTGGCATTTTGGCTAGCGGTATCTTGACTGTCGGCATTTTCGATGTAAGGATTCCGATCCATTTAATATTGCTTACGAACTAACATCACGTTTTTCTTCTACTCATCGGTCTAAAAATTCTATTCGCCGCGGCAGAGAGCGCGTTTGCAATTGCCTGCTTATCAGCCCGAAAGCCCACCCCAAATTGGCATCACCATCACATCAGAATAATCCCCTCAGTTAGGGGATGGAGATAAAAAAAAATTTAAATCCGATAAAAAAGGCTTATCGATTTTTGAGACATGATTTAACATGAAAATTCAAGAAAATTGGCTTACTTCTCATTCCATAGTAAGAGAATCGTTCGCAAAACTCGTTGGACACGATGCAAAATGTGGTTTTAGGCCAAGCCTAAAAAATAACAAATATATCGGCCTTGTTTATCTACATATGTCAAAAGGTATCGAATTATATAATCGTAAGATACCTTAATCATTTCCGGCCATGTTGTCGGCTCTTTGAATGCCTCCTTCTTCGGTTTCCGCCGCCGCACCTCCGAGCCAGAGCTGGTGGATTCTGAAACGAAAGGGGATTGTGAAACTAGAGTATCATTTAACGTCTTAATCCTGTAGCTCATCATTAAAATATACTTTTAAGAATTGAACTTACCTTCATCCACCTCCCCCCATGGTTTACCCATATTGCTGGTCTGTGTGAGCCGAGAGCTGCTACTCGGCGGTTTCACCCAAGTATCGGAAGACTCCTAAAACTTGGTTTGGAAGAGAGAGAGAAAGAGCAAGAGAGCAAGAGAGAGCGGGAGAGAGAGAAACAGTGAGTGAAGGCGAGAGCACGCGAGAGAGCGCAGAGAGAGGGTGATAAAAACAGTTAGTGCGAGAGCCAGAGAGAAAGAGAGAAAGAGAGAAATGTAGCAGCTCCGTTTCCCGATCCTTAAGGGGAATAGGACGACAAAACTATGGTTGAAGTAGAAAAACACTAATAGAAAAGTCGACGTCCGTTTAGAAAATCGAATAAATTATCAGACACGCCGGCCGGAAAAACGAAGCAACCGAAAATTGAATGCCCGATTCTCCCCTTGGTCTCCTTGTAGGAATGGCTTATCAGTGCTTCAGTCCGGGCCCCGAAAAACTGAGGCGGTGGCAAAATTTTCTGCGGCGCTCCGGCCCTTTTCTAGCCCCGTCGCCATTCACGGCTTCTCCTGGGGCTGAGAATTAAAAGATTTGGTGAAGGGGCAGGGGGAAAGGTGATGCCGTTGAACCCTGATGGACCCTGACGAAAAGGTGGAGGGAAAAAAGTGGTGGTGATGATTTATTCGGGGTGTGAAAATTGACAGGTACGACTTTTAAAGCCGAACCCCAGTGACAGCTGAAGCTTTTCCCTCGTACGCCATTGTTTTCAAGACGCTCATCGAGCTCATGAAACACAATTTTTTAAATCTGCGGACTTTCGGCTTACAAACATTCAAAAATTGCGGTAATTCCTTTTCTTTGTCCTTGACTACGGGGCTTTTTCCTTTGTTATCAAGACTTTAGTAGTTCAGGGGTTTCTATAAGCATTAAAAATATATTTTTCTGATGCTTTTCATCACATTAGCGAAAATGAAAGTAAGCCGTCTATCAGTTTAATAAGAGCAAATTACAAAAAACCTTTTTAGGACTCTTCAAGAGTAGATTTATAATTTGAAATCTGGAGAACGGTACAATTCGGATAAGCGGGGGAGGGGGAATTTTAGGCGGGGGAAACCAACTTTTTTCCTGTCGGCCCTGGTGGGAATAGTAATCAAATATAAAGTGTTTTCACATTGTTTTTAGCAAAATTTAAGCTATTTGAATCGGAAAAACTTTTTAAAAAGTGAGAAAAACGCTTGAAAAGTCGAAAATTTGGTCATTTTTGGGCCGAAAAAATTATTTTTCAACATAAAATTAAATTCTTTAATTAAGTTTTATAAAGTTTTTATGTTTAGGAATAGCTATAAACAATTTAGAAACACTTCCACTATTTATATAAAAAATATAGGCTTAGTGAAAGTTTGGTTCCCGCCTAAAATTCCCCGCTTATCCGAATTGTACCTGGAGAACCACAAATAGAAGTTTGTGAAATAATTTGTGCAAGGAAAAGCCCAAAGACCTCTCCAATTTGACACAAAAATGTGAAAAGATGAGCTGGCCGCCCCTCCAAAACAGTCCCCTACAACAAAAGACCCACTCACAGTTGGTTATTTGATGCCCCCCCCCTCCATCGTACTTCTTTCTTTTTCGCCTTACCTTTTCATTTATCAATTTACCCAGGCCCCCAATAGTTCCAAATGGCCAGTGTTTTTCGGAGTAGCTGGCCGAGTAGTGGTGGAAAAAATGCGGCAAATATTTGATCAGCTGTAAGGGGCGGTGAGGGGTATGAGGAAGCTAATTATGAGTTGGCGAAATTGACATTAGAAAGTTTCAAAATGGCAATAAAAAACAGGTAAAGGCCATACAAAACTTCAGAGGTTTTCTGATCTTCGATTCGAGATTGAATGCTCTGGTTCAGGCTGATAAATCGATACTCGAATGCTGCGTGTTTATAAACGTCAGGACACAAAACCCCCCGACCTTGGCCTTTGTTCCTTTCAAAACCACTCTTGACTTTTGTTTGTTTTTTACATGATAATATCCTACCTTATATAATTTTGGAGTGTATCTCTGTGTGTGTGTGTGTGGATGTCACTTTCGAGGCCCGATTTGAGGGCCTTCCCGTGCATAAAATGCCTCAATTCTCCGTCACCCGGGGGAATCGACCCTTCTGTTTCCGATGGCGTTCTCAGAATTTCGATAAAATACAAGTTTAAAAAGTTAAAGCCGGTTTTATTGATTTTTGGGGGTCCAGGCAGGCTAATTTGCATAATGTGAAAAAATACAAATTCTCATTCTGCAAGTTGCACTCGCGGTTTGGTCGGGACAGGGAAGGGGTCCGAAGGACCCGAGCTATCAGAAAGTCAAACTTTTCATGCAAAGGCCGCATTCCAGCGCCCAAGGCCCGCGAAGCGGGTTTTGGGCGCTGGTTGTTAATAAGATGCCTTTTAAAGCGAAAATTTGGACAGAATGACTCGATTTTCCTCCAAAATTGCCAAAAATATTAAGGAAAATTTGTCTCTGAAAACGTATCCTTTTCAAACGCAATAACGTGAATGCCAAAAATCTGTATCGAATCGTATGATGTCGTATGTTGTATGAGAAAATTCGTAGAATCGAAAAATCGAGTGATCCAGCGCACCCTAAACTCCGCAATCCATAAAACCGCAAATCCCGTATGCAATGCTGATCCGGTTTTATTGATGCGGTTTGTTCAGGTCTCTTCTATGACATCAACATACGCTTTCCAAATGACTCACACTATGCGTATAGTGCGTCATTTCGAACGCGCCGTGCTACTGGTTTTACGGAGGTGGAAAGGTATCGAAAACGCGTTAATGAAACCCCAGAGCCGCTGGAAAACCCATTTTTCGGGATGTTTTCGATACTTTGACTCCTTGTCCACTCACTTCCATTCTGAAGCTTTACTGTGGAATTTTTTTTGAGAATTGAAATTTCTTGAAGACAATTTCTGGCTCCCGGACGCGTACTATGAGTTGATGTTGCCGAAAGGCCACAAAATTTTTTGAAGATCTTTGAAAGCGCAAGTTGAGGTATCGAGTTTTCATCGACACCTCGGCACCTATCTACGTTGAAATACCTAGTGGGAGTGCCAGTGATGGAGAGTCTCATGCCTCCAGAGGTGTATACATACAAACCACCGTAAAAGTTCAAAAACGTACCGCTGCCTTGCATCAGATCTCTAGCCCAGCATTAGCAATATAATTCGCACAAATCCTTTATCTCCAATCCGCCCAACCTCGATCCGCTTATCAAAAATCATCTATCTTTGTTTAGCTTGCAGAAGTCTGACGGAATGGCTTTTCCAGGGCGGCCGGATCGTCTCAAAATACGGGATGACGTTGGCAGGTCAGCCGCCGCTTCGAATTTGGCTCGAACGGGCTTCACAGCCTACAAAGATTGGAGATGGGGCAGTTGATAAGCAACGCCTGGGTTGTCGAGCAAAATTTAGACCCTTGCCGATTGGAATTTGGGGATGGAATCTCGAGTTTGGGACGATCGGGTACTCAATGTGCAGGGAAAAGAAATCCTTGAAAAAGCCAGGCTATTTTTCGAAAAGTGTATAAAGAGATGTCAAGAGAGAGCGAGAGATAGAGAGAGAGTGAGCGAGAGAGAGGCAGAATAAAGATAGATATTTCGCCGTTCACTATTCCAACCGTACCATGGATTATGCTTTTTTTATTTGTTAAAAACGCCCGGCTGATTCAAAGCTTTTCGCTTTCAGCGAGCTAGATTTTTGACGATTACAGCCTCGTCTTAAGCATTAGGGTTCTTTGACTTTTTTTCAAAGCCACAAAGTGTTAGAATCCAGTCCTTGGGCCTACAAGAGTAGGATGACCTCCTGTAAAGATTACAAAAATTTAAGAAAAGGCTTTCAGCCTTAACCATGTTCAGTTTCATTTGCGTTGTCCCTGGATAACATTTTCATTTTCTAGGTCATGTTTTTTTGCTTCTTCTTTTCTTTGTAGTCTTACTTTTTCGATGTGACGTTCCAAGTTCCAAACTATCGTGCCTACTCGCAGAGCGCAAGAAAGGAAAAATTCTTTATCATAGCCAAAATCGTAGGGTACAGGTCAGGGTTATGGGAAAGCGTAGTAGGAGATAATCAGGCTTTTTCGCAATTAAAAACGGGGTACAAGCAGCATCCATCATCATCACAACCGGCTTCACGTTAGATCGACAGCATTCGGGCAAAAATTTGGGGTAAATTTTAAGGGGAGTGGTCAGGAATTTTCTTCCAACCAGCTTTAAAATTTTTCTGGACGCCGAATTAAAAGTTTAAATTTTTTTTGTTAAAGGTTTTAAAGTTGCAGAGGCTGGTGGACTAGTCAAATGTGATAAATTACGCAGGGGTTAAATTACAGGGAGGCGGTTTACAGCAAGTTATATACAGCGATTAGCTGCCAGATTATTCAGGGTAATTCCGGTTGCTTACAGCTTGTCGTTCTCCGGGTCGTGGGGTTCTGAAAAACCTGGGCTGTAGCTTGTAGTTTGCAGCTTTCCTTCGAAAAAGCGTCTGCTAGCCCCTGCCTAGTTAAGCTGGTTCGGATTTCTTGTAATTTGTATTTTCTAGGACATGTGGTGGTCCCTAATAAACTCTGCGAGCTTACCCTTACCTTGTGGTTTGCCCTGCAAGTTCAACCATGCGGCCATTTCCGCTGCCTCCTGATCGCTGACTGCCGCCGTTTTGTCGTTAGCAACGGTGCGTAGCCCGACAGCTGCTTGGGGCTCAGCGTTGGCTTTGTAGGCTCTGAAATTTGGAGTTGCAAATGAAAAATTCACTACTAGGTGTAAAGAAATTTGCATTTTAGAATGATAAACACCTACTCAGCTGTAGAAGATGAACTGGCAGCTGTTGACATTTCTAAAAGCATCAGATAAAATGTTTTTGATAAGTTAGACTCACTCAGTCCGCTCAATTGATCAGCTACCGAGGTGGCAGTCGGGTGATCAATTAGACTATCAGATGGGGCGGCGGCTTGTTGTGCGGGCTAAAATTTGGACACTTTATCACTTTGCAAACTCGATACATCTAGTATATTGATTAATGAAAGTTTTTCATGATTTTTGCTTAAAATTTCCGACCTCTTCTTTCTCCTTGTTCGCCATGAAGCGCTCAAACTTCTCGAAGGCGCCGTTGAACTCGTCGTTGACCAGCAGGAGTTCGCCTGAAACGTTATTTTGGAAAGAGTCGGACGAATTTTGCTGATAAATCTTACTTATATCTCCTCTTAAAATTTGGCTATGCTACTATTTCTAATACCTCCTATCGAAATTCGTGCTATTTTGACTTACTTGTAACTTCATCATTGGTCACTTGTCCAATCAACTCCAACACTCGCTGCTGCATCTGGCGACAGGTCTGGTTGAGCTCCAGGATAAGCTGCAGCTCATCGTCGGACACTTTGTTGGGCGTGATTTCGGTCAGCATCTCGCGGAACACCTAGACGGATTAGGTTTTGAGGTCAGAAAGCCGCAAGCTACAGAAAACGTACATATACAAGTTTTATGTAAACTTAGTACGTTCTTACCTTCAAATTGCAGTTGACCACATCGATGTCCTGACGCAATTTGGCGAGTTGCTCGGCTGATGCCTCTACCGGGACTTCAGAATGGGGAGCGACTTGGTAGGTCTGAAGGTAGTTTAGTTTTGGGATAATTTCGCTTTTTCAGCGTTTAGTTTTGTAAGGCAGCTTTTAGTAAGCAACTCCACTTACTTCTATGTT
This sequence comes from Mesorhabditis sp. LJ9110, assembly GCA_038088335.1. NCBI lineage: Eukaryota > Metazoa > Nematoda > Chromadorea > Rhabditida > Rhabditidae > Mesorhabditis > Mesorhabditis sp. LJ9110. The sequence goes on from JBBGBA010000060.1 coordinate 275,873, forward strand.
AGCTTAGTTGTAGTTTGTAGCTCATGAATTTTTTCGGGTATGGTTTTTCGGGCCTTTAAGGCCAGAACGGAAAGATATTTTAATTTGCAATCCCGAAACACCTTTGAAAGCTCGAAAAGATTCTTAAAAATCAGTACTACACCATACAACAATTACGACACGATATGGGAAAAAAACAGAACTTATATATTACATTTGTAACATTACTGTACCTGTCGACTTCTTCCAGCTAGCGGCGCTGCGGCGGCATCGGCTGCCGGATCTTGCCAGGCCTGGGCGGCTGGTTGCTGTTGGGGCTCCGGGTACACGGTCTACAACCACGGCACGATAGATGTACGAAAGCAAGCCAAAATGGTAACCAGAAAAGCATACATTCCAAGAAAAAGCTTACAAAATAGGCTATTTAACTATGTTACTGGCTTTTTTTACTAGCCCATTTAGTAACTTTGATACCTACCCGCTTTGGTGTAATAATTGGTGCCAGCGTGTCCAAATCGGCAGCCGGAAATTCAACTCCTTTCGATCGGAGCTCGTCGTAGACCTGCCGGACACCAACAAGGTCCGGCACATTTTGGAAAGCGTCCGTCCAAGCCTAAAATGTATTAATTGTCTTTTTAATCTTCTGATGTTGAATTATATGGCTAGGATTCAATGATACCTGAATCAACGACAACACTCGCTCCTGAATGATCTGCGGCGCGTCAAATTTGGGCCCGACGAGCTTGACGAGGTCTTGGATAAAATCCTTGGAGCAGACGAGCACGTGGAAACGATGGTCACAGTTCTGAAACGGATTTTTATTCTTTAAAAACCTAATTTTCTTGTCACTATTTTTGTTCTTCTTCTTGTAAAATCTGTTCCTCAAAAATCACTGCTATGCTGCCCTTGCTTTGCACCAACCTTGACGCAAGTCTCCAGAACGGTCAGCGTGTACATAATATTGGTGTTATTCTTGCCGATCTGGGTGTGCATCCGCTTTCGCAGGGCCCGGATCGCGTCCTTCGGCCTGAAACTTATTTCTGATCCTGAATTTCTAGCCCCAAACAACCCAAAAAATCGCCAAAAAAATAAAATAAAACTTACAAGCAAAACCAATATAGCTTGGCTAAAAAACCAACTAAAAATGTGCGAAATAGCCAGCTAATTATTTTCTTTTTTTTTGTTTACTCACCCATCCTCGTAGCCGTTGATAAAATCGCAGATTTCCATGTTTAGGCCCCAATTCTCGGTGGCGAGCAAATTGGAGTCGGTGGCGAGTTCTAAATATGTAGTTCCATTCCCTGACATTTTTCAAATTTTTAGAGTTTTCGTTTCATTAGACGCCTGCCCCTAATTTTTTCGCAATTTCATCATTCCTGATCTCGAACATTCCCCCGGACTATACATGCAGATTTCCATTTTCTCGACCTCCGGCACCTCGCGGGCCTGGGGAGAACCGGTTGCGGCTCCTCCAGCCGGTCGTCAGAGGGTGCGCGCATCGAATCGAGCGACAAAAAGTGCCCCTCTTGCTGACCAGTCAGAAAATGGGGGACAACGGTCGCGGCTCGAAATGGGGAGCAGCAGCTAGCCCTCGGGCTGGCCAGAATACGAGCGCGCTCTTTTGAGATCCGGGTTAATGAAAATGGCGCAAAAAACAGCTAGACATCTTCAAAAAAAGCTTCTTTTCCGTTTTCCAATTTTCGATCTATGCGTCTCGTTTTAAACACCTACCGATTTTCTTGCCGACCGGCGTCGCAAACGGGTTCCCTTGGAAAAAGTCGGACACTTGCTCGCCAACCTGAAAAGTACAAAACTATTAGCTGAAAACCAAAACCATTTCCCAATCTTGGGAATAAAACTAAAACCCACATTATGCGCAGCCTCCTTGGCCGAAACAGCGACCTGCGAGAGCTGCTCCTTGACGTTGGACATCCCTAGAAAATGCTTTCTTCGTAAAACGTAATCCCAGGAAAGAACAAAACAAAAGGAAAACATCCTAATTAATAAATCTGATAAACCTAAAAACTACGAGCTACAATCACAGGCAAAAATCTCGATGACGTGTATCTGATCTGGGTACTATGAATTGGAAAAACATATGTTTGAGCAATTTTTGGGAGAAAAGGCACACAACCAATACACAAACAAACCCGGGGCGAGACAGAAATATGGAGCAACTGTGCGGGGAGGGCTTATTGAAATTGAGCAGAAAATGTAGGCAGCGGGGGAAGGCCACAGAATCAATGTACACGTGGGAAAAACAGTATATTTTGACGAGAAAAATGTTAGAATCTATTATCTGAATACCTCAACCATGAAGAAATGACGGGATTTGGAAATGTGGATATTTCATCCGTTCTATAGACCCTAAAAACGGCGAATCGACACGTTACAATGTGATAAAAACGGCAAAAACGCGCCCAACAAAATTCGATAGAGGCGATGACAAGGCCGGAGGTGAGGCGTCGCCGCGAGCCGATGAGGGCCTGTTTGCGAAATCGCGCCCAAGCACTGCTGCTGCTATTCGGGCCCGCATGACACGGCGGCTGGTTCGGGTAAATAACGCGGGTGATAAGAGGCGCTTGACCCCCAGGGAGTATTACTGGTTCAGGGGGATAGAGAACTAATGGGCGCGCCAAATTGAGCAGGCTTAGAGGAAAAAACAGCGTTTTGTTACATTTCTAAACAGTAAAAAACTGAGAAAAAAAACTAAAATTACGCTTTGACAACCTCTTCCTCGCACCACTCCCGTATAATATCCCATCGATCCGCCGGCGGCCGCCCGAAATAATTCATCTGGCACTCCGAGTAGCGCTTCTTCGGCTGTCCCACATCCCGAAAACGCGAATCGCGCCAATTGTAGTTGAACAGATCCATCGCCTCGCGCGCCTCCTCGTCGCTCAACGCAATCTTCATCGGTTTCGGCTCCACAAAGCCATCTGGCACGACAACGTCTTTGAAAAGGACGGTGAACCGGAAGGCGAAGTGCCCGCCGTAGATTGGGTGCAGGGAGACGCCGATGAACTTCAAGTTTGGGCCCATATCCTTGACGTTTGGCCAGTCGTTGGAAATGAAGTTTGTGGGATGATAGTAGTAAGCGGCGCCAGAAACATGCCCACACGTGCACATGACAATTTTCGGCCTGCGATTCGGGTGCAGCGAGTGGTCGTGGAAGACTTCGAAGTTCATTCCATTGAACTCTTCGCACAAATCGTCGACTCGTGCCTTGATAAAATCGGCAATCGGGTTCGCGACCATTTCCTGCAGATCCTCAAAGCTTCCGTGCAGTTTATGTTGCACTTTTATCCAATTCTGGAACGCCACGTCAAACATGTCCGGCGTTGACAGGACGAGGAATCCGGCGGCATTATCCTCGTATGGTAACTTGAATTCCGGCCTAACTTGCGAATTGTAGGAGCCGAGCCGGAAGGGGTAGACTTCAAAGCCATCCTTTTCCGGGAGTATCCGCTTGGTGTGCTCCAGAATTTGCGAGAAATTTATGGCCATTTGGAGCCCAAGGTTTGGAGACCTGCCTGAAATTAAAATATTAGCCGGTTGAAAGCTATAAAATGCAATTGGAAAGAAACGGATTTGGTCAAAATGGCCCCACTTGCGAAAGGCGCCATAATGATATTGATAAGGATTACGAGCATTGATCGAGCCGGGAAGTCGGTGACGAAATGATAGCCAAGTCTAAACTTAGAAGCAGCACTAAGCCCAAGGATTTTAGTAAGATAACGATCTTCCACTTCCGTAATCGCCAAACTTTCAATCCGCTGATTGTGTTTTTTCAAATATTTAAACTAAAAAATCCTAACATTTCCTACACCGGGTGGCGATTTTACGGAGATTCCCAAGTAAGAATACGCTTCTAAACCTATTTTAGCGTCTCCCTATTGCAAAAACAAAAGCCCTGCAAACGCCACGCCTTTGAAAAACGCCCAAACCGCGCCAAAATAAACAGCCAGACAAAACGACACCCCAAAAAATAGAAGCCCAAAATTTTGGACAGAATCAGAACCAATTCTAGAAGACGAAAAGCCTCAAACGAAGCGGAAACCACTTCGCGTTCCTCGGCCGGGGTGCCTCATTGCGAGGCGAATCGATGTGCCTCTCCGCCGCACCCTTACTCTTTCGCCAGGATCTCTCACCCCTTGGCAGCCCTCCCGCACTAGCCTAGTTACTCGCCAGTAAACAAAGACACGCCGGAAATAATGAGGCCAGAGGCGGCACCAAGTGGATAATTGGGGGTGCCGGGTAATTTTAGTCACCTGTGCGAGGCCTGGCCGTTTTTGGGGTTATTTTCCTAACAATTTGTTCAAGAATATAAGCTCTCTAAATCTTGCCAAGGTTTTCCATTTCGGAAAAATGTCAAGCACTTTAATTTTTTTGTTTGTTTTAAGGTTTTATAACGGAAAAAATATTTTTCTTGTAGTTTGTTCCCAGTCCGAACTAGACCAAACGACGGAATCCGTAATTTGGCCGGCTGCGGACTGGGCATCCAAGATTTTTCACGTTTCTGTTCCAAATTTCCGATTTTCGGATCCTTTGAAAGTTCATATTTTCCTTTGACCTCTTTTATAGAGTTTTTAGTCTTTAGAATTTCGGTGTCAACCTAAACTCTTTCTTGGGCTTTCCCCGCGATCCCGTAAGATCGCCATTTATCAGCCCATCCAGCCTGAATTGCCTTGACATAATTTTCATTTCCCCCGCTTCTGTTTTTCCACCCGATGTTCCGTCCCCGTTTAGCGGGGCGTCGACCGATTCCCCCGGCACGATTCACGATCGTTTTCTGGAACAATTTTGAGAGCGATAAGAGCCGGCGGGCTGGATTGCGCGCTAGAGCCCGAGGCAAGAGGGCTAGTGTAAAAAAAAGAGATTGACCTCGCCGCCGCCGCGACCCAGATCCCAGAGCACACGTAAAAGGCGCTTGGATATTTTGCTTTAGTGGGTAGATATGAATTTATTTTGGGTTGCTTTTGAACGTTGTATAAGTATTACTTTTCCTCCCTGGGGTTCGTAAAACCTTAGTATGTATCTCGGCGCCCTTTCCTTTTTTGACGCCCTCCTGCTGGGGCCACCGCGCATTCGTAGTCGCTCATCAAAATTCCTTTTTGGCGCTCCAGGCATCGATTCGTCCAGGTGCTTCCCTATGCCTCTCCATTCTCAAGATTTTTGTCTGGCGTTGTTAGTTCCCCAACACAAGGACCCCCAATTATAAGCCGCAATCGCTCCATCCCGTAGATCATAAATCGATGCCGGCGTTGGATAGCGATCTAGAAGGGGCGAGTTGGGGGGTTAGCCTTCGGCCCGCAGGCTTGCGGTATTGACATTGACCCAGTGGCTCTTCTACGGGGTCGCGCTCAAGAAAAGGGTCGACGTGGCTGTCAGCACTGTACCCCCTAAACGCGACCTACTTACGAGTTGCGAAGCGCAGTGTCGCCACTTCATTGACCGGCATGGTCAGTGTTATTGCGGCTAGCTCTGCTTCCACCCTGTTAGCCCCGCTTTTGTTCCCCAATTTATTGGGCCAGCTGCAAAAAGTCGCCCGCGACCGCGGGAGAATGCTCTATTATACGGACATAATCCGCGCTGAATACGACTGCCAGCCATGCAGGGTGGCTGGCAACGTTCCGGCAACGGGCACCTTGTTTGCGTGCACATTTTGGGGGGCCTTATCAGTTCTTTCGGGGGTTTTTATGTTAGACCGTTTTTGGGGATGATGATTAGGCCTGGAGCTTTAGGAATAGTAGATTGCTGGTTGAAAGTAGCGGGCCACTAAGACTAAGCGGGCTTAGTTCATTTCGCGCAAAAACTGGATAAAAGAGCTTGTCGTGTTCTACTGTTTTTGCTGCTAGATGTTGTGAGTCTCAGGCGCAATAGCTAGGGCGCGAACGTTTTTTGGGCTTAATTTGATTCGTCGGCGCTAAGGACAAATTTCCGGGCTCCAATAAGTTCGGTCTGCCCTGCCTAATATGTGCATTTCTTGAGCGGAATCCCCCACTTGCAGCTCGCGTCCTTGGCCCTGGTGGCGCGCCTTACTATTTTGCTCCTGCACCACCCTCCTCCTCCTCAGCATCCAACAAAAGTTGTAGCTCAGCCGGTGTCGTGTTGGAAGGGGCGGGGGCGGCCGCGTCGCGCTCTGGCCGGGGGTAAAATCGGCGTGGTCCAATCGGCCGCAGGGGCGGGTGCTCGCGGGATGGCCTAGGCTGACGCGGCGTTATCTGCCCGCCCTACAGGCACTGTCGGCTCTCTAGCCACACACCCAGTGTCGAGGTTGTCTCAAAACTGGGCCACTCTCTAATCGTCCGCACACTTTTCGTCTGCCCCCTCCCCCGGGCCCGTCGTTCTTTTCACGTACCGCGCCGTGGGGGTCAGTGGGATTTCACCCAAGGAGCCGAGGGGGTTTCTCCACACTTCCTTCCCCTAGTCACACGTTGCCTTTCTTTTCTCATCTTTATTCAATTGCTCTTCGATACAAAGGGGCTCGTTAGCCGCGGGCCGGTTCCGCGTGCTAGCCTATTTTGGTAATTTCATCATCAGTCACGTTATATAAGTTTCCCTCTTTCATTTGGTTTCGATTGTCTTCGAGATATTGTTCAACTTCCGCGCTTTCAGCCGACGATGTTGAAGGTCGTCTTCCTGGCCGCCTTGGCCCTCGGCGCCCTCGCCGTCTCCTTCGAGGAGGAGGAGAACGTCATCGTTCTCACCAAGGACAACTTCGATGGTGTTATCGAGGAGAACGAATTCGTTCTCGCCGAGTTCTACGCCCCGTGGTGCGGCCACTGCAAGTCCCTCGCCCCTGAGTACGCCAAGGTATCCTTTTGATTTACTGACATTGAACTTTCTTTTTCAGGCCGCTACCCAGCTGAAGGAAGAAGGATCTCCCATCCGTCTCGCCAAGCTTGATGCCACCGTTCACGGAGAGGTCGCCTCGAAGTTCGAGGTAAATCTTGTTAAGATTTTTGGAAAAACTATCGGAACGTTGCGAAATTTTTCGCGTCTGGGCAGCTTTTTGAAAGAAATTAGTATTTTTTTCTTTACAGGTCCGTGGCTACCCCACCCTGAAGCTCTTCCGCAACGGCAAGCCTTCTGAGTACGGAGGTGGTCGCGACTCTGCCTCCATCATCGGATGGCTCAAGAAGAAGACCGGACCCGTTGCCAAGACCCTCGAAAACGACAAGGACCTCAGCGAGCTCGTCGACTCTGCCGATGTTGTCGTCGTCGGATACTTTAAGGCCGCTGACAACGAGAAGGCAAGGTCTTCCTCGAGGTCGCCGCCGGACTTGATGATGTGCCTTTCGGAATCTCCACTGATGACTCTGTCAAGAAGGAGCTCGAGCTGAAGGGAGAGGGCGTCGTCCTCCGCAAGAAGTTCGATGATGGAAAGGCCGTCTACGACGAGGAGCTCACCGCCGACAACCTGAAGACCTGGATCCAGGCCAACCGCCTGCCCCTTGTCTCTGAATTCACCCAGGAGACCGCCTCGGTCATCTTCGGAGGAGAGATCAAGTCCCACAATCTGCTCTTCATCTCCAAGGAGTCCGCCGAGTTCGAGAAGATCGAGTCCGAGTTCAAGGCCGCCGCCAAGCAGTTCAAGGGCAAGGTAAAATTTGTAGCTTTTACTTTTTCTTTTGTGGCATGTTGGTTTGCTGGGATGGGGCCCAAGGAAGTGCCAGGCACCGGGTGAAACTGCGCAAATAAACAAGCGTTGGGGCGCAGGGAAGGAGCAAATTTTACTGGGCAGCGGACTTGAAGTTGAAGATGGCGCGCGTTTGAAAATGCACTAAATCATTTGCGAAATGGACTTAATTTTTCTTTACAGGTCCTGTTCGTCTTCATCAACACTGACGTCGAGGATAACGCCCGCATCATGGAGTTCTTCGGACTGAAGAAGGACGAGCTCCCCGCCATCCGCATCATCTCGCTCGAGGAGGACATGACCAAGTTCAAGCCCGACTTCGAAGAGATCAACACCGAGAACATTGCCAAGTTCACCCAGACCTACATCGACGGAGGACTCAAGGCCCATCTGATGTCCGAGGAGATCCCCGAGGACTGGAAGCCAACCCGGTCAAGGTATTGAAAAATTCATTTTTCGTAAGCTTTTCTTTTAGGTCCTCGTCGGCAAGAACTTCGAGCAGGTCGCCCGCGACAACACCAAGAACGTCCTCGTCGAGTTCTACGCCCCGTGGTGCGGACACTGCAAGCAGCTCGTGCCCACCTGGGACAAGCTCGGAGAGAAGTACGCCAACCACGACAACATCGTCATTGCCAAGATGGATGCCACCCTCAATGAGGTGAGGAATTTTTCTTGTTCTCAAAGATCAAAAAGCCCGGCCTGGATGCAAAACGGATCCATACTTACTATACGAATCCAATTTTGGCGGTTTTTATCAAGCCTGTTTGACGCTCAAGTAGCTGAATTTTGATTTGGCCCCAAAAAGGAAACAGAGCAATACAATCGTCCAGCGCCTTCTTGAATTTTAAACACCCGCGTTGGCTTTCCAAAAATATATTGCCTGATAAACAAAACTTCTTTTTCCAGGTCGAGGACGTCAAGGTCCAGTCCTTCCCCACCATCAAGTTCTTCCCCGCCGGCTCCAACAAGGTCATCGACTACACCGGAGACCGAACCCTGGACGGATTCTCGAGCTTCCTCGAGTCGGGCGGCAAGTCCGGCGCCGGAGATGCTGAGGAGGAGGCCGAGGCCGAGGAGGGACACGAGGAGCTGTAAATCCGCGCTCATCCGACCACATCCAAGCCCAGCTATCCAATCTAATATTTTTTGATAGCCCTTTCTGTGATTCATCATTCGAGGTGCGCTATCCCCCTCTTTTGACTATCCTTGTGTTGTTTTCGGCTTTCTCTCCCGTCCCTCCCCCTTCCCCCGTTTCTCTTTGGTTCTCGCCCCCCAAATCCGCCCCCTCACGGGTCTTCTAGCTGTGTGTATTCCCTCTCCTAAAACGAGATGTAATTTTCCTCCAATTTGGGTATCAATATACGTTTCTTGTGAAATTGTTGAACGCCCTGAATTCGCACCAACTCCTGCAGATTTCCAGTTGCCTTGGCGAGGAATCGCGCGGTTCTCATGATTTTCAGAAATAAATAATTTATTATCGTAAGACGAGTTGTCAAAGATCGCGAATGAATGGGCCAATGGGGATGAGCTTCCGAATTTTAGACAAATTTATAGAGGTTAGAAATCACAGAGGGTACGTTAACAGAAATTTGTAAAACTGCAACAAATGAATTAAGTGATTGGATTTGTCAAGGCTTTTCCTGGCCCGCTCCCTCTAATAAGTCGAGTAAGTAGTTTTAATAATTTTGGGATGCGTAGGCACAAATGAGGTCATGTCGTAGATGAAATATAGAAATTGGGGTAATTGCCCTGGGTCAACTACGATACTATGGCAGTAGGAGCTGGACAAGTGTAGAAAACATAATGGTTCGATGTTTTGGCTTGTGGGATCGTTTTGAAAGATTAATGAGGACTAGGCATGGCTGAACAAGGTAAAATTAGACGGCGTGCTCTTGTCGTTGCTGCGTGGTCGTTACTGTCGTGGTCGTCTGGCGATAGGGCTCCTGAAGTTTTGGGTTTTCTTTGTAGTTTTTTAGACCTAAATTTTAGAAGACTGAGAAGAAGGGAAAGACTTTACTTTACACCCCTCCTGATCGAATGGTCCGAAAGTTATCAAAACCGCGTGAGAATTAGCTTATTTTATAAGCTGCTACTCACATCATTCGGATCTTGCAACAACGGTCTCCGCGCTGGTGTTGCCCATTCATCGGCAGTTCGGGCATTAGACCCATTGCTGTACTGCTGAGAAGCTTGTTGTGACGGCGGCTTGTAGACGGCCGGCGCGTTGTCGTAGTCCTCGTTCTCGCGATTTCGCAGGCTAAATAACGAGATATTATTGTTTTAGGCCCTTTAAACTAGCCAAAGCAGATTTTCATTAACATTCTGCTCTTAGAAAACCCACATAATGTAAGCAATGATGAGACAAAGGATCAGAAGCAGCGCCAGCCCGAGCAGCACGCCGAGTACGATGGTCCACGTGCGGAAAGCGTGCGAGACGAGGCCCTGGGATTGTTTTATTGCGTTGTATAATTTGTTAGTAGACTTATTACACTATTATTTAGACCTTTTCTAGCCTTTGTGATATAATAGATTTTTGACCCACCGATACCACTGGCGTTCCATTATTATTCGTGCACAGTCCGCTGGTGGCGTTGTACGAATTGTTCAAGCAGTCCACGCAATTAAGAACCTGAATATATTATTTTTATCGACTTTTCTAGATGGCAAGAGGTTGTTTTTTGAAACTTTCCGTTATTCCATAATTTTCAAGCTTCAAAAAGGCACCTGGGTTCGCGCAGAGTTGTACTGACAGCTCTGGATGGTGCCGTCGATTTGCGACCTGACAAAAAGAGGTTTATATTCAGTTTCGTTCGGCTTCTGCCTGATGCTAATAACTTGTCGCAGTAGTTTGCAATGCTCTAGTTCAAAACTTACGAGCAAATGACTTGGTTATTGTTGTTATTATTCGATTGGCCGAGCGTTCCGCACTGCAGATCGCAATTTTTGCCGAAATGGTTGGCCATGCACTGGATCGAGAGGTCGAGGTTGAGACTAAATTTTGAATAAATAACTAGCAGTTTTAATAAAGATTTAACAAAAGTATAAGAAACGGCATAATATATAAAACCTAGATAAAATGAGAAGACAGCTTACGCAGATCCCGGCTGCAGCTGACTGGTGATCTGCGTGGTCAGCCGGCCGTTTCCGCTCGACGGATCGACCTAAAATCGTATTTTCGTAGCAATTTTTGAAGTATAGTATATAACGCAATTTTTTCTAAGGTAAGCTACTACTTACATGAAGCAACGGAATAGCGAAGGCGTCGACCAAAGTCAAACGGTTGTTGAAATACAGGAGCTGGGCGGAGGAGCGCCGGATAACGGCTCCAAGGTGTTGGACAAAGACGTCGATGGCGGACTAAATTCGTTTTTAACTTGTGGAAGCTTATCATGAGGAAATATCAGCTTTTCTGACCACGTTTATAACTTACCGGCTTGGTTGGGACCTGCAGCGTAATCTGCTGGGTCCAGTTGCCCTGGCTGATCGTCTGCGAGAACGGGTAGAAGTCGCTTTGGATCATCTTCACGGTTTGGCTGAAGTTTGAGGCGTAAGACTTATAATTGCAGTTTTTGTACTTAGAAATTTCCTATAACTACGCAGATTTTCAATTGCATTTTCTCAGGTCGAGTAATTTAGGTCTTCCCTTTTCCCTCTTCTTCTCTTTATTCAACGGAATTTTATCCATGTTTTTTTTTACTCTCATAGCTATTGTGCTGTTTTCTGTTTTTCATAATCGGATGATAAGAATTTCGTATTCATGGGCTTTTTAAGTAGTGTTTGGTTTTTATTAATTTCTAAGGTTTCGACAACTACAAACTTTCATTATGGTTTTGTCTAACTCATATTGTTCATGGTCTTCATAGCTTACTTTTTTACTATCGCCGCATTCTCTTTTTCAGTTTCTATACAATTTTTGAGGTTTCTAGTTTTACAAGCCAGTTCCATTTTAATGGATCATTTACGAGGCTTGTCTGGCGGCTAGTCAATTCAGTTTCTGCTTTTCCCACAGTTCCGATCATCCATTTGCACTCGAAAATCGCATTCTTCAAGTTCTGTTCTCGATTCTTTCCCGATATTACTTTACCAGGCCATCCCCCCGCCGAGATGCCGATACTATTTGTGGTGTGGGAACGTCCGTTCGTCGGCCGTCCGGCTGGCCCGGGCGAAGATTTGGCAATTTGCATGCTCGGGCGGGGGAAGAGCAGAGCGGGGGGACACGTCAAGGCACCGTCACACACAGGCACACACACGCCTAAATGCCCTCGGGGCACAGAGCGGGCCGATGCTTGGCAAATAGCACGGTCCGGCGGGTTGTATAAGGTCGTGATATTACGGGTGAAGGGTTGGGACGGTAAAATTGAGCTATGGCGGAGGTTGAAGCTCTGGATGTCGGGGCCTTGCTCACCTTCATAGAGGACGTAGACGCCAGAGGGCGCATTTTTTCCAAATTCATGTTTCCGAAAATAACTTTTTAGAAAATTTATTATTTGCGAAAATCATATTTCTAAACAGTCATGTATTCGAAAATAGCTTGCTCGAAAATCAGAATTTCGAAAAACTGCATTTCTACTTCATACCCGTTGCAGCCATTTCCTATTGTTAGCTGAGCGAGGATTTTGCTAAAGTCTGGTTTTCGGAAAACGAGAGAGAGAGAGAGAGAGAGAGAGAGAGAGAGAGAGAGCGGGAGAGCGAGAACGAGTGAGCGGGAGAGAGCACGAGACCGGCGGCCCTATCTAGCGAGTGATAGTTAGAAAAATGCAGTTGAAGCTTTATAACCTGCAGAATGGTAGAAATTTGCAGCGGCAGAAAATTTTTCACGGTTACAAGTCTTCAAAGCCGCTATTTATCGTATTTTCAAGTATTTCCGACTCCCTCTCTAACTTCAGCCGACATGTTGCCCCCAACCCCCCGAATATGGCCGCCCGGAGCAGACTATGCAAACAACGATGCGCAGTCTCAAAATTCGATCGCAGTACTGGGGCTTCATCTTGCTAGAGATAAGATAGGGACCGGACAGCGGAACGACGGTAAGGGATGAAGCCTCCCCCTGCGTGACTCGCCGTTTTGGACAGTGACCAAAATTTGAATTTTTTGAAGCGAGAGTGGGCAGGGGTGATAAGGTTGCTTTGGAGGCCATGATTCAGGCGTGTGTTTCGCTAGAAAATCACTAAAAAGGAGAATGAGTCATCTGGAAAAATTCAGAGAATCGATTAGGGTGATTTTTTTTGGTATTTTCCGAAGCCTAGCGCCCTGAAAAAGTCCCTGAATTTTCCTTCTTTCGACTTCAGAATCGATCAAAACATCTGGTGCCTAGATTCGCTCCAATCAGTGCAATCCTAATGGGTCGTAAAACACGTTGCCCGGGCTGTTGAGAGGAAAAACAGGAGCCCTGATTTTAGGTGTGGGGTCTGGGCTTTGAAGAGCTTTTGAGATTACGAGCTTTTGAAGTGGCAAAACGTAAAATCGCATGAAAGGCATCCGGAAGCTTGAAAAATCTATCGATTGACGCGAACAACTTCAATTCAAGCATTTAAATTCGGTTTGGTCTTCTAGAAAAATTGGAAGGCTTGTTCATCTGTCCTGGCAAGCCGCCAATCCGGCTATGGAATAGCCGTGGCTGGGAAACAGAGGGGATCGACTTCGTAAGGCACGAATTATTGATTGGCTTTCGCAAAATATCAAAATTTTCATACCTTAGAAATTCGCTTCTCCTGTTTGGCCCAGCTTCAAAATATGAAAATTCAACTCACTCAGCCGACGAGATGACGACCATAAACGAAAACTGGCAGTTGTTCTGCTCATTCGCACGCAAAAAGTCGCAGTTGGCCACCGGGCAAGCACAGGTTGTGTCGGCGTCCAGCGAGTTCTGCGGGTTCGAGTAGGACCTCAGCTGCAGCGTCACGGTGGCGCCCATGTCGGTGGCGTTCGTCTGAATATCGATTTTTAAGTAGGTCTATTACATCAGCATCTAACGCATCGAATTTCTGGGAAGGTTATCGTGTTAACACCATTAATTCATACCATCCTGATCGGGTTCGTGCTGACGGCCGACCGCGAGTTCTGCGTGTTCATCTGGCCGTTGTTGAACTGTTGGTTTTGCTGTTGTTGTTGTCCAAATTGTTGCTGATTGGTGTTCTGCTGGCCGAATTGGTTTTGCTGTTGGAAGTTCTGGCCTTGCATGCTAAAATGTAGAGGTTTAATAGAGTCCAGAAGTATCAATATTTCTGAAAAAGAAGATGTCCAGTTCTACCAAGCTCTAAAAAATGGTTTAATTGAATACACGAGGAAACGCTACAGCTTTTTCAACTAATTTTTGAACTCACCGCAATTGTTGTTGATTCTGTTGCTGCTGGTTTTGCTGTTGCGGCATTTGGCCACGATTCTGGAATTGGTTCTGCTGATTCTGATTCTGATTCTGGCCGGGGTAGCCGTACTGCGATTGACCGGGCTGCTGCTGGTAGGGACTTCTGGAAAATGGGGGATTTTTAGCGGTATTGCAATCCGATTTTGGCATCGTAAAGAAGCTCACTTACCTGTTGTTGTATATTGAGCATGAGCGGCTAGCATTACCACTGCCAGCGGCAGAATAACCTCAGCACCATCTTGCCCTGATTTCGTTCCGTAAAGTTCTGGCCGGAGCAGAGGAAAATCTGGAAAATTGTGTTAAGAAAGAGTAGTTTTGCAAAAAAAACAGCATTTAAAACGTTAAAATTGTTAAAGAATGGACCAATACTCCAAAGAAAAACAGTTTTCACGAAAGCAACTTTATCAACAAGGTCGACAAGCTGTTTGCCACAGCCTAGACCAAATCGAAAAGTTATATAAATTTTTCATGGCCCTAAGTCGTACAGAAGTCATGTTAGCACAAGGAAACGGCCCTGCTAGCAAGAACTCGCTCTAGAATCCATAAACGGCATCGATTCCGGTGCGGGCCGCTGGGAAAAAGCATCCGCTAGGGTGGGCCAGGTCCGGGCCATGCGCTACAAAAACGGACCGCCATTTGGGCGGATGATGAATCTTCAGGGGAGAAGAAGGTTGAAAAAAGGCGTTTAGAAGACAAGATATTCGAAAAGTAGTTAATTTTTGAAGTTAAAAAATACTTATTTTAAATATCTTTTTTTCGACTTTCTATCCGAGGCGTTTTCAAACCATACAATTTTGTTACGTTCTAGGAGTTAATCAAGATAATTCTAAGATGCCATTTCGAAAATAAACCTAAGTTGACACACAATTTGAAGATTGAAGCAGACAGAAGACAATCTTTACGGTAGCTAACTGGTAGACTGCATACGAAGGTATCGCTTTTCGACTCAAAAAGACGAGAAGGCAAGATCATCTACAGTACGCTTTCAGTAACGTACGTTACTCACACTCCTGGTTAGACGTGATTAAACTATCTCTTTAAAATAGTCCCCCTAGCTTTGGAAAAGTATCGGGGAATTACCGTAAAGCGGAGCTTTCCCTTCGATGTCCTTTTAAAAAACGGTATGGATTTTAGTCAAAAGCGATGATGCCAAAAACGTAGGCCCAAAACCAAGCCTACAGTCGCAGCCCACGCTGAATATTCAGATGAATAGCGGAGATCGATTTGGCCGTTGGAGCCAGGGGGGTGACTCAAAAGCTAGGGACGACTACAACAGGGGGTGTGTTTGGGCCGGGGCGAGCTTGGCATCTTCGGGCTTGGCCTTATCTTTAGAAGGCGATGGTTGGTGAGAGAGAGAGAGAGACGACTGCAGAATAATGACTCATGCTGCCCACCCCCGAGGAGATTACCACAAACCCCGCAGCCTTTGCGGGGAGGAGCCGATCGCTTGAAGGTAAATATTGTGAGGTGGAGGTGAGGATTGGAAAGTTAGGAATTTGGCATAGATGATTCTTATGTACGCGAGCCGGAAATCGATGTGAATATAGCAGTTACATACGCTCGAATATCGCAAATGTAGCACTACCCAGACCGGAAAATACAGGAGAGTTTTAGGTCGAGCCTGTTTTTGGACTACATGTTTTGTCTCATCCAATCGATCGAAATAATGAGCTAAGTTTTCGGATCGGATAGGCGCTTAAAAAATCGTGATTGATTTTGTATAGATGCGGTATTCCCAAAGACAAAAATCGTGACAATTTCACAACGATGGCCATGGGGAGAACACCCCAAGAACCAGCGAAGGTTGGAAAACTTCACCTTTTGGCTTTGAGAACGAGCAATTGTAGGAGAGTAGTCTTTGGATTTTCGTATGAGACTACAGTCAGGATTTGAGTGAGCCTCAAATTAGAAACTATTCGAGGCTTCGACGTAAAATTCACCAAAACGCCATTATCAAAATGAGGCAACAGTATGAAGACAAAATCAACAAATCGCGGTCTTGATAAAACAAAAGAAGTAAGTAAGAGTAATTATAAATGTAACAAAGAATCGGAGTACACCAAAAGTGGTAATAAGTTCGGATGAAATGATGCGACGTTCTTCGGCTAAAAGTGAGACCAAAGTAAGGACATAGAATCCCATAGAACAAAAATTACACAAACCAATAGCAAAATAATAGCCCTAACATTGTTCCCTTCCCAATTGCGTTCCGTTTTCAAAAATGAAGAGTAGAACAGTCTGTTGGGTCAGAGAGGCGAAATGGTGAGAGAGAGTGGTGATTTTTCAAGTGAGGCCAAAGAGGTTGTTTTTCGTATGTATGCTACCAATGGAATGACGCTCTTATCAGATGTTGACACCACTTGGTCGAAAATTTTTCGTGATACTGCCTTCGAAAACCTGGGCCGACGAGTTTGCCACTGATGGCCTTGAATCTTGAAATCCGTACACCGGCTTGAATGAGAAAGAACAAGAACATGAGCTTATGGTATGGAGTTTCAATTTGAATAACGTCATCTATGATTTACGTTATCAGATGACTTTAAGAACCCGATCGATCGATGGAAAACCAAGTTTTTAAGGCAGGCGGTTTTGTTGTAGGTTCTTCTTACTTTTTAGAAGACAAAAAGTTCTAAAAAGAGGATAAATTCATTGAGAGACAAAGCATTCGACGCAAACTTTGGAACGCTGAACCCAGGCTCAGTAGACCCGTAAAGAAGTGAAAAAACGAAAAAGAAAGTGGTGTTTGACTGTTTATTTGCGCTGCCCTGAAAATCGGTGGACCAGGGCCTACCTTTGCTTGATTGTGTGGGTCGAGTAAGGAAACCACCAGAAGGCACAGACGACTTGATCGCGCCAATAATGGCTTTGATCTGGAAAAATGACAAAAAAGTGAAGAGTGACCCGAAGATGCAAAAGACATTTTCTTTGTTTGTCAAAACGCGTCAGAAATTTCGAATCTAAGGATCCCAAAATCGATAAATTTAGGAAAATTGTTATCAAAAACCGTAGTGAAGAGGCAAATCAGTACAAACCATGCCAAATCACGCACATTTCCGGGACGGCACCACCGGGGCGAACCTATGGACACTCATCCCGGGGCCGCCACGGCGGAATCACGGACGGCTTGCCGACGCGCTGAGTCAGCCGGTGTACGGATTGGCAAGAATTGGGCGAGCTGTGCAACAGGCAGGCTAGGTTTGGAAGCTATTTTCTTGGAGCATAGGAGTTTTACAGCGAAAATGGGTAAATGCAAACGCTCTTTGATTCCCGCTTCCCGGTGAAGGGGCCTCAAGAAAAAAATATTGAAGTTAATTTAGGTATTGACAAGCTGATGCGAGTAGAAATATTGATTGTTTGTGAGTCCCAGAAAGATCCAACCACTCCCGTATCACCTATAGGAAGCACCAGCGCATTGATAAGCCCTTGTTTGGGGAAAGGGCTTCAACTTGGAAGCTGGTTCTGAGGAGGGCTTGGATCTGAATTTGTAGTGCAAATTAATGTAGAAACAGAGTGAGATAGCCATAAAGACAGTAAGACACAGAGAAAGAGAGAGAGAGCGAGAGAGAGAGAGAGCGAGAGAGAAGGAGAAAAACTCTTTCCAAACCACTGCAATGTACAATTTTTCAGCCGGACCATTTGCCGGTGGACCCGCTTGGAACGCCTTGTATGTGGTTGTGTGCCCTGGGGCTACAGGGCTAATCGGTGTTTGTCTTTCTATTTGGCGCGCCCGCCTCGGCTTCGAGCCTTCCCCTCCCTCCATGACACCCACCATAAACGACAGTTAGGGTGTTATAAGCTGAAGGGAGGATTTATTTAACTTGGGATACTTTCGGAAGTTTTGGGCAAATCATCCGGGTTTGCTACGGAAGGCTGATGTGCAAAAACTGGAACCGTATTACCCGAGGAACCAATCTGCTGCACACTGCTCTCTCTCTCTCTTCGCTCTCTTCTCTCTCTCTCCTCTCTGAGCTCTCTCTCTCTCTCTCTCTCTCTCTCTCTCTCTCTCTTCTCTTTCTTCTCTCTAGTTTTCTCCTTCCTGCTTTGTTCAGATGCCAGATCAGAAAAATCCGTTGATTCGGTTCAAAGGTGTGATGTGGCTTCGTAGGAGTTGGTAGGGTTATGGTGGTCCGACGCCCCATTGTAGCCGTTCTCGAAGGAGTCTTGCTAAAAAAATTTGCTAACTTTTTGCAGAGCAAAAAGTACCGGCTGAAACATGTCCACTCGCAATTCACTGGTCGTATACGCCTTCACCTCGTCGTCTGCGACCGAGTAGTTGACCCTGAAAAAAACATATCCGCTTTTTCGTACGGTATTTTCCACGCTTGTGTGCTAAACAAATTCAGGATTGTTAATTTCAAATTCAGAAAATTGATAAGCCGAAAAATGGCTTCAAGCTCACTTTGGAGTTGCGCTCTCCCTTCGAAACGCAGCATTGTCTTCGCCGGCATTAGGAGTATAAGTTTTCTTGTTATTTTTCATGTAGTAGCGACGCCTAAAAGAGTTTGTTAATCCTGGAAAAACAATTTTCTGCTCTCGTTCTTTCTCTCTCTGCCTTTCTCTCTAGCTCTCTCTCACTCTCACTCTCTTTCTCTCATAGCAAAACTCAACCTACCACAAAACAGCAGCCACGGCCGCTAGAGCAATGATTAAGAGCAACACCCCGAAAACGATCCAACCCCAGGCTGTTCCCTGAAATTTTTTTTATGGTAAATTCAAAACGTAACTAGTTGTGATTACTTGGTGGATATCTGGTGCGGCGGTAGGCTCACCAGTTGTGATGGTGGTTGTCGCGATGGTAGTCGCCTGAAAAATTACCATATTGCTTCGGATTCTGCCATCCTGCTCTCTTCTCTCTCTCTCTCTCTCTCTCTCTCTCTCTCCCTGTCTCTCAGCCTCCTTCTTGCCCTTTAACCCCTATTGCCCACCACAGAGGCTGGACTCGGTGAAAATGTCGTAGTCGTAGAACTCAGAGGATCATCAGTTACTGTCTAAATTTTAGCGCTTCTATGCCAATAGTGCGTTGCGTACCGTTGTAGTCGTCGTCGTTGTAGACGGCGTGATACCGGGAGTGGTTGCCATCTCTGAAGTTCGGTGAATGTCAGGTTGACTAATAAGGTCCGGCGCAAATTTTCCATCTCCCTTCAGGCGCGCAGATTTTGAAAGGTTTTGAAAGGATCTCGTTTCTGCTGCTCTACTTTGACCACACCCCTAGGATCGCAAAATCGATGGACGCCTAGATGCAGCTTCAGCAAGTTTTGCAAAACTGCGAAATTTACGAGCCAATTTTCCCCGCACGGAGCCATTGGCCTACGATTTCCCTTAATGGCGTTGTGTTGACCTCAACAGGGTTTTTCGCGAAACTCCTCGAGCTCCATCTCGGTTTCCATTAAATTTCGAACGTTTGGTAGCTCTTGCCGAGCTAGCAACGATGCAAAACTTTAGTCAAACGTTTAGCTTACCTGATATGACAATAGATAGATTTTCGGTAGCAAAATGACAGGGAGACAACGGTGCCACCCGCGAAAAATTGGAGCCCTCGACTTCTGGCGGTTGCCATGTTAGTCATCTGCCCTGCCGAAGACACAACATTGCCCCCATGCCCTCGCTTTCTTTCCCTGAATAACCAAGTTTTCGACAGTTTCCCACCCGGTCGAGTAATGCAAAATATTGACTAGCTTCTTTTGTTATCGGCCAGTCGTCAGGTGGTGTGAATCGGAGAGACCTTTTTATTTTCAGCGCATTGAAACGGCGCGAAATCGACCGGGCTCATCATTTACCATGATTATCGACGAGGTGGGAGAGAGAAAGGGAAGAGAGAGAGAGAGAGAGAGCAAGCGAGTGAGCCAAATAGGGCGAGAGATAGAGAGAGAAGGTGAAAAGCCTGCAAATCGCGAGTTCTCAGGAATTTACCTAGTTTCCGCCTGAAAATATGGCCCGAAAAGAAATTTGAGTTCTTTCTGGATCACTGTATTACTGTTTCTTTATCTTTTCTGTTCTTGTTAGTTTACTGTCTCTTTAAAATATCCAACACATCCATGCGATGCGTCGATGCTTGCGCGTTGGATCACTTACTTGTTAGACTAAAAGACGCCTGAACACGTCACGCTTCCGAGAAAGTTCAAAATACAACAAATTACGGCGCAATTCTCATCATTGGTCGTCTTGTTGCGTGCCTGTCACCTTCCCTTCTGGCTTTCTTCACGCATCCCAATTCTAATTCGTATTCGCAAGCAACAAATTCTCGCGTGAAAAACTCTTTATTCCATCGCATATCACATCGTCTTGGGTGGCAGGGCGCGAAAACGGATCCAGAACTTTATTTTTGCCATTCGCAGGCTCACATTTCAACTCGGACAGGGAAGGGGGAGGGGGAAATGGCGAACACACGTAGATCAATCAGAACACAGCGATCACCAGTAACCGTCATAGTCGTAGGTGTATTCGTAGCAGTTGCAGTCGTAGCCGCAGTCGTAGCAGCCCGAGTACCCGTAGTCGTACCTGAAATATCCATTGACATGAGAGGGTTCGGAAAGTGAAATTCTGCATAAAAATTGCACTGTAGAACAAAGTGGGTTTCCTCTACCCCCCTCCCCGATAATGCAAAAGAACCAGCAAGGACTAGGAAAACACTTTTAAAGGGACCAGGAAACCTAAACCTACCCATAGTCGTAGCACGGGCTGTAGCACAGGTCGACGATCGGCGGGGGCACGTAGTAGGGGACGGGGCACGGCGCGACGACCGGCTGCACGACGGGTTGCACGACGGGCTGGTAGACGGGCTGGATGACTGGCTGAAAAAGGGTCATTTTTATCAGTTTTTAGCAGCGTTTTACATTTAAAAACTATGTAAATTGGTATAAAAATTGTTTAGGTAAGAGTCTAGAAACCCCCCCCCCCCTCCAGCCGGCACCAACTTTTGTATCTCGGCTCCCCTTTGTGCTAGCGAGCTCTAAAGTATACCAAAATGTTCGCCGTAGGCTAATTAGTAAGACTACATTGCAGTTCAGTCGAAAAAAGCAGCGAAAAATAAAAATAAGGAAGGTAGAAAAGTTGAAAAGTCGGCTGGGGGGGTTTCCTAGACTTGAGCCATTGTTTATATTTTGTTATTATTACCATGACCCTACAGGGTTACTGGGAAAATTTTATCCCCCTGCTAAAAGTCTAGTAACAATATTTCAGAATTCGTCCCCCACCTGCTGCACCGGCACAACCTGCTGAACAGCTTGAACTTGCTGCACGGGTTGGGCGACAGGCTGGGCCGTTGGACGTATTGCTGTTGCTGCTGCTGAACCGGCTGGACGGGGTCGGCAAGCTGCCCGGTCCGGGCTGATGCCGTATCGTCGGAGATGTTCACCGGGGCGTAGGCGCGTTCATCGGGCTGAATCCGATCGTCGGGTTGCTCCGAAAATCTGGTAAATGATCACCTCCTGAACGGGCGGTGGAGCAGGGGCCCGTCTGGCGTATTTTTGGGCTGGGTTTTGCTTGCCGACGGCTTTTACTTGCTGCTTCTGTTTGTAGCCGCCCTTCTCGAGGTCGGCGCGGGCTCGGTCGTTCCCTAAAATAAGCTCTCTTTGGCTTCACAGATTGTTTTCAACAGCAGATTCGCTGTAGGCGGCGAGAGAGAAAGAGAGAGAGAGTGAGCGAGAATGTGAGAGAGCGAGAGAGAATGAGAAAGAGCTAGAGAGCGAGAGAAAGAAAGACCTCGAACTCCTACCCATTCTGCTCCGACAACAGTAGCAGCAGCAACCACACATCACGATGATGCACGCCAGCGCGGCGAAGGCTACTGTAAAATTTGAGCTTTAGGCCTTTAATAAAACTAATCAATAAAACGATTAAAATAACTTAACAACCCAGGGAGCTACTGTAAGAAAACCCACCTCCACCATACAGTATCCAGGGCGTAGCCTCAGGTGTCGGCTCTTCCTCCACCACTACTGGGACGGTAGCATTGTTGGGCGGGGGAAAAGTCGATGTCGAATTGTTGTCTGGAAAAGCTATTTTTTTTTTTTAAACCGCGTCCTGGATCTCCTTGTCTAAATTGGCAATTTTAATGAAATCATCTACGTTAACCAACCAATTGTCTGATCATTCCCCTGATCATCATCGTCTTCTTGTCCGTGCTGAAATTTGCAAAAAAATCGTAATCAGACGCTGAAATACCGTAATTGGCGCTGTAAAAATCAGGAGAGCGAGTAGAATAGACGGCCACATGGCCAGGCAAAAAGGCGAGAAAGTAATCCAGTCTCAAATCAAGGAATTCCATTAGATTATGCTAATTTGGTGGGTTTTGTTTGATCGTTGTTTGCCAACAAACGGCGACCGGCTACATCACGCTCCAATGGGCACGAATTACCTCGCGTGTACTCCCTCGGGCTGGAAAATCTGAGAAAATTTCAAATTCTGAGCATTTTTGCGCAAAAAAATAATGTTTTGGTTTGAAAATGTTGGTACTTTAATTTGATACAGTTCTCTTAACTGTTTCGATAAGCTTCTGTTTTCTATGAGCTTTTTAATGCATAAAACTTAATCTTAATGTTTTCCTTTTAGTTTATGGCGCACAACACCTCCCTCGATGTGTCATTTATCGAATGGGCGCCCGATGAACTTCTTTCACAGCAGGTAGAGCTTGATATACTTTTTGGAGTGGAAACCTGTCGGTTTTTTCGGTCGAAAATTAGTCTAAAAACCCTAAAACAAGTTCTAATAGCTTATTTTAGTGCAACATCAGCGAGGACAAGGCGAAGCGCGTGTGCAAGCTGTTCGATGAAGGATACGAGGTTTTCAAAGGGTTCTTAAAAGGTTTATATGATTTTAGGTGGCCTTTGTAGCGCGGTACAGGGTCGCGCAAACGGGCAACATGACCACCGATGAAGTTCGGCGGGCCCATGAAAGTTACAAGGATATAAAGTAAGTTTTAAACCTTATTTGTAACGCTTTTTATTTTTAGAGTGCTTGAACAGAAGATCGTCAAAGCTGCAAATACGCTGTCTCAAAAAGTAGAGGGCCCCGAGTTGGTCGATGCGCTGAAAGGATTACAGCAGGTGCGGTAGAAAAGTTGTATTTTTTGTTTTAGGTAGCTTTAAAATAGAATTATGACCGTTTTTATCTACTTTTTTCAGGCTCGAGACAATGAGGACATTTTGGTGATTACCCAACAATTTGCGGCCGAGAAACGGGTGACAAAAGCAGCAAAAGCAAGGTAAATAAAGTTTAATAGCTAAAATACTTTTTTATCAGGGAGCTCGGACTCGCCGAAGCAGCACAAGCCATTTTTCAAGGTAAAGCCGTCCGGGTGCGCGAGTTGATCAATGGAGCCGGTATTTTTCACAAAAAATTGTCAATTTTTGTTAGAATTAAGCGATCTAAAAACGGTCGAGACACACCTGAAGCATCTGCTCGCCGATCTCATCAACAAACACCCGGAAACGCGTGAATTTTTGAGGTTCTGCTAACGATAAAACATTTTTAGTCGCCGCGGTTCGAAAAATCGGGCAATTGGACACGCGGCTTTTCGTCAGTGTCGTTGGCGAGTTGTCCGCAAAAGCCAAGAAGTTGAAACCAGGCGATCCTAATCATGATCAAGTAAAATTTTCCAGTTCTGAATTTCTAGCTTTTTTAGATAAAACACTTTGGCGGTAATCAATTTCACGAGGAACGCGCACCAGGTCGAGAATTGTCAGGTTCGTTTTTATGTAGATAAATACTAAAAAATTTTGAAAAAAAGAAGAAACGGCTTTTTCCTTTGTTAATTCATTAATTAATCTAAAATAGAGCTTTCAAAAGGAAAATAAAAGAATTTTTACCTTTTTTGCAGATTCTGGCCCTGGAACGCGGCGCTGAGCGTGAGATAGTCAGCTGGAAAGTCCAAATCAAAGATGCTGAACGAGAGCATCCATTGAAAAGACACCCGGTTCATCCTAGCCATCTACAATTGTATCAGGTATATAAACTTATCTTTCGGCTTTTTAAAGTTTTTCTGAATTGGACTCAATTTTCACTTTTTGCATGTGAAAAGCGATTTTTGTAGACGTCATTCGCTCATGCCCTCGACCAATCGTTCGTCCCGAAATGCCAGCGTGCCATCGCTAGGTACGGAAACTTGTTGTCGTTCGGAAAGTTATTGAAGTTACTAAAACAATTTTTCAAGCCTGTTTTAGATTCCTCACCTCAAGAGCCGAACAAGCAGCCATCGAGTGCTTTGCCCGAAATCTTCGGCAACTCTTCTCACAGCAACCACTTTCCGATTTGCATATTATTGGTTGGGCTTCCATCTAAAAAATAAAATCTTTGTTTTTAGCCCTCGACCCCGGTTACAAGACGTGCAAGATGGCGTTTTTGAGCCCGTTGGGTGAGGTGGGGCTTAATTTTCAATTTTTTATTTCGTATCTCTTTTCTAACTGAAAATTTCGAAACTAGTGGCGGTAGTGCTAGATAATTATTTTTAGGTTCTCGGCCACCTAGAGTCTCGCTTTGGCGGGCAGCGCTTTTCCCCGGAGGGACTTGCCCAATTGAAGAATTGGTGTAAAGAGGCTGGGTCTCGTAAGTGATTTTTCTATATTTACTTTAATTAGTTTTTTTATAAACAGAGCGTTATAAATAACTAAAAAAATTGTTTTCAGGCTGTATCTTTGCCGTTGGAGATGGCACGGCTTCACGAGAAACGCAAGTCGAGCTCGGCCGGCTTTTCAAGGAGAACGCGTTCGGGGCGGGCGATTGGAAGTTTTGGTATGTTTTAGTACAATTTGACACAGTAAAAGCATGATTAGGAGGTTACGCTTATTTTTTGGCTTTTTTTTTCAGCGTCATCTCGGAAAGCGGCGCCTCGAAATATAGCGTAACTCCGCTCGCCGAAGCCGAATTTCCGGATCTGCCGCCGACGACGAGGAGTGCTAGTAAGTATTATTTTTTCTAAATTTATTTTGTTTAGTCTCGCTTGGTCGCCGACTTTTGGACCCGATGGGCGAGTATGTGAAAATCGAACCGCAACATCTTGGGATGGGAATGTATCAGGTACGGTAGTTTTCTACGTTTTTGGGAATCGTTTTCTTATTAAAAGTGTCTTTTTAAAATTTTGAAGGTGAATTGCAATTTATTTTTGTTAGCCCTTTTTAATTTTTAAAAAAGAAATTTTCGAGAATTGACTTTTTTGATAAAATTTTGTCTTTTTTTAGCACTCAGTTCCGGAGAAGAAACTTTCAACAAAACTGAAGGAAACGGTGCGTGAAGCCGTGTCGATGCGCGGGGTTAACGTCAATACAGCCTCCCTACAACTTTTACAGTAAGTATTTTTAGCTAATTAAATTCAAGCTTAAATTTAACATATTTAGTTCTTTTATGCTATTTGATTTAATCTATTTTTCTAATTTAATATCAGCATTTAGACAAGTCTGCGGGCTGAACAAGACGACAGCCGCTGGGATCATAAAAATGCGCGAAAATGCGCCGATCAAGCGCCGAGCGGATTTGCAGAAAATCAAGGGGCTAGGAGCCAAATCGTATGAACAGGTATGGATGTTTAGGAATTAATTTATGCAGATTTTTACCTCGAAACTGATGTTTAATGTCTTATTATTTTTTATATTTGTAAAATCATGGTTTAGTAGTTTTGTGTTCATGAAATCAGTTAAAAGTAAAATGAAGAGATTACAAGATTTTTTTAGTGCGCCGGTTTCCTGATCGTTCTGCCGCCCGATCAAGCCGAAGCCGGGGAACCGGCGAAAAAGCGCAAGAAAGTTGAGGCTACCTACGAGCCGTTAGACGCCACCATTGTGCACCCCACTCAATATGAAGAGGCGAAACGGTATTGTAAACGCTAATTTCAGCTATTTATGTATTTTTTAAGAATCTTAAAAAAAGCCGGCGTCGAACTTGGGCAGCGACATCAACCGGAAGCTGTCAAGAAATTGAATAAGGTAGAAAATTTTTTATATTGTTTTATGGAACTTTTTGTAAAAAAGTCCTAAATTTCAATTTTTTGCAGTTTATTTTTAATTTTAAATTTCATTTATCATTTTCAATCGAATATAAGAAACAATTTAAAGAGTCTTATGATTTTTTAGCTAAATCTCACCCCAGATGAATCCGTCGTTCGGGACCTACTATTGGCCGAGGAAAAGCTCGTCCCAGCCCCGTTACTTCAGGTACGAATCGTTTTTGTAAAGTATCGTATTTTTAGACCCAAATCCGGAACATTGGATCGTTGAAAGTGGGCGAACGGCTGAGCGGACGCGTTCAAAATACAGTAAAATAGATTTTTTCCAAAAAATTTTTTTTAGACCGATTTCGGCGTTTTTGTCGACATTGGCGCCGAGAAGAGCGGGCTTCTCCATCGATCCAAGGCCGGACAGCAGGTTTTCGAGGTAATTGATTTTCAATAATTAAATTTAAATATTTATTTGAAAAATGAACATTTAAAAATTATTTAGGTCGGCCAAGTTGTCAACGTGTGCATCGATTCGACGGACGCGGCGCGGCAGCGCATAGGATTGAGATTGGCCTGATCTTCGTTCTGATTTTCTAGCCTTTATTGACTATTGAAACTTTAGCTAATGATTTTTGTAAATACCGTAGTTGTTTCTGGTTTTTGAGGGCATTTTCCGTTTTGTTCCGTTTTTCTACTGATTTGTGAAGCCGGCCACTGATTTTTGAACGTTTTGTAATATTCTCATGTAGATTTTCACTGAGTTTCCGCTTGTTTCTGTTTTTCTGAGCTCGATTATTTTTTACTGCGATTATTTCCGATGTATACTGGTGATGAAGCCGGGTTGCGCACATGTGCATAAAGTTTTCTGCTAACTTTTACGCTTGTTTTTATCAGATTTGCCGTCAATTCAATTTTTTGCTTTTTATGTGTTTTTTCTACAAGTATTTCTGTTTATCTGCGTTGCTTATTATTTCAAAATTTATTCCGAAAACCTCGGCTCTGGGAACGGCAATCGGAAGATGATGTAGTCGTAGAAAAACTGGCGTACGAATGGCCAGTAAAGTTCACGCCGTTCCAGGATTTGACGGCGCCACCGGTTTAGCTAGAATGTAATTTTTGGAATTTTAGAAACGGGAAAATTGAAAAAATAGCCGGAAAGTACATTAATTCTCTAAAGCGACGCAATCTTGAAATCGCGAGTAATTTTTTTAACCGAAAAGCCGATAAATCCTCGAGAAGCTCGGGTTCCTTACCTGTCCGTAGTGAAAATCTTGGTCACCGAGCTTCAAGGCATAGTCAGATAGTAAATGCGAGAGCTTCTGCTCGGAGAAGCCGTTTTCTGAAATTTTACGTATTGTAAAGTACCTATAGAAATTCGTTAAATTTGTCTAGGATACCTACGTAATAAAACATCCTTTATCGCCAGCATGTGTGACCATTTGTCGTGTTGGTTATAGAGGAACACTCTGTACTCGTCTTGATACGCCCGGAAGTGGCAGTGCCTGAAAATGGGGCGTTTAAAGGGATAATGCCATCAAATTTTCTAGTGAAAACTAGAGAGATTGCGTAAGCTCTGCCCTCTCATAAGTATTAATTTTAAATATAATTTTTTGAGGGATAGAGAAGTGTCCTGCGGATGGTAAAAGGCGCATTAATTTTAGCACGAAACGTATAAAGCCCGAGCAACTCTAGGGGCTAACGGAAGTGTAATTTTGAAGCGTCGCGTTTGCGTTGCAGGCCGTTTCTGATTTTTTTTGTTGAGTTCTATAAACTTCCGGCTGGCGCTTATATAGGCGTATTGGCCATACTTCAAAGCAGGCCAGCAGAAAAAATTTGGGAAGTGGTAGATTGCCAGAAGGGGGCCAGGCTAGCAGAGATCATTTAGGAAATTCCATCCTCATGTCCCTTACCAATTCTGAGGCACGAAATACTGTGCCGGCGGCCGAATGGCAATTCTTTCTTTTGCATGAAGCAAGTCAAAAACATGTTGCTTTCCCAGAAAACACCCCAAATTCCCGTCGCATTCGTAGCACCGACCATTGACTGTGTTCAGCCTAAAAATGTAAAATTTTAACTGCAAAATCCATTTTTCTAATATGTCACGTACGTACTGAATACATCTCATACTTTACTATGAGTACAGTAAGAATCATCCAAAATTACTTACTCACACTCCTGATAAAACTCGTAGATAAATCTCTCCAATGGGTCCTCGATTAGCGCCAGACTAGTCCAATATTCTGAACTTTCAGGCATTTCGGTTGCGTTGTGACATTCGCTAAAAGTTGCTACTTTTTCTAACTTTAAAAATATGTCATAAAAAATAATTCCAGTTTATAAAAATCGGATTAACATTTACCTTTTTATATTAACACCCGCCAGTGCTGTATAATTGTTTTTAAAGTACGATTCGTCGTCGAGGTGGCAAATAAAATCTGTAAAAAGAATAGAAAATCTGCTATTTAAAAAGATTAATGTAACTTAATTAAAAATTAAATCAATGAAACTCTAACTAAATTAGAGTAATTTAGCATAAAAATTACCTTTTACCAGCTCGAGCTTCCGATTCGGGACGTCACAAAAATTGATCGAGTGGCCTGGAGAATGCTAGAAAATAGGATGTCTCTTTTTCTAACTTTGTAAAGTTGAGAATTTACAAAAATTGACAATTATTGAATACTTAATTTTATAACGAAATCAAAATTAATAAATACCAAAAACTCGGCCGGGAAATCGATGAACGGGCTGACGATGTCACAAACTTTTTCGCCCGTAGGACAGAGGCGGTTGTACCACTCCATGGCTATTGCAATCTTTAAAAAAGCTTAAAATTACGCATTAAATGTATATAAAAATGTAGTACGGTACTTTACATGCAAATAAAAATTGTTTAGAAAATTACCTGTTGCTGATCCAACTCCAGACATCCTCTCGCCACCAATTTTTGGGGGTGATTGGTGGTGGCGCAGCTTTTATGAGCATTTCTAAACAATGTTATTTTTTAGATAATTTAGCTTTATTTTCGCAATTTAATTTATTGTAATCGAAAAACAATTTTTCCTAGCATGGGCACTTCTGAAAAAATTTTAGAAATGAATTAAACTTGAAAATATCTATTTTTAGGGGTTACTGTAGCTTCTGATTTACATTTTTTATGTATATTGCAAATTAGCTCGACGATTTTTTGAGTTATTAAATTTACTCACCTCCTAATCTCCCACAAATCCTGCACCATATTCGTGTAGGGCAGCAAAATTATGGCCAAAGGCACCAGACTACTGTAGCGAATGAAGGTGTGGAGTTTCGAGTGAAAATCGTAGCGCATTATTTTCATTATCCTATTTAGAGAATGTAGGGACCGGGAAAAGCCTGGGAAATCAATTCCAGGCACCACGGGGGCGCGTGCGAAATTTTTCAGATCCCAATCTATGCACATTAGAATGCCTGAGGACTACGCCAGATTCCTATCGACGCGGCTATGGGTAGAGCTGGAGAGGGAGATTTTAAAGGGGCCGTGCCAGCT
Organism: Mesorhabditis sp. LJ9110; assembly: GCA_038088335.1. Lineage (NCBI taxonomy): Eukaryota > Metazoa > Nematoda > Chromadorea > Rhabditida > Rhabditidae > Mesorhabditis > Mesorhabditis sp. LJ9110. The sequence continues at coordinate 305,307 of JBBGBA010000060.1, forward strand.
CCAGAGCCTGTTTTCTAACTGATACACATTTAAAAAAAACACTTGTGACTCTAAATTAGAAACTACAGTAGTACATTACAATACTATCGATGGGGGCGATCGTCACGAGTACGTACTGCTCAGCCAGCCCGTCATCTCCTTTCGCTCAATAGTCGCGGGAGGAGTAGCGTATCGGAATGATTTTTATATCATACGAAAGCTCTCAAAATGCCGAAATTTGCATAGTATCGTAAAGACCGTTTTTAGGGGATCGGGTCAGCTTTGTCCGCAATTTTCTAAGTCAAAGCCACAGATTTTATAAGCTGAATGTTTAATCGATAGCTATTTCGATAAAAACTGAATCAAAACTTCGCAACACGATGTTTTTACAGCACCAGTTTTACTACTTTGCGTTCTTTTCTCCTCCTTTTCCAAAGCCTCCAACCTTATCAGCGACAGCCGTCCCGTTTTTGGAAGCCGTTCGTGAATGCGGGAGTGTTTCGATTTTCTGCCGGCTAGCTGGAAAATAGCGCACTCAACATGAAATTCCTGGAAAAACGCCGAAATCGTCAATTTCTACAGTATTCTGCAGCTTCATTACTTTTTGCGGTTGTTATCTATTTTTTCGCTGCCTCCACTACAGGCCAGTCCGCGGGTGTTGCGTTAAAGGAATGGTTGAAGACTTTCCTGGTGTGGCTGGATCAACTCGGTTTGTATCTGGTATTTTGTAGCCTGTAGTTTGTGACCGTTTATGGCTTTTTGTAACGATTTTTATGGTTTTTCTGATTTGAAAAATGATACTTTAATGTGAATATGAAAAGTATAGATCTTTTCAGTATTTTTCGCCCTCGTTGCCGCGACTGCGACGTTTTTCTACTACAAAACCGTGCCCGTGCCGGCTCCCAGAAGATTCGATACGACCCTGAAGAAGTTGGCTCCGGGAGAGAAGGTGTATCCAGGTAAGGAGTAGCACTAAAATTTGTCTGCTCGCGATAGAAGTTGTTTCTAAAGCGTGGTAGACTAGCAAATATTAGTGGGGGAAAAGCTCATTTAAAGGAGCAGGAACTGTTAGTTCGCTCTCGTTTGTGGACTGTGCCTTGTTATTACTATGACTGCGCTAGCTGGCGTTTTTGGCGCATCGCGTAGCTGTCGATACACGTTGGCCCAATCTGTTAGATTTTGACGGTTTTCTGTGAGCTTAAATTTTTTGGAAAACAAGGCTAGCAAGAAGCCTTACTTTCACCCTCCAGGAATGAGAAAAACATCAATAGAAATAATAGAAGAGCTTTCAGTCCTACAGTCCACATTCCATGAGCCGCCACCGCCTTTTGTCGAGCGGGAGCGGACGGAAACCGAGTATGGATATAGGATGAAATTCACTTAATTTGCATAAAATCTTGAAGTTTAAGGTATGATATATTTTTAAAAGATCGACTTGGTTGCTCTTCCATAATTTATTAAGAGCAATTATATGTGAAAACGAGCAATTAGGAACGCAGAAAATTGGTGGGTAGAATTCTATTGCTATCACAAATTTTGGTCGGGTTTGAGGGTATTGGAGGAGCAAGTATGAATCTCAATAAATTCGGTTTCAGGTATGGAAAACAAGGGATACTGTAATGTAATGAGCAAAACAGAAAGAAATTCGAGAATTTTTGTTTTAGGAGTATCGGTGGTTTGATGAGCCAGGAGGTTTTTTGAGTATTTTTGTGTTTTAAATTGATGAACTTAAAAGCAGAAACAACACGAACATTGATGTAATCGCTAGGTGAAGAAAAAGTTTGAAATTACAAAAACAAATGGAAAAATACAGAAAGAAATGGCCAGCAGATCTTTGGCACAACCGTACGCGAGAAATCAATCGATGTTTGTATGCAGAAACGGAAATGGGATCTTACAAAAATTGTCTTAAAAATACAGAAAGACATCAAACGATGATAAAGACAATTGTTACTATATAAAAAGACGCTAAGAAAGGAAACACGCAACGACAGAAATGACAATTAGGAAAAAAGGGGTAGAAGCTCATTTTTCTAGAAACTTGAGCGCCAAATGAAAATCTTTTTTACCACCTATATTTCATCAAAAAATTGTGCAAAATTTGGAAATTTTCAAAATTTGGAAAAACCTGATTTAAGTTAAAAACTCAAATAAATACGGTTTGTTTCAATTTTGAGCCATTTTTTGTAGTAAATGAATGAAAATGAAGACATAGGATAAAGAAGAACTACAGGTGGGAATTCTGAATGAACTACAGTACTACATATAGTACGGCGAGTACGCCACGCTACTCCTGACGCGCCGCCTGCTCCTCGGCGATCAGCGTCATCTTGACGTAGTCGACGACGCGGTGCTTGAAACGAGGCAGCTCCGAGTAGTATTTGTAGTACTCGGTGTCCATCAACTGGGAGAAGTTTGGGCGATGCTCGACGTCTTTGATCAGGCTGAAAAAGCTACTATAACTTTTGGTTACTTCAGCCTTCTTTACCGCTAAACTACCGCTCTAGGTGTCCCGACAGCTTTAAAACTGATCGTTTCCAGGACTTACCATCCATTGACGAAGTTGATCGTCTGGGCGGAGTACATCGAGCTGGTCAGCAGGGGTGGATCGCCGTTGACGACCATGGCGAGTTGCTGGAAGAGGGGGACCGATTGGAAGTTCGGAAATGGGAATTTTCCGGTGGCGATTTCGACCTGAAAAATCCAGATTATTAAAAGCTTCGTTCTCTTTCTGTCTCGCTGTCTTTTTCTCTCTCTATATCTCTCTCTATCTCGCGCTCTCTTACTCTTCCTCGTTATCTTTCTAGTTCTCGCCAAAACTCACCAAAGTAATCCCGAGACTCCAAACATCAGACCGGATGTCGTACCCTTGCGCAGGAAGCTGATGCGTTCAGGCTAAAACAAGTTGTTGAATTTTTGAAGGAGATAGCTATCAGGTTCCTATAATAACTTCAAAAACCTACCGCCATATAGGGTCGACATCCAGCATCCATAGTCTGTGCAATAGAATCCACCAAATACCCGGAAATTCCGAAATCACACAGCTTGATGAGGCCGCGTTTGTCGAGGAGGATGTTTGAGGGTTTTACATCTGAAAAATCGCACTAAGCGAGTGTTTAAATGCTCCCCTCTTTCTCTCTCTCTCTGCTCCTCTCTCTCTCTCGCTCTCTCTCACTTTAGCTTCATACTTACCTCTATGGATGATGTTGACTTCGTTCTTCAGGTGGTCCAAGGCTTTGATGGTCTGAAAAAATTGATTTGAGAGAGAGAGAGAGAGAGAGAGAGAGTGAAAGTACTTACCGAAACTGCAACCGATCCAACAACGTCTTCATCAAACTTTTCCACCTTCAACCGGTCATGCTGGGCTCGGTAGACGGCGTCGAGGTTGCAGTCCATAATTTCCATACACACCCAGCAATCACCCTAAAAATCGATAGCTAAAGTTGCTTTAAAATCTTCTGTTTGCGTAAAGTAAGCAGCTGAGGAAGCGTGATATGGAATTCTCAAGCTTACTTACCTCATGAAAAGTGACTCCGTAGAACTGTACGATTTGGTCACATTTGCTAGCTTTCTTGATGGCTTCCACTTCGATTCGAAGACGTTGCAGGGACTTGTTCATCTCCGGCTCGTTGGCCTGGTTGGTGATGAGGCGGACTTTCTGAAATTGTAGGCATCGTACGATAGAAAGTGAGAGAGAGAGAGAGTGAGAGAGGGCGAGAGAGAAAGAGAGTGAGAGAGCAAGCGACAGTTAGAGAGATACAAGTTGCTCTGCAACAGCATACCTTAACAGCCATTATCCGGCCCGTTCTCCTGTAGCTCATCTTGCTGACGTAGCCGAAAGTTCCACGACCCAGGAAGGAGATCTTGAAAGTATTTCATATTTATTTGTGGTAAAGAAGCTTTTTACTTAAACCTAATAGGTTAAATTGTTTTCTAATTGAATGTAAGCTTTTTGGTTAATAAATTACGATACGAAAGCAAGCACGAAATGCTAAGTTCGAGCTTTACCTTTACTATAACAAATTCTCCACCTCATCCAGATCGTTGTGGTCAAATGGGCGGGAGACGCCCTCCTCCGGGAAGACGATCTGGTCGGAGATGAACTTGCGGATGTAGTCCCTGAAACGGATCGATTTATATAACTTTGCGAACTCATTATTCTCAATTAAACTTCACGATCAACACTTGGCATTTGATGCTTTCCGTATTTCCTTTTGCCTCCTGGGTTTAGATACCCAATTACAGCCTCCAATTCTTTCACTCACACCAATTCCTTATATCTACATGGAAGTTCCGGCTCTGCAAAGACCGCATCGAGCTTTAGGCGTTTTCGAGGAGGATGAGGACTCATCCTCAAGCAGAACAATTTTTGAAGACGGAATAAAAAGAGGCGAGAAGAAAGAAAAAGATATAAAACCAAAAGGACACTTTTTAAAAATTTAAACATGTCTCTAAAACCCATTTTGAAATTTTTTAAAGGTACATGGAAAACAAAAGAGACTCCGAACCTAGCAGACTTTGCTAATTACATCGTTTTTAGCCAGCTTTCGCGGGCTTTAATGGGCCTACAACGGCAATGAGAAACCGTGAATATATGAAAATTTGACGCCTCGCCAAATTTGTAAGCCAGAAAAGCTTCTGAATTTGAAAAATCTTACAAGTTAACAGTTTTCTGGCCCTTATTTTTTTGGGGCTTTTGCAAGCTAGTTGAAAGACAAAAACGGATCAAAACCGAGCACAAGTCGCAATTTTCAGGAGTCTGAGGCGTTTTAAAAGATTTTTTTCGAGGCCTTATCCGCCTGGTTCCGCTGCCAGAACCAAAAGTCAGCCCGGATCTGACCTTCCGAACTTGCCAAAGAACACCACCAAGCCGTTTTTCCGCCCCCTTTTTTGCATGCGGACTGGAAGCCAGACCAAAGACAACACACAAGGCCACCACCACACCATGTCCAAACAGGTTGCGAAAGGAGGCGCTAGCTGCTCGACTGGCTACTACGGGCCTATGGCCGATGAGTCACGACAAAATTCCACACTCGGGTGCAAAGAGTGGTGAGGCGGAAAAGGGCGGGGAAGCGAATTGCCCCTGCTTATTGTCACACACACGCGATGCTCTCTGTTTGTTTCGGCTAATCGGCGGTTTTGCACAAATACACCTGAGGGGATTGTGAAATTGAGAGGAACGGTCAAGGAGAGAGAGCGCGAGAGAGAGACAGAGAGCGAGAGCGACTGGGAGCCAGAGATATCGAGAGAGAGAGAGAGAGAGAGAGAGAGAGAGAGTGAGAGAGAGTGAGTGAGTGAGTGATATCGAAGAAGCGAGAGCTAGCCAGACGCCGAGAGATATTGGTAGAAGGTGAGAATGAGAGACAAGAACGAGGGAAAGAGCGAAAGTCTGAGGGCGAGACAGAGAGAGAGAGAAAGAAAAAAGAGAGAGAGAGAGAGAGAGAGAGAGAGAGAGAGAGAGAGAGAGAGAGAGAGAGAGAGAGAGAGAGAGAGAGAGAGAGAGTGAGTGAAAGGGTACAGCGAAAAATTGTCAAGCCTTAAGGTGCGCTAGATGAAGAGATTCTCCAATAAGCTATAGAGCATCCTGTCTCCTTGAAAAGTCAGCATTTCGAAAACCGAGAAACCATGTAAAGTTCTCTTAAATACAGCTTAATTCCCATCAAATAAAAAATTTTTATGATGCAATTTGCCCGAAGGGGAGGTGTAAATGGGCGGAATAAAAAATGAGACGTCTTGAAAAAAGGGGGAGGGAAGAAGGACTGCCGCGGAGCTGAAAAAAAAATCGCGCGTAATGGCTTCTGTAAGGTGGGGTATATTATGCTGAACAGGCGATTCTTGTAAACAACATGAAAACAAAATAAAATATACGCCAGAGAAAACGATGAATCAAAAGAATGTTGCCGTTTCTAAAGGGATGAGCAATGGTTTTTCATACATTGTTTATCTTAGTGATTCCCTGGTTTTTTAATATCCACAAAATTTCGAAACAAAGACCCTGACATCCAAAAATAGCTGTCCAACCTGTTTTATAAGTTCCAACACGCCTGCTGTCCAAAAAGCAGACCCAAATTTGGCTCTAGTGCGTCACAACACCCCAAAAAACGGACGATTTTTCTTGCGTCATGCCCCCAGGAATCAAGGGCCATAAACGTGATAAGCCGCTATTTTAGGAGGAAACGTCTCAAAACCTCGTAAGTGAAATGGCAATGAGGCAATCAAGGAAATTGGTGATTTGGAAGGAGCTTGCAAGTGAGTCATCAAGGTACAGTCAGATAGCGTTCTGATGAAGCCGTTCAGGCCTGAAGCGTAAAAGGACGCTTGTTAAAAATCAAGGAACCAGGGCTTATTAACTATTAACATTTAAAGCTCGGGAAGTACAACTAGGCTTCCATTTGGTTTGAAAACCAAATCAGGACTTGGTAAAAACGGGACTTCTATTTTGAACGTATTTCAAACAAGGATTCGGAAATTTTTTAGATTGGGCACAGCAGTTCGCATACGTCTTTCTCCGCTACCATCGCGGCGTGCATTCTGAGCGTAAGAAATCCATAACTAGCTAGTGAAAGTTTTGCCTTATTGGGCTCTTTAATCAGAATGAATATTGTCCGGATAAATCAGAATTCAAGCACCTGGCTGCACCGCTCCTTTAAAATGGCAATTTCAGAGGTTTCTAGCGAGAATATTATGGGAATTCTAGTCGATATCAAGGACGGACTTCTAGTCGTAAAAAGGAATTACAATCAATTAATGCGTAGCGCAATGGAAAGCTGTGAATACGCGTCGCGAGTCGCGTTTTGCGTCGCGCTGCGATTCACGGTTGCTTCAAGCACTATAGAGAATTCATAGCACCAAAAATAGCCATGGTCCCTTGACAATTTGGTTAAAGGATCTAACAATGTCAAACTTTGCAAAATCGCCATTGCTGGACTAGGAAAAGCTTGTTTTCCCCATAAAAACATGACAAAAAATGACTCACAATTGGGAGAGCTCGGACGCAGTGGACGTGGCGGCAGTGGTGGGTGCCGGGTCGGGAATAATATTCTCCACATTGCCAAAATCGAGCCGTGGCCGTTGAAACCGGGGGAACATCTGGAATTCAGAGAGGAATTAAAATATTCCGATAAAATATACTTGATTTTTTATAGCAAAACTACAAGCAAAATTGCGAATCCAATAACCAACCATCTTCACAACACCAACACGCTTTTTGAGAGGTAGTGAATATTCGGAATTTGTATAGGAACGGAATTGGGTGTAGAGAGTTTGAGAACCTGGAATTTTCGGGGTGATTGAAGCGATTGAGCTGGCAGTTTTAAATTAAATGGAATTTGTGAAAAAACTAAAAAATCAAATTAGTTAGTCTTTAAAGGTATGCCGAAAGCTAGATTTTGATAAAGGCAGTAGAATTGTTTCGAGGCTTCTGAAAATGTCTCAGCAAAATTTAAGGTACGAAATCGGTTTAACCAAATAGCTTTACCCATCAAAACGATTAGGAATACAGACCTAAATTATGTATATTGATTTTTAGAGCTATTTGAACCCGGAATGACTCAAATATGCTTAGTCGATAGGTTCAGCGATTCACTAGTCCTGGTGCTTTATCTTCCCCCACTCCCCCCTCAGATAATCGCTGGATTAAACTACGAATCATAAAGGGATGACTTGTCTGGCTGTATCTCTCTCGCTTTCTCTCTCTCTCTCTCTCACTCTCTCTTTGACATGAAAAGAACGGGCAGGCGCCTATCTACGTCACGCAATACAGGTGACTCATTTTGCAGGGGGAGGCCCAAAAGGCGGGAGAGAACGATCAGATATGGCTGCAAAAAGGATATAAAATGGGAAATGGCATCGTTGACCTCGGATTTTTGAATTTTATAGATCTTTTGACAATTTTTCAAAAATCGCGAATTTTCAGGTACTGTAGTTTTTACAAAAACTCGAGGTAATTTTAAAAAGACCAGGAATAACTCATTTTTAAACTTTTCGGCTATTGTATTTAAATTGTATTTTTATCAAGGACTTTTCTAGGGCCTTGTGGAATTACAATGAATGATGCAATAGGTATCCCAGAACGTTCTTGGACTTTTCGGCGTGTTTTAAAGGAAAATGGACACCTGAATTTTATCGAATTAGCCCAAGCAGGTTCTAATTTATTTAGAAATATAGCACCCTTAAATGGTTGTATAAATACTACAGTAAATAGGTGAAGAAATATCGAAAAACTAGTCAGAAAAACGAAATTCGGCCCTGCCAACTACCAACCCATGTTCTAATCAGGTAAGAAGAGCTTGGCGCACTAATAGACAACTGCACATCAATGTCTGGTATTTTTATGAACGCTGTCTGTTTGAAGTATGGTTTCGTAGAGTTCAAAAGCTAGTAATCAGATCCCGAAAGTAAACGAGCAAACTAGACCTCAATAGTTAAGGCATCCTCTCTAATATTCGGGTTGTAAAGATTTCTAGCAGTTAATAAGCTTTTATAAACCATTCCAATCGCTCCAATCCACCCCGAGAAAAACTCCTTGTACAAGCCAATCCAGCAGCCAAATGATTGGACTCTCAGCAAAAATGTGGCCGAAAAACTGTCTAACCATATTGCACAACCCCAGTGCCCAGGCTCCGCCCCCCAAAAAAAGGCTTACGCCGGGAAATACGAAAGTCAGGAAAGAACGAAAAGACCGTCCCTTTTCAGTGATCACAAAATTTGAGGGAACACTAGATTTGAGAGAGCCGAGACGGAGAGACGGTCACCCGGGGTGACCGGCTGCCCTGGGGCACAAGAAACAGGTGGCCAGGGGAGTACCGCGTAGCCGAGCACGGCCAGGTATGCACGAAGGGGTTGGCCTATGCTGACGACGCTTTTCGTGATGCAACGCAAAGATTCGAGGGATGGGGGCGCGTGTAACTTTTTGCGCGAACAAAAGCAGGGGGTGAGGGGTCGGCAGGAAAAACGAGACCGGTTCGGTTTTCAGAAAAACTTCTTAGCGGTTTAAAAAATTACCTAAAAAACAAAACAAAAAAGAAAAGCTGAGAGATAAGACCTTAAATATCTAGACAATAGAATCCAAACAAAAAACCTATGTACTGAAAATTCATCAATTTGAATTTGGGAGCGAGAGGAGGAGAGAGGGCGAGGGTGAGAGATAGAGAGAGCGAGAGAGAGAGGGATGAGACAGAGAAAGAGAGGGCCAGAGAGAGAGAGAGAGAGAGAGAGAGAGAGAGAGCGAGCATGAGAGAAAGATGAGTCAAAGAAACCTACCACCTAACAACATATATTTTGCAACCAGACTCTATTAATGCGCAGACGATCTAGCAGAAAATCTTCAGGGATTTATAGGTTGTTTCATATATTTATGGCTATATATTTTGATGTAATTAGCGCGCAATGGAATCAAAATTGTATTATGACACATCAACGGGAAATAATGCTAAACACACTATTGACTAGTTTTTGAGCAGCTTCGGAACAGTTCGAAATTTTGAAAGACGGTTCCAAGGAACAAATTTGAGCGTAAAAATGTTAAATAAAAATAGAAATAGGCAAACAAGTCAAGCTAGTTGATCAGCTCGGGCATATCGCCAGCGTCTTCATCATCTTCATCAACAGGTTCCGCTTTTTTCGTAGTAGCGGCCGTCTCTTTCGGGTCATTGAGCGTGATTTCTTCTAGCTTCTTTTCGATGACGATTGCTAAAAAGAATTCTTGAGACCAATAGCCATGATTAAATCGTAAAATACGAAAATTTTTGCTTACTTTTGGCCTGATCCCACAATCGCTGATTCTCCTTGCTCATCGGGTGATCGGGGTCGAGCGTGAAATTGAGGATTTGTTGGGCTTCTTCGAAATACTTGAGCTAAACGGATGAAATAATAAAGTACAAACTACTGACTTATGCCCTTGATGCTCCAAAAACCTTGAAAAGCTGTTTTTTCAAAGCCAAAGGCCAGAATGTTGAGATTGTTAATTTGTCGTCCTCTGCGCTTCAAAACCCACCGATTTCTCCTTCTTCTGCAAATTCCCAGCAAATATTCCGATATTTCGGAGGTGGAACGCGACGGCAGGGTGGTTGTGGGGGAACGACTGCCGGACGCATTCTTCACTCATCAGGTGGAGCCGGAGAAGTTCGTGATTATCGCCAGGTGGGATCATTGGGATCAGGGCCTAAAATATAAATCTTTCTCTCTCTCTCTCTCTCTCTCCACTTTGGTACGGTCTTCTTGGTGACAACAGGGCCTAGAAGGTGCGAGAATCGTTCACAATTTTTTTCAATTATCAGAACTATCAACACCTAGCAAATTGTTAAAAAAAAAAAAAAAAAAAAAAAAAAAAAAAAAAAAAAAAAAAAAAAAAAAAAAAAAAAAAAAAAAAAAAAAAAAAAAAAAAAAAAAAAAAAAAAAAAAAAAAAAAAAAAAAAAAAAAAAAAAAAAAAAAAAAAAAAAAAAAAAAAAAAAAAAAAAAAAAAAAAAAAAAAAAAAAAAAAAAAAAAAAATTTTTTTTTTTTTTTTTTTTTTTTTTTTTTTTTTTTTTTTTTTTTTTTTTTTTTTTTTTTTTTTTTTTTTTTTTTTTTTTTTTTTTTTTTTTTTTTTTTTTTTTTTTTTTTTTTTTTTTTTTTTTTTTTTTTTTTTTTTTTTTTTTTTTTTTTTTTTTTTTTTTTTTTTTTTTTTTTTTTTTTTTTTCACACGTAAAGTACCAGGTGTCCTTTAGAAGTTTCCGGCGCTGTTGTTGGGAGCTGAAACCTACTTTTTTCAAAAAACTATTTTGTTCGATTTTTTATTCTTAATCAAGTTATTAGATGCTTAATTGTTATTAAATATAGCCAGAAACTTACCACAATATCTCGATATAGGAGTAGAACGTGTTTTTCTTATCCAGCAGATTTACGGAATTGTTGAGGGCTCGGAGCGTGGCTTTGAAGCTGAAAACGATGAAAATTGAGCTATTTGCAACGTTTTTAGGGTATGCAAAAGAATAAAACACAAGATGGCGTCCTTTGCCTTTAATAAAAGCATTTTTAAACTCACCCGTCACATGTATAAATCGTATTCGGCCTGCAGCTGTGGTCGTAGGCGCATAGATCGAGGTAGAGGCCTTTACCGATTTCCTAAAAAATGATTTTAGTATATTTTCGTATTAAAAAATGTTTTAAAAAGGTTTATAATTACCTTCATATAGCCCTTATCGCTAATGGCATGCCGATTAATGTAATTTCGGCAATGCAGCTCGAAAACGAGATCTCTGGGTAGTAGGAATTTTTCTTCGTAGAATCCCGTCAATTCGGTGTAGATCTCTAAAATAGTTCAAATATATCTTAGTCAAAAAGGAAGTATCTTACTATATATCTGAATATCTATTAAATAGATTTATGTATCGCTTTTCTTACCATTAAACTTCTTCTTAGCAAACTCGTCATCCCGCATCTTATCCACGTGAGCCCAGATTTCCATAATTTGCCGCTGTGACGTTCTGTCCTTATAGAAATCGGCTTCTTCCTTGTCTTTTCCGGAAGTGATGGTCTTAATTAAATTAGTTAACTATTTTTTCAAGAAATTAATTTACCTTGTATCTCAACACAATCCTCCCAAGGAGCCGCACCTCGATGTCGGCAAGTTTTGTCGCGGTGCGGAATCCTTTGCATTCGGCCTAGAATATGTATGAACTTAGTTTTAATAGTTTTATATTTCTATATTATATAAAGCAAAATATCAAATGAAGAAACATCCTGAAGTTAAAGCCCAAACCTTGTGATCCTTCCATCCCAATTTTTGGCATTCCTTGTTGCAGAAAATGGCCATTCCGCAGCCGATACAATGCCTAAAAGAGGGCGTATTTTTCTGATTAACTGCAGCTTTTTATATGGATACCTTCGCTATGAAAAGCTTACTGAAAACAACCCTATAAAGACCTAGAATAAAACTTAAAATTAAATCCGGAGTTTTTAAAGATGCTACATGTATCAAATTAAAGTTTTGTGTCTCAATTTTTTAGAAAATTAAGTTCGTTGATCCCAAAGATTTTTATCTATTTCTAGCGGCTTTTCAAGCCAAAATTCCGTTTCTATACCCAATTCCGACCTCTGTTTTGCCCTTCCCAAAGGCGGGGACCGCATGACGCAAGGGATGTCTGGGGCTCCCGGCCCCGCCCCGCCGCCCTGCCTCAAAACCCCTCTCCCCACACCCCGGCCCGTCAGCAGCGTGGCGCAGTGGAAGCGTGCTGGGCCCATAACCCAGAGGTCGGTGGATCGAAACCACTCGCTGCTAAGCTTTTTGCTTTTTGGGGAATTTCGATTGGGGAACTTTTGCTTTTTGGCTATTGAAACGGATTAAAGCTACTTAAGGGTTGATGGTTAACTTTAAGCGATTTTTAAAAATGCTAAAACCCCGCCAATCTGCAATATCCGCCACCCCCACCCAGTCCGGATGTGAAGGTGCCAATATTTGTGCTCTTAAGAAAGAGAGAGTGAGGGCGGATGTCGATGGGGAATCGATCCGATTGGTTCCTCGGTCTGTCTGTCTTTTTGGTTGTGTCTGTTTGTTTGTTCGTCTGTCCATTTGTCTTTCTTTCGGCTAGTTACTGGCCTTGGCCGGGGCGCTGCTAGCGGCAAGATGGTGTGTAATAGGGCATCCGCCCGGAGGGAGGAGTACGCAAGAAAACTACGATGGATACTAAAAAAGCTGTATTGCATGTGAAAAATCACCAATACGTAATTTATTAGAGTTAAAAGTATTTTGAAGGCAAAAATACGCGGAAACGGTACCTTTTTCAATTTGTCAATTCGCAGATATGGTACAAAGGAGCGAGTACTCTAGAGAATACGATTGATGATAAAAACCGGAATCAATTGATATACTTTCAAGGATGCCAGCGGTATTGTTTGAAATTAAAGGTATTTACGCCCTCAAAATTTTTAGAAGATGCCTCTCGTCCGAAATTTCAGAAATTTTGGGTTTAGAACAAGTGGGTTACTTTATTTACTCGTGGCTAAGTTCCGTAACCGACGCGGGAAATTATTTCACTCTTAAACTTCCCTGCTTTAAAACAGCGTCATCCCGTTGCTCCTAAACCATGCTACGCTTTTGACTTAGTGCATTGAGCGGGCCGTCGGACTCAAAGGTATTGATTTTCAGGTTCAGAAAGTGCAGAAAAAGTTTGCAGGAATCCAAAGTACGTTCAGAATTCCGGACCAACAAATACAAATCGATCAGCCAGACAACAATGCTGTTTGCCGCGTGTTTTTCTTCGGGCGTCGTCGGCGGGAGCTGGCAAATGACCAATACTTTCCGCCTGAATATGGGCATCTATAACTTGAAGTCTGTGAAATTATACATTTTTACGCCTTTCCAGAAATTTTTCCAAGATTTAATTCATTTCGAAATCTCTTCAGTTTCTCTGTAATTTTAATGTTTCTAATGTTTCGCGACGATAAAGCATCATATCGTAATTTGTTTAAGTATTTTAGGTATTTTTCAGCCGCCGGTTCCACTCCCCTTAAAGCCAGCTTTTCTTCATTTCGTCTCTCTTTCCCCGTTTTGGGTCCCAGCACGCTTCCCCATGCACTATCGCTGGCCTTTTGCCACCCCGACCCCTATTATGAGGCGTTTTTTATCAGGTCGTGTGAGTGATGCTTTATCTTTCGAAAGCTCGCTGAAACTTTGTATTTTGGGGTCAATATTTTGGATTGGGCGTTTCCCGAATTGTTGAAATAAAAATATAAGCTTATTTTAGGATTTGGAATTAAATAAGGTATAGAAATTAGGTCATGAAATTCAGATTGTTGATGATGCCATTTATGCGTTAATTGCCGCTTTCGGGTGGATTGCCCAAAAACAGCTGAACCCGCCCCCGGCGCGCATTCAAATTTTTGGGGTCAGGTACGCAGAGATTAGGGGGATTTTCATGGCATAAAGGTCAACGGAATTGTGTTGAATTTTAAATTTTTGAGTTTAAATTGAATTAAAAACGTTTATATTCACTCTATAATACCTCTTCTGCTATAATTCATAGTTTTATAAAATCTATCTGCATAATTTTCTTCAAATCAGCATTTTCAACAACTTTTTTGGACAAAAATGGGTTCAAGTTTATTAGAAGATGCTTTTTATGTTTTTTTTAACGTCTAGTAATATGCTTAAAGTATTATTTAGCGGTTGTATAGCGAGCTACCATCTTAAATGTACTAAAATATGCATTTTTCTGGCTATTTCTCGGTCGAAGTTCGCTTCTTTATTGGATATTCTGATGCTTTTCAAGCTATTTTCTTCCAATTAGGCGTTAGATTTATTTTGGGTTAATCACTATACTATTTTATAATTGATTAAGTTCCCCCTTCCGGAAAAAGCCAAGAATTTTCTGGAGCTACGTGAGCTTTGCGCGGCGCTAGATCGTATCTATAGACAGGCTCCTGGCTCGAGCTACAATTGGCTCGTGGCATTTTTGAGGGTCGGAAATTTGGAAAGCTATCGAATTCTGGATTCTGATTTCTAAGCAATATACCTCTACTAATTCTACACCCAAAAAATGGATACCGTTGACTCTTACTATTCGTATTGGGTACGCAAAAATGTTTCAAAATTCGATTTTTATGTATTTTTCAGGCTGATTCAATGTCGGAGGACGATTCGGAAGGTTCGTATATTGTTTAAAACTTAATGAAATAATTTATATAGTTTTATCAAAGCATAATAAGATAATTTTTAGTAGCTTAAAAATTTAGAAAGCTGAAACTTCAGGTTAAAATCCGAATTTCAGTTGCTGGCTCCCGAACCCATCGTACGACTCGAGTTGGCGGCATCACCTATCAATCAGGTATTTTTTTGTTAATAAACATACTAAAAGCATATACTTTTTACTAATTCCGGAGCTCCTATTTATTTAGTCTCGTTTTCAGTGTCCGAGTCCGAAGGAGATTTTGGCGATGAAAATGCATGCCTGATTAATAAGAAGAAGCCGGCGAGGAAGGTGGGTGATTTACATTTAATTTTTTATTGTATATTTTATTTATTTATTATTAAGCTATCTTGATTTCTTGAACAATTATTGTAGAACATTGAAATCTAAAGTCAATATATAGACTTCCCTCGCGTTATTTGGGGGCTTGCCAAGGAAAGGGGGGCGCCGGAACCTGTTTCGTCAGCCACCCCCCAAGCGAGACCATAGTGCGAACAGCAGCGTGATTTCGTTAAGATTACCGCCTACTTTCTGTAGAGTTCTTACTGGAAAAGCTATCTTCTATACTCGTTAAGCCAATCAAACTATTGCTATGCGACGTTCCTATATTTACGAGCCGGATTTGGTGAGATTTTGGGTAGAAAACTGGGTTTTTAAGCCGTCTTTAAAATCAAGCAAATCGTCCTTTTTCTACGCAAACATCTAAATAAACCGGCAAGGTTAACTTTATTAAAGGATTGTTTTGTGAGTCGGGATAAAATGAGTGTTTATTCATCCATTGTTAAGGTTTTGGTTAATTTAATAAATTTTGAAGCCTAAAATAGGGATTTTGCTATGTTTCCAGGCTTTTTGTAGGAACACCAAGTAAACATAGTAAAAAAATAACTGTTATGGTGTTAATAAGCATATACAGGGTGTCCCAAAAAAAACGACCCATCTGGCATTTCGCCGTGTTACATCCAACAGGGCCCAAATTTGGACCAGAGGTGTATCAGACCCTAAATAACAACAATCCTGACTTTTAGCCCCGTAGCTACAGTCGTTCTCGAGATATAACGAAAACACTGTTTTTGACGCAATTCTAAACAGTTTTTTCGGCAATCTTTTTGGACTTTGCATCGATTTGCATCGACTTCCGGCTGTGAATCCCTAATTTCGCTTAAGAACGCGGGTAATTTTGTGTTGTAAAAATCGCTTAATTCAACGATTATTTGATTAATTCTGGTCCGGAAAAAATTTCTTCGAGTAAAGAAGGCCTACCGAATCATTTTCACTTAATGTCTAGGGGGTCTAACTCCACGAAAACCCTATGAAAAATGGAAAATAAAGTTTATTTTCGTTATAACTTTAAAACTACTGTAGCTATGGGGCTAAAAGTCAGGATTGTTGTTATAGGGTATGATACACCCCTGGTCCAAATTTGGGGCCGATTGGATGTAACACGGCGAAATGCCAGATGGGTCGTTTTTTTTGGGACACCCTGTATACTTGTTTTTCAGGATGAAAGAACGCCGATTTTGCATCGATCGGTCGGAGATCCGGCCAGAATTGCTGAAGAGGGACGAGCGACAAGAAGCAGCTGCACTTCCGGTGATGAAGACCCGAATTTCTTGATAGGTAGGCCGGCTTCTGATTCCGATAAACATCTACTAAAGCTTCTATTTTTGTTCGCTTTTTTCAAATAGGGTAGACTTGGTCGAGAAGACTTTTTAGACGAAGCCGTCCTCGCCGAGGAGTACGGAGCCCTGGCTGGTGGCGACGAGTTCAAGACGGCCATGGAGGAGGCTATTCGGGCAATTCATCATGGGGTATTCCCGGAAAGAATTGCCCAGGGGTCCTCGGGAAGCTATTTTGTGAAGAATACACAGGGGGTCGGTTTTTTATGGAAATTGAGATTTCTGTAAAATTGCAAAGCGAGTAGTACTCTTCTAAATACCTGCATTTTTAGAAAATCGTCGGCGTCTTCAAGCCGAAAAACGAAGAACCGTACGGTCATCTGAACCCGAAATGGTTGAAGTGGCTGCATAAGGTAATTTATTTTTATATTTTTATTTTAATAATTTTGTCAATGTCCCATTTTTCAGAAGAAAAAAACGTATTTTAGGTATTCCTACCCTGCTGCTTCGGCCGGAGCTGCTTGATCCCAAATCAGGTCGGTAATTTGGGGAGATATTTGTAATCTGCGCATATTTTTCGGTGTTTTTGGTATATCTTTTGCTGTTTTAAAGGACCCTCAAGGCTCAATTCTGTCCTGTCGTTCCACCGATTTTTTTGAATTTTTATTAAGAAGAAAAATCGATACACAGGGGGCAGGCAGCGCTGTTTAGAGGAAAGTTACGGCGGCGTGTCTGGGCTTGGGGGCAAAGACAGGAGGTTTGCGCATTAATGGCGGATAGTTGGAAATACTGACAAGTTCCGAAAAGAAAGAGAATACTCAGAAAATTACGAAATTAGCCGAGGGTGACTATCACGAGTTATGCAAAAGCTGCTGCTGCGAGAGAACACTTTGCGTCTGGTTTTTTGGACATCAAATAGAAAGTTAGAAAAATTATGATAAAAATGAGAAATACAAATTATAATTCACTAGCATAAGCTCTGCTATTGTGCATTGGGGGAGTAGCTAGACAAACCGGGACAACATCGAAAAACATCAGGCATTCGAAAATTAGAAAATTAAAAGATACGTAAAGAAAAATAAAGCAAAACTGCGCGCAGAAAAATCAATTACGACATGAAAATCCAGGTTTTGCGTTTTTTAAAGTCCATGGTCTCGGCCGAGGGTGGAGTAGTGGGAGCCTGAAAAGTCGTAATTAATTGTGTTTTTGGTTTTTGGGGTTTTCTCTACTTTTCTTAGTTTTTCGACCTATTTCCACTATTTTTATCTAATGTTCCGGTTTTTAAGTTATTTCTAACTATAGGAATTTTCTTGAAGCGTTTTTTCTTAGCATTAGAGTTGAATTTTAACTTTTTTCTGGCTCACAATTTGCATTCAAGACTGCATTTCGGTTTCTCGCTGTCCTGAAAGAAGGAATGGCTTTAATTATAATGTTTTACGCGATTTTTGTATTTCCGTGAGAACTTACTGGTCATGCTCGACTGTCCATCGTCATACTTCAGCTCGGAGGGGACGTGGATTTCCTTGCTGGCGTCTAAAAAGCGCGGTTTACCGTTGCTCCCTCTCTCGCTCCCCCCTCTCTCTTACTCTTTCTGGTAAAAAACACTCACCATCTTCAGCTTTCGGGATTTCCACTAGCGATGGGTCCCTGGGGCCGGGGGTGTCAATGGAGCGACCTAAAAATGAGATAGTGAGAAGCTTCTCAGGTCCTGAGTGGTCTCTGCTAGCTTGCCTTATACCTTAGATTTCCCTGGACTAGTTCAGCGTTTTTAGAGGCTTTAGACTTAGTTTTGTCAGGTCCCGATTGATCGAACGGGTCAATTATTGTGTCTTCCAGCCCCTTTAAAATCAACCGCTAATGATCCCACCTCCATAGACACTTCCTCGATCCCCATAGGTACTTCCGGCTCCGCTGGTATCCCTTCCAAGCACCGATGTCGGCCTCCCATCGTATGTAGGGCGATGCGTAGGGGTGGATGTTCCAAGTGGAGGTGTCAGTGGGTTCGACGCAAAGGTTGAACGAACCCCGGAATAGTTTCCGAATCTGAAAAAGGCAATTTCATTTAGAACCCGTAGCCATTTTTCCTGAAAAATGGCTTTCTAGGGGAGTGTGATGTAAGCTAGCGTAGTATACCGTAAATTAACATATTTTAGCGTAGCGACTCGTTGGTTATTTTGTAAGCTGGTGCTCCCTGGGGTTTCTAGTCATTTTTCTAAGGTTTCTAACTATATTTTAAGGATTTTATAACCCAAAAACCTTGTTTTGGATGGATCTGTTAGCATGTTCTAGATACTGTAGCTGGATCATAAAAAATAAAGACTTTTTAGCATTGTGTATTAGCTTACCCTCCATCCCAAGCTCCCAGCCTAAAGTTTAATATTTTAACCTTTATAGGTTAAATTAAAGTTAAATTAAATTTGTGGCAATTTTAAGGCGCTACCAGTGAGTTTGAGCATGATTTTTGAGCATTAAAAGCTATGGATGTTTTATAAAATATATTTTTTGTCTCACCCTCCGCTCCAGGCGCCAATACCGTAATTTCCGTAGTCTCGGATAATTCTGAATTTTAGACGGTTTTTAGATAATTTTTAGGCTTAAAATTAAATTTTAAGGACAGCCACAGAAATCTCTAACTACAGACTACAGTACATCAGAAGCCTCTGGACAGCGGGACTAATTAGAAGCTATTATAAATGCTTATGACACTCAATAATAATACCCACCCGCCATGCCTTGAGCCAAATCTAAAAAAATGGGGGAAAACGGGGTGTAATTTGGAATTTAACGTACCCTCCGAACGCTCCTCCAGCTGAGTGGATACCATTACGGCCCAGGTTGACGTTGATCGTAGTGTCGTCGGTACCCCCAGGTCCGAAACTGCGGATTCCAAGGGTGTTCCCGCCCAAGCGACCAATGTCCGAGACGAGAGCCCGGTCGGCGATGTCCCTAGAAATTTGAATTTAGAACTAGAATGGAAACTCTGAAAAAAGTCTCTGCTAGTTTGCCTTTTCTAGACCCTTCCAAATGTCTTATCAAGAATTCCTAAAGAATCCCTGCTAATTTGCCCCGAATTTTGTGTTTTTACTTCTTTCTCTCTCGCTCTCTCTCACTCTCTCTCTCGCTCTCTATCTCTCTCACCTTCTCCTCCGCCTCTCCTGATCCATCTGCTCCCTCAGGATGCGAATCTGATCCTCGAGCTGCTGAATCCTGTTGCGGTGGGTGCGCTCGCGGTTTTCGATCACCTAATTTGCATAATTTTCCAGAACCTTGGATTTATTGAGTTTTGTTTTTAGTGACCCTCCGAATTTAAGTATTTCATGCTACATTAGGGAGATTATTCGATTACTCGGTTTTTAGCGAGCTTTACCTTCTCAAATTCAACCTGGGCGGCCTGAAAGTTCGGGTTTTAGCTGTCAATATACCTTTAAAAACGTCTTGCTCTTTCGCTCGCTCTCTCAACTCACACTCTCGCGCTCTCGCTCTTCTCCTGTCACTTTCCCTTTAAGATCCCTCACCTTCTCAATCTGGGCTTTCTCCTGCATCATTCGCCTCACTGCATCTCTTGCTCCTCTCGTGCTTGTTGTGAGCTCCAGAATCCGATTCCCGTTCTCCATCTCCAACTGGGCATCTGTTGCTGTAGCTGAGCACAGTTCTTGTACAGCTCCTTATTCTCGCGTTCCATAGCGTTCAAGCTCTTCTCGATAGCCTCTCTCTGGAGCGCCGTCTCCCGGATGGCTTGATCAGTTCTGCGCTTGTCCGCCTCCAACATCTCGATCTTTTTGAGCATCTGGGCTCTCTCTTTTTTCCATCCCTCGAGGAGGTGCAAATTCTTGACCTTCTCGGTTTCGAGCTGGGTGAAGCGGCGGCGGAGCTCTTCGAGATCCTAGAAAAAAAATAGTTAGGTTGTAGATATGAGGGAAATAGGCTAGATTTACCTGTACTTTTATATCATTTTAAATTGACCAAGGTCTTTTGCCAATTAATTAAAGTTCTCAATTTTCTAAGGGTTTAGGTAAAGCAAATTTTTATGGTGGTTCTCTTCTTTATGGTGAATTTTGTATGATTCCGAATGGTTTGTACGTTTGTATGGTGAATTTTGTATGATTTTTGCGCTATATATTTAGTAACTACCTTGACCAACTGCCGCTTCTCATTCTTCCCGGTCTCCAGCTGTTGCTTAAGATCGGTCTCAGTGCTCCTCTGCTGTGTGATCTGCTTCTCAAGGTTCAAGATCCGATCCTCTAGCCTATTCTTCTCAGCGTTAGAGTCTTGAAGTTGACGCTGGAGATCAGCAACGCGAGAGTTGACGTCATGAACCCTAAAAACCGAATTACTAGCAAAATTTCCACAATAACCTCTGCTTGTTGTCCCTCAGCTCGCTTCTCAAGTTCAGCAGCTCGCTCTCCATCGTCTGCTTCCTGAGGTTGGCTTGGTTCAGCTCGTTCTGGCAGCAAGAGCTGATCCTTGACGGTCAGGTAGTCCTGGTTGGTTCGGGGCGGGCTCGATCTCAGGGTTTCGGCCTTCGAGATCTCGCGCTTCAGCTTGTCGTTGTCGTCCTTCAGGTCGGACATCTTCTGCTCGGTGAGGCGGAGGTCAGCGTCGAGTTGTTTCACCTTGTCTTGGAGGTTCTAAAATTGGATATATAGATTTTCTGAAATTGTAATATTTCATGAGGCAAGAGAATCGGATAGGAACGATTTTTTACAGTTTTTGAAACCCCTTGGAAATCTCAAGCGATTCACGGCCTTTAATTGTTAAAATTTTGGTTGTGATATATTTTTAACGAGGATGCTTCGAGTTCTCTCGTCGATTTTCAGCAAAAAAACCATTAAAACGTTATCTTTGGTGTGTACGAATTTTCGAAAAGACAAAAATCCCGAAACGTCCAATTCTTTCCAAAAAAATTTTTAAGAGCATTGTTTTTCTTTGCCAAACACCTTTGAAAATAACGCAAAAATACTACGAAATTGAACTTGATTTTCTGCGGCTTTTCAAGGGCTTTCGAATTCTGTAAAAATCGTCTAAATCCGACGTTTCTACCTCTAGATATAACTAAAAATGTAACCCACCTGACGCTCCGTGTCGAAGGTAGCGATCTGTAGCTGCAGCCGCTGCGTCTCGGCATCGGTCTCGCGGTTCTTACTCTCAAGTTGGAACCTAGAGGCATCCCACTGTTCCTCGTGATCTCTCAAAATTCTAATATCCGCGTGCGCATTGTCCAGGTCGCTCCTCAGATTCTTGAGTTGCTCGTTGAGGTGGCGGAGCTGGGCCTCCTTTCCTCGAGCCTGCAGCTCAGCGGCGACCATCTTGGACTTCATCTGCCTTCTCTCTTCGTCTCTCTGTTTGATGGCTTCCTCTTGGGATTTAGGAGCGCGAGGGCGGATTGTATTTTTGAAACCTCGTTTTTCATCTTCGATATCCTGGAGTGATTCCTCGATGGTGCGGACGTGGATTTCGCGCTTGTTGGTGGTGGAGTTCGAGTCGGCCGCCTTCTTCTGGAGTCGGTTGAGCTCATCGCGGAGGGAGTTCTAAAAGGAGGGGTTTAAAGGGATTGGCAAGGAATTTTTGAGAATTTCTGGTTAGGGTTTCTAGAGATTTTGCTGAAGCCCAAGAGGCCTAAGCCCAGGTCTAAACTCAAGCCTAAGCCTATCCTAAGCCTTTTACTTACCCTCTCCGCCTCCAACTGCTCAATCCTGGCCAAGAGCCGCTGCAGTGTGCCCTCCAAGTTCGACAAGTCGATATGTTGGCCAGCTGCCGGACCGGCACCTCCGGTATAATCGACACCAGGTGGGAAGGGAACGCTACGCGGCACACCGCCACCGTCGATGGAGTCCTGTGCGTTCGATGGGATGTCGACAGTTCCGTCTGCGGCAGGGATTCCTCCCCGGGTACCGCCTGGTCCGAAACGGGTGGTTACGGTGGTTCCCTGAAAATAGGAATTTTTGCAGGTTTTGCAGCGCTAGTTTTTCGACATCCCAACCCCTTTAACCCTCTAAAACTTACCCCAGGCTGATCGAAACTTCCGGCTCCTCCTCCGGCCGTGATCCCAATCCTGGTATTTACACCGCCAGCTCCACCAACACCTCCAAATCCACCATCCCCGAACGCATTAATGTTGATGATGCGGTTGGCGGAGGCCTGGAAGCGACGGAGGGCATCGGCAAGCGCGTCTCGCTCTTGGTCAGCCACGATAAAGTCTTGCTGAAGGGCGCCCAGGCGCTGCTCAGCGCTGTCGAGACGCGAGGACAGGTCGTTCACTTCGTACTTCTTGGTTTCGACTTCCATGAGTGCGTTGAGACGGCCGTCCTCGGCGGCGCGATGGGCATTTCTAAATGGGTTTTGGTTACTTTTCAATTTCCCAAAAAATCTGTGCTATCTTGCTCTGGTTGATATTCATTGGAAATTGTCTCCTTTCTCACCTCAAATCATTCAAGTTCGAGTCGTACTCCTCGGTCTTGCGCTGCATCTGATCAATACCGAACTTCAAGTCGGTCTGGATCTTGTCCAGCTCGTTCTTCAAGTTTGCCCTGTTCGTCTCGGAGGCGATGAGCTTCTCCGAGGTCTTGTTCAGCTCGTCCCCATCTTCGTCATCCTGTTCTCAAACGTCTGGCTCAGCTGGTTCAGTGGTCGGTCTGCTTGGCCTTTCCCGGAACGCTTTTGGAGACGTTCACGCTAAAATAGAGATCATCTACACTTTCTACAGTTTTTACTTGTGCAGCTACAGTGCTGATCTTTATTATTGATCATCTACAATTTCCTAAAACACCCACTTCCGACTTGATGACGTTGTAGTTGTTCTTCAAGTCCCGGAAGCCATCTTCGGTCTGCTGGAGCTTGGTTCTCAAGCGGTTCAGCTCCGACTCCAAGTTGGTGTTGCTGTTCTTGAGGACGTCGTTCTCACGGAAGGCCTGGTCGAGCTCCGAGCGCCACTTGCTGCTCTCACTCTGCAGGGTGGCGAATTGGTCCTCCAGCGATCTGAGACGGTTCATGGCGCTTTCCAGCTCGCCGTCCTTTTGAAGGAGGTTAGACTTGGCGTCGGCGAGGTCTTCTTCAAGGCGTCGCACTTGGGATGTTACTGAAAATGGGGGATTTTGGGGTTAAAATACCAATCTCTCTCTCTATCTCTCTCCCGCTATCTCGAAAAACTCACACTCCCTGATCCTTGCCGTCATCTCTCCGACCTGCTTGCCCAGGTGGTCGCCTTATCGGTAGCAGCACTCAGCTGTGCCTTCAGCCCAGCATTCGCCGTCTCCAAGGCCTTAGCTCCGATTGCGTATAAGCCTTTTCCCTTCTGGACCTCCTTGCCAATTCCTCAGATCTCCAGATCGTCCTTTAGCTTCTGATTCGCGGCAAGTAGCTGCTCAATCTTATTGTCCCTATCTCTCAAATCCGCATCCAGGAAATTCTCCCTGTTCAGCGCCTCCGAGAGAGTCTTCTCCAGGTTGGCGATCCTGTTCCGCAGCTCGTTCTCTATGGCCTTGAGGCTGTCCACAGACTTTGTGTACTGTTCCTTCTCGTCATCGAGGTCGGAGAGGTGCTTGTCCTGGAGGGCGGCTATCTCCTGCTTGAGCTTGTCGATCTCGGCCTGGTGTTTGCGCTGCAGTTCGGCGAGGTCGCTGTCCTTGCGGTCTTGGCCGCGGCCGACCTGAAAATAGAATTTTTCGTGGTTTTTGCATAATTTTTAATACTTCTAGAATTCACTTTTACACTTTATCACAAATTTCCTAAATTTTCTTTGCTAGCCTTTCTAAGAGATCTTTCTTTGCTAGCTTTTCTTTCTCCAAGTATCTCTGCTGGCCTGTCCGGGCTCCATCACAGTTTTTCCTCAACAATCCCTGCTACCTTCCATACCTGAGCCAGCTCGTCCTTCAGCTCTTGCAGCTTCCTCTCGAGCGTATCTTTCTCATTCTCCAGCTTCTCCACCTCCATCTTCCACTTATCATTAATGTCGCGAATGCGGATAGCGGTCAGCTCGTCATCTTGATCGTAGATACCTCCCGGGTAGCCCCTGTTGTCAATCGTGACGTCAATACCGCCATCTCGGCCATCGTAGCCTGGGCGGCCGTCGGCACCGTCCCTTTAAAGTAGCGATATAAGGTTAAGATTCAGCTTAGCTTAGGTTTAGATTTAGGCTAAGCGTTGACTTAGCTTAGGCTTACTATGCTTTAATACATACCTTCCGCCGTTATACGGAATATTGATGTCCCCTCCTCCGGGGACATTCGAGGGAATGTCGACTGATCCGCCGCCACGTTGATCACCAGGTCCGGGGGTATCATAGATATTCTCCTGGGGCTCTCCGGGAACACCGGAACCTCCGCCGGTGCTTCCGGGGCCGTATACGGAGCCTGGGCGGCTTCCGCCTAAAACAATAGGGATTTTTAGGCTTTGTTCTGGTTTCCCCACTTCTATTTTAGACATTTAACTAGCTAAACCTATAGTTAGAATTCCTGCTTTTCTAATTTGTTAAGTTTGATAAGGTACCCTCCACCTGTATTAAATCTCCTAAAGAATTTTTCAACGGCTTCATAGTTTCTAAAAATTATTTGAATTTATTTTCTGTCAAGTTTGAGCATGAAACTAGCTACTTTTCGCATTTTTTGAATATTTCCATTGTCTCTCTTTCGATCTCTCACTCTCTCTCTCTCTCTCTCTCTCTCTCTGTCTCTCTCGTTCTCGCTAGCTCAATCTCTCTCCTCACCTCGTCCTCCAGCTCCCCTTTCTAAGCCTATCCTTGGTCCTTGATCTCATCCTCCAACTTCTTCACCAACTCCTGGAGCTCAGCTAGTTCAGCCTTTCCGTTGGCCACTTCCTTGGCATATCCAGTAGCCTTCTGACCCTCTTGAGTGGCCCCAGCTAGAGCTCGATCTCGCTCGGCCTCCAGGGCCTTGATCTCATTCTGGAGTTTCTCCACCTCAGCCAACGACTTTCGGGCCTTCTCCTTGAGGGCGTCATTGTCAGCGTCAGTTTTGTGCTTCTGGTTGAGCACCTCCTGCTTCTCATTCTGCAGCCTCAAGTTCAAGTCGTTCAGCTTCTGGATCTCAGTGTTCCGGGAGTGGATCTCATTCTCAAGTTGGGCAATCTTAGCCTGATTGTTCTTGACGGTCGTGTCCAGCTCGTCATTGTGACGTTGCAGGAAGGCGATTTGAGTGTCACCTTCGTGGAGGGCGCGCTTTAACTTGTCGATCTCGTCGTTAGATCTCTCTCCATTCTTCAGCGCGTCATTACGGGCCTTTCGCTCTCCTCAATTCGCTGCTTAATTTCAAAGAGGCTCCTCGAGAACTCGTCTTTCTGTTTTTGGAAGTCATCCCGTTGCTGCTTGATGTCTTTGAGCTGCTGCTCATAGAGTTGGACCTGTTTGTGCGCGGCGTCCATATCATGATGGGTCTTCTCGTTATCCGACACCAAAACGTCACATTTTGTCCTTAGGTCCTCGATATCTTTCTGCAGGCCCTGCTTGATATTGTCCAGGAATCGGATCTGAGAGTCCTTCTCGTCCAGCCTGCGCTGCATCGAGTTGTAGTCGCTCTCCAGATCACGATACTTGTCCTTAAGGCCAATTCCTACGGTTGTCTTCCCAAATCTTCTGCATCCTCTGGCCTTCCTGCAGCCGAGCCAGCTCGTCCTCCATGAACTTCCTGGCCTTCTCGGCGGCGAGTTTCTCGGACTCAGAGTTGCGGAGCTTGTCCTCAAGACGTCGCAGAACACGCTCATTCTCGTCAATGCTCTTTTGCTGTTGGCGATGCGCTTGGCTCCGTCAGGTTCTTGTCCAACGGCGCGCTGCTCCTCGGCCGTCTCAAACTTGCTGACAAACTCCTTTGCCTGAGCTTCAGCGATCTTCAGCTTCCGCTCAAGCTGCTGGATATCGTTGTCCTTGTTCCTCAGCGCATTCCGAACTGCTCGCAAAACTTCGGTAGGAGATACCGGTGTCTTTCCCGGAGACATCGACCTGGACCTCTTGATCGTGACGGTCCCGTCTTTCTGGATCTCCGAATCCTGGGCCATTTCGTGCAACTTCTTCAGCGCCGACTGCGAGTCGTTCAGTTTGTCCTTAGCGCGTCGGAGCTCGGCCTCTAGCTCAGCAATTTTTCGGTGGTGATCATCTCCCTTCGACTCGAGCTCAATGTTCCGTTCGATAGATTCCTCATACTTTTTCATGAGCTCCTTATGAAGTTCGGCATCGGATTCCGAGCTTCCGGCCGATTTTCCGGCCCTCATCTCTTCAAGCAGGGCCTTGATGTCCGAATTTCCTCCATCACGCATTTTCCTGACCGTCTCGATGAGGATGTGGTCGTTCGTGTAGGAGCCCCCAGGATGGTCAAGGCCCAAAAATCCGATCGGATTGTTTCCGGCCGACCGGACTACGCGGGTGAACTCTGAACGCTGGTTCTCCAAGTCACGCGCCGTTTGGTCTTTCAGGTCGGCAACTGCTTCCTGACGCGTGAGCTCCGTCCAGAGGTCGAGCATTTTTGCTGTTCTCGAAGGTATTGGCTCAGGTTGCGCTCCTTCACGGCGAAGCCTCGGGCTTTATCTTGGAGCTCTTGGTCGAGGGCTTGAGCCTGGCGGCGGAGACGTTCATTTTCGGAGGCCAGGTCGTTGGTGAGAGCCCGTTCGCTGTCGAGTTGTTGGCGGAAGTCGTCGGCTCGGCGGCGTTCCTCGTCAAGGCGGATGTCAATGTTGGCGTTGGTATCTCCATATCCGAATCCGGCATTCGCGCCATTTTCACCCCAAATGTTGAGGTTGATGTTCTGGCGGCGGGCCGGCGACCAGAGTTCGACACGGCTAAAAATTGGATTTTACAAATTCTAGAAAATTTTTAAGTTTGTATTCTTAAATTTAATGAGGTTTTTGGTAAAATCCGTCTATATTTCATGAGGACGAACTACTTTACAACATTAAATATTTTTAAAAATTAAGTTTTTTCGAAAATCGGTTTTTTTTTGTCGAGAAATTCATATTTGCAAAGTGTTTGCGTTTAATAATAATAAGTTGGTAATTTGTTGGCTTACTCTCGCTGTCCCGGTCCTCCTGCTCCTCCTCCGTATCCACCTCCAAGGCCGCCAGCTCCGAGGCCCCCGGTGGTGTTCATCGACGTGTCGGTGAACAGGGTTTGGTCGAGCCCAAAATGAGCGGCAGTCCCATCGTCAAAATACCGCTGTCGAGCCCCGACCATCTTGCCCTCGATCTCGGCGATGTGCTTGCGGTACTCGGAGAGCTAAAAGTAGATGAACTTTTCTTTCCAAGACATTGTCGAGCTCTGAGCCTCCAGAAAAAGTAGATCAGCTACCTTTTGCTGCAACGCGTGCATCATATCCGAGTACTCCTTCTGCTGCTCCACATTGTTGTCAATGCGGCGCTTAAACTTGTTGAGGTCGTCTTGAGTACGATCCAGTCGGGCGGCCGTGGCTCCCCTGCCAGTCTCAAAATCGAGCAGGTCGTCCTCGAACGAAGAAGTGTTGTGGTAGTTCGTCTCGCCGTTCGTGTCCCTAAAGGCAGATTTAAATCTGAACTGCTCGAAGAAGTCGGAAATTAGCGTTTTCGCGCTACTTTTTAGGGTTTTTGATAATTTCTATATTTTCTGTCTAGGGTTTTTGAGCTCTTGCTAACTACCCAAGCACAAAGGAGTTTTTGTTGAGTAATTTACCGGATTTCCGGATCGTCAGATCCCCTGAAAATTTTTGAATGTCTATTTTAAAGGGACGAGCAAGCCAAGAATTAAACAAAACAAGCTGAACTGCTCGCAGATGTCGGAAAGGCGGAAACTACTTAAACTTACCAGTAGAACTCTCCATAGTTCGACCTCGATCCGGGGCTCTCCGGTTCGCGACTTCCAATGTTCACCGTAACATCACCGGAGTTCGGGGGTATCTGGATCGTTCCACCTCCTCCGGAATCCCCGGCGGGGATGTAGATCTCCTGGCCGGTTCCCGAGGACCGCGTGTCCTCGTGGTCACCCATCGCCGAGGTATCTAAATGTTCATTAAATGGTGGATTTGAGGTAATATTCAAAGTGAGACCACATCAACTAGGAACTAGGGTAAGCAACATGTATCGATAAATTAATGGGTGAAGAGGGATTTAAATTAGGAAGAAAAAATTGTGTAAGAATACTGCAAAGTCGAAAAATCGATAGTAGGTTGAGAATTGAATTTGCCATTTTTCAGAGTATTTTTAGGATATTTTGGATGCAAGTTACTCATGAATTGAAGATTCTGCGGAACAAGATCAAGTAGGAAAAATCGAGCACCAGCTTCTCCATGCACACTAACTAAACTTTCACACAACAAATAGCCGCCAGGCTCAAATTCCACACTTTTTTCGAGCAGCAGCTCGACTTGGTCAACAACAACAGGCAGGGTATCTCTCAAGCTCCTTAAGCACCTGCGATAAGCCTGGCGAGTCGATCCCTGTGCTCGGCCTCCTTTCTAAGCCTCCTCCGCTCCCGCTTCTCCTGTTTTCGCCTCTGCCTTTCGAGGGCGGATACGGTTTCCTGGGGGGTCAGAGGGCGAACCGAGACTCGAGACGAGACGTGTGTCCACTTCCCGGGTCGGATACCCTCCGAACGCACGCACGGGGAGGAGCACCTGCTCAATAGGAGGGAGTTAGAGGTGTGGAATTAGATGTCAAATGGAATTTAATGGCTTAGCTATCGTTGTTTCACTTTCTACCCTATAGTAGTCAGAAAAGCTGATATTATCTTTGCGTACTATCGCACCATACTTTTTGGGCAGTGGAATTTGAAGCGTAACGGACTCGCAAAGCGCAAGTGCCCTTTTCAAAGAAAAAAAATAATTTTGGAATATGGTAAGCGGAATCTAGCGTAATGGAATTCCATTATTAAATCGCTGTTTTTAAGCGAATTTTTGACCGTTTTGTTTGTAATTTGGAACGTAACGGCAGGTTAATGTAAAGGCGCGCTTTTCTGGTCAAAAAATCCGAGTTTTGCATTTTTCTAGCGGAATTTGGGGCGGAACGGAATTATGAAGGATTTTTGTAGGACTAAAGTCTATTTTTTTTAAGCGAAATTCGGAGCCTATGAGGGCGCGAATCGGAATTGAGCTTTTTGAAGCGGAAAAATCAAATTTTTGAAGATTTTCAAACGGAATTTGCAGCGTAACGGCATTGCAACTCAAGCTATGTTTTATAAACGCATAATGGCCAAATTTTAGCGTTTTTAATTTGTAGGAAAAACAAACACTCGGAATTGCTTGAAAATAACGCTAAAATTTTTGAGAAATTTCAGCAGCCGATGTGCAAATTTCTAGTACCTAGAAGTGTCCGAAGACTCTGAGGAAAAAGTCCTGTTCGGTGATAGGCAGCAGAGGCTGCCTGGATTCGGTGAATCTCTTGATCCTCCTCCACTTGGTGGTTGCTGATCGTCGTGGACAACGAGATTCCGCGCCGACGCCTGGCTACTATTGACGCCCAAGCTGAAGAACATCCAGCGAGCACCACGCGGCGCTCATGCTGAAATGAGGGGGTTGGGGAATTTTTAATCCATGGAATATGAAAACATTTGTAGCTTCTTTAATAGGTCGATAAGCATGTTTTAGGGACTTGTCGAAACTGTCGAAGTTGAACGGGTTTGTAGCAGATTTTTCTGTATTTTTTGATGGTGTAAAATGGCTACGGCACTTTGGGTGTTGTTTAGAAAATTGAAATTCGGATTTCTCAAAGGTATTGTTTAGTAGAACGTGGATACGACATAAATTATGCTAATTACGAGGGATTCCGCTACTTCAAACGTTGTAAATTAGCAGCAAAAGTGTAGCAGAAAATTCTCTGAACACTAATTTGATTTCTCTGACTTTTAATGACGGTAAATTGCGGTATTCCGACAATTTTTTTTAATGTAAATTAACCAACCGTTCAATTGCTGTTTTCCCGGGCCTCACTGGATCAATATTTAGGCAAAATTCATGGCTTTAGGGGACAATGGGGCGCGCAAAATAGGCAGGTAGCCCTAGGGCAGTGCAGTCCAGTAAGTCACTTGACACAATGGGGTGGCAATAGGCGTACTTTGGAATAGCCGAAGGCGGGGAGGAGGAAGTATGTCGATAATTTGGGCCTCGAGCTGGGCCAGAAGGGGGGTAACTCGCCAAACTGACCCCCTAAATGGCTCCAAGGACCCGCTCGGAATTTGGTGATCCGTTTAAAGGGCCATGGGTCCGTTTAAAGGGTGAGAGATAGAGAGAGGAGAGAGAGAGAGAGAGAGAGAGAGAGTTTGGCGTATCCAGATGACAGATCGATGTCCTGATTACGGGGTCCAAGCCATGTCCCTTGGGATACTATGGACGCTGCGTTAAGCTTGACTATAGGGCCAATTTTCGATGGTCTTAAGATGATTTATAGGGTATGAGGTAGTACGTAGTGTTTTTTAAAACGTTTAATCGATCGTTTCATTTTAATTTTATTTCTAGTACTGTAAAAAGATTCTAAAGCTCTATAAAGTCTCTTCAAAATCAGGATCAAACAGAAATTAGGGAAAACAGGAGTTTCGACAAATATTGCCCAAGAATGCCGATAAATTTTGTGATCGTTACTGCAATTTACCTTTAGTATAGCTTAGATACATATACAAAATCATACCTATCAAAATTTTATTAGTGACTCACTCTGTCAGACTATATTTTTTTGCGGGCAAATTTCATAATATAGAGGCTATTTTTGGAGTAAGGAGTACGACTATTACGCGAGTAGGCATACGAAATCCCAAAAAAACTTAATGGACCTTCTTTTTGTGCATTTTCCTCCCGCTGCAGGAAGCTAGATAGGCGGGACGGGGGAACGTCGAAATATGATACGCATAGGCAGCCTGGGTGTAATGCAAAGAGCTAAAAAGATGGAGGGCAAAAAGAGACTTGTTTATCTTGCTTAAAAACCCTAGCAGGGCGCTTTGCAAATGCGTCTAAACGTCAAGAAATAAATATGAATTTGATTGGTGGCACCATCCCTTTAAAGTGGTAACTAGGAGGGATTCTTTGAGATTGAAAGGAGCTTGATATATTTTGAAACGGATGTCTAGCAGGAAACCTTTGAACTAAAAGGAAGCCGGACACTTCTAGAGCAGAGCCAACTAGCAGAGATCCTTGAGGAATAAGAGCGTTTTGTAATAAGATTTACGTTCTTGTTTTTGGGTATCGAGTCGAGATTTTTAGGGAGCCGCCGTCTAAATCAGGCCAAAAAATCGAAAACGGTCATGAGAATCCCCCCGCGCAGAGTTAGTTGCCCTTGCGCGCCTCGCGCAACACAAGCACCCCGCCTACAAACAATTATGCAACGCCGGTGGTGGCCTCGCGCAGCCCCACTGCCACCGACTACGCAGTCTCTTCTGAAATGTGTGAATAGGCAGGGTGGTGAGGGAGGGTGAGGTTGTGTTGGGGGGTGTAGAGCGGAAACTGGACACAGCAACCACTCACTAGCCCCTTCCCCCTCTTCGGCCTCTACTTCCACGACTAGCCAAAAGACTCTTTTTTCGATGCCCACCCAAAAAAGAGCAACATGTGAAAAACTCTCGCGCACAGTCGATCTAGAGAATACAGATACTGTGAATTCCCAGGGTCATGTTTTCGAGGACTACTATGTGGCACCTGTGGTACTTAGAGCGAGACATAGAGCGAGGGAGAGAGAGACAGAGTGAGAGATTTAAGGATTCGAATTTGACCGTTTCTGGCTGCATTCTGCACAAGATAGGGATTGTTTGCTTTAATGGTTTTTTAGCGCTCGGGTTTGCAATTTTAAAACTTCAAATAGGTTGGATTTGCTTGATTAGTCTTTTAAAAAGTTTTAAATAAGTTTTCTGATCTAAAATTTAACCCAGCGTTTTTGTTTTTCACTTCAAAATTCGTTTCAACGCTAGGTTTTTCTGCTACAAAAAATGGTGCATAAAAAACATGAAATTTTAATTTCAATGGCTCTTGAAATTCCTATAATTTGTTTTTCCAAAATGCCAGAAATCATAAATGCATAATCTCGTTTGAGTTCATGTATTTTAAGGCATACAGTAGTTCCAGATTGGAAAGGACTTTTCGGTTTTTGCGTGAGTCTTTGGCTTCTCTACATCCATATTCGTACAGTGCGCTATTTCTAACATGTTACGTGCAAAACGCAACATTTTTTTCAGTACGCCCCTATACTAAAGCCGCTCCCAAATCCGTTCCCGACGAAGCCATAGAGATTTTCCCCCAAAAAAACATGCTGAGAAGCCGCATTCCGAAATGTTGTTTACGACTGGCGAAGGGTGGAAAAATATTCTTGGAATCCCTCATCCGTATATGGGGTGCTATAATGGGATCCCCCAGTCTCCTTTTCGGATGCCATGGATACCGTCTATAGGCTGGCTGGAGGCCCCATTTTGCATCAAAAAGCCAAAAGTATCCCGCGCAGTCAGGGAGTGCGTGATAAATCTGTTGTTTACGGGGATTGGGGTAAAAGTGGATAATTTTAGGGCAGGAAAATGAGTAGCCAGAGCACCAGAAGTTGTTAGGCTTGGTCTTAGGCTTAGGCGTAGGAGTAGGCTTCGGCATGGGCTTAGGTTGGTTAGGTTGGTTGGGTGAGGCTTAGCTGGCTTAGGCCCCAGCTTCGGTATCGAATTCGTTTAGGCTTGGCTTAGGCTTAGGATTAGGCTTAGGCTTGGCTTGGGCTTCGGCTTCGTTGGCTTAACCTTGGAAGTAAAACGTTACGCTACGTTTCTTCGACTACCCGACACTCCGACCAACGACAACAAAAAAAAACATATAAAATCACCAAAAATCGCCCAAATTCCCTTTTACAACGTTGGACTACTAAATACGATTGTCTCGAATAGTACGGTATCGTACAAAATTTCCACAAATTCCTCAAATTTCCATTCCACGACACCCCATTCCTATCAACACCCCAACCCCCTTAAGGGCCCCCTAATGCCATTCAACCGCCCGTCTCTCCTCTCCCAAAAACACGGGAATTTATTTTCGCTGCAAGACCCAGGTTGGACGGAACGGGGTTCCTCTGTGTGTCTGTCTGTCCTTCCGTGTGTCTGTATGTCCACCAACAGCAGCCCGAGCTGGAAAACATACCACTTGTTTTTAGGAGGGGCTAACGCCGAGACCTCGCCCCGCTGCCGAGGTCCGTAAATAGGAATTGAATGGAATATTTTCCGCTACCGCAAGGGGCAATCTTTAGCAGGAAGGATAGTTAAATGGATTGGGGTGTATTTCTGGGCCCTAGAGTGAAAGGGCCACAACGGCCCGTAGCGATATTTCGAGAGACGTGAGAGGCTGCGGCTCAGATTTCACTGTCCCCCCTTCTTGTGCTCATCTCTTACTAAAGAGGTGGCAACAGCTCTAGTCAGCTAGGAAGAGGTTATTTGGGCAAATAAACAATCGAATCGGATTAGAATGTTATTTTAACTGTTGAATATCTTTAAAAAATATAGGTTTCAAGCATTTCTCGCAGGAACGGCCAAAGGCTTCAGGAATACCTTGATAGCATAAAAAAATCCAGGAATTCGAGGGATTCAATTTCTAGACGTCTCAAACAGGCTTTTTTAGCCAATTACGAGCATGTTTTATGCAAATTTCCGATGCAAATTTCGCACGAAATACCAGAATATGCTGTTCTGACCAAATCTATTTTTCGAAAAAAGCAGAAAAATGCAATTAGCATAACCGGCCTGTAAAAAAGTTAATTGAAGCCTTATCTAGCTTCACTTGCGATAAAATGCTGTGAATACCGTAACACTTTCTAAAGTAGAAAGTGCTTTAGACTTACTGTAGGCCAGTATTTAAGAGATTAGTGTTTCTAACATCTTCCAAGCGGCGTAAGGAGTACTGAAACGTAAAGTACGGCTTTTTCAACCTTAAATAGGCCAAAAAAACAGCAGAAAAAGTCCAACCTCCTGTAAATACCTCTAAAATAGGTTTTCAAGTAGAAAAATCGACTAAATGAATTTAATTAAACAATCCCCTCCCATCCTGTAGTCATTCCTCAAAAAAGCGCCACCGGTTGTGATCGTGATGGTGGTGGCGGGGACGAGGCAATTTTCTCGGCAATTTCCAGCGGGACCCCCGAGGGGTCAGTGTTAATCGAAAAGGGGCCCAGAAAGGGCCCAGAAGACCCATACAGAGGGCCCAGGATCGTGCAAACGGGCCAAGAATGGCTTCCAGGAAACAGGAGGCAATTCTGAAGAGTCGGACGACGCTAGAGTCGACGCAGAGAGGGGGAAGGCATTGTTTGTGCCACCAGCGAGCCTTATTGGGGCGTCTCGTTCTCTCTCTGTCTAGCTTCAGAATTGAGGTCCGCTAGGGCCCATCGATTCTGGGCCCCCACCTCCCTCCCCCTCTCGACTTCTACACGAAATGCCCAGTATTTCTGGAGCCCCCCTCTTTGGATCTGCATCCTATTTTGTGCCCCTGCGGCTATTTGGGCCCCCATTGGAAAACCCGCCCCTCTCCCCTCTACATCGACTAGGCTCCGTGTCAACTGCAAACTTTTGGGGTGGATGCGCTTTGGATTTTGGGGTGGAAGTATAGTTGCGAGTAGTCAGTGAGAGAAAAAGAGAGAGGGAGAGAGAAAGTGAGATAGAGAGTGAGATAGGGAGAGACAGCGAACCCGTCTAACGGAGAATCATGCATTTAAAGGGATAGTGACAGTCTGAACGAGTGTGGAGAGGGACAGAGAGAGCGAGAGAGTGAGCGAGAGATAGAAAGAACGTGACAAAGCGAGAGAGCAGTTGAAAACTAGTGTCACGAAAAGGGAACATCGAAACAGACACAGAGATAGGGAGCTAGCCCCGGCTATAGATAAAACCAGGGAGCGAGAGAGAGAGAGAGAGAGAGAGAGAGAGAGAGAGAGAGAGAGAATGAGCGTGAGAATGGGAGCGAAAGAGCGAGCGAGAGAGTGACACAAAAAAGAAGCATTTCGCTTCCAAACCTTGCTCTCTCAAAAAGTAACATACTAAACCCTGCAAAAACTCCTCAAAAAACGATGTCCCCCTGCCCCGGCAATGATGGGGACCCCAGTTTGTCATGTCGAAGGGAGAATCTGGCAGCCTAGAGCGATGTCCTCCGTCCCCTCTAACCCGCCGGGATTCCCCGGGGATCCTGCCCGGACGCCCGCCTCGAAAAGGGGCTCGAAAAATGGGCAGCAGCGGCCCCTAGATGGCCAACAAACAAGGCGTTTTTTGGGGGGTAGGCCAGGGATTGGGTTTTGCAGGGGTTTTGGGGAAATAGACTAAAATCCTGGCTGAATTTTTGAAGAAGAAGAAGAAGAAGCTGTCGCCATCCCTTTAAAATAGGCTTCCGATCGAATAATATAGCCTAATGGGTCAACCAAGGGAGCTTGTCCAAGCCAGAATCCTTTACCATCACCGACTCTATAAAGGATTCATCTCGATTTAGCTTGTGTTTGGATTGGATATCCACCAAAGGGGTCAATTCTTGCTGTCACTACCCCTTAAAACGCCTTACTGAACGTCTTACCTAGCGTAACTGGTTTCTTGGCAGAAATACTGCGGCCCTGATTTTGCCAAGGCTTTGCTACGCCAAGTCTACCGATTTAGATAACGTAATTAGTTCATTTAGACATACGTGATATACTTTTCAATTTTTTTTGTCCAAAATCTGATGTCACTATCCCTTTAATGCACTAATACCCAGCATAGAAGGCCATCTTCTGAACACCCAAAGCCGTCAAATGACACATGTTTTGGGGACATGTTTGCCGACCCAAAGAAGGAGATCATATTGCATGCAGCCATGAAAAAATGAGTAGCGGTCAGTGGAGCGGGAGAAGGAGCTAGGCTAAACGTCCTTCTAAGGCTGTAAACAGGGTTGCGTTGAGGGGAATGTAACGGAATGTTCCGGAATAAAGAGGATTTTCGTGCGTACGTAATGTAAGGTAGCCATGGAGGGACAATTACTTGTTCTGTTCCCTTTAAGCCCGTTCCAAAGCTGTTTTTCTCATTTCAATCCCTCATCCTAACCCCTCCAAACCCACCCAATGGCCGTTTGACCCCAACCCCCTCTCCGGACAAATTGCGCCCCATTTGTCTTGTCCTCTCCGGCTTTGGGATGGGTGGCCCGCACGAATTCGTTGCGGCACGCCGACCCTCTCCGGAAGACCGAATTGGGCCCCAAATCTGGGGCTCATCGTGGGTGGGGAAGAGGAGGAGAAACCTCCCGGGGAACACAGACGGCGGCCCACGAAATGGGGGTCTGATTGGCGGAACGGATACGTTGAGTGGTTTTAGGGTTGGTGTTACCCCCGGGGTATATCCGATGCAAATGCATTAAAGCGGTTGTAAAGGCAGAAAAGATTGATTTATTTGCGCTTTATGGATTTAAACGGCCGCTATGCTTTTAACGT
The DNA here is from genome assembly GCA_038088335.1 of Mesorhabditis sp. LJ9110. Lineage (NCBI taxonomy): Eukaryota > Metazoa > Nematoda > Chromadorea > Rhabditida > Rhabditidae > Mesorhabditis > Mesorhabditis sp. LJ9110. The sequence continues at coordinate 341,913 of JBBGBA010000060.1, forward strand.
AGAAAAAAACCCGGAGAAAAATCGTTTATAAATAGTTAAAAAAAACTAGTGAAATAAACGTCAAAAATATTGCGAGAATAAGCAAGTTTTTGTTTGTTTTTTCTCACTATAGCAGCTGAAAAAATCCGCCGATTAATTGCCAGTTAGGCGCCCACATCTGTGCGCACCTGCCACGCGAAAAAAATATAGGGATCTAGCGAACGGCGGCTTATTTTCGGGACTACTAACAACAGTATAAACGGGAGAGAGAGAGAGAAAAAGAGAGAGAGAGAGAAAAAGAGAGAGTGAGAAAGAGAAAGCGAGAGCGAGAGAGACAGAAGTCCCAAAAAAAGGATAAGCCGTTGTTTTCGGTCGCCATCTAGGCTTTCACTAGCTACCAGTTATAGCGAGGAGCAAATCAAAAGCTGTTTGAACGTTTTAGCTAGAAAACAGCTTGAAAATTACGCTTGTAAGCGATTTCTGCAAATTTCAGACGCTGCGACTCAAAAACCCTAAAAAAATAGGAATATCGTAGACCTAAAAAATGCAAAAAGCTATTTTTTTTTCGGCCAGTTATGCAAATTTACAGGGCACCGATGTTCAAAACATCATAATACATGGTGAAAATTTCATAAATATCCAAATTTTTAAGCTGTTGAGCGTAAAAAAATCATAAAAATCCATTACTACGAAATGATACTAATTCCACCCAACGCTAGCTGCCAACCGTTGTCATGGTAGGACTAGAGAGAATGCTAAAAGCCGTCCTTTCTCGCTCTGGGTCTAGAGGTCGAAGCAGCAGCAGCTAATTGCTGGCGTGCTAGTGGGGTCGCTAGGGGTTGGGGGGCTAGAGGGTAGAATGGGGCACATTATACCCACCCAATGCATAATCCACCCGGCTGTCACACCATGGCTAGCTAGCCACACGCACGAATGGTCACTCCTCGGGGGGCCAATGACTAGAAAAAGAGGACGAAATTTTGGAATTTCTGGGGTCATGAAGTTTCACTTGGTTTGGGTCTTCGAAGTGCCTAGGAGAGAAAAACTGAGAGAGAGAGTGACAGAGAGAGCGAGAGAGAGAGTGAGTCAGAGCGAGGTAGGAAAGAGAGAGTGAGAGAGAGTGAAAGAGTGAGGGAGAGCGAGAGAAAGAGTGTGAGAGAGAGTGAGTGCGAGAGAGACGGAGAGAGAGATATGGCGATCAGCAAACAGAGCTTTCCCGGAATTTACGCGAGACTTAAGAAGCTTTCAACGTTTCCTAAAGGTGGCAATCTAGCAGTGGTTCTTTAAGATGTCCGTGAAGGCTTCCGTTTGCACACACCTGAAAACGAGCAGCCGCTTCATCACCACCCTATAATGACTTATTCCTCCCCTCCCTAGTCCGCTTGGAGGCTGCACCAATTTCCGGGGCAAAGCCGATAATAGGCCAGGCTCCGGGGCATAATCGCTAGGTGGTGGTGGTAGGCCGTAGTAAGAACGAGTGCCAGTCTCAAAAAACCAACCCAAGCCAAAACTGAGCTTGTGCTCAAGGGTTGGACCAGTCTATTAGTAAAGCCAGGCTAGGACTGATGAGAAGTCATACGAGTCCACGGAATCCAGGTGTAACGTCTGGTACTAACGACGCGTTCCTGGAATTTACGTGCTCCCGGTGTAGCCAGATGTACGAGAGGTCATTAATAGGAAATTTTCGTACTTCATGCATGTGTTATAGCGTCGTAAAGCCGTCTGGCTCAAGTTTTTGTCTTGAAAAACCTTTTAAACTCTTCGAAAACGCCTTGCAGCAACTCGTAAGTAATACTTTAAATCAGGTAGCCCTCACCTCCGCAACACCACAATCCGCTACAGGGTACTGCGCGCAAATTAGAATACGACTAATTCTAAATGCGAGACGACACCCTGGCTTTCTACCCCTATCCACCCATTCCCAGGCCATTACCACGTCTTCTGGTCTTCCGGGGGCTTGAAATACCCTTTTTCTGGTGACAGAAGGGCCCTAAACGCTGAAGCCACCGGGCTCTAGTACCCAGGAAAACAACATCTCTATGTTTCTCTCTCTCTCTCTCTCTCTCTCTCTCTCTTTCTCTCTCTCTTTCACTACCCCTCTTACGAATTGGGCCAGCGTGTGCATTTTTAATGTTCAGGGGGTCCCAGCGCGGCCCACGGCCTCCGAAACCCATTCCGATTGTTACTGCATGACTAGCCAAATATAGGCTAGGAGTGAGAATGAAAAAAATGAGACCAAAAAATGTCTAAGCTATTTTTTATAGCTCAAAAAGGCGAGTTATAAAGCCAACTAGGTGAAAAATGGCTTCCGAGTCCGAAATACTGCATTATTGAGGTTCAGACATCGGGGTTTTTAGCTTTAAGATACCTCCTGATAAGTTATGTTTCAGGGCTACCTCTCCGAAGCCTGCGCTTCTCTGGTGGATCGCCGCCTTGGGCTGAATATCGTCCCCCCGACCGGCATCGTCGAGCTGGCCGCCCCTACGTTCTACTACGGAAAGCTTGATCGTGCTAAAGCTCGCACCAAGGAGAGGATTCGATCCCGGTATCCGGATATTGGACGTCGTTTTCATCGGATTGGGCTGCCGCCAAAGGTATGTAAGAGTTGGAGAGAGAGAGAGAGAGAGAGAAAGAGAGAAGACAGAGAGAGAGGGAGAGAGAGAGAGAGGGAGAGAGAGGGGTAGATGGGTAGAGAGATACAACACTTCACTCTATTTTTAGGTCGGCAGCTTCCAATTGTTCGTCCCTGGGTACCAAGATGCTTGCCATTGGCTCAAGATTTGGGAGCAGGTACGAAGTAAAAAAATATTATGCAAATTTATTAAAATTTTTATAGTTCCCGGAACAAGCGCCGCCCCCGGTCACCCAACGCGAATTCCAACTGCAATTCGAGAAGATGGTAGTGCTGGATTATATCATCAGGAATACAGGTGAGAGATATGGAGAGAGAGGGCGAGAGATAGAGAGAGATAGAGCGAGAGTGCGAGAAACGTTCAACCTGCAAAAATCTTGAACAAAATGGATGTACAGAGTACAATTCGTAGTCCTGCGCCCGTGTCAGCCTAAGCTTTGCGGATTTACGCGCTCGAATGCCCAAATCCGGGCCATGCGGCGCGTAGCCCCGGGGCATGAAACGAGTGTCGCCCGGGGGCCATCTGCCAGCCGATAGATACATATCTAGCGGTGAGAATTTGGGGGTTGAACTTCGCGCAAATGGGTAAGAATCAGAAATGGACAAACTATGCTAATTTTGCCTTGCGCGTGCCTTTGAAATGACGGGTAAATACTTGCTGTGCCGATTTTCGCTGTGCCGATTTACACTAGGCCGAATTTCACTATGCCGAATTTTCCTATGCCGAATTTTCACTATGCCGAATTTTCACTATGCCGAATTTCGCTATACCGAATTTTCACAATCCGAATTTTCGCTATACCGAATTTCGCTATGCCGAATTTTTTCTACTCTACCACTAATAGTCTTTACTAATATTAATAACTAAAATCGACTGGGACTTCGCGGTGCAACCAAAAAATATGCTGCGCCTACGGGACCTACCTTCTGCTCGAGTTTTTGGAAAATTCTGGGCTAACTCTAACTTTCTAGGCCCATGATATTTGGAAAAAACCGTAAAAAAATGGGGAACATACCGCTTATCAAAATTAGTATGGCGAAGATTCGGCATGGTGAAAATTCGGTATCGTGAAAATTGGCATGGTGAAAATTCGGTATACTAAAAATTCGGCATAGCGTCAATCGACATAGCAAAATTCGGCATAGCGAATGGAACTCGAAATGACGGTATCATTCACGTCTGAGAAAGAGAACGCTAGAAAGAATGAGAGACTTTTTCACCTTCAGACCGTGGCAACGACAACTGGCTGATCAAGTACGAGCAAGCAGAAGCCTTCACCCCAGATATGAGATCACTTCTCAACGAAGACGGCGTTGTGCCGATGGATCCGGAAACCAACGGAGCACAACAGGACAGGGACATGACGGTTAGTGTTCAACGTTAGCTAAGGAACATAAAAATTTGGAGGTCGGGTTGTTAACTAAATTGGCGTCAAACCGTCACGTCATAACGTACAAATTTCAAGACCTACGGTATCCCCTGAAATTGCGGAAATTCGATACCGTAATGCTTCTTGGGGTCGGACACGAATATCGTGGCTGTGTGAAGGTCGTCAGGGTGAAGACCCTCGCGTCCCATATCCCAGTCATCGTAGTTTGGCGCTTCTTGTACGCGGCGGACCTCGAAGTAATTAATTAGGATACCCAAGGCTTTCGAATGAAACTTTTCCCGATAACTTAAGTCACGCTTAAATAAATTTTTGTTTAAACGTCTCTTTCTAAACACTTCTTCTATATATCTTAATCACCGCTAAATCTGTTCGTGGAATGGATTCCTGCTTCTAGACCTTTTCCATCCGATCATTAGACTAGCTTAGTTTTCTGTGTCTAGATACTTTAAAATTGCCTAATTTTTCGTGCACTACATTTTTCGATTAAATTGGCGCCACTAGACAGCATTAATAACGTTTTAATTTACCATGAAATACCCACCAAATGTGTCTTGGTGACAATTTCACGGCGCTCCAGGCCCTGGTGGTCCTCGCGGTGCGCGGGCTCGTCGTTTTCGTCTGAAAATCATTGAGTTTAGCGAGTTTGGAGGATGATGAACGAAAATTCCTAGTTTTTCTACAAATATTTGTTTAGTAATGTTTTTATTTAGCTGCAGATTGAGGGAAATCTCATCGATATCGGAGGCGAAGGCGCTAGTCAACCAGCTCCGGAATTGCCTGCTGAGGGTGGGTTTTAAAACGTCTGATAGGGTTTTAAGCCGGTTTTAACGATTTTTTTAAGCTAGAAAAACGTATACATGAATGTTACGGTAACCAAAAAAAGTTTCAAAAATATACAATCATCTTCGTAAAACCTTGAAAAAGTTAAAAAACGGTAATTAAAGGAAATTTACGGATATAGATAAACTTAGAAATATTAACCTGATTTAAGGTTCAAAATAAGTATGAAAAGTACTCAAATACCCCACCAATATTCGTTTGTTGGTGATGGCGAGGCGGTAGGGGAGGGGCTTCTCGCTGGGGCTCCACATGGTGTTCCATATTTTCGCTGACGGCGTCGACTCGTTTGAGCCGGACGACGATCGTGTGCTTGCCCGTCTCGCCTGATTGATATTAATTACAATATGCAAAAATTATAATTTTATACGACAGCGAAAATCGCAAAATCGTTAAGCAAACCAAAATTCTAAAAATTCCGCGTATTTTGGAAGCAAAGCAGAAGTGAAAAATCCACTGAAAAAGTACTGAACGCCAATCCAGAAAAACTCAAGGCCTTTTCCCCTAAAAAACAACCTTCCCAGGGCAATACTGTAGACCCCTGCAGAGCCGATGAGCCGAAAACAAGCCTCCTACTCCTCCTGTCCGCCTCTTGCACACTTTTTTATTTCCTTACTTTGGTTTTCCTTTCTCTCTATCTCGGGCTCTCTCCCTTTTCTCTCTCTTTCTTCTCTTCTCTCTCTCTCTCTCTCTTCTCTCTCTCGGGACCCGGAAAGACAGACAGCATGTCAAAAAGACCGCAAGCGGGTGAACACCCCCATCTGTAGGCCTCGGAAAACAAAAAGTGCATCATGGGCCCAAAAAATAGATAGCAAGGTAGAGAGAGGGAGAGATATAGAGAGGCAGAGAGAGATAGAGAAAGAGAGAAAAAGTGAGAAATGGGGTAAAACACACAGATATTGGCAGCCTGTCTTTCGCATGTTGATAGGTGACTTGCGGAATTTTAATCGAAATGTGGATCAACTCAGGCAAAAATGTGTTAAAACAGTCTTTCTTTCGACCTTAAAAGTACTGAATGTACAAAAAACACGATTGTTTTGCAAATATTTAGACAGAAAATGTTGTTCGTACTCGTATCGTTTCGTACTCGGCGTATCAAAACATATCCCATTGAAACAATCTTCAAAAATGACATTTTTGATTGAAGGTACGGCAAGTTCCTGACATCGAGATTCTAGCTTTTTTAATGGAATGCACAAAGTCGTGTTTTTGGTCTTTTTAGGTCTTTTCAAAACTGATTTAGCCATAGTTTTTTCACTAATGCCTCGGAATTGGAGATCCAGCGCACTGGGAAATTTTCTCGCAGGTTAAGTTAGCCATTTTGATCGAAACTGAAGATTACGCTGATTGTGCGTAAGACTTTGGCTTCCCGGCCTCTTTAAAATAGTCTGAAACTGAGGTACGATAGCGTTTTCAGCTAAGAAAACATCAGTGACAAATTTCGCTTAGCCTTTAGCCGAACCACCCCTCGGTAAACATGCGGTCTGAGGCGTTCTTCCCTAGCTTTGCGGGTGTCAATCCCCAAAAACAACGATCCAGGCCCCAAAAACATAGAGGCGGATCGATTCGATTGCTAGGTGCAGATGGGTGGATGCAAAATGATGGTAGTCTCATTTCGGGACCCCTAAATAGGTGTCAATGTGTTCGCCGTGTAGCAGTGTGGACTGGTTTTCGGGGTGGAAAAAATGCACATTGCCGAACAGTATCCGTAAATATTTTGATTGAGATGCGAGAGAGAGCAAGAGAGAGCGAGAAAATGAAAGAGAAGGCGAGAGAGAGATATAGAGAGCGGGAGAGAGAGGGGGCTAGAGAGAGCTAAATTCAAAATCGAACCCTTGAAACCCCTTAAAAATTGTAAAAGTTGGTGGGAAATTAGTGTAATAATCAAACTTATTCTAGCCCAAACCCCGAGCCAACCACAACCTGCTGAAGTGGAATGGGCTGATGTTACCGTACCAAAGGTATCGATTTACTGGACCGTCGGAATCCCGGCATTTTCCAGGTAAAGCTCGCTGCTATCGACAACGGCTTGGCCTTCCCGTTCAAGCATCCGGACGAGTGGAGGGCTTGTAAGTTGCGAGAGAGAGAGATAGAGAGATAGAGAGGCCGTGGGTGAGAACGAGAGAAAGGTAGAGACAGAGAGAGAGAGAGAGAGAGAGAGAGAGAGAGAGAGAGAGCGAGAAAGACTTAAGAGAGTATTAAGTGATCTCTCATTTCTAGATCCATTCGGTTGGGCCTTCCTCCCGCAAGCCCGACTTCCGTTTTCTGATGAGATCGTTGACCTCATTCTCCCTAAACTTGACGAGATCGACTTTGTTCGGGCTCTCGGAGAGGAGTTGAGGCAACAATTTAAGGTATGTTTTGTAGAGATAGAAGGAGAGAGTCGAGAGAGACAGAGAGAGAGGGGAGGGAGAAAGCGCAGTTTATTTTTTAGTTCACTAAGCCCCCATTTTCAGAAAGACAAGGGCTTCGACAAGAAAATGTTCGAGCGTCAGCTGAGCGTGATGCGTGGCCAGATCTTCAACCTGCGCGAGGCGCTCCGAACCGGAAAAACGCCGTATCAGCTGGTGATGGTAAGTTATGGGGGTGGTTAGGGGGATTGGGACGTCACTACTAGCGGTTTTTACTGCTCCAAAAACTTGTTTTGGAAGGCTTTGAAGTGCCGATACGGTTGGATACGACCTTTTTTCGGCATTTTCGTTGCTTTGAGACTATACCTGATTTGGCACTCTGAAATTGAAAAGAAATAACTTTTTGAAAATCCACCCTTTGCGGTGACAGAGCTCATAAAATCCGGACTCGAGAAAACTTTTGGACCCAAAAATATATGGCAAGAACTTTGCCAACGAACTCGCTAAATTCCACCTCACTCCAGATGACAGCCCAGTACATGGTGGAAGTAAAACAAAAGAAAAAGAAGCAAAAGAAGAGGAAGGACTCGAGGATGCCCAGGCCCACCGTGCATTCTGATGCTGATGAGGGTACGTTGATCCATCCAGCTTTCAGAGGTTGAAAATGGAAAAAACCAGGAATTTCTCAAAAAATTCTGATACCGCTCATTCTGATACTACCTCTGATACTCTTGTTTCAGCTGATACCGCCATCTTCCCGTCGGGACCCGGGCCGTCGAGGGGCACTTCTGTTGTCACATCCGTTTTGGATGCCCCTACGGCATCGGAAGTCGAGTCCCCGGAAAATCCGAATCGCGTCAAGGGATGGCACGACACCTACAAGCAAAAAGTCCAGACGCGGAATCCTTTCTTCCGCTGGTGGTAGAAGAACTTCATTTTGCTTTTTTGCAACCTTGCCATTTGTCCTGTATCGTAATAAATCTGTGTTTTTTAGCTTTATAAGTTCTTGATTTTTCCGTATTTTTACCTCCTTACCTTCGTCTTTTTTAACGGTTTTAAGGTATTTTTGTTCATTATTTATAACTTTAGCTTTCCTGCTTATTTTCCATTTTTCCGTCCAGGTGACATTGCTGAAAACTCGGTTCGCTAACCCCGCTTCCTTCCGCGTACTTACCCACCTTCCGTCACTTTCCGCAATTCCGCGGGCGTATCAAAAAATATTGTGATTTTTCTTATCGATAGACAGTGTAAATTACAAAAAATGGACTAGATTTTCGATACTGCGATCAGCCCCAAATTTTAATTGTCATTTTTGAATTTCTCTTTCGACATTATTGCATCGAATTTCGCCTTTGTTTCTAGCTCTGATGAGACCGTTGTGAGTAGTGCTGCGTCCACAGTCGGCCACATATCGCTTGGGATGACTGTCATTTCGGGAATTTTTGGAACTTTGAATGGTTATTTGCATTTTAAATGTCGATAAGCTTTCCGCTATGTAATGCCTGTATACTTTTGTGATAAATAAATATTGTAAATACAGATTTTTCTACACTTTCAAAGAGAAAAATAGAAAATTCAGTGAGGGGGAATGAGAGATCAAGAGAGAAAGAGAGAGAGAGAGAGAGAGAGAGAGAGAGAGAGAGAGAGAGAGAGAGAAGAAAGAGAGAGAAAGAGAAAGGGAGAAAGAGAGAGCGAGAGCGCGCAAGAGAGAGAGCGAGAGTGAGAGCGCGAGAGAGAGCGAGAGAGAGAGCGAGAGCGAAAAGAGAGCCACGTCCATTTCGGCTTTCATGAGCTCGACCCTTATTTTTGATCTTTGGCATACGAAATTTATTTTGAATCTAGAAATCTGCATTGTCAAATCATCTTAGCCTACGTTTTCCGGCTCATATAACGGTTGCGTCCAAGCGTTTTTCTGTTCCACGTTTTGCGATGCTGAAGCTCGGCCTCATCTTCGTGCTACTCGTCGGGGCCTCGTGGGTTTTTAGCCGTCTTCGTTCATTATAACGGCTTATTTTGGCCGATTTCAAGCGCTTTTTAGGGCACTGGCTGCTGGGAGTCGGGCTCGTCGGTTAGCGGAGGCTGAAGACTGTGGATATCGCGCGCTCATCTGCTACACGTACGAATGGCTGGCCGCGAAGGGATTGCCACACGATCGCCCTTCCGGATTTGAGAAGAAGGTTACGTTTTGCATTTTTTCATATTGTTTTTCTAAAAACCTTTTTAGTAGGAATTTTACAATTGGCGGAAATTGCAGTGTCCAGCCTGTAAGCCGACCCTATGCACCGAGCCCATCACGTTCGCCGCAAGCACCACCAAACTAGAACCAGCCGTCAACTGCGATCCTGCACATTATTTTTGTGTAAGTTTTGGGTTCTGGACTGTTAGCGGGGGTGATTTGTAGCAGGGGGGCACGCCTTTCTGTTTTTCCAACTATGCCTACCCGTTGATGATAGTATATTATGTATTTTTATAGTTTTTATTAGTTTTTGATGTACAGGAAGCTATTCAACATATTTTTAAAAATTTTGGCATTTCGATAATTTTGACCTTTTTGGTCATTTTTGATACATTTTTGGCCAAAAAGTCAAATTTTCGAAAATTCGTATTTTTTTGGTAAGGCTCCAGATAACCCGCCGCCGGCCCTCATTGTATCTCGGCTCCCTGTTTATCTACAGGTGTGTAAAATATACCAAAATACTCGCCAGAGCAAGACGAACATTTAGGTATACTTTACACATTTGTAGATGAACAGGGAGCCGAGATACGGTAGGTGGGGTGGGCTGGGGAGGGGTATCTGGAGTTCTGCCTATTTTTTCTATCTAAAAGCTATTTAAAAAAACCAAATGGTTAAGAGTCTGGGAAAGGGCCGTAGAAAATCAAAGGGAAATTTTTCTCCTCCCCCCCCCACCCGCTGAAAATCCCCCCCCCCCGCCCCGCAAACAGTCCAGAACCCATTTTTGTAGCGAAACCAGCTGAACTTTTTTAGGAAGAATCTTCAGCGGTAAATTGCACCAAGCCCGTCGCCTACGAAAATCAAGGTACCGGAACTAATGGGTTAAACCTTAGTATATTCCCCTTCTGCAACCGAGCTTGCCACTTTCCAAATTTTGCCATATTTACCTATCCCTGTAGCTATAAAAAGAGTATGCATTTATTTCAAAATGCCGAAAATGACATAAGAATATAAAAATTCTTATGTCATTCACATTAAAAAAATTGACAGAAGCTAATTTTCCCGGACAGCTGCCGAATCCCGTCCAAAAAATGTCTACCGTGTGATTTTCTGCATTCCGATAGCCAATCCAAGCTTATGCATTAGCAGAGGATCTCAATTCGACCCCCGTTTAGCCCATCAAAGTTTATTTTAGGTGGAAAGAAATATGTGCTGCTGCCCTTCAACTTTTGCACGAGGGAAATGATGGCCAAGAGAACGTGTCCTGTGGAGCTTCTGTAAACCGCAATATTGTTTGCTACTTCCGGTTTTTAGGAGCCGCGAGCCGTATCGACAAGATGCCGTCGTAACTGCACCTGGCTACTTTGCTCAATGCGATGCCGGCTTTATTGTGCCAAGGTATCTAGCTTGAAATTCGCCCGCGTTTTTGTGGTTTTTCGTCCGTGAAAATAGGGCATTCGCGTATTGAGAGCCATTATGACAGAGTGTTACAGTACCGTACGTCAAGCCCACGAGGCTTCCGCCGACCCGAAGCCAGCGCTGACCTGCGTACCCAGCCTGCAGCTAGCCGCCGGCCTCGTTCCCGCAGATCCTTCTCCGTTTCCAAAGGATTGGCATGACATCAGCAACCCTACTAAGATTACGGTAATTTGACCATATTTTATCCTACTATCCTACTATATATATAAAAGGTAGTGTTTGTGTCTGTGTGCCACTTTGCATGCAACTTCCGTCGGGGTGTCCGGAGGATATATCAATAGGGAATGAATTTTATGGTATGTATGATACGTCATTAGGCGCGTAATGGCCTAGGGATGACTGCACGCAAATCATATTGATCAAAATTGCCTATTTTCGACATTAAATTTAAGTTTTTGGTTAAAAAATCCACGAACTTCTTTGTTAGAAAAAAATTAGCATGTGCCGGAGATTCCGGTGGCCTATATAATAGGGTAGAAAGCGCGATTTTCATTTTTGTCACAGGAAGTCCAAGAATTATGCAAAGTCCGGTATAGCAAGAGATCAGACATGGCCAGGGTTGAAAAGTCGCGAAGCGGGCATTAATAAATTTTTAGTATTGTCCGGCCGGCTCTTCGGCTGCCGACTGTGTCCCGCGTCCGATTTGCGGGTAAATCATGACAGACGGGATTGCAGTTCTGTGCTATTTCAGCGAGGGCAGCGTCCCAGCCGAGCTGAAGAAGATCAGCGATGCCGTGCCGGTGAAGTGCGTCAACCCCTGTGTCTACAAGGAGAAGGGAACGGCGGCCGACTACGCTGAATGCCAACTGCTCGACGTTGTCGATCCTGAGAAGGAAGCAGACGTCAAGGTGTACGTGCTCGATCGGCAAATGGTCGGGTTTTACAAGATTTCGAGGGTGTTTTCGGAGACATGTCGGGCCATAATTGAATTTTTAGTCTGGTCCCTATGCGGTGTTGATGTCAGCCGCGGAGAGCTTGAAGTATTCTGAGGAATCGAACGCCACAACTGCAGCTACCGAAACTACCGCAACTACCTCAGCTGCCAGCAGCGTGTCGGGCCCAGCCCAGCCGAGCCCCGCTGCCAACGTCTCTACCATTGAGGTATGAGAATCGCGTTATTCAGCGGCAACCAGTTCCACAATGCGGACAAACGGTACTGGGATTTAGGGGGGGTTCTGCTTTAAATATAGTTGAACTTACTAAAAATAATGTCAAAACACTTTATATTTGATTACTGGGCCAACCGGGACCGCTAGGAAAAAAATGGTTCCCACCCCTCGGAATTCTTTCCCCCAGCAAATCCTAAAGAACCGTCCTGACTAAACCCCCCGTTAACAGCCCAGTACCGACAAAACGTCATTACAGCCCCAACCCCGCGCCCGTCGCCAAGACGACGCCTCGGCCAGCCCCACCGACTACAAATACCCAAGATGCGTCGAAGCCAAGGGTCTCAAGGTATCTGATGCCTTAAATAAATTAAAAGCAGTTTCTAGGAAAAGCACGCCGCCTACGTGAAGGCCGACTATTTCCTGAACTGTGACACGAATCCGATCGTCGCCCGCTACCCGAAGGACACCAACCTTCGTACAATCTCACGGCCTTGCGGTGACGTTGACCCGGAAAAGGTATCGAATTTTGGGTCGGCGGAGAACGACGTTTTCGACAAGTGCAGTCTCGTCACCGGCGCTTGATTTGGACGCGCTGTTACTTTCAGGAACTGTGCGTAGGCCCGTCGCAATCTTCCTCTGAGCTATCTTCGCAGGGATCGCAAGCAAGCTCCAAAGTCTGGACGATTTTTGCGTCCATCGGTCAGTGTTTTGCACTAACTAGACATTGATTTTGGGGTACTGGGCTGTTAACGGGGTACGAGTAATCCGGTACGACCCTATGGCGAATTCCAAACCATTTTTCGAGCGTTTTTTAGCGTTTTTAGCCATAAAAAGTTCAAAAAAAATTCTAAAAGGTGGAAAATTTTTCACGGTTTTTCAAAATGTATTGCAAGATGGCAAAAAAAGGTTCAAAAGATGTTTAAATTTCGTAGCTTTTTGGCATGAAAAACTGCTAAAAGACCGGAAAAATACAAGATATTATCAACAGGTAAGTCTTGGCTAAAGTAAAAATTATTTGGATTCTAATATTTGCTGTCTAATATCCACCCGCTAACAGTCCAGTACCGATTTGTTCTTGACAAATACGCTTGACTCCCATTTTCAGGCGGCGTGCTGCTGTTGGTGCTCGGGATCGCCGCCCTCGTCTGGGTGGTGTACAGCAGGCGCCGCGGTGCCAGCAAGCAAGAGCGCGTCAAGCCGCTCAGCGAAAGCGCGTACGGCCCGGAAGTGGACTCTTCTCGCGTGGAAGGTAGTACTCCATCTGGCCAGACAAACCGGACCTCAAACGCCTCGAAAGCTTTAGCAGAATTGAAAAGAGCACGCGGCTCACTCCAGAGCATTTTTTGGTACTTTCGCATTATCGGGGGAAGAGACATTTTTTCTTAGGAACCCATTTTTCAAATATTAAAATAGCGGGGGCGTTTCTAAACAGTTTTTTATTATTATTAAGCGTAAAAATGTTGGATCCGTTAGTGAAAAATTCCGATTTTTCGAAAAATGCGCCTTTTTCACCAAAATTTCGACTTTTTGAAAAGGTTTTCAAAATGTTTACACTAGGAATGTCTAGATTTCAACAAAACAATTTGTTTGCCCACCACTAAAATTCCCACCCCCAATAATGAAAAAGAATCCAAAAATAACATAAAAAAGCCCGTTAAGAAAGCGGAGCCCGTGTCTGAGGGTACAAGCCAGCACCACCCGGCCCAACTACATGACAAAAAGATGTGTATGAATGGTGGGTTACCTCAAGGTGTCGTTCACTCATTGCTTATTGGCTGTTGATCCAAAAAGAGCGCTTTCAGATCCACATCACTCGCCTGGAGATGCACAACGTCATCTGCCAGCTCGCCCACTGACTGTCTCCATTGCCCTCTTCGAAACGATAGCCGAAACATCACATCGACATATTCATCCTGTTTCCTCCGCTAATTGTGTTTTTGTCGAGTAATAAAGGCTTTTCGTGGCATTGGTCACGAGCCAGACAAAGGCAGGGAGAGAGAAAGAGAGCGAGAGGAGGAGAGAGAGGAGGGAGAGAGAGAGAGAGTGAGAGAAAGAAAGAGAGAAGGCGAGTGCGAAAAAGCCAGAGAGCGAGAGAGAGAGAGCCAGTGAGATAATATATTTACATAAATTTTAGCATGCGAAATTACATTTTACGGTTGTGATATTTTGATTAACATGCCAAATCTACGATTAACATGCATTTCACGGCTCATATAAAAGCCAGCCAATCGTGGCCAAATTGTCTTTTTTTCAATCTGCGATGCTGAAGCTCGGCATCATCTTCCTGCTGCTCGTCGGCGCCTACCCACCTGATGCCTCGTGGGTTTTTGTGCCGTTTTCCTATGATAGCACCATTGCCCAAACTTGTTCCTGAACGACTTATTTTGGCCGATATCAAGTGTTTTTCTAGGGCAGTGGCTACCGGGCATCGGGCTCATCGTGCCGCTGCACAGGCTACATGTGATGTCCGACAACTCGCTTGCTATACCTACGAGTGGCTGGCCGCGAAGGGACTGCCGCACGATCCGCCGACTGGTTTTGGCGAAAAGGTTCAGTTTACCGAGAATTGTATCTCCGTTTTAACTTTTGGTTATGGGACAGTTTGAGGTACTTGACGCGTCAATAGGATACCGACGCCATAAAAGATTGAACTTTCAAGCTTTTGATCATTTTTTGCGATTTCCTTAGGTCTTTGAGCAGAAACTCGAACATTTTTAAAGGTTTTCTGGCAATTATAGCTAACCGTTTTTTAGCTTTTATGCTTAGGAGTTTTATAGCGTTAGGTAGCTCGTTAAGCTGCTTTCTCGAACCCGGGAACTTCAGTGCCAGCAATGTGCACTTTCCCCCTGCGAAGAGTCCGAGACGTTCAACCCAAAAGGGAAAATCTGGCCGACGGTCGAATGTGATCCCACTGCCTTCTTTTGCGTAGGCGTTGATAGCATAGTTACATGAAAATTTTCTTAGGAGGAATCCTCAACGGAAACCTGCATCAAACCTGTCGCCTACGAGGCGGAAGCGGCTGGAGAAGGTGGACTCGGTCTCCTCCTAGCCATTTCTTATTTTGTTTTAGCCAAGAAGAAATACGTGCTGCTGCCTTTCAACGTCTGCACCAGGGAGATGTTGGCCAAGGGGACATGTCCCGTTGAATTTCTGTAAGAATTGTTACTTTTACTACCTTAGATTTTCAGGAGTCGCGACCCGTATCGGCCCGACGCAGTCAAATTTTCATCAGCCTTCTTTGTCCAATGTGATGCCGGCTTTATGGTACCGAGGTAATGTGTTCTCGACTTGTACGACGTTGCAACGGTTCTGGAGTGTAAGCCTGGGGGGGATTAAGAAAAACGTGATTAAAGACGTTGAAAATTTTTGCTTTTTTGGTCTACCGTGTAAGAAAATGGTTAAAAAGGAGCCAAAACCCTAGATTTTGTGACTTTAGGATAAATGCTTTTATAATATTTGGTTTAACGCGAAGCGACTGGAACCATCTGGTAATTAACGCTCTTAATATATATTTTCCAATGGTAGATCAAATGGCACCAAGGAATCCCCGAAAAGACTAGCAAAAATATCGAATCCCCCCCGCGGTTTGCCCCCGGCGTAGATTTTTGCCCCCGGCCAGATAGAACAGTACCGATACCTTTGTTCTCTCAGCTTCAGTATGACAGAGTGTTACAGTACTGTACGCCAAGCCCACGAGACTTTCGCCGATCCGAAGCCAGCGCTGACCTGCGTACCCAGCCTGCAGCTCGCCGCCGGCCTTATTCCCGCAGATGCTTCTTCCTTTCCAAAGGAGTGGCATGACATCAGCAACCCTACTAAGATTACGGTATATTTATTTAATTTATTTTTAGCAATTTTTAGTATTGTTCGATTGGCTCCTCGGCTGCCGCCAATCCACCCGACTGCGTCCCGCCGCCGATCTGCGGGTAAATAAGGCTCGAAAAGCTTGTAACTTCGTGTTTTTCAGCGAGGGCAGCGTCCCAGCCGAGTTGAAGGCGATCAGCGATGCCGTGCCAGCGGCGTGCGTCAACGCATGCGTCTACAAGGAGAAGGGATCGTCGGCCGACTACGATGAATGCCAGGTGCTCGACATTGTCGATCGTCAGAGCGAGACGGACATCAGGATCTACCTGCTCGATCGTCAAATGGTGGTTTTTTTTTATCTGCTAAACCTCAAAGGCGCGGAAGCTAATTTTTCACAGTAATCCTGCACGACTATACCCAAATTATGAAAAATTTTTATATAATTTTACACATTTTTTTAGATATAAGGCTCGCAAAAAAACCCAAAATTTGTCGACAAATGTTTTACTTTTTCTCAAAAGGTATGAAATTTTACAAAAAAGGTCAAAATACGCATATTTTGAAAGTTTTTTTAAAGATTTTTGTAAATTTCTGGCAATCAAAGGCCACGAAAAACAATGACAATACACTGTTTATTAATAACAAATAAAGCAGAAAAAAAAGAAAAATCAGTTACTCCCTCCAAAATCCCCAGCTAACGGTCCAGTACCTTAAATTTTGCAGTCTGGCCCGTACGCCTCGTTGATGTCGGCCGCTGAGAGCTTGAAATATGCTGGCAAAGAAGAAACGACTGCTGACGACACCAGCGAAACGCCCAGCACGAAGGTGAGGATTTGACTATTTTTTTAACCATTTCCACTGCAGCCCAATTCCCGCGCCCGCCGTGACGAAGAACCCGCCGCCAACCAGGACTACAAGTACCCACGATGCGTCGAGGCCAAGGATTTGCAGGTATCGGAAAATTCAGGCAACACCTTCGAAAAGTGTTTGAAAATTTCGGATTTTGCGCAAAAAACAGCATTTTCCAGGAGAAGCACGCCGCCTACGTGAAGGCCGACCATTTTCTGAACTGTGATACCAATCCGATAGTCCTGCGCTACCCCGACGACATCAACCTTCGCGTCAATCCACGCTCGTGCACGGTCGTCGACGCGGAAATCGTATGGGATTTTCGGCTTGTTACATTCCAATTTTTTGAAACCTAAATAGAGAACGTTTTCCTAAGCTGTTTTTCACTATTTCTAAGTAAAAAAACAGTGATGTCGGCTTTTTTGAAAAAATACTTTTGGTATTTTTTAAAAGTTTTTAGCTAGTTTTTCTGATTTTGTGAAATAGCCTTGTTAAAATACCGCCTATTAAGCTACTAAAATTTTTATTCTAGACTATTACGAGAAAATGTTGTCCCCCGATAATGCACAAGAACTACTAACTATAGACAAGCTTCAGATATGATTACCTTCAGATTCAGTGTATTTTTAGGAGTTGTGCACAATTGAAGCAACGACACCTCCGCCGACGGTGCCAGAAGGAAGCGATGGCCCAGACTACCTGATCCCCGCTCTAGCCGTTGGTCGGTAGCGAACCTCGCCAACCTGTTTTTTTAAACCGACAATAGTCTAATTTCCACTTTCAGGAGGCGCGGCGCTCGTTGTCGTCCTTGCCTTTCTCATCTGGCTGTTCTGCTGCAAGGGGCGCGGTGGCGGGAAGACGCCAATCAGCGCGGAGGACCCTGCTCCAACGCCTTCCCCGGATGGCGTTTCCACGGATGAGCAAACCCCGGCCAGCACGAAGGCAGCCTCGGAGAAGGACGGCAGCGTCGCGGAGGCGGCCTCGCCAGCTTCAACCGCGTATGCCTCATTTTGCACAAGACATCTGGTAGTTTAGGCCTAAGCTAATGCCTTTGTTGTTGGACCGCGTATTTTTCCTGTTGGTCCAGTAATGGCTAACAATTCCTGTTAGTGCGTATATTAACATTGTTTTCGTAACGTCTAACCCTATATGTAGACAATTGAAAACAACCTATAAAAAGGATTATTTCTTTAAAATTTTCGTCAAATTAACACTAACAAACACTTATTACTAACAAACTTACTAAAAACTCGCAAAAAAATTGGAACGTAAGAATAAGTTGATCCCCCCACCAGCAGCCTAGAGTTCGACATTATGACCTTCTATCAGGCAATTCTGACATTCTGAAATTTGTGCGATTTTTTCTGTCGCCTAAGATGAATTAAAGCCGATATTTCATACATTGGACATCGGGTGTAAGATACCAACTATACATTCAGAGAGACACCGAAGGACGGCCCGGGCGCCGGAGACGCGAAACAAGCACGCGGCAACGCTACGGGTACTTTTCGCGCGTCAAACCACTCGGAATTCAGTCACGGACCGGGCGAAACCTTCACCATCCTCGATAGCCCGCGGCGCATACGAGGACTGGATTGCTTTGGGACCGAAAAGAATATTGGCGAAGTTCGCCGAGTTCAAAACGTAAGTGATTCTTGGCGGCTATTACAATGTTTGAATCAGTGTGACCATGACAGAAATTGCCCGAAGTCACGACGCGTGCACACAAAATCCCAAGAAGAACCGGTACAAGGACACAAAAAGCTTGGACAACGGACGAGTCCGGCTGAGGGGCCGCCCGGACAAAAACGACTACATCCATGCGAATTATGTCACAACGGCGAAAGGCTCGGACAACATGATTCTCACACAAGGGCCGCTGCCCGCCGAGAAGAACGAGGATGGAACCGAAAAGCCGGAAACGGGCACCTGCGAAGATTTTTGGAGGTTCCTTTGTACACAGAGGATAACGGGGGGAGCGGGCGCTCATTTTTTTGAATGTTTAAATAAATTGTGGCGTTTCGCCTGCGCCAATCGATAGAGCGTCGAAAACTATACTCGGGTGCTTGATAACAACCCAAAAAAATTGAAGGGAGCTTTTTTATAAAATACAGTAAAATTTTTTGGAAACTGAGTTGAGCACATAAGAGAAGGGGAGAGGGAAATTTCTAAACTTTTTGGGATCTTGGAAGTCCGTCAAAAATCTATCAAGGGTTCTTTAGGATTTCCGGGAGTATTTCGGGGAAACCAAATTTTTTCGGCCCAAGCCTAAATTTTTTTCGAAATAGCGCATGCGTTTCTAAATGGTTTTAACTATTCCTGAGCATAAAAACTACCCACATTTTAATTAAAAATTTAATTTTAGGTCGAAAATCCTATAGAACCTTTAGGATTAGCGGGGAAAGACCCAAAATGACCAATTTTCGACTTTTTCAAACATTTTTCTAACTTTTTTGAAAGGTTTTCTACTTTAAATATAGTTAAAATTTACTAAAACAATGTGAAAACACTTTCTATTTGATTACTAGGTCGACCGGGAAAACCAGGAAAAAATTTGGTTTCCCGAAATCTTCCCGAAATCCTAAAGAACCTATCAAGAGACTAGGAGCCAAAAAAAATGCAGTTTAGGGCAGTTGCGGCACCAGCCGGGGTAGAATTTCACCTGGGGGTAGTGTTGGGAAATTTGCCCGGTCCGGTTTTGGTCCGAAAACCGGGTATACCCGAATTTCAGGCGGCCCGAAAACCGGGCCGGGCAAATTGCCGAACACTATCTGGGCGGGTGAAAAACAAATTTTTTGGCACAAGCCTAAATTTTCTATAAATCCGCATGCGTTTCTAACTTTTTTTACTATAGCATAAAACTTAGCTGGCACTTAACATAAAACTACACAAATTTTAATTAAAAATTTAATTTTAGGTAGCACTATTCTATAGAACCTTTAGGCTTCGCGGGGGACCCAAAATGACCAAATTTTCGACTTTTGAAACACTTTTCTAACTTTTTTGAAAGTTTTTCTATGTGAAATATAACTAAAGTCTATTAAAAACAAGGTAAAATCATTTTATATTTGATTACTAGGTCAACCGGGAACACCAGAAATAAATTGGTTCCCCCCCCCCCCCGAATCCTAAAGAACCCCATTCGACACAAGTCCTAAAAATATCCTACGGGCTTTTTCCTATGGCCGACAAGACCACATTAAAATCTATTTTTATTGCGGCTGATGAGTACCCCCCCGCCCCGCTATGCTATGTGTATCGGTGCCTACCCAAGCGCCTGACTGCTTTCTGGGCCGATTTTTAAATCGTCTAATTTATTATATAGTATAAAAATTCGAATAATTTAGGATGTGCGTCGAACAAGGCGTGCAGGTCATCTTGCAGCTATGCGACTTCTACGAAAGCGGCATGCCGAAGTGCGCCAAATACTTCCCAGACCACAAGAATGAGCCTATGCAGATCGGCGTCTACACCGTCACCTTAATGTCAAAGAAAGCCGTGAGTCAGCTTCAGAAAAGTTTGAGTCAGAAAAACGCGAGATTTATGCTCATTTTCGAACCAAGCACGTTTGACACTTACCAAAACTTGCACATTTTCTAAATCCAAGCAGTGCTTCGACTCGAAATACATGAATCAATGGTAGATTGCCAAGTTGAAGGGAAGGTTCGCCGGGCATCACAGGGTGTCAAAAAAAGAATCTAGCAAAAAAATAGAAAGCCAGAATCTCGAATTTTCCCACTCGACTCGGCGCCTGATCCGTTTTTCTTTCTCTCGATATAGCCTAGAATTTTCATAATCTCGAATTTTCAGAATCTCGCAATTTGCATAGGCTGCAATTTGCCGGGCGTAAGCATGCAATCCGGCAGATTTTAATGTTGATTCATACTATGGCATTTTCGCGATTCTGAAAATTCGAGATTCTGAAAAATCGAAATTTAAATTTTTGAGATGCTGCAAATTCGATATTTGGAAATATCACGGTTCTGAGAGGTAGTCGTCCAAAAAAGTTTCCGCAGAAAAGTCGGTTTTTAGAGGAAATTCACATGCGAGACGACTGCCGAGGTTGTCGAGTCCTACTTCCAAATCGAAGAGGGTGGAAAGGTTGTGCACCAACTGACACATGAGCATTGGTTGCACTGGCCGGATCGTGGGGTGCCCGTGGTCGATTTGGCGCTCCCAGAGCTGTTGCGGCATTTCGCACCCGCCGCCGGGTAGGGCGTCTTGTCAAAAATATTTGCGATTCTGATAGGTAATCCGTCAAAAACAGGATTATTTCAATTTTAAAAAGCGACTTTTTGAAAGCATTTTTTGTAAAATTTTCTGGATTTTTGCCTCCAGTTCTCCAAGCAAAATTACCGGCAGGCGTCAGGAATTAGCCGCAGAAGCGTGTCCTTAATATTTTACATAGCCTCTAACACACCGCGTTCGTCCAATATCTGGTTCTGAAGTCTGCTTCAAACGCGTCCGTACAAAAGCTTCTTTCGAATGATGTAAATGGCATTCCCATTCGACCCTTCTGCGCCGAGATGCGGTGTGTGTTTTTTGAACACCCTGTCGTCTAGCCGCCCAATCGTCATCCACTGTTCTGCCGGGATTGGACGCTCCGGGGTTGCCGCCGTCATCCAATACGTCCTTCACGCCATCGAAAGTGGAGTGGTGGGTGAAAATTTTACGTTGGGCTACGATAATTATGCGCTAACCCGCCAGCCCGGTCGCGCGATTTCCTATTAATGCGCCCTTGTGAAGATTGCGATGGATTGAGAAAACCATTTAAAAAAAGAAATCTACTGAAACACATCTTTAGCCCTTCACGAACCTGCTCGACATCATCAAGGAGATGCGCAAGGAGCGCGCGAAGTTGGTGCAGACGCCGGAACAGTACCTCTACGTGCACATGGTGCTCCTCAAATTATTTCGCGCGGTAGGTTCTAGATGTTTTGGTTCTTTCCGTTCCCCGGTTCTTTCCGGGGGAGTTAATTTTCACTTATCCGCGAATACCTACCTATTAAGAATAAAAGTGTATTTTCACCAGGTTGTCAATAATTTTTGACTGGCAGGAGGCTATAAAAATTTGTTTAACGTTTTGTACCCAAGGAACAAAAACGTCTTGATATGCAGCGAGATATATTTAATTTTACAATATCGGCAAATTTTGCAAATTTAGATGGGTTGGCTGGACGAATCTTGTGACGAGGATATCGCCAAATTCGAAAAGGATTACAATGAGTTGATGGCGAATCCGACGAACTGAGCTGCGCGATGAAGACTGACCGCACACACAAAAAAACGCAAAATCCCATTTCGCTATCACTATGTACTCGAACTCGCTACTCCCCCCGTGTTTCGTGCATGTGCACATGAGTTTCTTTGTCGATCCGACGCCCCTCCCCCTGACGCCGATTGTCGATTTCGCTCTCATTTCCGCTGCTGAATAAATATATACGGGTATGAGAACTTCTGGATTACTGAATACAGATAAACAGCATGTTTTAATGCCAAAAAAATTCTCAGAAAACTGATAAATTTCTAAGTTTCTGAAAAAAAACTGAAACGTGAGAAAATGAAGATTTGAGAAATTGCAAAGCTAAAAACGCATGCTCTGGAATTTGTTGAAAATGCTAAAAAATTGCACACGGAAAGTGTCGAGATTCTGAAATAACAAAGGAATAAAAAAGCTGACATTTCTCCGGTTTTGGGCCGATGTCCGCTTTTACATGTTTTTTCTAATCGATTTAGAGAGAGCTGCTTCAAGAAAAGCGCGTATCTTGATACCGGAAATGTTTTTGCCGCCGGAAAACGCAAGTCCGCAAGAAAATTTCAGGATACACGCAGTTTTTATCATCTTTCACTTTTATCAGATTCTTAAGTGGCGCTTCTTCAAAAAATGCATACACAAAACGCGCATGTTTTATTGCCGAAAACGCTTTAAATTGGAAAAATTCTAAGTTTCTGAAGAAATTGTGATTTTAACCGAAGGATAAAGTGTTTCCGTTTTTCTTAGCAGAAACACTTTTTAATCAGGGTACACAAAAAAAAGGCATAGGCAAAAAAGCGCAGGGTTTTTGCCCAATAGCTCTTAGTAACTTTCAAAATTCCCAAAAACTAAAAAATAGAGACTACATAGTGCATTTCCGAAAGCGGAATTTTCGAATTTTCGAATCATTCAACCAATCAACGAATCAGTTTCGAATTATTGTATCGTTTTTGTAAAGTAACAACAAGTTTCTTTCGAGCCGAGCACTCTTGATTTTTCTGTAATTTCGTTTCCTGCCTACTCTCAGTGCAATTTTGCGTACATCTCGATTTTTAACATCCATTTATTCGCCACGAAAGAGAGCAGGTCTACATTACAACAAAAAAAAGGAAAATAAGGGAAGAAGAGAAATTAAGAGAACCCAACTTGCATCTGTGTGTTTGTAAGAGTACCGTAATCGGGAGGAGGGGATTATAGGGCTACCAAAAATGACACACCGATCAACGAAAGATGAAGGTGGATGGGGTGGGCTTAGGCTTAGGCTTGGGCTTAGGCTTGGGCTTAGGCTTAGGCTTAGGCTTAGGCTTAGGCTTAGGCTTAGGCTTAGGCTTAGGCTTAGGCTTAACCTAGGCTCCACAAATTTCCAAAATTACAGTAACCTCAAAATATCCAAAAAGCAGATTTCCGCAGTGGGAGGGCATGATATGCTAGGGAAGGAGAGACTTCTGTAGCAAGTTTTCGAAGGTCTACGGTATCTCCGGGTACGGTAGTCACCAAAAATCGATTTTTTGTAAGGACCGTACTCCGGAGAATGACCGTAACCCGGTGCAAGGCTCATTTTTGGGGGTCAAGAACTGGCAGGGCAAAAATATTGAGGGTGGCTAATTAGTTTTTTGAAGCTTTTTATTCTGGAAAAGAGCGAAAGGACTTTTGGGCGTTTGGCGATGTCGCGAGTTGAAGGCATTAGAAGGAATACTGGGGGTATGGTAAATGGGATTGAAAGAAAATTTTAAATGTCGAAGATTTTAAAGGGATTCGTAAGGCTGACGGGGATTGGATGGCGGTTAGGGAGGGCGACTTAGATATAGAGTTTTTGACGTCTTTAAGCAAGAAATGGATTTTTGCATGATAGCTCAGTGGCTAAGTGGAGAGACTACCAGGCAAGCGACCCGGGTTCTATCCCAGGTGCCGATATTATTTGTTTTTTGCCAAAAACCCATCTCCAAGTCGCCCACCCCCAAAATCGGTGTCTATTAGGGTCACAATTTAGGGTCAGGAGCTAAAATAAGGTTTTCTGGGCCCCGAAGCCCTGGTCCCTGCTCCCCGTACCAATACGGGTGGGGCCTGGGCCAGCTTGCTGCAGGGAAGCGGTCGACCGTTGAGGAGATGAGGGCCGGGCGGGCCGCGGGGCGAGGGCTACGGTAGGTAGGGTGGGCACGTTTTAGAGTCAGTTAATGCGGGGCTTGGTATGGTAGCGCGCAGGAACGTTACAATTACGTCTAAACGTTTAAAAATCGAGGTTTAGCGTCAAAAATGCTGCAAAAATGGAGCTCGAGCTCAAAATCGATATTCTAACGTTCCGCACTACCATCCCATACCTTAAAAATCATTGAAAAATCCCACAAAAAAATTACGGCGCCTTTCTCAGTACGCAAAAGAAAACAGGAAAGAGCGATCTGGCGGGCGGGCGGCAGCACGCTGAATTTAGTAGCGTCATCGGAGGGATCAGCAGAATTGGAGGAATTCTCAAAAAGGGCAGTTCTCAAATTTCGGTGTTTTTAAGGAGGAGATTGGGGTCCCGGGCCGGGAAAAGCTTCAGAACTTGGCTTGTTAGACGGGGGAAAGGCTAGGACGGCAGGGTTCTCAAGAAAAGCGCGGTGTTGGGAGGTGGGTAGTGTACTCGGAGGAGAAAGGAGCCGAGCGGAAGTTGCGGAAAAATTATGAAAAAACAACATATACTTTAAATTCAATAAAACATTAATGTTTCGAGACGGATATGTATCCAATTTAAGGTTCCTAGTATATTTAAGGCATCGTTTTATTAAATTTAACGTCTTTTTAAAAATTCTAAACATAAAAAGTGCCAAAATTACGGGTATTAACCCGTATTGACGGCATGGTACCTTGACTTTGTGGTATTTTTAAATTTGAAGCAACGAAATGTATGGAAATTTGATGTATCAAGTTACATTAAAAGTATTATCCCTTAAATTTATCACGGTTTTAGTCATTAAAAAGTATAGAACCTAGCTTAACTATTCCTTTGTCGCCCATTTTCCCGTTCATTTTCCGCAACTTTCCTCCCGACACGCCCAACAGGGTCAGGGTCGTAATTTCAGGGTAGCAGTGATGGTTCGGCGCCGAAAGATAAAAGGTATCACAATTTATCGAGAGCTAACAGCTGAGTGATGAGGGGCTAGATTTAAGGTACATACGGACGTAGCCGTACGTAGATAACGCAGGAGATACGGTAGGGTGGTGCCGATTTTAGGGTCCAATTCGATAGGGTAGGGGGAACTTGAGCAACATGCGGCGGTGGTAACAACACAAGTTTTGCTCAAATTTCTGGGGTTTTCAGAAGGGTGTAAGGGGGTGTATAACGTAGTCTAGAGCCCAGGGAAAATACAGTAGTAGTAAGTGAGGGTGGCTGAAGTCTCGCGGCGCAGAGAAAATATAACAAAAAAAAATTTGCTGACAAGTGTCCCTAGGGGGAATCCGAGTTGAGAGTGTTTGGGGGCGGGCA
Source organism: Mesorhabditis sp. LJ9110 (assembly GCA_038088335.1). Lineage (NCBI taxonomy): Eukaryota > Metazoa > Nematoda > Chromadorea > Rhabditida > Rhabditidae > Mesorhabditis > Mesorhabditis sp. LJ9110. Next base: position 367,234 of record JBBGBA010000060.1, read on the forward strand.
GAAAAATTCAGGGCAATTTGTAAAATTTGAAAACGTCTAAAGGCCATTTTTGACAAGGATCCGAGTGTGCGGCTGCGGGGAGAAAGAACTGGATGAGTGGGCAAAAAAAACACCAAAAAATGGAAAAAACAGCGTAAAGAGGAAATTACGTAGGTGAAAATGCCAATTAGGGTAGAGGAGTAGTACCAAAAAAGAATTAGGCGAAATACATGACGTTGTTGGCGTCGGGGTGGACCTGGACGGCGCGCGCCATGTTCGACAGGGTCGTGTCCTCGGAGGTGCCGGACGGCTGCGAGCCTTCGCCACTGAAAAAGGCGCATTCGAGGGGTTCAACTTTTAAAGGGCCGTTGAAGGCAAAAGGCGCAAAGTTCTATTTTTCTCGAAATTCCCAAAAACCAACCTGTCGTGCTCGCGATCCACGAGGTGATAACGGGCACGGAAGGCGACGAGATGGGCGTAGTAAGCCGGGGCGGGGATCGACACCGAGCGGGTGCACCTCACGTAGGTGTGGCACATCTGGTAGGTGAGCTGCTGCAGCTCGTCGGCCGTCATGTTGTTGTCGTCCCAGAGGACGTGGTAGTGAGAGGGGCGGGAGGTGCCCTAGAAATGGGAGTTTATGTTTAAACGTTTTATCTCCCTCTTTCCTCTCTCTCTCTCTCTCTCTCTCTCTCTCTCTCTCCCCCTCTCTCTCTCTCTCTCTCTCTCTCTTTCTCTCTTACCTGAATACCAGCATGCGAGCAGAGGTAGAAGTCGAACTCGGTCGGGTGAGTGATGCCCACATCCACGGTGGTGCCGGGTGGGATGTTGAACGCCTTGCCGACCTGGAAAATTTTGCATTGATTTTTTAAGCGTTCAAGCTTTATCTTACTAGTTAAAAACTCTACAAAACTTTTCTCATGTCTAAAAAACTCGTGCTCACCTGATCCTTCTTCTCCGTCGCGAACAGCCTGGTGTGGTGCCGTTTCTGCACAGCGATGAACGTAATTCCAGGCTGGTACCCGCGCTCCAGCATCATACACGCCTCACGCATCGCCCTCAACTCGTACTGCAACACGTTGAAGAAGGCCCTCCGACACCAACCGGTCGGCTTGAACCGGAACTGGACGAGCAGCTCGCGCACCATGTACGTCAGGTCGGAGATGATCTCCTGGCGGTGCTGCTGGACGCGTACAGTTGCTGCGTATCGGCTGGGGTGGGCGTCCATGCTTCCGACGACTGCGGCAATTGACGGTTTTCGGGAATCTCCAGCAGGAGGATGGGTGATGTCACATCCTAGGAAGATCACTGGCTCATTGAAGATCCTCGGCCTCACAGTGGGGAGCAAGATCGAGTTGACTCCTCCCAACTTGACGTTCATCTTCAGGCACAAGTTCGACAGGGTCTGCGGCGTCGTCTTGATGACGTTCTTTGCCTGCACGCATTGGGTGGCGATTCCCAGGACCGTATCTCCGACCCTCTTGACCTCGGCGTAAACTGGGGTTTTGCCGGGGAGCACGACACACACCAGCTGGATGCCGTTGAACGTCTGCTTCAGGTACTTGAACATCGGCTCGACTTGATCAACACCGACGGCGTACTTGCAGAAGCACGGCTGGCCGATGATCGGCATCCCGGCGTCGTTGGAGATGCGCTGCAGTTGCTGCGTGAAGTTGCGCAGGTCGTTCTCCTTGACGTGCTGCTGCTGGGCGAAGCAGGCGATCGCCCACACCTTGACGTCGATACCGGTGTGGAACTGCTTTCCGCGCATGTCCCAGACGCCTTGGTTGGGGAGGGCGGTGGCCTTGGTGCGGCCGCCGTAGAGGAGCTTCGGGGCGGACAGGACGCGGCCCTTCACTTCCGTCATCTGCGAGTTGATGGCGATTCCGAACTCGCGGGCGTAAGCGTCGCCGGCAAAGTCGGCCTTGCGGACGAGGCTGCTGATCTCGCGCTCACGCTCCGGGGCGGACCTGGAAAACGAATATTTATTGAGCCACTACGCTCTGCGACGTGACACAAATTCGCTACGCTACGGCACGTTACGCTACGCCACGCTACAATGTGCCATGTTAGGTTAAATTATGTTAAACTAAAGCGTTTTTGGGGCGTGAATTTTGCTGCGTTAAATCAAACGCCAGAGTACGCTATTCTAGCTTGCATTACATTACAACACGTTAAGTTACGCTCGTTACGCTTACTCCAAGAAAATTAGCTTACCTAGCCGTAGCTTTGATCATCGTCGACGTCTGGGTGTCGGTGAGCTTCTTGATGCAGCGCTGTCCGGCGACAATTTGGCAGACCTGAAAATGGAATTTTTGAGAAAAAAGACAACACTCCCAATATTTTGAAAATTAAAAAGATTCATAATAACGAATTTCTGGAGCTTTTCCTCACCTCTGGCGGCAGATAGGTGTGCTTCTGCTCCTGACCGACTTGCAGGCACGGAAGATGCGGGTACTTGAGCTGGATTCGGTACTTGTCGTAGAAGTATTTGGCGACGGTGCACTCGATCGTTTGACCGGTCTCGAGTTGCAGCGGGAACGTCTGAAAAATTAAGGTAAGTTTGTTAAAACTGTAAATTTTAGCGTAAGGCTCCAGTTTAGTCCCCCCCCCCCCAGTCGCCCACCGGCTTGGTATCTTGGTTCCTCATTAGCCTACGGGTGTGTAAAATATACCCAAATGTTTGGCGGCGCGTATTTTGGTAAACTTTATACTCTTGTAGCGTAAGAGAGAGCCGATATACAGTAGGTAAAAAGATGAAAACATACCTGAGTCTGGGCCGGACGCCTGGTAACGTTGCACACGCGATACCGCCTGCGCATCTGCCCGCAGTGCGTGATCTCGATCTTCAGCCCGCGGATCTCCTTGGTGAACTTGACGCGCTGCGCGTCGGAGAGAGCGCGACGTTCGGCCAAGGCTTGAACGGGGAGCTCGAGCACCTCGGCGATGAACTCGATCACCGGCATTTGGCGGTAGAAGGCCGTGGCGGAGACTGAAAATTCGGAATTCAGTTGAGTTTGTAAAACGAGCTATGGTTCGGGCTTACGATTAGGCTCAGGCTTAGGTTTAGGCTTAGGCTTAGGCTTAGGCCTACGCTTAAGTAGATGTGCTAACTATCCTCTTAAACATACCGTCAATGTTGAGCATCATCTTCCACTGGCTGGGGCGAACACTCTGATGGAAACCGAACCACACTTCTCTGCCGCCGCCCAGCTTGCTCTCGGTTTGGAATTGGCCGTGCTGGGGCGGGTTGTGCGGATGTTGAGGAGAGGTGAAGAACGAGCGACCCACAGGGGTGTACCTAAACGAAATAATTAATTGTAATTGATTAATTAGACTTTGTTTTCAATGCCTTTGATTTTAACCTCCTCCCCCCCCCCCCCCCCCCCGATAACGCGAAAGCACCCAAAAATCGATCCTTAAAAATAACTCACTTCAAGCTGGGCAGGTGGCGGAGGATGACGTCCATTGCTTGAACGGCTTCAAACGGAACCTGACGAACACGTCCCTCCATCGCGTCTTCGAGCACCGACAGGGACACCTGGCCGACCCACTTGACCGTGACGCGGAACTGCCGGTCGACGGCTGTATCACCGGGGAGGATGACGTCAAAATCGACGCGTTCACGCCCCAGTGGCAGAATCTCTTTGGTGTACATGTTCTTCTTGCCGTCATAGACCGGGATGACCGGGTGGAAGCTGCGCTGGTAGTTACCGATCATCGCCTGGACGATGTCTCTGAAATAGGAGGGTTTCGAGCGTTTCTATTGGTCTTTAATAACCCGCAAACCCCTAATTTCCTTTACGTTTTTTGCTTTCCACCGTTTTAAAATGGTAAAATTTTGTTTGTTTTGAACAATTTTAACATCTTGTTTTCCTTACTATTATCTATGGAAAATTGTGAAAAAGTTCTAGCTACTTTCCGACCAACCTAATAGTAAGATACCTTAGAAATTACAAACCTGTTCACGCGACGCGGGCACTTGTCGGGCTGGATGTCGATGGCGTAGTGGTGGATGTTGCAACCGGGGATCCTGACTTGGAAATGGTTGGCGCGGAGCATGATCGGGCGACCCTCGACTCCCTGGCCAGGGCGTTTGGGACATTGGAACGAGATACCGCTGCCTTGGGCTCTGAAAATGGGTACATTATTTTAAACTGTAAAAAATCACTTGTAGAAAAATTTCAAAAGTCGCTACTCTATTGCGTTTGCCTCCTTGGGCATAAAAATGAAGCAAAAACTTACGCTGGAAGTCCGGCCTGAGCTGGATGGCCCTGGGAGCTGCCCTGTTGCGCGGACGGATCCTGGCCGGATGGGCCGCCGATGGGGCCGCCGGGGGCCAGGCTCGTCTGGCGCTGCTCGTAGGGCTGGCCGCCGCCGCCGACACGAGACATCGGGGCCTGGTTGGCGAACATTTCCTGCAAAACGATGATACTATGCTTGACTTAGGCTTAGGCTTAGGCTTAGGCTTAGGCAGGCTTAGGCTTAGGCTTAGGCTTAGGCTTATACAACCCAAAATATAGCCATTGCTTAGATTATCTTTTTTCGGGTTTTAAACCCGTTATCTTCCTAGTTAAACCTACAGTAATCAGGCAAGGACCGGGATGTCGGTACCCAAAATCCAGCGTGTCGTGTGGCAACATTAGACAGATGATTGATGAAAGTTTGGGAAATAGTGAGAAATTAGATAATTTTAAGGTCTTTCGGTTCTTATCGAAGTTCCACCACATCTGCTGGCTACGGAAGTGACCTTGCGCGCACTAATGGACAGTTTTCGTCTCTGATCACGCTCTATCTCTAATTACACGACATGATAACAATACACACTAACAGATACGCCAGTCCTGCTTACTGATCAGACAAGCAAATTGAAACTATTTGACTTTTTTAGTCGGAATCACGAAGTCAAAGCAGAAAAGAATCATGATGGTCCTCTTGCAAGTTTTCTGCATACACGAACCTGCATCGATTGCCCTTGAGGATTTTGGAAGGGCTGCTGGGGGTTCTGCATGAATTGGCCTTGGGCCAACCCTCCCGGTCCACCGCCGAACAGCGGCGCCGGCATGCCGGTCTGCATGAACGGGGCGATCGGGTGGTCGCCGATGTTGAAGTCGCCTGCAAAATGGGGGATTAAATATTTATAGTTAAGGACTTATAGTCGGATAATTTTGATTTTTGTCGTCTTAATTTTTGTGTAGTTGACGATGCATGTTTTAGGGTCTTTTGCAGCTAGGTTGACGTTCTAGTTTTTGGCTAATTTCCGGAGGATACGCCTGGGGTAATTCGCACTGCATAAGCGTTGCCATAACGAAGAAATTGGGGTGAATTTAGCTTTGAGTGTTGGTCTCTAGGGAAAAGAGAGAGTTATTTAGTTTCTAGCCTTTTTGAGCCACACGATAAATGACCAGAAATTTCAAAACAATCGGTTGAAAATAAAACGTTCTGCTATTTCACGATATTTAGAAAATTTTCGGGTCATTTTCCCCTTATAATTAACAAAAGTTATTTGGGACAAGGGGGTTAGGTGTGTCTTTAAACCTAGGCAAGTTCTAGGTAACTTGAAATTGCGTAATTAGTGCTATAGTTTAATGCGTTAAGAACTAAAAAACTTTTGTAAAAAAAGAAAAGATACTGCCGCCCGCAAGTTTTCTAGAATTTGCGAAAATTTTGTTTTACACCTCTTTCCGGCTGCTAGGTTTCCAACTTTTCACGTTGCATATTTTCTAAAACTCACTCAGCATATTCATCACAGCCATATGCTGTTGTTGATCACTGGTGGCTGCCATGTCGAATCGTGAGTGTCGTTTGGGAGACGTTGACGTTGGGTTGAGCAAATGCGGATAAGGCAGTTGAGATCAAAGGGGGGATGAGGGGGATGGGAAGGCGACGAGATAGCTTTTGGGGGTCCCGGAGCTTCAAGGTTGATTTCCGGCTTCGGGGACGATCACAGTTCGTTGCTTTGTACGAGATGGCCTCTGGCGATATTGAGGTCTCTTCTGGCGATTGGAGATACCGGTCAGATGCGCATCGCCCGTGTACAGCTGCAAAAAGAAAAGATTTAGCGGATTTTTCGAATTTTTGAGATTTGGAAAGAGAACATTTTAAGAAAAAGGGAATACATATGAGTGGTAAATTTCCAACAATAGAAAAAATAGAGGATAGGGTATAAAATGGTGCTTTCGCATTACCGGGGCGGGGGGACGGAAGGAAATTCTTACTTGAGGGCCCGATTTGATTAGTATAAATAGCGGAAATTTTTCCAGATAATTTATTCTTATTTTTGGACGCGAAAAATTGACGATATTTTCAAAATAAATCCAAAAAGTTAGACTCTTCGGACAAAAACTGTCCATTTCGACAAAAAATTTGGATTTTTGACATTTTAAAGGTCTTTTTGATCGGATTCAAAATTTTGATAAAGTTAAAATTTGCTAGAAGCACTATTAAAATGTAAATCTTTGCTTATTTAGCAAATTTGGGTAAAAAATTCGCCCCCCCCCTGATAATGCAAAAAAAAATGATATTTTGGCCCCACGTTAAAAAAATTGCGCGCTAAATAAAGAAACTGCAATTTTTTGCTTAGCAAGGTTTTATGCAAATTCTCACGAAAACCTTGAAAAAGTGAGGTTATGTAGTTCTAGAAAATACAGGGCGAAAAAAGGTAATTAGCATCCGCCCCTCGCTTTCAAACCCTTTCCCGCCTTCCAACCCCTCCAAACGCCCAGTAGTGCATCAAAAAAGACGCCTAGCCCCCCTATCCCAGCCCGCAATCTAGGTCGTAGAGCCCCGGAGGGCACAATTCTGACCTGCAAAGCCTGGGGGAGGGATGGACCCGTTGGGTATTCTGTAGGAACGTTTGAAAAGGATGAAAAGAAGAAGAGAGGGCGGATGCAGATGCGGGTTGCAGAGAAACCAATAAAGTTTGCTGGTTCTGGTTCGCGTTGCTCGGTAGTTTGAGCCGGAAATGAGGCTAGAGGCGGTTTGGAAAGAGCAGGAAAAGTCTTAAGACGACCTAGGGTGATCCAGAAGTAAAACTGAGGACGCGGAATGAGCATGAGGATTTTTAAGGTAGCTTAGCCCGAAAAACATACTGGGTTCTTTAGGATTCCCGGGGAAACCAAATTTTTTTCGGCACAAGCCTAGATTTTTTTATAAATTGCGGATGCGTTTCTAAATTGTTTTAATTATTCCTGAGTATAAAAACCACACACATTTTAACCAAAAAAAATTAAAAAAATAAAAATTAGGTCGAAAAATCCTATAGAACCTTTAGGATTGCGGGGGAAAGTTATTCTGCTTTAAATATAGTTAAAACTTACGAAAACAATTCGAAAACACTTTATATTTGATTACTAGGTCAACCGGGACCACCAGCAAAAAATTGGTTTCTAAAGAACCACATACTGTAAGTGCTGAAGCCTGAAAAGTGATTTCGACAAGTTTTGAGGCATATTAAGGTTATTCAGGAAGCCCTAAGTGTAAATGATTGGATTTTACAGCGAAAAGCGCATTTCCGAAGCAATTCTGGGGGCAAGCTATGCTACCAATTACACCTTAAAAACCAAGCGGCAGTGCATCTAGGGGAAGAAATGTTTCCAAAAGTTGTTAGGTCTTTTATTTCTAAAAGAAGAAAAAGTCAGTATATAGCATCCTTTCCGAATGCTATCCCGAGCTGGATCCGGATCGATTTTCGGAAGCACTAAAAAAGCGCGCCAAGCCGCCGGCAGACGGCGAGGGAAAGCGAAAGTTGGCGAATCAATGGCATGCGGAGAAGAGGCAGGAAAGAGGCAAGGGAAGAACAGATTGAAAGAAGAAGAAGGAAGGTCGCTTTGAAAAGCGCTACAACAGCTCGGCGGGTGGGCTCAGGGTGGGGGGAGACTTTTGAAAATGATGGTAGGGTCTGGAGATAGATAACTCGAGTATGCGAGAGAGAGGGGGAGGGAGATACAGACAGCGGGAGAGGGAGAGAGAGAAGGGAGAGAGAAATAGAGAGAGAAGTAGGGAGATATATAATCAAGAAACGCGTCAAACGCTGCGCATTGCATTATTTCATTGCTAGAAACTCCCGAAACTGAAAAACGGAAGCTTTTAAGGAGTACGAGAGAGAGCGAGAGAGGGAGAGAGAAAGAGTGGGAAAGAGCCAGAGAGCAAGATCTAAAGTCTAAATAAACAACTCCCAAGCAGCTCCCAAAATTCTAATTCTAGAAACTAAACCATCGGGAATTCCATCATAATTTCTCCGCTCTCTGTTCACCCCCGTACATACACGCGTCACTAGGCTTAATTCGTACAACCAGATCGCGTGGAAGCCAATGCATGTTATGCGGAGTTCTGCGGGGGTGCGAGGGGTGTATATTGGTCGGCGGCGTGCACACGACACCACCCGGGTCGGAATGACTCGGAATGAGGGGCTGTGAAACCGGCCCCGGGGACCAGAACCGCGCCGGAGTCACAGCTTCGCGAGACTCGAAACCGAGGGTCGATAAGTTGGATTGAATTTCGTGAACCACATGACTGTTTGTTATAATAATAAGATTGCCCCGTAAGGTCGGAATTTCAGGGAGCTTGGCCTGCACTTGTTGGTCATGATGACCGAGTTAGTGACGCGGTTGGGTAGCGAAATTCTGGTGAGGTTTTTCGAGGCGTAGATTTTTGAGATGGCTATTTGGGTTGAGCAAGAGGTAAAAGCTAAAGATATACAACTGTTTAAACAGAGAAACTAACAGCAAGTGTAAGCAAGTGAAAACGCGATCGTTAGCTCAGTCTCAGGACCAAGAGGAAAACGCGCTCAAGGTTCGAAGAAAGGAAAGCAACTATGGTGGCTTCAAATCAACCATCAATTGGCTTAAGCAAACGGCGAGAGCAGTAGCAGGAGTCAGGGCAGGAGCAAGAGCGGGCGAAAGAGCACTAGTGACAGTGACGGTAAGAGCAGGAGCAAGTGCACAAGTAAGAAAAGGAACTGGAACTGAGCGAGAGCAAAAACAGGGATTAAAGAAGAGCAAAAGCAGGAGCACCAGCTCGTGCAGGAAAACGTTTGAAACTTGCAGACCCCAGAAAAGTACTAGCTACGTAACTATCGAATCAAGCCTAGCGCAGTGACAGGAGGACAAAACATAGCCGTTCAGAAGTAAGTTCGAGGTAAAGACAAGAAAATACCAGAACCTCAAAACTTGCACAATTTCCGTAAAGCTCCGAACTTCGGAACGCCTCCTTCTCGAACCCCACCAAAAATCAATAACCCCCGGTGACGACGCAACGTAGACACGGGAGAACATATCAATAATCGGAACTCCTCGAAAAGGGATGGTGTCAGGGAAAAGGAAGGGACGAGAAGAAAACAAAAACCGGGCACGGGAGGGGGGAAGCGGGGGTTCGGGGTGGAGGCGCCGCGACGCCGGGCTGCTGCTCAGGGGGCGTCAGTACCACGCCGTGGCTGGGGAAGGGAGGTCGGTCGATGGGCTGACACGGCTCTCTCTCTCTCTCTCTCTCTCTCTCTCTCTCTCTCTCTCTCTGTGGCTAGATGCCACTCTGGGGCTCTCAGCGACCTGTGGTCTCTCGCCTCTGCGCGGTGCATCCCCTGCTCTCTGGCCTTTCTAAATCCCCTGCCTCTCTCTCTCTCTCTCTCTCTCTCTCTCTCTCTCTCTCTCTCTCTCTTCTTTGTCATCCTGCAGCTAGCGCCTAGAGAGTGAGAGACCCCGACGGGCAGCTCTAGCGAGATAGAGCGCAAACACCGAAGGCCTAGACACCATCGCCACGACCAGAGAGCAAGGTGCATCCGGAGAAAAGAGAGAGAGAGAGAGAGAGAGAGAAGAGAGAGAGAGAGAGAGAGAGAGAGAGACGCGCTACAAGAGCCGGCGCACAGACTAGGGTGGCTGTAAAAGTGAGACGAGACGAGATAAAACTGCTAAAAGGGGGGGGGGGGCTAGGGATGGCAATAGTGACAGGTGGGGAGGTCGGAATACCTAGTGAGGATGCGCAGAACGCCTATACTTTTTAGGGAACTGGGGGACTAGGACGTTACAGATTGAAGCGACGGGTGCGTTTTAGGAAACCAACAACAACGGGCAAATTACAGGAAATGCGAGAGAGAGAGAGCGACGCTAAAACGTGAATCAGACAAGGACGAGGTTCCGAGGGGATTCAGACTTTCAGGTGAGTTCAAGGCTTGTATCGAACCCTTGGGTGAATTAAAAAGTCATACCCGACCCTAAAACTGCTCGGAAATTGACCCCATATCCCTAGGACCAATTGGCCATTCCGCCTTTCCGCGCCCTCAAAGACCCATATTTCCCCCCTAGCGCATCCGACCCTTACAAAGAGCAGTATGTTTTTTGGAGACAGAGCGAGAGAGAGAGAGCGCGCCAGAGAACGAGGTCGTTAGAGAACGGTTAGGAGTAAGAGACCCAGAGCAGCACCCTTGGCACCTGGCCAGCAGGGAGGGCAGCTGGACTGTCCAGCCTAGCGAAGGATAGGGGCTTCCCGGATAGGATATTGCGTGGAGCGTCAGCAAGGGGGGTAGGGATAGGGATTAAAGGTACTGGAAAGTCGAGACAGACACACGCTTTTAGAGGGTAGATCTGCAGAATTGCTGAACCACGTTAGTTTCTGTTTCTTTCTAATGTAGTTACCATTCAATTCAGTTCTGTAGCGAGAGTAGCTGAGGTAACCGTGGTTATGTAGTGTTACGGAAAAAACTGAATTTGCAAGTTATATCTATTAACGAAAGCAATATCGAGAAGACTGTGTTCACTAAGGAATGGATCGGTTTCACTAGAGAGTCTCTGTAAATCCTCGATGCTTTGGTGGAACCAACTGTGCTCGATCTGGCGCTAGTGACAAGACAAGACAGGACAGCCGGGTTGAGTTGCATGATTCAATGAAACGGTTTTTTATGAAGCAGTGGGAAGATGTTGAATAATTTCATTGCGACCTGCAAGTTTTGGATCGATAATAGGTTCTAGTCAGTCAGTCCCGACCCATTTGAGCGAACGCACCCCACCGCCCAAATTTGTTTATTTTAGACCTCCAGGGCGCTCACTAGAAGGGTCAAGGGGAGAGAAGGAACGTGGCTAGGGAGTTTAAGGAAAACGCAAACGAGGCTCTATTAAGGCTATTCTTATCGAAAAATAGATCTTAGAAATTCAACAAGGTGCCGATGCTCCCGGCGAAAAGCTACCTATGGACAATCTAAATCGCTCTAACGCTAAAGAGAGCTAAATTGCGTGACGCGCCTGTGAAAGGATCAGAAGAGGATAAAGCTACACCTTCAGAAGCTTCCGAATCTGAAGCGATGAGAATGAAGGGGTAGCTTTCGCAACAGGATTATTCACGCTCCCAGGTCGATTTTCCTCACTTTTTGCCTAGAGGATGACTCACATCCAACGCATCGTCTGCACCGCTTAATAAAAAAATACTCTGAAAATTCTAGAAGTTTCAGAAAAGGCTTAAGACCTGCAAGGTATATTTCTGAGTTGAAACTTGAGGCAAAATGTCGGGAAAACCAAGGTATCCTCAAAATTAGAGTGGAATACCTGAAATCTGGCGATAAGATGGTAGAAGCTCCAAAATTCTGGAAATTTTGAGCCTGAGCATTAAAGGTATCAGAATGAAAGCGTATCTCTTCATGTTTCAAGTTTATTGATAAGTTAACAGTATATTTTCGCGTATAAAATAAGTAATTTTGTGTGGTCGGCTTTAAAGCAAAATCCAAGAATAAATAGGGTGTGATTAAAGGGGCCACGTCAATTGAAAAGCTCAAATTTAGCAATTTGCGGTCTAAACGCTAATTATTGGTGTGAAAATAATGATTTCTGATACCTAACAACCCTGAAAAGTTCATGTGGTTCGATGCTGGGTGGGTGCGAGGCCTTTGGCGCATTTCCCCGCACACGCGACGCACCCGTCCCCCGCCCGGGTCCCATGACGAAAGCACGTGCTGGCACACGGCCAGATAACCCTGGCCCGAGAGGAGGACTGTTGCGGTAGTGGACCCGGGATGTTACCGATGAGCACGAGATTGGGGGACAGTGAGCATGAGGACCAAAAGGGCAAAATTTCTGATGTTTACGATTTGGAAGCGGACTAGAGAGCATGAGAGGTAAAAATTTGTTGCATAAAATTATAAATTGGGTGATAAAGTGAATTTTATTTAACAAATATATAAAATTATCTAACGTCGATAACCGACTTTATCATGTCTAAACGATTGGTTTAGACGTGATAAGGTCGGTGAGGGGTTTGAAACGTAGTTTGGAGTGGTTTTGCCCTCCATAAGCCGGTTATTTCGCGAGCGTAGGGATACTGTAGCGTTCTGATCTTGGTAACCAGCTTTTAAAACACCGAAAAACGTCATTTTGTGACAGCAGTAAAATTACGAGAATTTAATCCGCTTTTCAAAGCAAAAATTTTTAATACCGAAACTCAGAGCTTGAAAGAATGCGAAAAGATCCTGAAAACGCAATAAAATAAAAACCAAGTAAATAAATCAAGTAATATAAAGCACGGCACCGAGTACTGCACAACAAAGTACAGTATGCTCATGGCAGGGATGCGAAAACCCAATTTCACGGAAGCATCCTGAAAACAGAGAGATCAGGTTTTTGCGACGGCTCCTAAGCTACAGGTTCAACGGGGAGGTTACGACGGTTATACCAATACCATAATTTCGTACTTAAGTTAATTTTCGTAACAGCCATTATTTTGAGTTGATCGGCTATACCGCTTTAACAGTGATATCATTCTATGCTTTCTGCGTCAATTGACCGAATGTGGTGGAATTTCTCGCCACCAAGGGCTTTTCTAATGGCTTGCGCCAGAAAATGTGACACGAAACACATAACCTCCTCCCCGAACACTGATAATCCGTTTTAGTCGGTTTATTAGCGGGTTAAATTTTCGAGTTTCACCTCCTGCCTGCTTCCATCTCCATCGCAAAATGGAATCAAATTACAGGGTGTCCCAAAAAAAACGAACCATCTGGCATTTCGCGACTTACAGCCCCATAGCTACGGTAGTTTGAAAGTTATAACGAAAATACTGTTTTTGACGCAATTCTAAACAGTGTTTTCGTCTATCTTTTTGGACTTTGCATCGATTTGCATCGACTTCCGGCTGCGAATCCCTAATTTCGCTTAAGAACTTGGGTAATTTTGCGTTGTAAAAATCGCTTAAATCGAAGCTTATTCAATTAATTTTACTCTGGAAAAAAATTCTTAAGGTAAAGAAGGCTTACCGGATCATTTTCACTTAATGTTTAAGAAAAGTACTTCCACGAAAACCCTATGAAAAATGGAAAATAAAGTTTGTTTTTGCTATAACTCGAGAACGGCTGTAGCTACCGGGCTATAACTCAGGATTGTTGTTATTTAGGGTCTGATACACCTCTGGTCCGAATTTGGGACCGATTGGATGTAACACGGCGAAATGCCAGATGGGTCGTTTTTTTGGGACACCCTGTATTCTCGTTTGGCCGCAGAGGCGTTTCATCGTCTAAAAGTCTGCGTTGGTCTTTTCTATACTCTTTTCTTGCTACAACTTACGCCCCAGTTTTTCCGGTAGGTTGTGATATACTCATGATTATTTCAATCTCCACGAGGGGGATCCCTAGATGAAACCGTTTTAGTCGAAACTAGTGACCCGTTGGCAATGACTCGATTACACTAAACTTCGCTCTTGTTCCGGAATTCTAAAAGCCTGAGACTATCTATGAGCGATTCAATAGCATTGCAAGTAATGATTTTTAGCCCTTCAATGACCTAAACAGAATCCTATAGAGTACAAGTCATGAATAGCCTGGTACGTGGGGACCACGTGCGGGTAGTCAAATGTCTGACCATGCTCATCATTGCTATCGGAATCGCATGTTGTCTTGCCCTGGTGAGATGGCTGCTGTTCGAGGCCCCATGGGAGGCTACAGGATTTCTTGGTAAGCATTTAAATTTTCAAATAACGGTGATTATATAGTGCTCTATGGTGTGCCGGTCATTTACTTACTCGTACGGAAGCGTCAAGAGGTTCCTAACGTACTAAGAAACGGACACCGTTCTTTAGGAGACGCAGCAGCAGCCTTCCGACCCGACTTCCGAGGAACATTTGGAGTCATGATGATGATTTCTCCATTATCGTATTTCTTCATTAGTAAGACGGCGACCATTTTCATGTTAGATAGTAAAGTGTTTCCACTCAGGTTGGAACTTTGAAATGAAACCAAGCCTATCTTGTGTAGAATTTTACGCTGATTACGATTCTGTTTTCAGAAGTTGCGAAAAGACAATTTTGGAAAACAGTTACAACCTATTTTTTGTTCTGCAACGAAAAACCGTAACCTCAATGCTCCATAAAAATTGCCGGAAAAATCTTCCGGAAGTGTTAGGTAGCAGGTTTTACTCGGCAAAATATGGGCTCTTTCTTTCTCTCTTATGCTCTCTTCCACCGTATTATGTTTTCTAATTAGTTTGTATATTAATAAATTATGCCTACCGTTATATAAAACTGCGATACATCATGTTACAAGAGAAATGATGGCTGACTAACTACTTTTAATAGGTAATTACTATCACTTCTTGTCAGGTCTCGGTTAGCCCCAGCGGCTTGTCATTTTCATCGATTATCCCCCAAAAGGGCTTGACAAGTATTGGCTGGATTTTCTGTAGCAACAAAACGGGCGTCATAATACCAACCCATTTCGAAATATAATTCTTATTTCATTTAATTTCTTTTAATGGCCGGTAAATCGGACGGCCAGCAAGAAGAGAACCGTCGGCGAAAAGCGGCTGTGGATGTTTTGGCTGGGATCGGTCTTTTGCTTTTGTTTGGAATCGCCGGCGGCTTTTGCCTTCTCATAGAGGCAGTCAAGTAAGTGCTAAGTTTTGTTGAAGGCCAAGTAAGCCGCATTGTTTAAATTTGCTACCAAATCACAAAAGACCCTTTTCCGAATTTACAGGGAGTTAGCGGAAGCGAAACGGTCCCAGCGCGAACGGCCGCTACGAAACCATCATCGCGTCGCCATCGAACAAAATTCAGCGGAATTCGGTGTCTCCTATTCGGGATCCGCACTTGCAAGGTTAGCGATTTGTAATTAAACCAAATTTTCCCCGTTTTTTAGATTGAAACAGATCAGGCGTTTTTTTTTTTAGCCCAGAAAGAGCCACCGGTTTCCGGAACCTAGACGATCAACACTTGCTCGTCACGTTTGTCCTAATCCTTCTATTCGGGCTGATCGGCTTCCGCCTGCTCTCCACTGTTCTCTGGCTCATCCTCGGGGGCGTAGAATTACTGGGTTTGCTAATAATTTTTAGCTAACAAGTTAATTTTAGTTCTTGGTACCGCGCTCGTCATGTTTATGATGTTATTTTTTAATCCAAGAACTAACTGACTAGAAGTTCAAGGAGAATGAGAACCGAAAATAAATTCAAAATTTATTGAAAAAACCCGTGGGAAAAGAGCACCAGGGATATTAATAGTGGCAAATATTCTGCAGCGGCTCGTCGTCGGGCATTCCTCGTTCGACCTTTGCACAGTCGTGAACGTAGTTGAATTGGGTTGGGTTTTGGCGGATGAAGGCGCTGCGAAGAATTGTACCCGCACTCTGGTCGTACCTAAAAGTAGAAAATAGTTCGGATTCTCTCTATTCTTTCTTCTGACTCTCTCTCTTCAGTTCTCTCTCTCTCTCTTTTGTCTTCTCATGTTCTCTACCTCTGCCTAATACCCGCTTGCCCGAAAAGTTATCCAATCGAAAAACGAATTCCTGGGAGCTATGCAGCCCTCCGTTAGGGCGCAAAGTAGCAACCTGGAATTTCGAATTCTACAATTAATAAACAATTATAGAAAACTGACACATCAGGCGCCTAAAAGTAGACTTACCATTTCAATATCCTTTTACTCTGCTGACTCCTATGGTAGAAAACCACCGCCTCTCTCTGGTGTTCATCGTGGTATTTTGTCGGGAAAGGGAGGTAGTCGAACATTTCTAAAAGCATAATTGACATTAACTGCTGCTATTAAACCTTTCCTGAAGCATAACTAACGTACAAACGATGAAAATCCTACCGGGGTAAGTATACGCCATTCTGCTTGCCGACCACCTGGCCCATCACAAAATCTGGCGCCTGAAAATTGGATGCTACATTTGAAAAGCGATAGAGAGCCATAGAGACAGAGAGAGAAAGAGAGAACGAGAGAGAGAGAGCGAGAGAGAGCGAGAGAGAGCGAGCGAGAAGGGAGAGAGAAACACTTACAGTCCCGTTATTACGGCTTCATAAACTTTCGAGAGGCAATTGGGCGAATCCAGATGTACAGAAGTGTCCACCATCCAAAAAGCGGGATGTTCGAGGAGCATTTCCTAAAAAACGTAAAAAAACTGCGATAAGAAGAGAAGAGAGAGAGAGAGAATGAGAAAGAGAGAGAGGAGAGGGATAGCTACGTACCGCAGCAATGATGACCTTAAACCCATATGTCGTCAACTGTCTGACATGCCTCGGATAGCTTCAAAATCGAAATCTCTGACTTCCAAGTTGCAGACTTCATCGAGCTCTTTGCGCTAAAAGTAACGAATCATGGAAATTGCTTGTTGATTAGCATAGTAAGTTTTTCGGTTATTTTCCACCTTACCTGGTCCTCATCCAACCCCGAGATCGTAATAAATAATAGAATTATTGTAAAAATTTCTAAAATGCCGAAGCGTCAATCGGCTCTCCCGGAAATGATTTGACGAGCTGTACATATAAATACATCAGAAAATCTAAACCAAGACAAATCAATACGAGTTTGAAAAGTACTTGATAGGTATCGATTTTTGATGTCTATTTGGTCCTCGGTTAATCCGAAACGATCCAGATACCAGACGAGGTCATAGTCAAATGGCCTTCCAGATAGGTTTTCGATGGTGAATTGGACCTGTAAGTACATTACTAGGAATATGTCATAACTCCATTGTCTCTCCCTCAGAAGCTATCTCCCGCTTTCCCTCTCCTCTCTCTCTCTTCTCTTTCTCCTCTTCTTCTCTCTCTCTCTCTTTTCTCTTTCTCTCTCTTTCCCTCCCCCTTCTTTCT
The DNA here is from genome assembly GCA_038088335.1 of Mesorhabditis sp. LJ9110. Taxonomy (NCBI): domain Eukaryota; kingdom Metazoa; phylum Nematoda; class Chromadorea; order Rhabditida; family Rhabditidae; genus Mesorhabditis; species Mesorhabditis sp. LJ9110. The sequence continues at coordinate 384,258 of JBBGBA010000060.1, forward strand.
CCTTGTCTCCTTTTGTCTCTGTTCTACCCTCTTTATGTGTGTCATCTCTCTCACTCTCTCTCTCACTCTTCTCTCTCGCGCTTTAATACCAATTTAACCAAACTTACAGGTTCTTTCCCATGTTTAATTTTAGGTATTTCCGCTTCTCGATCACGGTCATGTAGATACAAGAAGAAAATAAACCCAAAAATAGCGCCAATCAGTATAGGGATCTTTCTTCGTCTAAATAAGCGTATTTATATGAAAGCGTCCTCACTTTACTGTATTCAAGAATTGCCTAGATATCGGCATAGACGATTGGGAATCGATGTTTGCCTGGTAGGGGGGAAGGAAATCAATATGAGCACGGCCAGAAACCCGGTGCGATAAGGGCCCCCTTTTGCTTGCAAACAAAATTATTCCTGACCGGCACTTTGCATACACATATCGAACGTGGGAGGCAGAGGCAAGCCCAGACTTGGCTTAGGCTTCGGCCTAGGCTTAGGTTAGGCTTAGGCTTAGGCATAGGCTTAGGTTTATGCTTAATTTCAGACTTAAGGTTAGGCTTAGGTTAGGCTTCGGCTTAGGCGTCGGCTTACGCATAGGCTTAGGCTGGGGCCAGGCAGGCAGGCTCGCTTCAGCTTAAAAGGGGTTGGGCAGGCTTAGGTTCAGCTTTGGCTTAAGCTTAGGCTTAGGCTTAGACTTAGATTTAGGATTAGCACTGGCTCTTTCTTTCATCCGTTTTTAAGCCTTCTCTCTCGAGCTGAAAAACCAATCCCAACGAGTTTTTGCTGGGCGAGACTACCAAAAATGTTGAAAATTTGCTACCCCGCCAAAACGTGGCCATCGGAGCGCGATTTCGCCAAGTAACCGGCTAGTCAAATAAAATGGGACCTGACCGCCCGGATAGGCAGGTCACAAATATGCAGGCAGAATTTTGGAAATGGTCGCGAAGACCAAGCAGCATTTTCCAAAACCGAGGGAGGCACGTGAAAGGCTAGTGGAAGAGGGGATCAAAGAGCTAATTAAGTATGAAAATTAAGGCAGCAGATTTTACATCTAGACGAAGGCAAATCTGAAATGATATGGGGAGGGAGAAAGAGAGAGAGAGAGAGAGAGAGAGAGAGAGAGAGAGAGAGATGTGATCTAGCAGAGATCTTGGAGACGAACCTGTCGCTAAAACAAACAGTGGGACGCGAGTTCCACACGAGTTGTACGATTACGAAAATTCATGCAAAGGCACCAGGTCGAAAATTTCCAGAGTAAGTCTGTAAAGCTCAAAATACGAAGAGCTTGCAGCCAAGAAAAAGAATGGGTGTTAAGCTAGTGAAGAGGCAGGCTAGCAAAGATCGTTGGAGATTCTCGGGCAATCTTGAACTTGGAGTATTTTTCTTCGAACGTTAAGATCTGATACAACGCAAAAAACGCATAAATTGATGCTTAATCTGGATATTAAGCCCAATCTTATGTGTGAGCCTGAGCATAGGCCTGGATCTTAGCTTTAGTATCATTCATGCATTTTAAACCCCCACAGGAAGTTACGGGCACCAAATCATGAATTTGAAGGCAGAAATCTCGCCGTGCTGCAACATCAATGGCAGGGATCCTTCAGGAATAAGGTAAAGATTTTAGGGACCAAGCGTCAGGATATAATCACCAGTCGCTGATCAGCATCCTTTGAGCGATCACCAGTCAATCGATTTCCCATTTTGCCTGTCACCATCCCCCCCCTAGGCTGAGATTTCCTCCTGCCCCCTTTTTGAAGAAATAAACCGCGAATAGCGGGGAGCAACGGCTTTTTGAATTTATTTGGGCAAGAGTTTGCTTTACCCCCCCCAGCCGGAAGTTCCCAAAATTTTTTTTAAGGCCACCAATCGATGGCCCTAGGTTCCAGCTACTATCCCCTGACCGGGAATTGCGAAAAAAAGAAATTTATACAATTGAAATAGTGTTTGAGCGGTTGCTGTTTTGCGGTTGCTTGTTTTTGACATAACTATTTTATTTTGCATTAGTTTTGGTTGTAATTATAACTATTAGTGTGTTTTTGACGCACTATCGGATGGCGTTAAATAAATGTTGTAAAAATGTCGAAAATGTCGTACGGCTTTCGAAAACTGATTTCCGTGGGTGCTGCGGCGCTACCTGAGCCTAAGCATGAGCAGGTCGGTAAAATGGTAGAACATCAAGGTAGCAGAGCGTTTCCCAATTAGGCTACACTATAGGCAACCCCAAACAAATCCAAACACCCAAAAATTCAAAAATCCGAACAGGCAGAAATCACATCGGCCGGCTCCCCCGATTTCTGATCCGATCCGTGCCCGAGCTTCATTTTTCAGGCAAATTCGTGCCGATCCGGCCATTTCCACGCAACTCCAGCACCGAATTCGGGCCAGAAATCCAAAGATCTACTCGGGATGAAGTTTTTCACTTTACGGCGAACAGGTGTTCCAATACCCCACCCAGCGCGTAATACTGGTATATAAGAAGGTGGGGCAATTTGTAGTGGTGGGGTGCCAGAGTCAGATGTGTACACAGCTCCCGTGCGCAGACGTCCCGATACTCTGAACACCGATCAGCTAGCTTGGGGGAAGATGAGCCGTCGCCTGCTACCGTACCTCGCCGGACTTGTGGTAGGCTTAAGGTTTTAAATTTGCCTTAAGGTATATTTAATTACCTTAAGTCTGTTTTTCCATGATTGAACCAAGTCTAAGCTTTGCTCCTGGAGACTAGACCTAGGAGCAAAGCTTAGACCTAGGATGTAATAAGCCTAAGCATGAGCATGAACATAAGCATGAGCCCGCCTCCAGCCTGAGCCTGAGCTTGAACCTGAGCCTATTCCTAAGCCTAGGCCTAAGCCCGCGCGGAGCCTATAGCGAATCCGAAGCTTAAGGCTAAGCCCAAGCCTAAACCCAAAATCGCGTTTTGAATCAAAGTGCATTTTCGAAAATCGACGATTCTATTCTTTTTAAAGGGCCGCGCAAGTAAAAGATCTGTGGTTTTGTGGATTCTGACAAGTCGGCAATTACTGTAAGGTATCATTTTTTGGAAGTACCTGATCCACGCTTGTTGCCTAAATCAAGGCCTAAAAGGCAAAAATTTTGCCTGCCTAAAATCCATGGATTGAAATTTTGCCTTCTCAATCCCTTTAAAACCAAAAATCACAATTTGATTGTACCTTGCAAAATTACCATACCATTTTCCAGATCACCACTTTTGCCGCTACGCCGACGCATGACACAAGTTGTCGGTCGGATGTGATCAACGACTTCCGATGGACGGCCGTCAACAACATCAACATGTACCGTCAGTTGTTGGCGAATGGAACGGCGCCCAACAAATGCGGGACACTGCCCGGAGCCAAGAATATGTACAAGATTGTGGGTTTTTGGGAGAGAGAGAGAGAGAAGAAGAGAGAGAGAGAGAGAGAGAGAGAGAATCATGCGATAGATACGACCAAATAAATTTTAGTGGTACGATTGCACGCTCGAGGACATCGCTTACCAGTTCACATCCACCTGTGGAAATGGAGGAGCTTGGCCCTCAAATGCGATCGCTATCTCGTAAGTCTAAGTTAATTTTCACGTTTTCAATTATTTCCTGGGATACCGGCCTTCAAAGACTGCTTCTTTCAACTCAAACTTTTTCAGGGGTGCCACCACCTCGCTAATGACCTCCGCGCAAGCCGTCTCGCAGCTGGTGTCGCTCATGAGCGGCCATCTGAAGCAGGCGACGACCACTGGAGTCGGTGCTGACGTGAAGATTGCGTCTGGTATCACGGATTGGAGCAATGTAAGTTTACTGAAATTGCCGATCGTCTAAGGGATTACTGTAGTCAGAACCCCAAGAGCATTACAGCGAGTTTTAAGTTACTGTTTCATGAGCAGCGACATTGTCGTAATAAAGCCTATCGTGCAAAAAAAAATGTTAGTCCCAAGACTTTTCCAGTACGCAACCGGCGCCCGAACCCGTGTTGGCTGCTCCTATAGGATGGACTGTCCCGCAGCGTTGGGTCTACCGTATGGTTACTACATCGCATGCGTGTTTGACACCAGGTGGGTAGCTTAAACCTAGGCCTTGATGAACCAATCAGGGGAGTTTAGTAGTCTGTAGTTCGAACAAGTAACGGAAGTACTTGTAAACGGGGATAAGCTAATTTTTAGCGCAGCTGCAACCGGTGATGCGGCCTACCAAATTGGCGACAAATGCGCGGCTGATTCGGACTGTACCTTGAATGCCGGAAGCACTTGCGAGACCGCGACTGGGCTGTGCCAGTTCAGATATACCGGTGGGTTTTTCAATCAAATCAATTACTTATGAAAACGGAAATTACTCGCGATTTATTGTTTTCGAGGCGTAAATTGGTACGAGAAGTGTAGAATGTCGGAAATCTCAACAGTGCCTTAAGTTTCGATAGTTCGATACCTTAACCTTATCTCTTCCAGACTCCGGTGCCAACACCCAGTGCCCTGGTACCCCAGCCAGCCTGACAGATGCCCAGCGCACACTCGTACTCCAGTGGCACAATCAGTTGAGATCGAGCCTCGCAAAGGGTAACGAGCCCGATGGAGCCGGAGGAAATGCCCCACCCGCGAAGAGAATGACCAAGATGGTAAGTTTACAAGATGGCAGTAAATTAACCTGATTTTCGAAGTTTACAAGCCATGGTTCGAAGTTCGATATTGTTGTATTAAATCGGGGTTACTGAACGTGGGCGGTCCCCTTCTTACCTTGCGTGTCTTGCTAGAATTGGGTCAATCTCTCTAGTCGCACCTCTACGTAACTAGGTAGCGCTTGTTATGATTTTAATAAAGTTTTCCGCTTTCAGTATTTCCTAGATATTTCGTAGGTTTCATTTTAATAACACCCCTTTTCAATTTTCAACCAATGTTTCGAAACCATAAACTAAAAATTCAAGGGGCAAAACGAACGATGTCGGTTAGTTAGACTGGCGCTTCATATTTGCGCAGCCAGTACCACCGCGTGGCAATGCCGACCTGCCGCGAACATCAAAAATTCCTTTCTCTCCTGGTTTTCGGGTCCCAAAAAACTTGGTGCTTGATGTTGAAAGAATGCCGAAATCGATCTAACCAGGTAAAAGCTTGTTGTTTAGACATACAGCTGCGTGGCGGAGAAGACGGCACACGAATGGGGAGCCCAGTGCAACTATGCTCATTCGACGAATAGGAACAACACCGGAGAAAATCTATATATGACAAGTGATAACGCTCAGGATCCGGCTGCTGCTCTTACTGCGGTAGGTGAAGAGAGAGCGAGAGAGAGCGAGACAGAGAGAACGAGATAGAGAGAGAGAGAGAGAGAGAGAGTTAGTGAAAGAGAGAGATTTCAAATTCCGATTTAAGGCCTCTCAACTCTGGTGGAAGGAACTGGTGCAGTACGGAGTCGGTCCTGACGTCAACCTGACTGATGCAGTATGGGCTAAAGGTGTCGGACATTATACTCAGGTGCGTAAAAATGTAAAATAGCATAAACTCTACTTTAATTCAAATTAAAACACCGGTTTAAGATGGCCTGGCAAGAAACGACTCAAGTTGGATGCGGATGGATTCATTGCCCTACGTTCACCTACGTCGTCTGCCAGTACAAACCTGCGTAGGTTTTGCTCTCTCCCTGTCTCTCTCGCTCTCTCTCTCTCGCTCGCTCTCACTCTCTCTCTCTCTCTAGCTAACTTCTGCCTTTTAGCGGTAACTACATGTACCAACTGATCTACGAGCCCGGACCGGCCTGTCAAACGGATGCGGATTGCGGAAGCGGACGGACGTGTCTGGTGGACGAAGGCTTATGCCAAGTCTAGACCCTAATAACCTGAATCTCTAATTATGTACAAAAAAACTTCGATGTGGGACATTTATACTTCGTGCATAAAGATTTGTGTGGCTCGGTCAAAGTAGCTACATTTATATACTAGTTTCAGGCGCTCTCTCTCTCATTCTCTCGCCTTCTTTCACTTTCTCGTTCTCTCGCCTTCTTTCTCTCTCTCTCATTCTCTCGCCTTCTCTATCTCTCTCTCTCTCTCTTTCTGGTTTGAAAGCTACAAAAACGTGTTTCTTGGACTCAACTATAGGCAATTTTGCAACAATTTAGGTTTCTGCTCACCTAACGTTCCGCCACAATCCAAAAAACGTAAAAATTACCCAAAAAATCGAATTTTCGGATTTAAAGAGTAGCACTACACTACACAGTTCCGATTTCTGCTCACCTAATGTTTCACTGCACTCCAAAAACCTCACTGCATCCCTAAAAATCGTATTTTTACCCAAATTCCGCAGCACTACACTACACACCAAACCCCAGCCGCTGACGGCCAAAAGCCAAACGCTTCGTGGCGCCCTCAAAAAATGGTCCAATGCAAATTCCGTGAATTTTTAGAAGGGCTACTCGTGCAGGAGGGTCGCCCGGCTGCAGGTGTTCAATCATGAGAACTCGGGGTATTTAAAGGGACCTGCAACTTTCGGGGGGCCACTCGCCACATTCCATGTGTACCCAGCTAGCCGGGGTCGAATACGTTGAACTCGAAATTCCGCGCAGCCAACCGAGCCAGAGGACCTCAAGATGAGCAGCTTGCTGCTACCGTACCTCAGCGTTTTTGTGGTAGGTTTGGGGGGAAGGAAATTTTCATTTTTGAGGATTTTTGAGATACCTATATATGTTAGCTATGAGGCCATGACAACGCATTAATGACCACCAACCGCGTCTAGGTTTTTTTAAAGGCCTAGTAAAGGCGAGACTGTCACCCTCTGTCTCATTTTCTCGAGTTTAGTGCATAACGCATTAATGGCAAGAACGCGAGCAGTAGCATGTTGGCAGATTGCTAAGCCGACCCTATCCCTGATGTCGATTGATTTATGCTACTAGAGTACCGCCAAAAATAACGACTTTTGCAGCTGTCAGCCGCCGCCACCCTGAGCAATGACATGAACTGTCGAGCACAGGTAATGTTGAGAATCATGTAACCTAATGGGTTGCCTTGCTATAGGTGACCGACCAGTTCCGCTACACCGCGCTGAACAACATCAACATGTACCGTCAGTTGTTGGCTAACGGAACGGCGCCCAACAAGTGTGGAACCCTGCCGGCTGCCAAGAATATGTACAAGATTGTGGGTTTTTGGAGAGTGCGAGAGAAAGCGATAGAGAGAGAGAGAGAGAGAAAGAGAGAGGGAGAGAGGGACAGGGAGTGAGAGGGAAAGTGAGCTAGCGAATTCAGTAAATTTAGTGGTACGACTGCTCGCTTGAGGACATCGCCTACCAGTTCACCTCCACCTGCGGAAATGGCGGAGCCTGGCCGTCGAATGCTGTTGCTATCTCGTGAGTTATATCTGTATGTTTTGCAGGCTCGAAAAAGCCATAGAATGCGTCCGAAAGATTTTCAAAACCACCTACTTTTAGCGGAATGTCATCCGGTCCAATACCTGCCTCATCAGCTCCAGGATCTCTCCTCACTCTGATGACCGGCCACATCAAATTGGCACAGACCAACGGACTTGCAGCTGACGTTAAAGTTACCGCTGCTGTTGCGAACTGGGCTCATGTGAGTTTCTCTCTCTCTCTCTCTCTCTCTCTATTTCTCTCTCTCTCTTTCTCTCTCTTTCTCTCTCTCTCTCCCTCTCTCTATTTCTCTCACTTCACCATCTTTCTAGTACGCAACCGGAAGCCGCACCCGTGTTGGTTGCTCCTACAGGATGGACTGTAACACCACCAACCCTACATACCCCTATGGATACTACATGGCTTGTGTGTTTGATACAAGGTATCTAGGATGTAATGGTCATTAAGATTTCTTTCTAGTGCCGCAGCCACCGGAGATGCAGCTTACCAGGTCGGTGCCAAGTGCGTCATCGACTCGGATTGTACCTCGTTCGTCGGAAGTACTTGTGATGCGGCCACTGGACTATGCCAATACAAGTATACTGGTGAGTTTACCTTAAGCTGTATTTAGCTAATGCTTAGCGTTGCGTCGCGTTTACGTTCGATGCCTCAAACTCGAATTTCATTTCCGAAGACGATACTAGGCATACCCCCAGCATCGAATCCTGGATACCTCAACCTCCCACTCTTCCAGACTCCGGCGCCAATACCCAGTGCCCCGGGACCCCGGCCAGTCTCACTGATGCTCAGCGAAACCTCGTCCTCCAATGGCACAATCAGCTGAGATCGAGCTTGGCCAAGGGCAACGAACCCGATGGAGCTGGAGGAAATGCCCCACCCGCAAAGAGGATGACCAAGATGGTAACTAAAAGCTCAGCTATCAACCTAGACTTTCTCTTTAGACATACAGTTGTGTCGCCGAGAAGACAGCCCACGAGTGGGGAGCGCAGTGCAACTATGCTCATTCTACCAACAGGAACAATACTGGAGAAAACTTGTATATGAGCAGTGATAACGCTCAGGATCCGGCTGCGGCTCTTACTGCGGTAGGTGCAGAGGGAGAGAGCGAGAGAGAGAGAGAGAGAGAGAGAGGGAGCGAGAGCGAGAATGAGAGAGAGTTCGCGAGAATGAGAGAGCGCGAGAGAGAGCGAGCTCGGTACAAAATTACGCTTTTAGGCCTCGCAGCTCTGGTGGAAAGAACTGGTACAGTACGGAGTTGGGCCCGAAGTCAATCTAACAGACGCCGTCTGGGCAAGAGGCGTTGGACATTATACGCAGGTACGTAAAACCCAATAGAAATAAGCTGTTCAGACGTTTAATCCAACTTGAAAATTCCGCTTCAGATGGCCTGGCAAGAAACCACTCAAGTTGGTTGTGGATGGATTCACTGCCCTACGTTCACCTACGTCGTCTGTCAGTACAAACCTGCGTAAGTTTGGAAAATCTCTCTCACTCACTCTCACTCTCACTCTCACTCTCCCTCTCTCTCGCTCTCTCTCCCAACCCCTTCTTTTTAGCGGTAACTACATGTACCAACTGATCTACGAGCCCGGACCGGCATGCCAGACAAATGCGGATTGCGGAAGCGGCAGGACCTGTATTGTCGCGGAGGGCTTATGCCAAGTCTAGCCCGGCACTTCATCACTTTCGATGATTACTAATCTCTGAAATGTACAAAACCTTTTCGATGTGGGACATTTATACCTCGTGCATAAAGATCTGTGTGGCTCAGTTCACTTGTTCGGAAACATCATATCATCATCGAAAAACTGTATTGTACACGTTAATGTACAAGTCTAGTTTTAATGAGCTTTTGGTATCCCCGCACTTACTCTTCTATTCTTTTGCCGACCGAAAATTGAGCGTGGATTATCGGCTAGTTGCCAGGAACGGAACCAAAGGTTCGGTTCAGCTTTGTTCCACCCAATAACCCGATTTTAACGAGCGTGTGCAAAAATCGGAAACCCGAAACTTTCAAGGTCCGTGCATCTTGCACCAAAAAGCGCGATGGGCTGTTTATTACCGTATATTCAGGCCATGGTGGTACGTAACACCGTCTATACGTTGAAAAACTGTTATAATCCACGTTGACTTTGTCACAGGCTGTGACTCAAGTCGTTTGAGTTGACTCACAGCAATAAGTTTTCAGCTCTCATCATCGGTGCGGACCGTCGACGATATGAACTGCCGCCCGGAGGTAAGTCCGTGAAGTCGTGCAATCGAAGTAATCTCTAGTTGTCGAACGAGTTGCGAAGCAGCGTCGTTGAACGCATAAATTTCTATCGTCAAATGCTGGCCTTCGGAATGGCGCCGAACAGAGAGGGCTGGTTGCCTGGTGCAAAAAACATGTACCGGATCGTGGGTTTTTGCAACATGCTTTAAAACGAGAGAGAGAGAGAGAGAGAGAGAGAGAAAGAGAGAGAGAAATCGGAAACCGGGAAAAAGAGAACGAGCGAGAAATACAGCTAAACTGTAAATCTTTAGTGGTACGACTGCTCGCTCGAGGACCGCGCCTACCAATTCACCTCCACATGCGGAAATGGCGGAGCCTGGCCCTCGAATGCTGTGGCTATTTCGTAAGTTGAACTATCGCCTTGAGGTTATCGCAATCTACAAAGCCAAAAGACACATTAGTGCGCCGGAAAAAGCGTAAAGACCTCCTGTTTTTAGCGGAATGTCCTCCGCTCCAATTCCTGCTTCGTCAGCTCCAGGATCTCTCCTTACTCTGATGACCGGCCACATCAAGTTGGCACAGACCAACGGACTTGCAGCTGATGTTAAGGTTACCGCTGCTGTTGCCAATTGGGCTCATGTGAGTGGCTCTTGCTCTCCTTGCTCTCGCTTCTCTCTCTCACTCACTCTCTTTCGCCCTACTTCAAATTTTCTATCCTTCAGTACGCAACCGGCAGCCGTACCCGTGTCGGCTGCTCCTACCGGATGGATTGTAACACCACCAGCCCGTCATTCCCTTACGGATACTACATGGCTTGTGTGTTTGATACCAGGTAATAGTAGTTGTAGTGGCTTAAGATATCTGTCTAGTGCTGCCGCCACCGGAGATGCAGCTTATCAGGTCGGCGACAAGTGCGTCATCGACTCGGATTGTACCTCGTTCGTCGGAAGCACCTGCGATGCGGCCACTGGACTATGCCAGTATAAGTATACTGGTAAGCTTATTTTACGTTACGTTTAATTGAGTTTTGCTACGGCGTGCAGGTTAGGTATCTTAAATACAGGCTCTTGGAGCTTAGGACAACCGGGGATTACCTTAAACCTCGAGTCCTGGATACTTTAACCTCCCTCCCTTCCAGACTCCGGCGCCAACACCCAATGCCCGGGCACCCCAGCCAGCCTCACCGATGCTCAGCGAAACCTCGTCCTCCAATGGCACAACCAGCTGAGATCGAGCCTCGCTAAAGGCAACGAGCCCGATGGAGCTGGAGGAAACGCCCCGCCGGCGAAGAGGATGACCAAAATGGTAGCTTAAAAGCCAGTTACTTAAGCATACGGCATTTCCAGACCTACAGCTGCGTAGCTGAAAAGACGGCCCATGAATGGGGAGCCCAGTGCAACTATGCTCATTCGACCAACAGGAACAATACTGGAGAGAACTTGTATATGAGCAGTGATAACGTTCAGGATCCGGCTGCTGCTCTTACTGCGGTAGGTGAATAGAGAGCGAAACAGAGAGCGAGACAGAGAGAGAGAGAGAGAGAGAGAGAGAAAGAGAGAGAGATTTCAAATTCCGATTTCAGGCCTCTCAATTCTGGTGGAAGGAACTGGTGCAGTACGGAGTCGGACCTGACGTCAACCTTACTGATGCCGTCTGGGCAAGAGGTGTTGGGCATTATACGCAGGTACGTAAAAACTTATGACAATAGGCTTTTCTAACCCTAAACTTTCACGGAATGGCTTTTTTAGATGGCTTGGCAAGAAACCACCCAAGTGGGTTGCGGATGGATTCATTGCCCTACGTTTACCTACGTCGTCTGCCAGTACCAACCTGCGTAAGTTTGAAACGCTCTTGCACACACGCTCATCCTTGCTATTGCCTGCTCTCTCCCTACCATACGCTCTAATCACCGCATTTTAGCGGCAACGACATGTACCAACTGATCTACGAACCCGGATCGGCATGCCAGACCAATGCGGACTGCGGAAGCGGCAGGACCTGTATTGTCGCGGAGGGCTTATGCCAAGTCTAGCCCGGCAATTCATCACTTCCGATGATCACTAATATCTGAATGTACAGAACTTTTTCGAGTGGGACATTTATACCTCGTGCATAAAGATCTGTGTGGCTCAGTCAAATTGTTCGAAAATCTCCAAGCATTAAAAAGAAATGCTAAGAGCGTAAAAAACTATATTGTACACTTTTGTGTACAAGAGTCGTTTTAATGGTCCTTTTGGTATAACCGCACTTTCTTTCCTGGTCTTTCGCCGAGCATAAATTGGAAGCGGATCAACAGCTAGTGGCCAGGAACGAAAAAAAAACGCACGGTTCAATTGAGCGACCCGCTCGTGCAGATTACCGATTTTTTGGATGTTTACAGAGTTCGGTAAGACTTTACCTTACCCCCAAGCATCTCAAAGATTTCGGTATGCTAATTTTGTCGGGATTTTTGCGCCATTCGATACAGCGTCAAAAAATATACTAAGAGTTTTAATTTGAACCTACAATACCAAAACCAAAAAGTACCAAAAAAAGAAGTACTTACCAAAAGGTTATAGCCGAAAACTTCCGGCCGGGGCGGGGTAAAGTAAAGTGTAGCCCAGAGTTCTTATAATGGGCTTTTGATATACACGCACTTGCTCAAAGCGCACGGTTCAATCGAGCGCCCCAATACTGCGGTCGCAAGCCCATTTTAACGATGTGCAAAAGTTGGAAGCTCGAAAACTTTCAACGTGCGCCCTGCACCAAAACGCGCAATGCGCTATCTATTGCCGTTCGTTCAGGCCATTATCGTAAGTTAATATTTGCGTTTCACTGGTTCTATCGCTTTATTTCTAGCTCTCATCGGCGGTCAAGCGCCTAAACCACAAAAAGTGTCATGCTGAGGTGATTTTCGATATAGTGTATTTTGCTTTCTTAAAAGTCTAGGTGTCGGACGAATTTCGATGGACAGCGCTCTACCGCATGAATTTCTACCGCGAAATGCTTGCTCAGGGAATGGCGCCCAACAAAACCGGCATGCTCCCTGGCGCCAAAAACATGTACAAACTTGTAAGTTTGACAAAACTAACGGTCGTAAAATCATCTGCCTGGAACACTTGTTATAAAGTCAAGGTCCTGAATCACTACGCATTCGATCATATTCCGCGTTTGTTTGGTTTGGAGGCGAAAATCTTAGCATATGTGCAACTCACTATTGTCAGAGCCGATGCTTTTAGAGACGGGCGACTGGTTAGGGTGCAATTTACACTTTTGTATCTAGGCTTCCTGTTTATCTACAGGTGTACAAAGTCTGCCAAAAAGTTCGCCTTGCTCTGGCGAGTGTTTTTGTGTACTTTACTACCCCATACCATAACGGGGAGCCGAGATACGGTAGGTGGGGGTCGACTGGGAGAATACACTTCGGCCGGGCGACTTTCATACTGACTCTCTCGCACCCGAAGACTTATAAGACAAGAAACTTACAAGAAAAAAGAGAGCAAGACAATTTATGACGACGGGCAGGACAACAGACGACACAATGATAAGAAGTGGGCTTAGCAGCCGGGGAAAAGTGGAAAACAGAAGTTCAGAAGCGCTCTGTCGGAGAAAGGATGGACGCACAGAGGACCGGAGAAGGGATTATTGCATCGTAGTGCGATCGCGTAAGCTAATAAGTGTCGGCTCTTCTCTTCTCTCTTCTCTTCTCTCATGGGGACCAGGATTTTAGGCCGACGATTCTTAAGTCTGTGGTTTCAAGACGGGTGATTTTGCTTTCAGAGCAAGCTATGCGTGTATTTTGAAAAATTCCTTTCATAATGTCATCCCTTTCAGTTGTACGACTGCGCGCTTGAAGACATCTCATATAAAGTCACCTCAGTTTGCGCAAGCAACTTAAAATACGATCCCAATGGCATCATTTATGGGTAAGGAAGCCTACTAACTTTATGTTGTCCCATTACTGCCGTTCGTAACCAAAACAAGGAAAGCCCGGTCAGAATGACAGGCTTCATCGAGGCTTTTCACACTTAGCTTTCAGCGCGCCCAGCTCGGCACCGAAATCGGCCGCATCAGCGCCTGCTTATCTGAGTGAGACCATCAGTGACCAAGTCAGAGACACCCAGTATGACGGGCTTGCAGCTGATGTAAAGGTGGACTGGTACACCACTTATTGGACAATGGTAATGGCTTAATTCTTCAAGAGCAAACACAACGTCTATGCCCGGATTTGACTTGGCCTTTCATGAAAGCACTAGCAGGTCTTGAAATGTAACCAAGCCTATTTTAGGCCGAATTTCTCGCTAATTAAGACGCACTTTCCAGACTCTTCGAGACGACCGTATCTAACAAGTTACGAAGCTTTAAAGCGCAAGAAATGTCGAAAACCACCTACTTTGGCCGTTTTTTGCCTTCTAAAGCTTCGTAAGTCCTTTCATGTGGTCGTTTCGCAGCTTCTAAAACGTAGTTTTCAATCAGCGAAAATTCTGCACAAAATAGGCTTGGTACCATTTCGAAAAACCTTGGACAATAAAAAAACGTTTCCTTGCTAGTGGGCGACAGGAAAGAGGACTCGTGTCGGATGTTCCTACAAGATGGACTGCAACACAACTGAATCAATAAAGAGCTCGGAGCCCTATTTTTACCACTTTGTATGCACCTTTGATACTGAGTGAGTTCCACGGGCTAGTAAAACATGCGACTGGTGTTTTTGTTAGGCCCGCGGCTGTGGGAGAACCTGCGTATGATGTAGGCCCAAAGTGCACACAGGATTCCGAGTGCACCACTTATCCGGGAAGCATCTGCGACGTCGGCAGAGGGCTCTGCGAGTTTTATGGTAACGGAACTTCGCTTGAACGCTCTAGCAATCCCTCCAACAACGATTTAATCTAGGAGACGCAATGAACATACAATGCCCTGGCAACATGTCCGACATGATTGATCCTCAGCGGACACTTGTAGTCAATATGCACAACAAGTTGAGATCGAGCCTGGCCAAGGGCAACGAGTCGGATCTTTACGGTTGGGGAAAGGCCCCGTCAGCCAAGAGGATGACAAAAATGGTGAGGCAAAAAAATCCTACCTTATATAACATTCGAAACTCTGTGAAACGGAGAGTTTGCAACCATCTGAAAATTTTGTTTTGACTTAAATGCGCTTTTCGACAAGCCCTTATAAAGTTTTGCAGTTTTCGGGGTCGCATACGCGCTAATTTACCTCAATATCTCCAAGCAAAATGACCGAAAGTTGCCGTCAATTAGATGCAGAAGCCGGCCGCTGATGTTTTTGTATTCGCTATAAAATAACGTGTTTAAATAAAGAATATGGCTATGAAGATTGATACGAACTCGCCGTTTTAAGGGCTTTCGAATGGTATAATATTACCATCCGATGCTTCTCCATCGAGTCATAGGGAGTGTTTTTTAATGGACACCAGGGTTGAAAAGCCGCTTCGCGACTTTTCAACCCTGGCCCCGTCTGATCCGATGATATTCATCACTTTGCATATTTGTTCACGAATCCCCATGCCGAAAAATGAAAAACATCCCCTTCTGTCCCTTTATATAGGCTTTAGCCACTTCCGGCGCATTCAAATTGTTTCCTGACAAAGAGGGAGACCCAGAGTTTCATAAAAACTTAATTTGATGTCGAAAATAGCACTTTTTGTAAAATCTGATATGTGTGCAGTCGTGTCATGACCATTACGCACCTCTTGGCGTATCAAACATATCCGTAACTTCCTTCCCTATCGAGATACGACTGGAACATAATGACGGAAGTTGCATGCAAAGTGGCACACACACACACAAACACTATTTTTTTTATATATATAGTAGGATCTGGTACTATCATACGATCTGTTTGCACTCCGGAAACGATTTTATTCATTGATATTTAAACAGGAATCGCGATTCCATAGATTTAGATCTTGTTTCCAGAAGTACAACTGTGAGGCGGAGAAGTCGGCGCACGAATGGGCGGCCCAATGCCAGGTAGCCCATTCGTCAAACAGGAATAAAACCGGCGAGAACTTGTACTTTAAATTTGATAACCAACAGGAGCCGGGTGCTGCACTTACAGCGGTGAGTTCTTGCAATCCCCCAATTTGTCTCCGTTTGTGCTCGTATTTCAAAATGAGGAATGTCCGTCTTAGGCGATGCAACAGTGGTGGGGAGAGCTCGCGCAATATGGCGTCGGTCCGGAGCCCAACCTTACAGATTCGGTCTGGCAAAGGGGAGTCGGACATTATACGCAGGCGAGTGGAGGATAGGCTATAGAGTTGTGCTTTCAGATGGCCTGGCAGGAGACGACTGAAGTAGGATGCGCATGGGCCCACTGCCCTGACTTCACCTACGTCGTCTGCCATTACAAACCTGCGTAAGTCTCCCTTTTTCTCTTTCTCTCTCTTCCCTCTCTCTCTCTCTTTCTCACTTTATCTCTACTTTTCAGCGGCAACTATATGAACGAATTGATCTATGAGCGCGGAACGCCCTGCCAAACTGATGCGGATTGTGGAAGCGGACGGACATGTCTGGTCGACGAAGCATTGTGTCAAGTGTAGTGCAACAAAAATCTGGAATTTCGATTAGACCTGACGAATAAAATAGCTCGATGTCTGACCAAAAATACAAAAGCCGAGGAAATGACTCGATAAGACAACCGAAAGAAAAAACACTAAAATCATGTTTTTGACAGGCGCGGGCTTTTCACGGGTCAAAAATCGCTGCGAACAAATAATTGGCACGTTTCCAAGAGCGGAACCAAAGTTTCAGTTCATTTTTGTACCCCGCTGTGCTTAACCCGATTTTAACGAGCCGCCCGCGCAAAAATCGAAAACGCACAACGTGCTTCCTGCACCAAAAAGCAAAATGCACTATTTATTGTCGTTCCTCCCGGCTATTATGGTAAAGTTATATACTTTTTCTAAAGCCTTGGTTAAACTCAGCCTCTCCTTCGCTTCGCTGAACATAATTACTTTTAGATAACAGCTGCAGCGCAGGTCAGCAACGATAGCAAATGTCATGCTGAGGTGATTTTTGGATATTTCAGGGCTGATGTTCCCGCTTCAAGATAAACTACTTGCTAAGATCAGCGGCCCAGGTGTCCGACGAGTTCCGGCAGACCGCACTGTACCGCTTCAATTTCTACCGCGAGATGCTAGCCTACGGAATCGCACCCAACCAGACCGGAGCGCTGCCCGGAGCTAAGAATATGTATAAACTGGCGAGTTTTTAAAGGTCGCGGCTTTTTGAGGAAGTAAAAAACATTTCATAGTCTTCTTCTTGGAAAGATACTTAACATGAGCTTTGCCGTAGCCAATTTAAATCATCTCCAGCCGTTTCCAGACTTATGACTGCGCTCTTGAACACGTTGCTTATAAATTTACCTCCAGATGCGCCAGGCTGGGTCCTTGGCCAACGAATGCCATCGTTATGTCGTAGGTTTTTATGTTGCTTGCACTTATTAAAAAAATTCTATGTTAATTCCGAGTTCATAATCTTTTTATAATAAAGTTAATAATTTTTAAGGTTTTTGAGAGCTATAAAATATGCCATAAAGTCACGCAACCAATGACAATTTTTTAGCGCAATGTATTTGGATCCAAAAACGCTCGCCTCCACTCCAGATATTTTTACTTCTATGATCACTGGACATATTAAAGAAGCACAAAATCATGGAGTGGATGCTGACGCTAAGGTTACGATGAATACCATCAATTGGGGACAGGTGAGAGCAGCTAGAGTCGTCGTATGGTCTTAGTACGCAACCGGAAGGAGGACTCGAGTCGGCTGTGCGTACCGGATGAAATGCGGCGCGAAAAATCCGTCCCGTCGATTCCGCTACTACATGACCTGCGTTTTTGATACCAGGTAAGCCGGAGACCTTAACCGCTTCCGTAAAGCACACGTTTAGCGCCTCAGGCTACGGAGATCCTGCGTATGAAGCAGGCACGAAATGTGCAAAGAATTCCGATTGCACCACTTATCCAGGAAGTATCTGCGATGCAGCTAAGGGGCTGTGCGAGTACTATGGTAAAACCTCATCTTCGAATTTCGTGGTTTCGATCTTGTTGTCACCCAAAAGTGACCTGTTCCAGGAAATATAATGAGCACGCAATGCCCCAAGGCAGCCTATAGCCTAACGGGCACCCAGCGTGATCTCGTCGTCAACATGCACAACCAGCTGAGGTCAAGCCTGGCCAAGGGCAACGAGCCCGATCGTGCTGGGTTCAATGCCCCGCCGGCAAGGAGGATGACCAAGATGGTAGGTTCAATAGGTTCGCAAGACCTTACGTAGGGTGTGATTTTAGAGGTACAGCTGCGAAGCCGAGAAGTCCGTTTACAAATGGACGAACCCATGTCCTGCTTCGGATTTTCTAAAGCGAAACAATACCGGCGAAAATACGTACTATAGGGCCGGTTACATCGAGCCGGTTGATGCACTGAAGGAGGTGGGCAGAGAGAGAGAGAGAGAGAGAGAGAGAGAGAAAGAGAGAACGAGAGAGAGAGAACGTTTTAGGCAATGCAACAATGGTGGGGTGAACTCGCGCAAAGTGGTGTTGGTTCCGACGTCAACTTCACGGAGCCAATGTGGCAAAGAGGTGTTGGGCATTATTCCCAGGTGAACTGAGAAGGAGCCGTGTATAATTGTGCTTTGAGATGGCCTGGCAAGAAAACCCTGAGGTAGGATGTGGTTGGGCCTATTGTAATGGCTTCACCTTCGTCGTCTGTAAATATAGACCAGCGTGAGTTTCAGGACCTGGTTTCTCTCACTTTCTCTCTTTCTCTCTCTCTCTCTCTCTCTCTCCCCTACCACCTAATTTTTAGTGGTAATAACATGAATCAACTGATATATGAGCCCGGACCGGCCTGCCAAACTAATGCGGATTGTGGAAGCGGAAGAAAATGTCTAGTGAATGAGGGCCTATGCCAAGTACAGCCCTGATGGAATTGAATCTCTATTGTTCATAAATTATTCCTCAAAAAACAGATGAATAATCAGCACTGGTATATATTTTTCACAAAATCGATCCGACCTCGCCGCAGACCAAAAATTGAAAGCAGATTAGCAGCTAGTTGCCAAGAACGGAACCAAAGGTCCACAATAGCTTTGTTCCACACTCCGGGTAACCCGATTTTAACGAGCCGACCGTGGAAATATCGGAAGCTCAAAAACCCTTTAAACGTGCGCGCTGCACCTAAAAGGTTTGATGGGCTGCTTACTACCTTATATTCAGGCAATGGTGGTAGGTTTTTATCGATTTGGCGAAATTTCGAGTCCTAAAAATGCGATTTTGCGACTAACATATTTTTTTATAGCTTTCATCATCCATGAAGCTAAGTGATGATAGCAATTGTCGTCCGGAGGTAAGATTTCAGTATAAAAATAACGGAATTTTAGGTGACGGAAGACTTCCGAAGTGCAGCAGTCGAACGCCTCAATTTGTATCGCCAGATGTTGGCGCAAGAAATGGCCCCGAACAAGGATGGATGGTTGCCGGGTGCAAAGAATATGTACAAGATCGTGGGTTTTTGCGAGCGAGAGAGAGATAACGAGAGATAGAGAGAGAGCGAGAGGGGGGAGAGGGAGAGAGCGAGAGAGAGAGAGAGGTAGAGAGAAAGAGATGGAGAAGAGCACTTAGCCAATTCTAGTGGTACGACTGCTCCCTCGAAGACATCGCGTACCAATTCACGTCCACGTGCGGAAAATTGGCAGTTACACCACCGAACACTGTTTGGATGTCGTGAGTACCACAGAACCCTTAGAGTTAAAGCTAAACCTACTGCCAGAAAATTAGCTCGCACCGAAAGGCCAATCATCCACAAAAATCAATAACTTTCAGCGGATACGTGGCCCTAGACGACATCTCGCGGCTCCCAAGTATACTCCAATCGATCTTGCGTTTTTATATAGCTGAAGCGACAACAGTTGGGTTTGCTTCTGACCGGGTGAACGTTTCGACGGAGACCAGTTCTTGGGCAGAAGTGAGTATCTGGAGATGCGTTACAATTGGCACAAATTTACGTGGGCCGTAATTACAATCTCAACTGACTTGCTAGTTAATCCAGGGTAGTTAGAATTGAGCAAAAAATCTGTTTTGCAGCTAGGAACGGGACGCCGCACCCGCATCGGCTGCGCGTATAATTTGAATTGTCCGGCTCTCGGATACCTAATGGCCTGCGTTTTTGACACGAGGTAGGAGCAGCTTTCTCAATCCCCAAAACGTTCCGAACTCGAACTTCGAATAGCGAGTTCCGGGACAGGGATTTGGAAAGCTTGTTTTTTTTGAGGGCCGCCGACATTGGAGAGCTAGCATATCAAGTGGGCGATGGATGCGCAACCGATTCGGATTGTACCACGTATCCGGGAAGTAAATGTGATGCCGCTAGAAGTCTGTGCGAGTACAAATATAGTGGTACGTAGAAACGTCGATTTCTGTGTTTCCATTACCTTCAATTTTTGGAACAAAAAGTACAGAATTCCGGATTTTGTCAGAATACACATTTTCCATTTTCTTCGCTCGAATATTTTACATTTTCGTAAGCTATGTTTCCAGATACGAGGGTAAACTCGAAATGTCCTGGCACGACATCAATGATGACGGATGCGCAGCGCGACCTCGTGCTCGATTGGCATAACCATTTGAGATCAGGCTTGGCAAGAGGCGTTGCTGACGTTGCCTTCGGCTATGCTCCAACGGCAAAGAGGATGACCAAAATGGTGGCTAAAAATTCAAATCTTACCTTTTTACTCACTCTAGACGTATAGTTGCGAGGCGGAGAAGACTGCATATGAAGTGGCTTCTCGATGCTATTATTCTCAATCCACGAATAAGGGAGAAAATGTGTATATTAACAGCTTTAGCTATCAAGATCCGGCTGACGCGCTAAATGAGGTAAATAACGTACCGCTTCGTAATTTCTTAGATGACATTGTGGCTGTACAAGCGTTTGTAATTTGAAAATTTTGAATTATTCAAGATTACAAATTTTTTTGAGTGAAATGCTTAATTTTAACTTTGCAGAGTTTCTAGAATTTCAAAAAGTTGCAAGAATCGTTAAATGTTTTTAAATAATTTTGTTTTCAGGCCATGCAAGCCTGGTGGAAGGAATCTAGCTCCGTTAGCAGCCTGAGTTTCCCAAACCTCACCGATTCCACGTTGATATTCGCACGACACTTTACTCAGGTGAAAATCTCAAACAGTTACCTCGGATGTTCGCATGAAGTTCAACTTTCCAGCTTATTTTATCTTTATGTATCTTTAGTTTTACTTACCTTTAGCCACTTAACGTGTCGATTCCTTTAAGATGGCGTGGCAAGAAACAACCGAAGTTGGCTGCGCTTGGGCTCATTGCGTCAGTTTTACCTACGTTGTCTGTCATTACCGCCCGCCGTAAGTTGTCTATTTATACATTTAGTGCAACGCGATATCGATATAGCCTATATTTTTTAGAGGAAATGAACTGTATCGGCTCGTCTACGAACCCGGACCGCCTTGCAAAACAGACCATTGTGGAAGCCGAAGAAAATGTCTTGTGAATGAAGGCCTATGCCACGTATTACAAAATTAAATGAATGACCGCAAAAACTTTGTAGGATTGATAAAAATAAATTTAAAACCGCGTAAAATTATTATTGACATACTATGGATACACCGCGCGAACAACTCAGAGAGGAAGCGAAATGTATAGAGAGCGAGAGAGACTGAGCCACTGAGAGAAAGAGAGCGAGAGACAGAGGGGGATAGAAAAAACGAAAGAGAGAGAGAGAGAGTGAGAGAGCGAGATTGAGTGAGAGAGTGACAATTTGGTTCCGTGTCCTAGAGTCCTACAAATTGAAACGGGCTTACCGGTGAGCTGGCAGCCGAACCGAAAGTTCGTTGAAGCTTTGGACAACACTCTACCCAAATTCAGTTTAACGAGCCGTCCACCAAATCGAGCGACTAGGAAAGGTCAAAGGTCTGTCCAGTCTATATTCACACATTATGGTATGCGTGCTACCCTATCTTCAGGCGATGATGGTACGATTAAGACATTTTTCCGCCCTTCCGGAGCAATTTCGAAAAGGTTTCGCAAAGTTTAGCTCTCATCGAGCATCAAGTCGAGCGATGAAAGCAAGTGCCATAGTGAGGTAATTTTGAATCATTTGTAAAAATCATTTAATGAATTTTGCGGTCTCTAAAATATAAGATTCTGTGATGCCGGTGTCGCCAATAGGTATCTGATGACTTTCGATGGGCGGCAATCTACCGCATAAATTTCTACCGAGAAATGCTGGCTAATGGAATGGCGCCGAATGCGACCGGGACGTTGCCAAGTGCGAAGAATATGTACAAGATTGTGGGTTTTGAGAGAGAGAGAGAAGAGAGAGAAGAGAGAGAGAGAGAGAGTCGATTTCAGTACTACGACTGCGCCCTCGAAGACACGGCCTACCAATTCAGCTCCAATTGCGGAAGAAACGGAACCTTCCCCTATGATGCCCTCGTAGCTACGTAAGTGCCGCCACGTAAAACCCAAAAACCCCGCAAAAACATGGAAATGAACTGCGTAAAATGGATCAAATGTCAGGAAATGTATGACGCAATTTAGCGGAGGACAATCGACTCCGATTAACGCTACAGTAGCCCTGACGACGCTTATTAGTGATCACATACAACAGGCAGAAACTGCCGGGATTGGCGCTGATCTCAAGATCACTCGAGCAACTCTAGACTGGGGAAAGGTATGTTAGAGAGAAAGAAAGAGTGTGGGAGTGTGTGAGAGAGTGAGCGCGAGACAGATTTTCAGTACGCAACAAGCCACCGAACGCGGGTCGGTTGCTCCTACAGGACTGACTGTCCTACAACGGACCCAGCATACTCTTATGGACACTACATTGTGTGTATTTTTGATACGTGAGTTAGCTTAAAATTGAGAAATTCCATACCCTCCAGACCGTCTCTAATGGGAGACCCGGCGTATGAGGTTGGAAGTGGGTGCAAAAAAGATACGGATTGCACGACGTACCCCGGGAGCACCTGTGATGTGCTAAAGGGGTTATGCGAGTATGAATACATTGGTAAGGATTTCGTTGGGCTTAGGCTTAGGCCTCGGGCTTAGGCTTCGGCTTAGGCTTATACCCAGTAAAACCAACATATGTCAGACACCGGATCGAGTCAGCAATGCCCGGGACCCAAATCCAAGATGACGGATGCCCAGCGTGACCTCGTGCTCGGCTGGCACAACCTGTTGAGATCGAGACTAGCCAAGGGGAATGCGCCGGATAAAGATGGAGGAAATGCCCCGCCGGCCAGAAGGATGACCAAAATGGTATCAGTCGTAGCTAGCATTTACCTCTAATTTTTAGAAATACAGCTGCGAGGCCGAGCGGTCGGCCCAGGAACGGGCCTCTGAATGCAAATTCGGATCGTCACCGGATCGGAAAGATACGGGAGAGAATGTTTTCTCTATAGATGACAATGCTACTGATCCAGAGAGTGCGATTATTTCGGTAGGTCTCTGTCTCTCTCTCTCTCTCTCCTTTCCCTCTCGCTCTCTAGCTCTCTCTCTCTCTCTCTCTCTCTCTCTCTCTTTCCCGTTTTCTCTCTCACGATTTCTGTTTCAATTTACCATTTGAATTTTAGGCTGTAAAACTGTGGTGGAGCGGATTGGAGGATAGGGGCGTTGGACAAAATCTCACGCTTCCGGTGACGTTTTACTCTGATGCAATTTCTCACTACACGCAAGTAAGCTTCAACTCTAAACCGTCACAAAGCGCTTGCTCAGATGGCCTGGCAAGAGACGACCGAAGTTGGATGCGGCTGGGCGCATTGTTCGACGTTTACTTACGTCGTTTGTCACTACAAGCCCGCGTAAGTTAGGATCATCAGATGTCTTTCGCTCTCGGCTCTCGCCCATGCTCTCTCTCTCTCTCTCTCTCTCTCGGTTTCCTAGTCTAGTTTAGTGGCAATCACGTCGGCCAGCTGATCTACGAACCCGGGTTTGCCTGCCAAATTGACGCAGATTGCGAAAACGGCCGGACTTGTCTTCCTGATGAAGGTTTATGCCAGTTATAGTATGTGCATAAAGGTGTATCGTTGTTTGCTTAAGTGAATAACTTCGGTATAACAGCTGCCACGGTTCAAAAACAATGCCAAAAACAGACAGAGAGGTATCTACGCGTTTCTAAGAATCTCACGAAGAAATACGGACAAGCCAACCTTGAAGCAGTCAACCAAAGGTTGACGGGGTGATCCGAGGGCCAACCTGGTGATTATCGTGTTAGGGAAGGTTGAGATGATGGTCCTGACACCATTCCCCAGGGTTCCATGACAGAGTTTTGCGTACTTTGGTGTCGGCATGATCTCTGGAATATTCTTGACGATTTTTAGACTTACTACTCTATTAGAATTAGTATATGCTTGTGCTCCAATGGCCGGGATCGGCAGTTCGAAAGGTACGTAGAATTTTCTAAATCTATCTGATGTAACTCGAATCTTGATTATTTTGTAGCTCAAGCACTTGTTCCGTTTTTAATAAACTCGACATTGAAAACTTTTAGCAATAGTGCTTAATTAAACTAAAGAGATTTATTTTTTCTGTTTCAGGATGTCAACAATGCACCGCAGCCATGCTAACAAAAGATCCAGCGTCTCCGCCAAATGTGTTTGCTATTACTAGTGATGAGGTAAACTGTGTTCTTTTTATTTAACCCTTTAGTCAAGATTTGCATAGAAAACCCTTTCTTAATTTCAGATTTTCCGAGACACAACTGGCTGCTTGAGGAGGAGGTTGACTTGTACGTCACCAGACGCTGGTGATAGCATGATTTTGCAGGTAACAGCACGATTTTTCTAATTTTCTACTAAAATTTTGGGACTGATAGGAATTTTCTTCTTCTTTTCTGGTTATAAACAATGCTTATGCCATTGAAGGGTTCTATAAGTTACTTTAGTGGGACGCTGGTGCTCAAGGGACAACGCAAGGAGCTGCCGGAACCTCATCAGTTTCCGATACCCTAACTTGCGCTGGGAATGGGCAACAATGGCTGGTTACACATCAGGTAAATAGTAATTAATCGTACAAAACTTACGACACGGATAATACAATTTATGAATCTTTGATTCTATTGGGGATTACTGTAGTAGCGAGCTGAAGCTGTAATTTTCATAAAACTTCTGAAGATTAATTTTTGCGCATGAAAAATTATTTAACTGTCTTGTGCAAACGGGAATTAGTTTTTTGCCAAGAACAATAACAAAACCATTTTTATTGCATTTTCCATAGTTTATTTTGTAAAATCCAGTGCCTACAGTAAGCACCCTCCCATTTGGCAAAAAAACAGTGGGATTAGTACAAGCCTTTTCGGAACTCCGATACTGTTTTGTCGAAGCGTAGCTGATGCATCTCAAGTACCGGGGGGATCAGCTCCTAATTAGATGTCATCTCAAAGCCTTGTCCAGCTACGATGCAGTACTTTGTAGCTTCGTGGCTACTTTTTTCATTTTAGGACGGCGGTCAAAGCGGTGTCAGCCGGGTCGAATGTTCGGTGGAAGCGTAACGTCTGGCCGGCTACCATACGCGTCAAATCTCGAGCCAACAACTCGATAAAGATCTGTGTTGCTTCTTTTGAAAAAATTTCTCTCTCTCGCTCTCTCACCCTCTCTGTCGCTCTCTCTCTCTCTCTCTCTCTCTCTTCTGCTCTGGGATGCTCACGACAAATTTGTGTCATTTTGTGTACCCTGTGTTGCTTGAATAGAGGCGCAACGTTCTGCTCCCTGCAGTTTGTTTCTCATCACTTTCGTCGACTATTTATACGCATTTTGGGGGTTGTTTTTGTTATATGTTTTTTGAATAAATCTTAGTTGCGTTTTGCCAGCTGTATTATTTTTAATAGGTAGTTAATCTGCTCATTAAAATTAAATCCCCCCACGCACGGATTTTGGCCTCCGAGCCCCTTTAAATACCTTTTTGAAGAATTATTTACCACCCAAAATTCATTTCTCATACCTTCTAATACCTACCGGATCGTCCATTCCGATCGCGATCACATTACACCCCACGTTTCACCCAGGTCCCTCCGCGGGTTCCATCTTTTTGCCCTTTCCCCGTTCTTTAGGTGGTCCTCTTTTTCCCCACATTGCCCTCAAAAATGAGCGATTATCCATCCGGGGGCTTCAAACATTTGGCCCCTACCCCCAACATCATACCACCCCAACAATTAGCCCGAGATTTGGCGTCTTTTTGCTAGGATTTAAATGCGGGGGATTCCACTGGTAAAATAGACCCCCTGAAGTTCGAGATTCACGACTTTTTGCCGCTCAAACCATGTAGCCGGGCGTGGTAGGTCGTTACCGGCAGCTTCCGCCATTTTTTGCCACCCGTTTTTGCGTACTTATCGCGCAAATTGTGGGGCCTATAAAGTGGGGTGTGCAACGACGAAACAGCGCTACAGTACCATAGATATGATGGGACTAATATCGCATTTTGCGTCAGTTAGTTTCAAGTTTTCAATGGGTTAGGGTCATTAATTTTTTTGAATTTTTCTAGGATGCGACTTTTTATTGAAGCTGCGGTCTTACGGTAGCTACCGACGCGCAAGAACTTAAAATCTTAAGACGGTGAATTTAACGATTTTTAGTGTTTGGTGTCGATAGGTAAATCAAAGTAAAGCGTTTTCTTAAAGCCATCGTTCCTAAAATTTTTTGCTAGTTGCCGACTAGCGTCATTTTGTACGCACAATTCTATATATAGCTGTGCTACTCAGAATTTATGGTATTTTTAGGGCCGGCGAACGTCCTGTATTTTACGGTAATTGGACACTTGATTTTGCCACATCAGATTCATTACTTTTACCGTCCAATATTTCAAATGCCAAGGTTCTATGAGATTACAAATTTGTTAAGCAAGGCATCTAAAAATTTATAATGTTAGGTTTCCGCCTTCGACTGCCTGGACGTCACTTTCCTCTTTTTACAGTACCCCAATACCCATTTCAAAATTCCTCCATCCGTCAAAACGGGCAGTAACTCACCCGAGATGCGTATCTTGCCAAGGATCCAAGAGTTCTTTTGTGTGTCCTGGCGTTCAGCGCATTAGTGACACCCCCAAGTGACGCCTAATCTTGACATGAATCGGTCCGCAGATCCGAGTTTTGGGAAAAGAAATAAAAAATGGCAGCCAGCGTCTTGTTGGGGAAAAATATTGGCTGTGAAAAAGTAGTCCGACTCGCTCATTACCTACCGGTATGGTTATCTCAAAAAATTAGGGTGGAACGGTACTTATAAAGCTCAAAATCTGAGCCATAGATACTGTAGGTCGACTTGAAAGTACCGTAACTTCTGGAAATTTTGAACTTTTCATGAAATGCGCTTTAACGGACTCAAAAATATCCTTGACATGGACTCCAAAATTAGCAAAAAAACCATAGAGAATTTAAGATTTTATTGGATTGGCTAGGAGCATTACATAATTTTTTACTGTTTCTTTTTTAATTCCTTAAAATTCTCTTGTTAAAAGTATGATTTATCAATAAGACAATTTTGGGATGCTAAAATTGGGTGTTGTTTAATGATTCCATTTTGCAATAGGATAATTAGCATATATAATGTTTGCATAATTTCCTTGAAAGCCATTAAAGCCCAAAAATCTGAGTCTACTTCATTCGGAACCCCAAAATCCAAACATCATGCGCCTTCTTCTCGTCCCTAGAAGGTAGTTACGCAACGTTTTTTCGGATTTCAGTGATTGCTCGCCAATTCTGCACTTTTTCCACCCAACACCCGATTACGCGTTGCGCGCACCACCTACCGGCGCATAATCCGGCGTAAAAAATACCGGAAAGGGAAGTGCATGGTTCAGGCAGGGCGCCTGACCATGCTCAAGTCCATTTTAACGAGCCACGCATAGGTGTGGCGCGGAAATCCGGCGTGGGAAAACTGTAAAAATCAGATAAAACGAAATGGTAATAAAAAAAGTACGAATGGTTTCGGAATTTTGAAAATTTTGAAGACTTTGAAAAACGCTTATTTTACGCTAAAACTATTTTATATTTCAGAAATTTCAATTCCATAAATTTAAAAAAATATTTCATTAAAAAATTAATTGGGTTGATAAAATCGGGTTTTTGTTTAATTGGTCGTTTCTTCATTTAAAAAATTCTTATCGACAACCTTAAGGCTTCTTTTTCCAGGTACTTCTCCCTGTCCTCCCTGAAGATGGTGTGCGAGCGGGTGAAGGTCGACGACGTTTGGATGGACGCCCAGCCGCTGGGGCAGAAGCTCAAGTTCCCGAATGGACGGGCGCACCGAATCGGCTTTTGAAGGTATGCCCAGGTCGAGCAGTTCAAAACAGCCTCAAAATAGCCATTGATGCATCGTTTCTTGGCTTCACCATCCCTTTCACCCATAATTCCTAGTCGGCGATGACCGAGAAGTTGGCCAGGTTCAGCGAGGATCTGGCTGAACGCGGCACTCCCACCCCGCAGCTCGTCAACCTCTACGAGAAGTTTGGGCACGGCGGATGGGGATTGATTTTGACTGGGAATATTATGACGCATCCGGTAAGAGAGTAAGAAAGTAACAAAGAGAGAGGGAGAGAGAGAGAGAGAGAGAGAGAGAGGGGGGAGAAAGCAAGAGAGAGGGCTAGTGAGCAAGAAAAGTCAAGTCATCGACACTCCAGACAAACCTCGAAGCCGCCGGCAACGTCGTCGTCTGCAAAGAGAACGACAACCCGAACTTCCACGGCATGTTGCGCTACATGGCCCAGGCAGGACGATCGAAGGGAGCGTTGATGATTGCTCAAGTCGGAAATGTGAGTAGAGCAAGCCACGCATTCATTTATTCATCTACGCATTCACGACACCCTTATGGTAGCTACAAATTTGCATTTCGATCCCTTTGTCAGGCCGGTCGCCAAACCCCGTACGCCATCAACCCTAGCCCAATGTCGGCGTCCGATGTTCAACTTGTTTTCCCTGCTGGTACTGGGATGCGGTTTGGGAAGCCACAGCCATTGACGACTAGTGAGGTCGGAAGATACCTTGTAGTATGTAGAAAAAAAAATTAATTTCAGATCAAGACCGAGGTGATCGATCGATTGTCTACGCCGCGCAGGCCCTGAAAAATGCCGGTAGGAGAGGAAGAGAGACAAAGAGAGAGAGAGAGAGAGAGAGAGAGAGAGAGAGGAGAGAGTGAGAGAGTGAGAGAGAAAACAATTTTCTAAACTTCTAGGCTTCGACGGCATTCAACTACACGCCGCCCACGGCTACCTGCTCTCCCAGTTCTTGGCGCCGACGACGAACAAGCGCACCGACGAGTACGGCGGCGGCGCGGAGAACAGATTCCGCATCGTCCGCGAGGTGTACCAGGCTATTCGGTAAGGCACCTATGACATTAATGGGTGAAACTAGCAAGGGAGAGTTAGAGAGAGCGAGAGAGACCGAGCGTGGGAGAGAGAGAAAGCCGATCAATCCCCTCCTTTAGTTCCGCCATCCCCGAAACCAGCGGCTTCCTCGTCGGCATCAAGTTCAACTCGGTCGAGTTCCAAAAAGACGGCCTGACGATGCAGGATGCCAAGACGATGTGTGGCATGATTGAGGCATCGATTTTTAAGACCTCACTCAGCTTCAATACTAGGACCTCGGCTTCGACTTCATCGAGCTGTCCGGCGGCACCTACGAGCACATCGAGATGCACCACACCCGGGATTCGACCAGGGCCAGAGAGGCGTTCTTCTTAGAGTTTGCTGATAAGGTATGACTGGGCTTAGGCTTCGGCTTAGGCTTCGGCTTAGTCTTCGGATTGTGATTAGGATTAGGATTAGGATTAGGCAGGTGCTACCCTTATTGTTTTCCAGATCCGTCCGCTCTTTTCAAAAACGAAAGTCTACGTCACCGGCGGATTCCGCACCGTTCCCGGAATGTGCAAAGCCCTGGCTTCAGATGCTTGCGAGGGAGTGGGCATCGCCAGGCCGGCTGCTCAGGAACCAGGTATGGAATGAAGCATTTTTCTTTCTCTCTCTCTCTCTCTCTCTCTCGCTCCCTCTCTCTCTATCACCCATTTCAGATCTGGCCAAAAAACTCCTTGATGGTGTCGTCAAATCGGCGGCCGACTCGAAGCTCGACCCGACTAACTTCATCTTGGGCATGATTGGTATGAAAAATTATCATGATAGTGACTGACGAGCATGAGATAGGGCAAACTAGCAGGGTTCTTTGAGGAATTGTTGGAATACAAGGAATTTATGTTTTTGGGCAGCCATTTTCTTCAGCAATTTCTGCAGAGTGCGCACTAGCAAAGATTCTTTGAAAACGCTCTTAGTGCATCATAAAAATAGTTGACAAGTGGAATTCTCATTCTTTATTTTTAGTCAGATTTCAGTCAGTAGAATTGTAGACTTCTTTGCCGTTACGTACAGAAAAAACTTTCAGCCGCCAACACCCAAATGGCGCAGGCCAGCTGGACCCCAGTCAGCGCGTGCGAGGGTGATATTTGCCACGGTATCGTCGACCTCAGCGACGCCAAGACGTTCGAGAAGTGAGCTTCAACCCATTGTCGCGGTATACTAAAAATTTCAGATACATGCAAGCCGCCCTCGTCTACATCGGCGAGTTCATCCAGGCCGCTGACAACGGCAAGGTGATGGCCAAGGTGTTCGAGTTCAAGGAGGGACAAGATGTAAATGGGACTCAAGTCTAGAGATTTTTGGCTTGTAGGTTTGATGCTTTCTTGTGTTATGGAGTCGCTTTGTTACTTCGCATGTGATACTACGCTTTTTGGAGGCTTGATTTGGAATAAATTTTATGAAAGAGAGAGAGAGAGAGAGAGAGAGAGAGAGAGAGAGAGAGAGAGAGGGAGAGAGCGGCAAAGCAAGATATCGTAAGCATGAGAGAGCGAGTACATGAACCAGGGATTGAGAGCACGAGCCAGAGCGAGAGAGAATGAGAGAGAGGGCGAACCGGAAAGGCTTCACTTTGCTCCACCCTTCCAAAGATCAACGCAACGCTCCTATCTTTGTAAAGTCGATAAAATGACGACCTCAAGGAACCAACAAAGCGAGATAAGCCACTTTGCACACCCACACCCAAAAGCCCGACATGGCGTCACGGCTCCACCTTGCTTTTGCATTGTTTTTGGCGATTTCGGCAGTCTCAGGAAAACCTGGGTAAGTCATGTTGTTTGGTACACAGCTTTAAGTTTCGCTTCGATAATCGAGCCAGAAAATAACTTTTTTTCCATAATAAAGGAAAAATTGTGCGAGTTCAGTAATGATCTAGGGTATTTTAGAAAAATTCGCGATGACGACGACCCAAATCCGCTTCACATTAAGCTGGTCTACTATAAGGATTACACCATTCGGGCCCAGGTCCAGCTTGGAACTCCAGGTGGGAAAAAGCTTAACGGGGTATCGAAAACCTGTTTCAATATTTTAAGGCCTACGTGTAGGCAAGCTATACGCAAAGATAAGACAAGAGTAAGCTACGGCTTACAACCCTCCTTGCATAATACACCATTTTTAATCTATTGACCTTTAATTTAAATCTTTTAAAACGATGAAGTTTTAGCGGAAGCCGGAAAGCGATAAACTACAAATATCCTATTATTTGATTACTATTGTTTCAACCTTCAGGCCAAACCCTGAACCTTATGCTCGATACCACTTTTGCCGATACCATCGTCATCAGCCCAAAATGCCTGACATGGGATAATTCGACTTGTAGCACCAATCCGGCGCTGAACTATACCCGGACGACCTTCGATGGCAGGTGAGCTAACTTTTTCAGTTTGATGAACTTTTTTACGATTCAGCCTCGAAGATGATTAGCTAAATTTATGTAAAATCGATTTCAGCGCCTCTTCTACGTTCAAAAATTTGGGAATAAATGCCGCGAAGCGTGGCGACAATTTCCAAGCCGACTACACGGCCTCTGCGGATGCGTTCAGTATTGCCGATTTTCAGAGCAACATCATGTTCGGATTGGCTTATTATGTAAGTTTTTGTTACTGTATTCATAGTTAAAATATAACAATTTTGAACTCTACTACACAAAAAGCAAAGTTTGGTCAGGGTTAGGTTCGGTTTAAAAATTTGAGGCGGTGTTTACCTTCAAAACGATGAAGTAAAAACTAAAATTTAATTAAGATAAACATAATAGAAAGATGATAATATTCAGATGCCAAGCAGCAATGACGATTCGATGGCCGACGGCATTCTGGGCCTCGGAATCGCCGGAATTCTCGGAAAATCGATCTTCGCCAATTTGAGCAGCACCTACCCGTCGATGACCAAAACCCCAAGCCTTGTGTCTTATTGGCTGAACGAGTGGGGAGAAAATCTAGTTAAAAAATAGCTTTTTCCTTCAGTTTCGAGCAGCCCAACGGAAAGGGCTACTTGACCCTGGGAGACTACGACGATCGAAACTGCCAGAATGACAACCTCACCACCATTACCTTGACGTCGGGGCAGAATTGGGAGTTCCGATTGAATGGGTAAGTCCAGGAAAATCAATCAAAATCGAAAAAGGAAACTGATAATTGTCAAGCCACATTTTTTTGTTGCGGATTTGCTTTCATAATTTTTTGTTATAAATTTATCTTTAGTTGGAAACTCGGAAGCCGTGGAGAAACAAAGAACTTGATCGCTCGGGTCGACTCTACGTCTCGTTACAATCTGGTACCCCAGGCCACCCTGACGGCTATCGGCACAGCAGCAAATGCTACCTTTGACTCGGGTGTTGGAAGTGTAAGTTTAACGATTTAATTTTGCCTGTATATTTACGATATGTTTTATTGATTCAATCAATAGTTTTTCCATTACTTTTTAGTACTTCCTCCCCTGCGAGAAAACCACCTTCCTCCCGGATTTCCAATTCACCATCGGAACTCAAAATTATGGCATTAAATATCTGGAATATGTCGACTCGGTGAGGATACTTTAATATATTACCTATTATGATTATTGATGCATAGATTAAAAAGCTATATCCTGTTTTTTAGTATATGGGAACCGACCGCTGTGAGATACTTTTCCAGACAAATAGCGTCTGGGAGCAGACCCGTACCGGACCACAGGTTTGTAGTTTGTTTCAGGGCTTCGATTGACTTGGAAAAACATCCGAAATAATTTTTGAAGCTCTACCACCTAAATTATAGTTTACAAAATACGGAAATTATTAACGAAGGCTGGAAAATTAGTTTTTGCGAATTGCAGGTCGTGGCTCTTGGCAGCGTGCCTATTGCCACATGTTTGATGTGCAAAAGCTGACGCTGCAAATTTCCAAGGCAAATCACTATCAATAAAATGTATTGAATTAAATATACGCTATGATAATGACACGCTAAAAACTTAATAATTTTGTACAGCAAAAACGCAGAAGTTAAGGTACTTCACCTAGATCGATACTAAACTGTAAGATTTTGTAGCTCTCTCTCTTACTCTCTCTCTCTTTCTCTCTTTCTCTCTTTCTCTTTCTCTGCCGCTCTCTCTCTCTTTCGATTTGTAGAAAGAGCCGACACCCAATTCCAGAATCCCATTAAACAAACAAAGACCCATTTTCGGGCTGCTCGCAATCATTGCGTACAACATTCTGTCGGCCCACCAAAAGCCTAGGGGTCGATTACGCGAAAAACGGCTCGTCGCGATCATCAAAAGAGGAGACGCCACTCTTTTCATGGGGTGCCCACTTGGGCGGGCGAGGGTGGTGGTCGATCCGGTGGTTTGAATTTGGAGGGTGGAAAGTGCAAATTCGGGATGGGCCTGGAATTTAAAGCAAAACTCCTTCGGAAATTCTTGTTCATTTGAAAAATCTTTCAGCTCGATCTTCATGAAGCCGTCCTTGAGAAACCTGATCGAACGCAACTCCTGAAACCTTATAAATTATCAAAATTCGGCATTTTTATGCGTGTCATTATTTGATTTTGATGCTTTACTGAAGTATTCACCCCGCAGTTTCATAAAATCGGTCTTGCTTTGACATCAGCAGCTCCTAGTAAGTTCTATTTTTCCTTAGCTGCTTGCCAAAGTTCTAGACTCGATGTTTTATCAATTTCTGCGTTTTTCCAGATCCCCCTGACAAGTTTTTTTCGGGTTCGACCATCATATGATCGCTGAGTTGGCCGCCCGGAGACAAGTTGTTTACAAAAATTTGCATCCCCTATCTGCCGCAGACATCGCTTTTGGGCGGCCAAAAGCCAGGCCGCCGGGTCAACCCGGCCACATGTGACCATCGAGGGGCTATTTTTAGCCGATTGCAGGGAAATGAACCTATTGGTGATGTCTGATAGGTTGTGACATTCTGAAAACACGCGGAAAATCCACGATTTGTAAAATATAAGTAAATTTTCGAGTTTTTCAAAGAAAAACGCACTTCGAAATTCCGAGAGCCAGCTTTCCGACATCCGAGAAATTCCGACAAGCAATTTCTTGGCACCTAAAACAATCCTCGAGTCCAGCAACTGCATGCCACCCACAGCTGCCCTTGGGGAGTGCGACTGACTACAGTATCCCCGTAGACAAAGCAAGAGGAGAGGGAGCGGCCCGAGTCCACGGGGCGAGGGTGGCATTTCGGACCTGCAGCGAGTCAAAGAGTTTTTCGACACTTTACCCATGGCCTGTGATTCGCCATCCCGGTCGGTCCGTGGGAATTGGGCAGAAACGGAGACAAAAAAGGGGCTTCGGTGACGATGGGTCATCTTGCCTGTAGGTTCTAGCATCAAAATCGTCCTATCCGTTTGGCTTCGTCTTGCCAAGACGCCTTAGGTCGACGAACAAGTCAATTCCTCTTCGCACACTTGCTCTATGCAGAGTCCCACCGCATCTCTGGAAAGTGTTTATACGGATTACCGAGGCACGACTGTGTGAGGCCATTTGCTGATGCCGCTCTATCCCTCTTCCGATCGCTCTCAATTTCAAGCAACTACCGCCGGCGGGCCACATGTGGCTGGCCCAGGGTTGCAGTTTAGACTCCGCCCTCCAATAGGCAGCCAATGTTAATCGTTTTCCGGTTTTTGCTAGCAATCCATTTTGCAAAGTTACATGTTTTCTCATTTACTGTTTTAGCGAATCGGAGTGTCATAATGCATCGACTCTCAAAGTAACTTTAGGTCCTTGTGCGTATCGTAAGGTTGCGTAGCGTAATTTAGGATAGTGCTTGTCAATGTCAAAATTAAAATTGCGTTCCTTTCCAATTTACTTTCAACCCCCTAGAAAATATGATCCAGATCTTCATCGATAACTAAACGTAGTCGTGGCTTGTCGGGTGTCCGGGGCCGCCGAACCAAAACAAACGCAACCCTGGCTACCCTCCATTCTTCGACAAAATATGATGATTCATAGTTTTTCCTGCTAATTTATGCAAGTCGGGATTTCGTAATCTGCCTTGAGTTATAGCTTACCTTCTAGCATCCATATATAAAAGTTTCTAAAGCCTGCATCACGAAAATCAGGATTTTCTAAAATGTGGATGTCCTTCTTTTTTTGGGTTTGCGCGTAATTCGAAATACTTGTATGCTAACTCTGTTATTTTTTAATATTTATTGCAGTTGTCCTGAGGGAAATCTCCTCTTCTGGAGCACGATGCTCCCGATCACCTCGAATTTGGAGCCGACGACGCAACGCAACAAGGGATGGCTACTGGTACGTTCCAAATGATTTTGGTTGTATAAATGTCCGTGGTTCGTCAGGGTGGCCTTATTCAAAGCTCTAGTTTCTCCTTCTAGGTCTATGTCTGCTCCGGCTACCTCGCCGGACGTTGTATGAACCCAGATTGCGACTGGGCACATCCAGGGCCGTTGGTTAGGATATCGGGCAACCGAGTGAGAAGCTGTTTCGATGCCATGATGGTGCGTTTTTTAAAGAGAGAGACGCGAGAGAGCGATAGAAAGGAAGTGAGAGAGAGAAAGAGAGGGAGAGAGTGAGAGAAAGAGAACGAAAGAGGGTGGATGAGAGGCAGCTAGAAAGCGAGAAGTATAGAAATAGTGAAAGAGGATTCGATAAACCACATCGAAGTATGCCCAGAATTAATTTTGAAGCGACAAGCCTAGAAGAATTCCCCATAGAAGATTATATATACTTTCTGCAGGGCCGATGTCGGCGAAGTTTTTGCCGCTTTTTCCACCCAACTCCCAAAATCCGAGCATGGATTTTTCGCTACGGCAAGAGGAGATGAGATCCAGGGTGATTTTTCTAGGCTTTAAAGTTAATTTAATTAAAATGTTTCTGAATTGGAATTGGCATTATTTTATGCCTGAAAGTATCTGTGTGGCCGTAGGATTTTTGTTTTTAGCTCATGGAACAGGAGCGGAAAAGGAAATGGCAGCTTGAAAGTCTGTTGGCTGCGGCTCGAACGCGTTACGTAATTGATCTTTTGATATACAGAACACTCACAAGGCTTTTAGGAAATTGAACAAACGCTGGCCGCTCAATCGGATAGCGCTGGATGGGCCGCATTTAGCCAATCGTCTCAAGGCGATGAGAATTCGGTTCGACGAGAGAACTCGGTGGAGTCCTCGGCTTCTGACGGTAACTTTTGTGTTCGCAGTCTGATGATACCTTGCGTGAGAGAGAGCGAATGAGAGCGAGAGAGAGAGCGAGAGAGCGAGAGAGAGAGAGAGAGAGAGAGAGAGAGAGAGAGAGAGAGAGAGAAAGCGCAAAAGAGAGAAATAGTGAGAAAAGGGGGTTGAGAATATAATCTCCATTTTTGCAGCCTACGACCCCGCCGAACCTCTCGAACCTATTGAAGACGACGATCTAAATCTATCACAAGAGGATGAAGACGTTCAGGTTCTGAAAGGTCAAACTTTAGTATTCTAGCATTCCTACTTCGTAAATTTTTTGCTAATATTAAATTTTTGACGAGCTTGATAAAAATCAAAACAACTTATTTAGAAACCGGTTGCATCTGTTGTGCGAAGCAACATCGCCATCCGCGAGACCTCTGGGCCGCTTTTGAGCATCGGGTCCTCCATACGGTAGCCTTTTGTGACTTACTCGACGCTTTCCAACTTGCTGTCTGGCTTTTTGATCGCGATCCAAAAGCAATTGAATTTTTAGCCACCGTCGTACTTTTACCGAACTCCTGTGGACCCAATGCTCAGTCCCTGCGACAGTGCGGATGGTTCCGGAGCTCGGACTCCACCTGGCACTCCACCTCGGTCTCCTATGGACGTCTCGTCATCGCCAGGGTTTTGAATGGAGCGTACGCGATGCATCTGTTCATAGTATATATCTTTGTTTCAGATCGAATATTTGCTTTATTAAATAATATCTTAACCATTATACCTCATGTTATTTATGGAATGATTTGATCAAAGTTCTTCTTCTTGACAATATATATTTTTGTAATTTTGTTATATTTAATGCACAGATTATACCTTTATCCCATGTCATTGTCATATTAATATGTTTTTAAGCAAATATTCATGCTGTATTTAAGCGATACTTTGATGTCTACGTGCCCTGCTAAGGGCTAAACTCATATTGTAATCATTTTAATATTTTTATTATTATTATTATTGCTATTTTACTATGTGGGTACGATTTTATTACTAGCCATAATTAAAGTATTCGCTTATGTTCTAAGAATACGTATTTGCTAACTTTGTTTGTTACCTGCCTCATTAGCTGCTTATTTAATCAATTCAATCTAAAATATTTTTCATTTTACATACTATAGCGTATTTCTGCAAATGTACATATTCAATAAACAGATTTCGTCAATTTCTCGTAGAAATTATGACTCATTTCGTATCGTCCGATGCCTATTTCTCAGTTTATTTTTTCCAGTTTTCTTTTGCAAATTTCTGTTCTCTGGTTTGTTGACGTCGTTTTGATTTTTTGAACTAGACGGGCGGGCCTTCCGACGCTTCTGACCCCCGTGATTCAGCCGGAAAAACGGGCGACGATTGGTTGATTAGGATCAGGACCGCCCCTTCTAGCCTCGAGGGTCTCACTCGTAGATTTTAGAATCGTATCTGCTCGCTTTCATATTCACTTACTTGTCTTATTCAGTCCCTTATCGATTTTCTTAATCGCGTCTCTAGT
The DNA here is from genome assembly GCA_038088335.1 of Mesorhabditis sp. LJ9110. Taxonomy (NCBI): domain Eukaryota; kingdom Metazoa; phylum Nematoda; class Chromadorea; order Rhabditida; family Rhabditidae; genus Mesorhabditis; species Mesorhabditis sp. LJ9110. The sequence continues at coordinate 421,790 of JBBGBA010000060.1, forward strand.
ACCGTAGCGTAGCATGCGTATAGTAGCGCAGCGTAGTATGATGCTGTACCATACCGCATTCATTACCCGGAGCTGCCTTTTTATTTGATATGCTTTTCCAAAGTGGTCGATAGTCAGTAGTGTAATAAGCGTATATAGTACGCTAGTGTACGACACCAAGTTGAATTCAGAATTTTGATACCTTGCTCTCTTTGAATTTTAATGCTTCGAAGATACTGGCAATTGGCAGGAGATTTTGTAACTTATCGGTATGTAGTGACATAAAGTGAATGCTTGCGTAATGTAGCTTTCCTATTTTTCTATATTCTTTCTACGATAACGTCCTTAATTCCACTTCCACTTCCACTTCGATACTCCTCCCATCTAGATAATTTTTTGCGTAGTTTCTATTTATAACCACCTGTTGTGGTCATATGTCTACCCTTCCAATTCGATCGATTAGAATCACCATCACGCCACTGGCTCTCTTTGGTATTCTCCTGGCACATGTTTAAGCAATTCCAGGCGCAGTTGTAGTTTGTAGTCTAGACACTTGCAGAGATGTAAAGCCTGAGCTAAATACCCGGAAGCTTAGTCGGAACATAGTGCAATGTAGAATCCCTTAGTTTCACCTGATCTTCAATCGATTTGCTTTTGTTGTATTTCAACAGCGCAGACCTGATTCTAGTCGGGACCACCATGTTAGTCGAAATCGATCGATCCGCTGAGTCACCCAGTCGCGTACTGTAGTCTCCTCACTGACTTCGCCGGGCATGGGGCCCCATTAATTTCCCTGAACCCCAGGCCCGACCCAACTGGCTTTGACAAAGGACCGAAAAAAAGTGAGAATAAAACGCAGAAAGAAAAAATTACATGTTTTTGGAGCCGGCCAAAAACGATTCCCAAGCCAGACACTTGTAAAGTTATCTTGCTAATGCCATAGAAAAGCTAGGCATCAGCCAATAAAGGGAGAGCATCAGTGAGCGAACCTAAAAGCTACCTCCATTTATGCTACAGTAGGACTCAGAGAGCAAAGCTTGCTCGTTTAAAGGCACAAGGTTTACAGGGCCCTAAAGTCACATTTTTCGACAGTTCTTCCCTAGTTCCCCTTTACCCAAGCCCCTGTTCCTCCACAAGGAGTACCCGATGCGTTTTGCGGAATTTGCATATCATTCGCTGGAAATTTTCCCACGCCTGGGCCCTAGGCCAGGGCGAGTGATTCAACTCATGTGAATAATTTAGCAGCATGATCGTGGACCTGTTTTGTAGCGGGGTGGCTTTTGCCCAAACGGAATTTTTTCACCTACCGTTTTTCTTCTTGGAACTGAAATAAGCAACGATAATCGTAGAATTAAAAGCAGTCCCTTCAGTCCGCCTGAAAATGCAGCCAGGAGCCCAGGAGAAAGAGGCTCAGCAGCCGGAGGTCGAGCCGCAAGAACACGAGAAATTGAAGCAAAAACGGATGGAAGACGTTGGGCTGGAGGCAGCTCCGCGCAAGCCAGCCAGGATCAGACAGCTACCCCGGAAGCTTCACGACTTCCAAATTGACCAAGACTCCGAGGATGAGAAAACTACCGGAAAACCGAGGTGACTAGAGACAAAGAGATGGGAGCGAGGAGCGAGAGAGAGGCTAGCGAGGAGAGGAGAGACAAAGAGAGAGAGAGAGACAGAGAGAGAGAGGGAGAGAGGAAGTGAGAGAGGGAGAGAGGAGAGAGGGAGAAAGAGGGCGCGAGAGCAAGATTGCTGACGTCTAACAATGTTAAATTTTAGGTCTCGACGACCGAGACCAAGACCTGTCGCTCCAGTCGCCGAGGTGGCTCCTCAAGGAGAACGGGCCGAGAAGAACCAAGAAATGGTAGTGGAACAACCGGAGGAGCAGCCGAAGGACGAGGTGAGCTAGCTTAAAGCTTGCAATTTTTGCTTCGACTAAAAACATCCAAATTAAAATTTACGATAAGTTAGCAACAAGGCAAAATCGCAGCATCCCGAGCACGTTTCAGGACCAAACAGCTCCTGATGACCAAGCCGAAGCTCCCGTTGCTGAACACGATGCAGATCTTGAGGTAATACGTTTTTTCATTCGAGTCGTGACGCTGTCCAAAAAAGAGTTCGCGAAGCCTAAGCCTAACAAGGAGTGCCTTTTGGGGGTCATCGGCAAATCCCTTCGAGACCTAGCTCATTCGATAGAGAATTGAATTCTGAGCAACCCCTCGTCGCTCATTTTTGCAGAATGACTTTTCCTGATTTTATAAAATTAAAAAACTAGAGTGTGAAAATCCCATAGTTCCTCGGTTGCTGTCGCCAGACAAGCGCCAGCAGCCCTAGGTGAAGTGCCCACGGGTGCGCCCTCACCCATCATCGCCGATGGCGCATCGGTTAACGCATTTGCCTACGAAGTTTGTTTTTGCCTTTGGTTGAAGGTTCGGTTCTTTTATGCGTGTTTCCTTTTGCGTTTTGAACCTTGATGATATTTCCACACCTTTTAGGCATTTCTGGGTCATGGTGGAGGCATTAGCAACGTTTCCACGTTGGGCTAGGACAAATCAGGACATTTCTCTAGTCAAAATTTTCTCTGGGACTGTGACGGCAAATTTCAATTATTCAGATTCTTGAAAGTAGGTGGGAAGAAGGGACCGGAGGGCCTCTTCCCCTTGGGGCTTCTTGGGGCAGCAACGTGCCGACGTGGACGCATAAATTCTCTTTTTAGTTTTTTAATTTTATAAAATCAAAGAAAGGCATTCTGCAAAAATGGACGCCGAGAGGTTGTTCAGAATTCAATTCTCTATCGAATGAGCTAGGTCTCGAAGGGATTTGCCGATGACACTAAAAAGGCACTCCTTGTAGGGTAAGCCTGCGATTATAGGACCAGCGCAAACCGCCAAAGAGGAGGAAGTACCCGCTGGAGCAGCGCAAATTCAGACGGGCGAAGCCGGGGCCGAAGCCCAAGCCCAAGCCTCAAGTCGTTGTGGAGATCCAGAAATTCGAGGTAATTCATACTAATTGATACATAGAAGTAAGCTGATGTCGAATCTCGCTAGCTTTCAATCGTTCGGAGCTCTTCAGGGAGCCGGAAATGAACAAGTCTCAGCGCCAGATCATCCTGGAGAAGTTCAAGAGCGCCAAGAACAGGAAGAGGTACGTCCATCGTGTCCCTCCTGTCACTTTACCTTTAACGCAATTTCAGATTTCGAAACCGGCTGTTGTTGTCGCCGGGTCGTCACCTATCAAGAAAAAATGCCCTCGCGGAAAGTATCTGAGGAAGCCGAAGCTTGGAATGGTAGTTTCTAAATTGCTAGTCAGAAATTATTTCTTTTATTTAATTTCTTGTAAAAGAATTTTTAATTTAAAAAATAATTTTTTTAATTTTTTTAGATCGCCGGCGCTGGTGAAATGTTGAATGTTGAAAGCAACGAACAGTTGCTGGGAGTTTTGGAGGTGAGTTGGATTTGGGTGTTGGTTTTGGGTTTTAGGTTTTCGGGTTTTGGGTTTTGGAATTTGGGTTTTGGCTTTGCCTGATTTGCAGCCCTCCCTCCTCCACGCCAATCTCCCTTTATAATTTAGGCACCATCGCCCGAGGCTTTTCCTCAAAAGAAGGTGATCCAGAAGAGGACACTGAAGCCGGCAAACTATCCGAGGAAGAAGAAGCTCAAGCTCAGCGAGGTCGAGGTAGCTTATGGCTGATCTAAAGAATTGAAAAATTGCAGTTTCAGATTCAGCATGAAGTCGATGAGACAGTGGCCGCTGAGCAAGCCCAACAAGTTCAAATTCAAGGAGATGGACAGGTAGTTTATTTGTAGCTTTAATGAAGTCGTCCTATCTCCTATCACCGCCCCTTTAAAACCGCTTAGCCATCAACATCGGGAGCTGTTTTGGAAGCACAAGAAATAAATATTGTTCGAAAAAGAAAGCCCAAACGTGGGAAGTATCAAAGAATTAAGAAAATGACCGAGGTACGTAAAAATTTTTCTTACGTGGGCTAATTTTTTTAATGTATAAACATCTTTCTATCATCAGAAGTTTAAGCCTTAGCGATTTTCTAATCGACCAATTAGCTTATGCCGGCTATCTTAGTACGCTGTATTCATTCAAAAATTTAGGGACTGACAACAAGGTCTGGAAAGATCTGCAAAGTCGCTTCGCCGCTGTGCCGGAAGTATGGACCTAGAAAGGGGCGGCGAAACCTGAAGCCAGGATTTCAAGCCAAGCCGCTGCGTGCCATATTGCCTCGCAAAGCCAAAGAGGAAGTTGGGGTAAGTGGTAGCCTTAAAAATGGTCCAATGCAAACTACAGTCTCCTGCTGGCCCTAGACATGGTGCTGGCGATGCACAGGAAGAGCAAGGCGCCCAAGAAGTTCAACGAGTTCAGCAGCCAACTTCTGGCCGCATTCAGGTGCCGTATTTCCGCTTATATGAAACTAGAGTTTTTTTACGTTTGTTTGGAGAGGGGTGATACGAAATTTCAGCTTGCTACTCCAACCACTTCTGAAATGACCTCGACAAGGATCAAACTCGGGAGAGGAAAATATCAACGCAAGAAGAAGCTGCTGACGGAGGTAATTCTCAATAGAAGAAAACCGACCTTCCAAAAATTCAGATTGCGGGGATCGATAAATTTCAGCCTGCCGGAGAAGCTGAACAAGTCCAAGCTGAAGGCGAAGCCGTAGACCAACGTATGCACAAACAACCCCTGGTTTGACCATTTTCTTAAGAGGATGATTTTCTGAATATCTAGTCCTCTGGCGATAGAGGCGACATCGAAGAGATGATCCGGGCGCACGTCGCCAAGCTGGTCGATGCGACGGGGGCGGTAAGTGCCGTTAGATAGACAATATAAGCGTTTTCGGGAGGTTGAGCTGGAGCAAAAAAGGGTTCCGGATCTTAGAGCTGTAAGTAGCGAGAAAGAGAGTCGTCTAGTGAGATCGAGATAGAAAGAGAGAATCAAGATCATGCTCAAAATTTAGAGACCCAACGATCCCAGCCAAATCGATATGGATGCATTACTCGATGAATGCGTTCGTCATTGCCGAGCACGATTGCAGAAGATGATGCACGAAGTGAGTTTTTTCGTTTTAGAGGTAGCGCGACATCTAAAGAAAAAATGGTCTTTCTGAGCTAATTAATATCAACTTTTAGCGTCTTGCTCCTGAGCCTCCGGCTCACCAGGCTCGCAACTTCCAAATGCAGAAACTGAACAAAGCTGCTGTTGCTTCCGAGGTTCGTAGATCATGCAAAGCTCGCGCTTCGACTTTAGGAAGGAGCGCCAGCTCAGCACTCATTTTTCCAGGTTGTTGAACAACACCTCGATCAGGATGCCCAGAAACCGAAACAACTGTTCTCCTACTTTGGAGACGAAGACCCGGACACGCCAACCAATCAGCAGGTTTGATGTCAGTTTTCAGATTCGTAATTGAGCGTTTTCTAGCCTGGATGGCTAGGTGTCGATTGGTGCGCCGCGTCGCCTCCTGCCCTCCAGGATCCGGGCGAGCAGGACTTGGAGCACGAGGTTTGCATATTCCGATTCTAGTGAGAATATGATTTATAGGATCAGCCTCGTGATCTCGTCGAGGTTCAGGAAACCGCAGCAGCTCATCCAGCTGACGATGCTGAGCTAGCAGACGAGGAAGCTGATCCTAACATTGATCAACACCCGGTTGTCGATGCCACGGAGGAACTTGAGGAACCCGAACTGGCAAAGCTATCCCAAAGCCAAGCTTCTCAACCGGAGCCGGAAAATGAAGTACCTCCTCGACTTATGATTCGTTTTCCAAATGACATACCTTTTGTGTCCAAATTCCAAAATCCTTTCCAGTCTGACGCCGATGAGTTTGCAGTTGTAAAAGCCTGCTTGGACGTCATAAATCAAGTATGTGACGTGAACACGGACGTTGTCGACGAAAGAATGATGGATTTTGATGAAATCGTGCCGGTTGAGGTTCCGCGATGCCAGGCCGGTCAAGAGGGACAGCCGATGGCTACGGACCTGAACATGGTACGCAAATTTTCCTGACTCCTGTTTCCTTGAAGCCCGCCACTTGTTGATGTTTCCCTTCCCAATTCATTGCTTTTAGAATGCCGAAGAAAACGAGACTGAAAGCCACAACTTCGCCAAGGTTGCGAAAGTCGACGAAGTCTTCGAAGCAGACAAAGCAAGCTGCGATGTGAATGTAAATGGCCTCGTTGAACCAGAAGAAGCCGCAGCTGTGCCCGTTTTGAATGCTGAAGATGCTGATCCTACCGTGCAGCTTCTGTCGGCATTTCCAGTAGGTCCAGATGGCCCAGAATTAAGCAGCCAGCATTTTTATGTCAAGACTTTACCTGTTCAACGCTTTATTTCTAGGAAGAGCCCGACGTGATCCAGGCCATCGAGGAGAATCAGATGGAGGAGGCAGCCCATTCGAAAAGTGCGGAATTACCGGGATTGACGGGCATCGCGAACGAGGTCAGTTGGCTTATCATGGTTGGCTTAAGATCTTTTCAAACATTATTCGAATTTAAGGAAACCCTACCACTTGCCTTTGCCGCCCTACCTCCTGACGTAAGGAGCCCGGAGAGTCCGGAGCAAGAGGAGCAGGTGTTGAAACCGGAAACTTCGAGAAAAGACCATTTATAGCTTGGCTACGACCACGATTATTGCCGACGGCAGGACGAACCAGTGGCGGCCCCCGAGAGCCAGGAAACCCAGCTGCTATCGGAAAATGCAGAACAGGTAGCGTATGCTCTCTTTCCCAACTAAAACATCTTCTGTATCTCAATCCCTAAATTCATTTTCAGCTTGACGGCGATGATCAACCAGCTGATGATGGCTGCATTGATATGAGGGATCTCGTTGAAGTCGTGACGGCTGCCGCTGTCGACGACGAAAAAACTGCTGCTCGAAATGAACATGCTCGGCTCGAGGAGCCCCTTTCCAAGGCGGGCCAAGAAGTACAGGAGCCCTCCATGGACCTCAACATGGCATGCAAAATTACTTTACCCCGGGTTTTCTTGTGCATTGCTATGGTACTTTCACACCACATTTTTCAGAATCTGAAGAAAATGAGACTGAAGAAACGATGTCGACGCGTTCGCAAAAATTGTCGAAGCCTCGGAAGCAGATAAAGCGAGCTGCGATATGAACGGAAATGGCACCTTTGAGCAAGAAGAAATCGATAATGCGCCCGTTTCGAATTCACTTCTATCCGACTTTTGTGAAGTTGCCGATGTTGCTGGCCCTCACGTGCTTATTCTGTCGGCATCTACTGTAGGTCCAGAAAGCTCAGACTTAGGAATCCATGATTGGTTCAAGACTTTTTTAGCAGGAGCCTGAATTCGAGACCCTTGATGAGGTCCAGGCCGTCGAGAAGGATCACCAGATGGACGATTCAACCCATTCAATGAGCACGGAAATACCGATAGTTCCCGACATCGAGAACGAGGTCAGTACTGGGTTACCATGTTTGCCTTGGGTTGATAAACCTGGATATTACCAAACAAAGTTCGAATTTTAGGAAAGCACCCAGCTTGCCGGTGCTGCCCCTGCCTTGGAGGCAATGAATCAGGCGCAAGAGGAGCAGGTGTGCCGAGCCCAAAGCCTAGAGAAAAATACTTTACAGCATGGCGATGATCAAGACTGCGAGGAACAAGAACACGCCGCAAACGTCGCCGAAGGTGAACATGAAGATGTGGCAGCGGAAGATCGCTCTGCTGCCGACACTGCTGACTACAGCCACCAACCCGATGACCAACAAAAGCTGAATTGACCGCGCTATTTTGCAACTTCACCGAACCGTCTGATTCTTCTTCATTCAATCTTCAATCCTCCCGGCAACAGGTTGGCCCTAAATTCAGGATTACGCTTGTGCTTAGGCTTTTCCCTAGGATTGGTTTCGGCTTAGGTTTGGCTTAGGCTTAGACTCAAATTCAGGCTTAGCTTGACTTTTAGCTCCGCTTAGGGTTTCACCTATGGCCCTTGCTTTCCAGGCCCCTGTACAACAGCGACGTTCTCGTGGACACTTGCAGCTTGTTGCCAAGCCGAAGCACGAGCCAAAGGACCAGAAAACTTCAAGCGGAGTGGTTGGAATTCATTAAAAATAGCTCTATTTATCCAAATCCTAGGGGCACGACGAGGCCGAGCAGGAGGAAGCTGTGGAAATTCAAAAGCTGGAGGACGAGGTGGATATTTAATGCTTACAAAAACCCCTTCTTCTAGCTTGCTGCTCCAGAAGAGCCGAAGCCCTTCGTGAAGTTACGGCTAGATCAAAGACGCAAAAGCTTTGCTGAGGGATGTGGTATCCAGGTATGGATTAAAATTTAAGCAGCTTCTTCCAACGTTTAGAGCCAAAATGCACTTTGCATTGCTGCTCAAAACCCACCTGAAAACACTCAGCCAGCTGCAATTACCGTAAGAGACCCTCGCAAAAAAATTTTCTATATCTTTCAGTTGCGTAACGTCGCTGATCATCTACCCAAAAATGAAGATCACTTTGCCAAGCGTAAATACGATAATGCCGGCGATGATCATCTTCCGGAAACCCCATCAGACATCAGGTTTTTGACTTCCACTGCTCAAAATATGTACATTTCAGCGTCGTCTGGAGAGATCGAGAAGTCCGGCACGTCTACTCCTGCGCGGCTTGAATCGTTGCCGAACGCCTGCGCCTGATGTCGCCGAAGCCGCACGCCAAGATGTTGATGAACATCCCGGCGAGACACCTGCGCAACGTAGGATCAGAATTGAAGCCGAAATCGAGGAGGTGCGCCTCGAGCAACGCCGCAAGTCTACCTCGGAGCAATGCCAAGCCGCACGATTCCGCGAAGAGCAGCAAAAGGACGAACGACTTGAACAGGAGCGGCAAGTCAAGCTGAATTTGGAGAAAATCAAATGCGCAGCCGAGGAGAAGGCGCGCCAAGCCGCCATTGCTGCTGATAAAGACATCAAACGGAAAAACCAGCAACGTGAAGCGCGACGTGAGCGTCGACGACAGAGCAAGACGATCCTGGGCGCGAGATCTGCCTCTCAAGTGATCAAAGGGGCGCGAGCAGCTCAAAATGTTCAACGAGGGCAGAGCGTTGGAGCCACGCCGGCGAGAAGGTCAGGTCGGGAACAGGTCCCAGCACTTCGCGCCAATCGGTAGAAGCTCAACCCATTGTTCATGTTCAGACGACACGGCGAGGTACTCGTCGTCAACAACAAGCTCATGGTGACGACGTTGCTGGCTCGCAATCAAAAAGAGCACGACTTGCCTCTGAACTTGCTGAAGAAGCAGGAAACCGAACTGGGGGCGTTCAAGGAGTAAAAGGCCAAGCAATGCCAGGATGTTCCAAGCGCCGTGGACGCCCATCTACAGATGACGAGCTTTTTGGAGCTAGTCAAGGACAGCAGCGTGAGCTGAACGTCGAGACCAATCTACAACAAGCTCGTAGTTACCGGCCGCCCGACCTTGAACTTGTTGAAGCTGTTGGGCTCCGAAAACCAAGCGTCGATAGCCTGACCCTGGAGGGAGAGTCTACTTCTCCGAGCCTGACTGGCTCGACAGGTTCTCGAGACGCGGTGGACGAGGCTGAACATCTTGAAGATGGCGTCGGATGGGAAAATTCAGATGGAGACGATGAAGGTGCTCACTGTCGTCGAGCGGGGCAGGAAGGAGAAAACTCGGAAAGATCTAGGCCCCGTCAGGACGCATATCAAGACGAGAGCCACGACTTCGACAGGGCCGGAGAAACTTCTGAAATTCAAGGAGAAGCCGGTGTGACGTTTAATCCTGCAGAATCGTGCGGTACGACAGAGAATCCGGTTCCAGAAAAAATCCTGCTCCGAATCCCCGCCGAGCTACTCCGCTTTTCCGACAACTCCGCGGCGGTCAGCCCGAAGAAGAAGAAGACGAAGCCCAGACCGAAGCCGATTCAGGACTTGATCCGCCGAAGGCAGTCGAGGGAGGGACTCCGGCCATCTAAAGAGATCAATTACAAGGAACCGGCCACACCACCTCTGCCACCTCGAGCCTTGGTTTTGGTCCCGATGCCAAGTCGACTAGCTGCCGTTCCTCATCAAGAACCGAAGAACTCACAATCGCGCACGGGCGTGGAAGACACGGTGAAGACGAGGGACGAGGTCGCAAGCCCCGCACAGCCCGACGGAGCATCGATAGTTGATGTGGAAGTGATGGACGTTGACGAACCTGGACTTCGAAGCGCAGACGTACGAGCTGAGATCGATGCCCAGAAACAGGTGGCTGAAGGGACGGTGACAGCAGTTCAGGTGTGTTTCGGATCCTTTTTAAGCTGACGGCTTATTAATTCTTGCTTTGGATACCGCAGTGCATAAGTAGGTTAAGTTATTCATAATTTAAGCTAACTAATTGTAGGTACTAATCGCCTAAGTTTCCTTTTTTCTTTTTTTACACGCTTCATTTTAGCCCGTCATGGTGCAATCGATGGGAGTGCAGGCGCAGTCTGAGGTTAGTGATGTCATAAGTATACAGAATGTCCGATAAAAAACACTCCCCTCTCACTCGACCCCGAAGTTTCGGCGCGGAATGATAGTTACACCATTCGAAAGCCCTTGAAACGGCGAATTTGCAACAGTTTTGAAAACCATGTTTTTATTTAAACGAACCATTTTACAACGCATTGATAGGCATTAAGGAACGGCCTCTGCATCTAATTAACGGCTACTTCCGGGAATTTTGCATGGAGAAATTGAGGCAAATTGGCTCGTATGCAAGCCCGAAAATCCGGAAAATTGTACAAAATGTCTTGTAAAATAGGACATTTAGTAAGGCTCGAGCTGAAGGGAGCCCAGGGGCCGGGAGCTTCGTGAGGTATATTAAAGTATCATTAACCTTAATTTTGAACTATGCTTAGTATCTTACTACAATATTTAATACGATTTAAGGCGTTTCTGAGCCCACACTGCAAAATGTCTTCGGCTTCCTGGGCTCCCCCAGCTCGGGCTTTACTAAGTGCCGTAAAATAGCGGGCTCAATTAAAAACATCGTTTACAAATCTGTTACAAACTCGCCGGTTCAAGGGCTTTCGAATGGTGTAACTATCACTCCGATCCTCTACTTCGGGGTCGAGTTAGAGGTGGGTGTTTTTTTCAGTAGGGCACCTGCATATATGTAGTAGTAGCCAATAATATGCAAATATTTATAACATTTTCGTTTAGACCGTCGACGTTTCGACGAACACTCGCCTAACATACCCACCACTTGGCCCCGGTCCGCCAGAGGTAGCGCCTTTTTTGTATGAATTTCGTTAAGAAAATTTTGAGCCTTAGGCTAGTGCCGAATTCAATACGCCTTTTTCGAAGATACTAGTTTTTAATACATGGAATAACAACGTACATAACAGTTTCAATTGATTACCATTTAGGACGTATCGTCCAGGATGTCAATGAGACAACGTCCGGGTCCTCGTAAGTTTTCTGTTCAAAAAATATAATTTCCACTACATTTTACCTGCATTTTACGTATTATGAAGGCAAACGTTAGCCAACCAAGAATTATCTCATCTCCGATTTTAGAAGCCCGGGACCCAGCCGTCCACCCCTCACCACGGGTGAACGGGCTGGAGGACGACGAGGACGATTGCGTGCATCCTCCGGTTCCTGAGCTTGCCCGAGTCGCTGTACAAGCTCATCAAGTCCAGCAACTACCTGCGCCCTGCTAAGTCCTCAACCGTCGGCAGCAGGCAACAGCCAGTCCAGATGCTTGCTCAAGGCGGCTATGCAGGACTGTCACTACAACAACCTCAACTGCAGATTCGGCCCCAGCAACTCTTTGTGCAGGAGCTCATACAAAAGCTTCGATTTTTGGCCCCACCAGGGCTTCAACACGACCCCCAGCAGCTGATGGCCTGGTGCGCGGGGTGGCTCGGCAACCTGTCCCCTGAAGCTGATCAGAGGCTTATGGACTGCCTTTTAGGTAGGCAGGTTTCTTCCCGAGCAGAATCGTACCCTGTACACGTTTTGAAATTTGCAAAAAGGCGAAAATTTTGCAAAATTTATGCCTGGCTTTCTTACGAATTTACTTTTTAGCCTTTAGTACCCTTTAGTGTTAGGAACCTTGGAAAAAGCCAAATTTTATTGCGAAATGATCCAAATTTATCACAACAATTTTAGCCGATGTTTCTGAATAGCTTTAACAGGCCGCTTTATCAGTTTTCCTAGGGTTTTTCGCTTCTTTCCGTTACCTTCGCCACGATTTTTAGCAAGTTGGATGTAGGAGCTGAGCGTTTATTAACCCGTAAATACCTTCCAAGCCTGCCATTTGGCAAAAAATGCGGAAAAACCAGACGTTCTAAATGAAATATTAATGCGAAACCTTCTAAAACGATTATTTAGCCTACACGTCTTCACATTGAGGAGACGCTTCTACGTCCGGTCCGTGGAACTCGTTATATTGCGTCTTCTACATGCAATGCCTTCTAGGTCTTCGAAACACCTATACGTTATTCGTCTCAACTTCTTCTTGCGCAATTTTCATAATCCTACAATGCTTTTAAAGACCTGACAAATCTAAGTCTCAAAGCCAATACTTCTATGGATTACTATAGTTCGGACTTTATTGCTGTGATTGTAAAAAATATCCTCATGCTTGAAGAATATGCATCGTTCTAAATGTCAAACCCACAAAGCTCAACGAAGACTATCAATATCTTGCATTTTCTGCATATCCATAAAATGTATTTGTATTCCCATATAATGCGATAGCTGTATAAACTTGTTGTCTTCATGAAATTTATTGCCCCTAGGCGCAGAGAAATGTACAAATTTAATACAACCTTTTGGCGTTGTTCGGGGTTGGCCAGCGGATAGGGGATTGTTGAAAATAGAAAGGTGACAACATGAAAAAAGGGGAGCCGTTTCGGTGAATAATTCAAAGGGGGGTGGCGAATTTAAACAACGGAATGAGGTGACGGGGGTTTAATGATTAAAAGCAAATACAGTTTGTGAGGGCAGTCTTCGGTCGCTTAGGCGCGCTCTCCGCGGATCCGGCGGGCCAGCTGGATGTCCTTCGGCATGATGGTGACGCGTTTGGCGTGGATGGCGCAGAGGTTGGTGTCCTGAAAAAAGAAAGTTATTAAAAGAAATAATAAGTAACCTTTGAAAGAATTAAAATCGAAATCTAAAAATTTACCTCGAAAAGTCCGACCAAGTAGGCCTCCGAAGCCTCCTGCAGGGCACCGATGGCGGCCGATTGGAAGCGCAGATCGGTCTTGAAGTCCTGGGCGATCTCACGCACCTGAAATAAGACAGTTTAAGAAACGATATAACGTAAATAAAAAACCCTAGTAAGTTTCAAACTAAAATTCTAGTGAAAACCTGCAATAAAAACTAAATCAAACTCATTCTAAGCAAAACCCAATTGTAGTATGTCAAGAAGTGAAACAGACGCTAAGATTTGGCAAAAACGAAACGGAAAATAGTCTGGCCTCAATTAAATACTAAAGGAAAACTCATTTTCCATCAAATTTTAGTGATAAACTACACACAACTAACTAAAAATCGCTGAAAACAAAAAAGAATGCGCAGAAAACCTTTAAAAACCAACAGAAACTCACCAGACGCTGGAAGGGCAGCTTGCGGATGAGGAGCTCCGTGGACTTTTGGTAACGGCGGATCTCGCGGAGAGCGACGGTTCCCGGGCGGTACCTGTGCGGCTTCTTCACGCCTCCGGTGGACGGGGCAGACTTGCGGGCGGCCTAAAAAGGAAAGGAGAAGTAATGAAATCACCGAAAAATTGATTAAAATAATCAGGAAATGTTTTTACCTTGTGGCGAGCTGTTGAGCCTTTCTCCTACTTGGGCGCTGGCAGTTAGTCTTGGACGAGTTGGAGGAATATTTGTAGCAGAGTAGACGAGTCAGAATAGCAATAGTGAAAACAGAAAGATATAGGAAAGAAAGAAGAAACGCGAATCAATAATGACAGCGCAATAGGACAAGTGAAGAAATGAAAGATAATAGGAAAAAGTGCAAAAGGCGGACTAATTGCAATGAAACCGTAATAGCGCAATTAGGACACTGGAATGATTGAGTCAATACGTTTAGGTCATGATAATGATAACGAACGTGCATAATGCTATTTTGAACTTCAAACAAAATCAAATAAACAGTTTGGGTCGTTTTTCAAGGATGGTAGAACTGAATTTCTAACCCTACTGACCCCAAATGAAATTTCAAGTTAGTGCAGAATTGAGTTAGGCGCAAAGATAACAATGAGAATTCATAAAAATTAAGTTGATTTAGAATATCGTTTTGTGAGTCCTTTTAGTTCAAGCAGTCGCTAAAATTTCAGCCTACAATTCGATAAAAAACCGCTGATCGTTATTAAAACTAACTTTTTAGTTTAAAGGTAAGTAACGCTCGTTTCGAAAGTCGCCGTAATAACCACAAGGTTTAGTTTCGAAAATGCTCTCGAATGAGCCCCCTCAAGCCTAGGGTATCGAAGAGTCGAAGTGTCCCGCGGCGGCGCGCGGTAATTCGGCGCACCCTGGCGGGAGAGGACGATAAAGCTAGAGAGCGCCGAGAAGTAGAGTGAGTGGTAGATGGTGCACGGGGTGTCACATGACCCAGAGACGCAGAGACAGGGAGTCGGAGCAGGGTATTTGATGCGCAGGCGCTGCTTGGCTGTCCGCCACCGCACACACTTCTACGTAGGATGGAAAAATCGATGGGTCACACAGACACACAGACTTCCTCCCAAACGTCTCTAGGTAGCTTTTGGTAGCTTAGGAATGGGCGGGGGCGACTTGGCGGGCTTGGTTTTGGCGGGAAGTCGGGGCGTTTAGTTCGAAAAACTGGGTTACGGTATGCCGGAGTGAATTTTTGGGATGTCGGCGCATTAATGGAATGGAAACTAAAATCACGCGGTAACGTGAAAATTTTCTTTAAAAAACTTGCAAGCCGCTACAGAGTCGACTTCGCTTACTGAAAAATTTGAGGGCTTATAAGCGGGTCTCAAAGCACAGTTTTGCAAGATTTTTAAGGTCTCCTATTAACTTTTAGGGTATAACATTAAGAAAATTAAAATGCTAGTCCCAGACCCAAATCTTTAAACCCCTGTAACTTACAGCAACCCTGAAATTCCGAGCCAGAATTTACAAAGGACGTTCTAGAGACTACAAGCTACAAGTTGCCCCCAAAAAACCAGAATTAATAACCTTAAAAATGGTAATTTACAGTAGAAGAATCCCAGCCGGGGGGCGTTTAGAGCTACAAGAGAGTTGAATTAAGGGGGGCCCCGGGGCCGCTGGGGAGTGGTACATCAACAGCCCAGAGAGAGGAGGAGAGAGAGGGCGAGGGAGAGAGGTACAGAGAAAAAGGTGACAGCTGGGGAGGGCGAGAGAAGCGTGTTGTGGAGAGAGGTCAGGGGAACTGTACAAAGGAGAGTGGTGAGAGACTGTGTGTTGTCGAGAGAGGTCAGAGAAAAGAGCGATAGAGAGCGTGTTGTGTAGAGAGGTTAGAGAAAGAACTAGGCAAGGGATAGGGTGAGAGATCCCTTGTTCCGTAGAGAGCGCAGAGAAAAGCGAGCCTAGGAAATGGCGCGGGATTTCCCGCGCTCCTCGACGTCGTGGTGCCCCCAGAAGGGTGCGTAGGTGCCCTGGGGGTATGCTTTCTATACTAAAAGGCTACGATATCAAAAACTACATAAAACAACTTAATTACATAAGTATTACCTCGACTGTGCCAACCTCAACTCAAAGAAAACTCAAAACTACCAACTACCTCAAAATTTGTAGCAGCCCCCAGCTACAACCCTGAACTCTGCGTAGCTGCCCAGGAGCCTAGCCTAGCCCTAGTCTACCGTAATCTAAGTAACCATGGAAGCGAGGGGAACGCAAAAACATAGGAATGGGGAGGAAGAATTTGCAAATGACGCCCCGAAGCACCCCATGCTAATCCGAAAAGTGGGCGGGGCCTAGGTATCGATTTTCGTTGTATTACGAAAGCCATTCAAAGCGGGTTTGATCATGTGACATAAATAGCGCCAATTTCGAAATTCAAAAAGTGGGGGCGTGGCTTTGGGGGAAAACGGGCGGCGCATTTTCTAGCGCGGGCACCTTCAGCGGGCCCTAAAAAGCGATCGATGGGGGTCTTGGGTGGATTTTTCAAACTGGGTATACCGTAGGTGTGTAGAGGAGTCTAAGGTACTCCTCTATCGATTTGACGAGCGCGTCATGTGACACGTTTTAGAGGTCATTTTATGTCAAAACGGCAAGGAAAAAGCCGGAAAATTGGGAGAGTGGACCCGGAAGTGATAGAAAACGTACCTAACCTTATTTTAATGGCTGCTAGAGGTTAAATTTTCAGCGCGATATACTACAAACTACAAAAACACTATTAAAATCGCTTAAAACTACGAAATACAACGACGACGTCCGGGCGCGGGACGGGGTGAGTGAGTGCGTATGTGTCCGTCCGGTCCTGCTATCGATCCACAAGAGAGGGGGCTAGAGCCTAGAGAGCGCGACTTTTCAAACGGGAGATATTTTTGAAAATTTGAATTTTATCGGGGTGGGGGTACGGTACCGCGGCGGGACGCTTGGAAGTTCCGGCGCCTTGATACGGTAGTTTTAGGCACAAAAAAGGCAAATTTTAGGTGGCTTTTTGGGTTTAATAACGGAAAATACCTACTTTACGGAGTAACGCTAGAGATTAAGGTATATTCGTATAATTCCGGGCTTAAAAATATAGTCTTAACTCGAAATTTTTGGAGAATACGGTAGTATCGTAGAGGAACCCGTCCCTTTAAAACCAAAAAGTGAAATTAATTTTTAAGGTAGATTACCGTAGTAACACGATACCAAAAAGAGGATAGGCTATGGCTCGTTATGTTTTTAAAGTTTCTAAACCTTCTAAAACCTAAAAAAAAAATTAGTTTTACCTATTTAAAACTAAGAAAATCGTCTCGGGACCGGATTTTCAAACTTTAAAGGGACCGGCAAGTGCAAATATATAGTTTTTAACTTAAATTAAACCTGCTAAACTCGCCTCGACAAGAGAATGGGGCTAGGAATTGTGGGGTGAGGGACGCAGACACCAAACGAGCAGCAACCGCTTGCCCGACCCGATTCACCCCTCCAATATATAGCCCCAGTTCTCTAGATGGGGTGCCCGCGCTGCGTGGCGCCCCTGGCCCGGGGCCAAGTTCTGCGTGGCGGCCCATTTTTTTGAAAATGATGGTGCCACGTGGTGTCCGATCGATCCTTGGGGTCGGACTGCAAGGAGTATTCCGGGGTACGGTAGATTTCTGAGGAGACGAGGAGTGTCGCCGGGACTTGAAAAATTGTTGTGTGCTTTAGTGGGGGGTTCCTATAGCTTGAGGAACCCTAGGTATCGCTTTAGCCTGGTGGCTAGAGGGTTAGAATGGTAAGAAATGGGTCCGGGTTCGAATCGGGGCTGAAATTATTAAAATTATCAAGATTTAGCCGTTAAAACTATTTTTTAACTATGAAAATGATTTTAAAGGTATGGAAATTTTCATATCCCTAAAACTAACTTTTCAAAATTATAAACTTACAAAATTCGTTTTATTCGACCGTAATATCATACAAAATTGTGTAATAACCCTTCATTTGCGCAAAAAGCTTTGCACAGCTTATCAAGCCCAATTTTGAAATTCTGAAGCCTGCTTATCTGGTTTATACCGGCGCCAAGCCACGCCCCTTTTTGGCTGGCCGCCAGTTGGCTCTAACAGCGCCCCCACCGCATGCCCTCTTCTTCCCCCACACTCTCTCGCCCCGCCCCCACCCTGCGCCTCCACGATCTCCTCACTCTCTCCCCTCTCCCTCACGAGAGAGACTTGTACCCCCGGGAGTGGTCTAGAGGATAGTGGGCTGGGGCGCCGCGAAACGGTCCCTGGTTCGGATCCGGGAGCTGGAAAAGACGAAAATGAGAGTTTTTGTTTTTGCAAGTTGTTAGTTGGCGATGAAATGACCCGGATCTAAATCGAATTAAGGAAAAGCTGACTAAAAAGTAAAAGTGAATTTTAACATTTAATTTCTAATACCTTACAAGTTTAAATTAAAGATCAGTGGTATCTAGAAATATATAAATTAAATAATTAAATCCACACATTTTGATAATAGATTAGTAGTAACAGTCTATTAAAACCGGTCTAATAAAATTTCTGGCAAAAATGGTTAGAGAAACCTTCCTGATGAAGGAAATTTAGAAAACATCCGTAACCAAAAATGTTTTTTTTACAAAATTGAAAATAACAATTAACGACATCTAGTACAAAGATTAACTCGTAAAACGGCAAACCGAATTTGTAAATGAATAAAATTGGGTAATGGGTTCGATTCATATTTTTACGTTATATTTATTAGCAATAACAAATATCGGTCAACAAAGGAATTGCAACGGCACATAACAATTGGAATCGAAATGTCACAACGGAAATCTCAACAAATTATTCTAGAATCATTTTTTACTCGTAAATATCCAAGATTGGGCTATATTCAAATACAACAAATTTTAAGTGGAAAGCCGCTAAATAAAAGGTAATAAGAGCTAAAACAGTTTATTATTACTATCTCATCAGCTCATCAAGTGCCGGGTGGTATCTGGCCATGTGAGTCCGGAAATGGCCGGCCTTCTGGAACGAGATGCAGCACGTCGGGCACCTAAATTACAGATAATCAAAGTATAGTAAGTATAAAAAATATATAGGAATCATATAAAAATTAATTTAATTTAATACAACAAAATCAACGTTAAAACTCACTTGTAGCACTCCTCATCAGCCGCGTGGGCGTCGGCAACGTGCGTTCGCAGGCTGTCAAAATCCGAGAAGGGCTGAAAAAAGTTATATAGATTTAAAAAAAAAGAGTATACCTTCTCGCACTCGCCGCAGATGCTGAACCATGGGACGCCATTTGTAAGTGCGTTGCCCTAAAAATAATATTATGAAAAAAATATCTTTTACCTGCTTGTGCTCCCTGGCGTAATGGACACGCGTGTGCTCTCCATCCAAACCGACGAATGCGCATTCTGGACATCTGAAAATGCAAGGTTTCAGCCAAATTTTCAAGTTATAATAATAGCGAATTTTTCTATAACAATACAATCAGTTGTTTAAAAAAAACATGATGAATTTCCCTAACAATAGTTTGAAAAAACCCATTTTTATTGATATATAACCATTTATTTTGATCGAAAATGAGCCATTTTTGATCGACAACTCGGCTCTTTTTGCATGTTTTGTCCAAAGTTGTAACGTTTTTACGTTTATAAATAGTAAAAACCAGCTTAGAAACACTTTCTCTATTTATACCGGGAAAATTGGATTCCTAGAAAAAGGTAGCCCCCCCGATAATGCAAAAGAACCAAATCTCTAATCTCAAAATCTCAAAAATCTCAAAAAAGCCCCTACTTCGCGCCGGTCGAAATCCTCGGAAGATGCGAGACGTCGATCGGCTCGAGCTCGGATATTTCGGGAAGCATTTTTTCGACCTAAAAATGATGAAAATACGCATCGAACAGGCCTACACACCTCCTCCGCCGGGTCGCACTCCATGTCAAAGGCGGCCGTCCGGTCGCGTAACATGCCACCCCCGCGGGTCAGCAGCTAAAAACAAACAATATTCTGAAAAAATAATTCTATCTGTTGTGATAAGGCGGTTTTTATCTCTTCTAATTACCTGTCGTAATTACGTGTATTTGAAAGCACAGTTTTCCCCGTCCGCCCGTACTGTTACGTTGTCCCCAATTTAGGCCCGAGTGATTTGCCTTTTCTCACTCTCTCTCGATTTACTTCCTATTGGTGTCAAGTTGGACTATCGGGTTCATCAACGTGCTTTCGTCGCCGGATAAACTGTCGCTCAAGGAACGTCGTATCAAGAACGGAAATACTGAAAGGATTCGGTATCACATTTATTCCTGTATTTGTAAATCGCTATATTTGCAAATACAACACTGGCGAGCGGAGTGAAGTCGATCTTTCTTGAGACATCAAGCTGGCTGACAACGAAGAGCCACGTACACCGCAGCCGGGAAGCGCCAAAGGAAGAGGAACAAATCGAGCCATCGCCCACAAGTCAACCACCCGAGGAAAAGCGCCTGAAGTACATGATGGATGCTGATGCGGTGAGTCGGCTACTGGAGTCGCTGATGGACAAGCAGTCGGAGCAGCTGAAGGGCGTCCTCACCGAGATTGCTACAATGCTTGGCCCAAAGGACGTCAAGCCGGCAGTGGATGTCGAGGAGGTAAATTTGTCTTCAACGAGGAGACTGGCGCCACTTTCGAGACGTGGTGGTCCCGATACGAGGAGGTAGTAATGAAGGACGGTATCCAGCTCGAGGAAGATGAGAAGCGCCGAATCGTTGTCGAGAAGCTCGACGAGGCCGCACATGAGCGATTCGTCAAGCACATCCTGCCGAAAACGCCCAAGGAGCTCAAGCTGGAGGAAACAATCTCTGTCCTCAAGGAGATTTTCGTACCGGTGAAATCTTTGATTTCCCGGCGATATGCGTTTGCTCAAATGCGTTTTCCAGGCGGCGACACGGATGATCTCGCGCGCCACATCGACCAGATCAAGTTCACGTTCGAGCGTGCGGAGATGAGGGACATCACCGAGCATGGGATGAAGTCGCTGATGTTGCTGATGTCGTTGAAGGGCAGCGAGCACGAGGCCATTCGAGGGCGAATCATGCGCTGCATTGAGGAAAAGCCCGAGGCTACGCTGGATGAAGTCTTCAAGTCGGTGAAGCATTTCCTGACGCGCAAGAAGGACGCACATCTCGATACCGACGTCAAGGAGACGTTGGTGGTCAAGCACGAGTACACGAAAAAGGGCAAGGATCATGTCAAGCGATACAAGGACAAGGATCAAGCTACCTCAAGTGCTCGTGGCTGGAAGCAGGGGCCCTGTTTCCATTGCGAAGGACCGCATTGGCAAAGGGATTGTCCGAAATTGGCCAAACAATCCGGAGATGCGCATAAGAAGTGGCAGGAACCGAAGAAGAAGCTACCCTACAAGAAGATTCATTCTGCAATGGTTGGTGCAGCAAATTCTTCGCAAGTTGATGGAGACTCGTTGTTTCACACGGTTCTTATCAACGAGAAGCCCCTGAAAATGCGTGTCGACACCGGTGCGGACGTGACGATGGTTTCGCGAAATGACTGGAGACGATTGGGTCAGCCCAAACTGGAAGAGGCCAAGATCCGCATGCGTGCCGCTAATGGTGAAGCGATGCAAATTGACGGAGTGTTCCAATGCGAGGTCACGTTGAGTGGTCAACATCTACAAGGGACTTGCCACGTCGTCAATGGATGCACGCTGCTCGGGATGGATTGGCTGAAGTCGACTGAAGCGTTGCAAGCTTTTCGCGAGGCAATGGAGGCCAACGTGATGGGCGTCAAGGTCGATGAGGAAGTCCGTTTTCGTTCCACTCTGGAGAACGAATTTCCGGAAGCGACTCGAGGTGGACTCGGTCGCTGCACCAAGCTGGAAGTCAGCCTGGAGCTGAAACCGGATGTGACGCCGAAATTCTGCAAGGCAAGGCCGGTACCTTTTGGAGCAGCCACGGAAGTTGCGAGGGAGATTGAGCGACTTCGCACGGCTGGGGTCATTCGAAGTGTCGACTTCGCGAAATGGGCCGCACCGATTGTGGTAGTGAAGAAGAAGAACGGATCGATGCGGATGTGCGCAGATTTCTCCACGGGCCTCAACGCTGCGTTGGAGGATAATTGCCACCCGTTGCCGACGGCCGAGGAAATTTTCGCGAGGCTGAACGGCGGAAAGGTCTTCACGCAGATTGATCTTTCGGATGCGTACCTGCAGGTCTTCACAGGAGTTGTTGACGATCAATACGCACCTCGGATTGTTCCAATATGTACGTTTGCCGTTTGGAGTCAAGACGGCACCAGCGATTTTTCAATCGGTCATGGACTCGCTGATCAACGGCCTGGAGGGAACTGCAGCGTATCTCGATGATGTTATCGTGATGGGACGGACACGACAAGAACACGATGAACGCGTGAGGAAAGTGTTCGAACGACTGCATGACTTCGGCATGAATCTACGACTCAGAAGTGTTCGTTTGGACGTGATGAGATCAAGTTTCTGGGCTTCATCATCAACGCGAGTGGCCGGAAACCGGATCCGATGAAGATTGCAGCGATCAAGGATATGCCGAACCCTACAACGATCTCTGAATTACGTTCTTTTCTGGGTTGTGTACAATTTTATGGTGCATTTGTCCCTGAATTGTCCTCGATTAGAAAACCGTTAGATGATTTATGTTGTCAGACTGGTGAAAATCTCGAGAAAAGAACAACTCGACATACCGAGAAAAAGAAAAAGCTCGTATGGGAAAAGAGCATGAAGAAGCCGTTCAAAAGATAAAGAGCGTGCTATCAAGCGATCTACTCTTGTGCCACTTCGACGACAAGTTGCCGATCATCGTGGCCGCCGACGCTTCCGACTATGGAATGGGCGCCGTGATCACACACAAGGTCAACGGAAAGGAGATGGCGATTCAGCATGCGTCCAAGAAGCTGACCGCAACGGAACGACGATACTCCCAAATTGAGAAAGAGGGACTGGCTCTCATCTTTGCTGTGACCAAGTTCCACCGTTACCTACATGGAAGGAAGTTTGTCCTTAGGACCGATCATCGCCCACTTCTCGCGATTTTCGGAAGTAAGAAGGGCATTCCGGTCTACTCTGCAAATCGATTGCAACGATGGGCCACGAAGTTGCTGAATTATGATTTCACGCTGGAGTACGTACGGACCACCGAGTTTGGTCAAGCCGATGTGTTGTCAAGGCTAATCGCGAGCCAACCCAACGAGCCCGAGGACCGGATCATTGCAAGCGTCGAGACTGCGGATGAGGACTGTGTCACTGATCAAGACGCTGCCGATGGTTTGGATGACGAAAATTGCACGTTGCCGGTGCAATATAAAAAGTTGCGACGCATGACGAATGAGGATGCAACTTTACGCAAGATCAAGGAATGTCTGGACACGAATGTTTGGACGAAGCCGGCGAAGGATGACCCGTTCTCGATTTTCTATAATCGACGCGAGGAGCTGATGGTGCGCGACCAACTTGTGATGTGGCGGCACCGGGTCGTAATTCGAAGAAACTTCAGCTGAAACGCTCAATGTCCTACACCAAGGACACCAAGGAGTCGAACGCATGAAGACGCTGGCAAGGTCGTTTGTTTACTGGCCTAACATCGACCGGGACATCGAGAAATTGTCCAAAAGTTGCACCGCCTGTGCAGCTTTTCTACAGCACCAAGGAAACATACTCTACAGCCATGGCCGTTGACGCATGCGCCATGGACGCGAATTCATTTGGATTTCGCGGGACCGATGGACGGGACGATGCTTCTTATTGTGGTGGACGCCTACTCCAAATGGCTCGAAGTCTTCCCAATGAAGGTCGCCACCGCGCAGACGACGATTGACGCGATGGATGAGCTGTTGGCGAGATACGGCTTGCCCGAAGTTATCATTTCGGATAACGGCCGTCAGTTTTCGTGCAAGACGTTTCAAGACTGGTGCAACAAGAATGGAATCCGACATTTGTTCGCACCGCCATTCCACCCGCAATCGAATGGTCAAGCGGAACGATATGTGGATGTGGTCAAACGAGCGCTGAACAAGGCACGCGCTGATGGATACGATGTGGCTGCAAGTCTAAGAATTTTTCTGCAGGCCCACCGTTCGACACCGGGAAATGTTGCCCCGGAAGGCAAGTCTCCAGCGGAACTTTTCCTGGGAAGGAAACTCCGTGTTCCATTGACGTTGCTACAACCACCGGAAGGCCGCAAGGAGTTGAAGGACGATCGAAAAGGACGGATCTGAGGCAAGCTCGGCAATTCGATCAACACTGGAGTGCCCGTGAAAGGAATTTTCAAACGGACGAGCCGATCTACACAAGGACTACCGAAACGCTAAGCCGACATGGATCCCTGGCGTGATCGTACAGAAACTTTCGAAGGTTATCTACACGATCAGAACCGAGGATGGTTTGCTCTGGAAGCGCCACTGCAACCAATTACGTCGACGAGCCCTCGGAGAAGTGCCGGATCAAGTCGTGGAGACGGAAGCGCAACGTGCGCAAGGACCCGCCACGAAGCCGCACGCGTCACTGAAGGATGTGGCGACCCGGCCGACGCGTTCCCGTCGGGCCCCAAGAATGTGGTCGCCAGGATGAGCAGAAAGAAGGATCAAGCCTAATTTTTTGTCTCATTCGTTAATTTGTTGTTAGTGTCACAAAATTTTGTTGTGTTCACATTTGTTGTTCACTGTGTTTTTCACGCACGTCACAGCAAATCTTTTTTTAAACAAAGGGAGGTGTTGTGATAAGGCGGTTTTTATCTCTTCTAATTACCTGTCGTAATTACGTGTATTTGAAAGCACAGTTTTCCCCGTCCGCCCGTACTGTTACGTTGTCCCCAATTTAGGCCCGAGTGATTTGCCTTTTCTCAGTCTCTCTCGATTTACTTCCTATTGGTGTCAAGTTGGACTATCGGGTTCATCAACGTGCTTTCGTCGCCGGATAAACTGTCGCTCAAGGAACGTCGTATCAAGAACGGAAATACTGAAAGGATTCGGTATCACATTTATTCCTGTATTTGTAAATCGCTATATTTGCAAATACAACACTATCAAACTCACCTTTTTCTTGTATTCCACCTTCGGCGAGTGCAGCTGCTTGAGGATGGGGCCCTGGCCGAGCCACTCGAAAACGTCGCGCACGTTCTGAAAAAAGTATGCTTACATGAAACTGAAATTTACACTTTAAAAAAAGCGTATTTTTTAAGCTGTTTTAGGCTCGCAAAATGCAAGAAAAGAGCACGAAATTAAAATTTAAGCAATACCGTTGGGGAGGCCGGGGCCTTTTCCACCGGCACTGGCTTCTGCTTATTGTAAAAATCGAAGGCGCCCTCGTATTTCGAGTCGTTGTAGACACGGCGTCGGTAGAAAGCGTCAGTGTGCTGGCGGCGGAAGTGAAAGCGGAGCTCCTAAATTTGTATATATCATTTTTATTTAGGTTTAGAAAAGCGTCTCTGAGCTCTTTTTTTTGCATTCTAAAAAAATAGCTACCTTTTAAGAGGAAAAACAATTCAGAAACTTCGAAAAGTGTTTGGAATTTTCACAATTTTGGTCGAAAATTCGATTTTTAGCGTTTTTGAAGAAAATAAAGTTTTGCGCTGATTATATCAAGTAGAAATCGACCGACCTCCTCGTATTTAAAAGTCAAATAACACGCGCTGCACGCGAACGGGCGCTTCGCATCGATATAGGAGGCGAACGACTTTTCGACCGATAGATGGGGCATGTCCCGTTGGAATGTGTTGGTTTTCCTAAAAAAATAGAAAATAAAAAAGACAAAACAACTCACGACAACGCGACCGCCTTCTCGAAGGCCCTTTTGTCGAAATGATGAGCTCGCACTAGGTGCCGAATTTGGTAATATTCAACGCAGTTTCTTCGGAACGAGGTTGAAATCCTGCAATCATAAAATTCGTGAAAATCCTAAAAATCACTCGCCTCTTTCCACAGCCAATCGGGCAAAGCGGTCTTTCCTGAAAATTTAAAAAAATAGCAAAAATTTAGAGGAATAGAGAGTTCTTTAAAGACATAATACGAAAATTCTCACGTCTATAATTTCCTTGCGTCGTCGTTCCTTCCCATCTTCATATCGGTTACATGGATGCCTGATTTTTAGGTCTTGCAACGCAGGGTATTGAACATCACATTTTCTACACGTTAACTAAAGCAAAAGCTTATTATCAGTAAAAAACATTACAAACCAGTCCGTCTCCAAATTTCAGCTTGAACGGCCATTCCAAATGGATCGAGAGTTCAGTCCTAAAAATTTGGATAATTTTTGACGCTTAATCTTACTGAAAAACTCGAATAAATTCCTGTGCGGAATCCAGGTGGCCGTGTCGTCGAAGAATGTGGGCTATGTAACTTTCAAGCGGCATTTGGCCATGTTTGTCGCGCTTGATGTGGCCCTAAAATTGAAAAGTTTAAATTAACATCCTAAAATATAGTTATTCAAAAATTTTAAATGACAAAACACCGATATTACGGCGTAAAGAGTAAAATTCACCTTGCAAAAATAGCAGGTAGATTTCTTGGCGTTGCGGGTGCAATTGGAAAAAACCGGCGATTCGAGGGCCCATTGGGAGGAGCGGAGAGCTTCTAGAAATACGAAATTTACAAGGTATTTCATTTGTTTATATTTTAAAATTGATTTTTTACTATTAAGGCTTCGAAAATCACAAAATTTCACCTAAAACTATAAGAACCCAACCTGGATAATCATTTGGATCTCCGGTGGCGTTCAATTCCGATGTCGACCCAAGCTTGATCCCCGAGAGGCCGTACGAGCTCGTGGAGGTAGATTGGCGAGAGGAGTAGCCGGTAGAGGTATCGGAATCCTAAATCGTGATTTGAATTAAGCTATTATCGATATCTGCAGCGTTTTAAAAGTATTTAAGCTGTTGTTTAAAAAAAAACGGCCTTGTGTCTAGTAAACTTTGAAAATGCATTCCTGTATAAAAAACCAACCTCAAAACAATCTAATTCCGGCGTGATCGCGCGCTTGGCAATATTGTAAGCAGATTCCATCGTAGCATCAAGATCTAAATTCTCCAATATTATAGAGAAACCGCCTAATATCCCACCTTCGGGCTCCGACTTCCATTTTCTTGGCGTCAAGGCATCCGCTTTCGTTGGGGTGACGAGCAGCTCGTTACGCATCAAAGACAGCAGCGTCCGTTTCTGCGGGTACTTTTCATCCGAGAAACAAATATCGTAGCGCTGCTGCTCAGGTCTAAAAGAATGAATAATAGCTCGCTTATGTAAATGTCAAAAACCAAAAACTACAAACTTTAAAAACTTACAAGCTCTCAAACGTCGTCGAACCTCCGGAGAAATCTCCAAAATGAGAGTGCACTCTCGCCAAATGACTTTCGATCCCATCGGCACAATCAACCCGCGAACAAAAACGGCATCTAAAATTTTTATTTTTGGTTTTTGAAATCAGAAACATACGCCGAATCCGTTGCATGCGCTGCTAAATGGGCAAACCGGAAGGTGGACGTCTTGCCGACGAATGGACACAGCTAAAGCCAAGAAGGTTTAAATTAATAAGTCATTCTTTACCTTACACTCCGTCCTAGCTGGACTTACCGGCATGACGAGCGGGCTTTCCGATTCCACCTTCTCCCTAGGAAAAACAATATCGCTAACAACTTCTACCTACTTTTTAATAGGTGTCCGTCGAATCTTTTCACGTAGACGTGCCATTGCATCCTTTCGCAGTTGTCGCTCTGCTTCAGAAACGGGCGTTTTCTGAAAAAAATATTAACAACGTTAAAAAGTTTTTACCGGTGACTTGGCCGCGCCCAGGAGGCCGGGAGATCCGTTTTTCAAGCGCCCAGGCGGCATTGTAAAGTTTCCAAACGATACAGTTAGCTATATTTAGCGTTTTTCAAAGTTTAAAAAGGAAATGAAAAACGAAAACTGGCGAAAACCCAAGCCTCCACATATGGAAGGCAAGTGCAGAGTAGCCTCGTTGGGTGTAGTGTAGCGTACCCATTTGGCTCAACGTTGAAAAAATTCGCGAAAAGCTACAAAAATTCGTGAAAAGCTACAAAAATTCGATAAAGATTAATAAGATGGATTGCTGAACTAATAAAAAGGTCAAAATTTGACAAATCGGATTAGAGCTATTCAGAAATACCGCCAATCGTCTCGCCCTTTCAGAAGATCGGCCAAAATACGAACCGGAGTAAAAAATCTGGAATATTGTATGTTTCTAATTATTACGTTTGCAGAAATTAAAGGGATAGCGCAAGCAGCAGTCCACGTGCTACGTTACGCTACTTTGCCAGATTTAGCTGGGTTTGCGCATAGCAGCATCCTTATCAGCATCCTTAGCAGCAAATCTGCGCACTAATGAGAGGATTCGAGGTTCGATCTGCTCTTCTTATTTCCACAGGCTCGCTATGTTTTTTTCATCTGTCGACGGCAATCGCAAAGCCGCTGTGATCGCTCGGGGGCCCCCGAAATGTCGCGCCGACGCTTCTTTGCGTTCCGAAATGCGCTGGATGACGGGTTGTTTGCTCGAACCGGCGGATCAAACGGAAGGCTAAACAGATCCGTTAGGCCGCCAGCCGATTTTTCTGGAATTTGCTTGTTTTTTGGGTTTTAGATTATTTTTTATGCTCGTGGTCATCGTAACTAGATGATCAACGTCGCTTAATTTCAGAATACTGAAAACTTTTAAAACGTTCTGGAAAGTCTAAAATTTTTTTGCGGTAATTTGTAGGTCTAAAATACTAAAAAAAACACGAACCATCCATTATGTAACCGTGAAAAGCCCGCAGCTTTTTTTTGAACACCCATAGCTACTCGTCACTTTCTTTGTTTTAAAAATTGAAAATTCAAGGTTGAAATTTTCTAGCGAAATCTTATGCTTATGCAGCGCCCACGTTCACAAAACATAGAGAAACCTTTTCAACAAGGATTTTGGGATTTAAAAATAGCCCAAAAATTGGCTTCACTGCCGAATGCGACACATGTTTCGTATCGCGACTGTAATGCTTCTTCTCCTCACATGGGTGGTCCCTATGTATTTGGTTGACCACTTTCACCTGGCGCTTTTTGTAGAATTACTGAAGCCCGCAGCGAATGAGAGTAGTTTAGTACGAGTATTTTTAATTTTTCGGAGAGTTTGGTTATACCTGACGACTATAATTTAACAAGTAAAGGTTTTTCTAATATAACCTTTTTTTTGTGCGATTCTTACAGTTTTACAACAGGCTTTTCCAAAACGGAAAATCTCGAAACGATTAAAATACGTTTATTAGACGCCAATTTTTACAGTATACTTGTTTCCAAACTTCTATTTATTAAAAATACACTAAACACATTAAAGTTCCCGAAAGTAGCCCCCTCGATTCAGGTTTTCCACGATGTATCCCGTCCCTTCAATGGCACAAAGTGGATTAGCGGGTCCATGCCTCAGCTACAGAATTGGTGTCCATTGTCCAGTCACGTACTGAATAACCGGATCTTACCATCTCCAATTCGTCAGTATACACCGACTATTCCAACAAATACATAAAATGGCCCATTTCTGCAGAGAATCGAACGTTTTGTTTGAGGCAGAACTTTTCCGAAGTGTGTGATTAGGGTGCTCGATTTCTGGAGTCGAGGCCTTGACCGGAAACTAACCGCTTATTAGCGAGAGACATGAGGCCCGGCAACAGACCTCAAGTTTTTTTGGGGTGGTCGACATTTCGAGGGATGTCATTTTCGCTGAAAACATGTCTTTTGGAGGTTAGGAATGCGGCGCTACTAAAATTCTGACACATCCAATCACTATGTTTCCCGGTATCCTTCTCTCTCTCTCGTTCTCTCTCTCTCACTCTCTCTCTCTCTATCTCTCTCTCTCTCTCTCTCTCTCTCTCCCGTCTCCTGTTGTCCATTCTCATCTTGCTTTAAATCGTTCTTTCTCAAAATCTTGAGATGGAATTTTTTTTGCGACTGGCGCATTCTTTTGAGCTTGATCTCTTAAATTCCCCCCCCCCCCCTCTCTCTCTCTCTCTCTCTCTCTCTCTCTCTCTCGCTCTCGCTCTCTCTCACTCTCTCTCGTCCAGAAGCGTTTCCCCATCAACATCCATATCTCCCATCCGCTGTCCGTCAAGAAATTATGCCAGGCCATTCATCACATGGCCAGTCCGAGGCCAGGGCCAACCAGAACCCCCACGTGAAATTGGAGTCCCAAGGCCAAGGAGGGCCCACCTCAGCTGGACGGGCCAGCGAACGGGAGCCCCCAATTTGGGTGGCACACGAATATTTACCCGGCGCCATCAATGCATGCCTGTTATAGGTATTGGTCAGTGTTCTGTCATTTGTATGCCACGTTTAATTAAATTTATAATTTATTATTGTATTTTATTGAATTAAAAGTTTGAATTAATTTAGTTAGGCTCTTTCGCTCTCCCACTCTCCCCATCTCACTCTAACTCTCTCGCTCGTTTTCCTCTCTCATTCTCCGTCGCACCCAATATCTCTATCTTTTTTTAAGATTTTGTCTGGCATTTTTTAAACTTTTAGAAATTTTTTAGGATTCAAGATTTTTTTAATGTTTTCCAAATCGAGCTTGAGCTATCTCTTGCTCTGGCTCTCTCCTCATCTTTGCTCACTATATCTTTTTCAGTCCCTTCCTTTTAGAATTTTCAGAACTTCGGATCATTTCCACATGAACTCTCTCCCTATCTCCCCCCCTCTCTCTCTCTCTCTCTCTCTCTCTCTCTCTCTCTCTCTTTCTCTCGCCTCTAACAAACACAAACATTACGCCATAAATACGAGTGAGTGACCATTGTCGGCCCGGCTTGCCGTAGTAGTCCATAAGTGGCCCACCCTGCCTGCCAAAGTGGTCCGTTATGAATTTCGGGGGCCCGTCATCGCCCGCGGGCCCCTTGTTTCCCCTGGTTTTCCGGGGCATTACTATGTGCACCCCCGTCGGGCTACCCCGGATATTTTGACCAATGCATATAGGAGAGGGCTGACCGGGAGAGCTATGAATAGGGAATGGTATTACTGAAATTCAATGCTTATTTTTGTATAAATTCCCTAAAAAAGCTTTTAGGCTGATTGATAAACTATGAAATAAGGTCGACAACCCAAAAAGCAAACCTTCCCCAACTTTTCCTCCAAAAAGCAAAAAGCTTAGCAGCGAGTGGTTTCGATCCACCGACCTCTGGGTTATGGGCCCAGCACGCTTCCACTGCGCCACGCTGCTGTGGGATCGGCTCCGTCCAGGGAGGCTGAAAAGGGGACAGCCACCTGGCGTCCACCACCCCAAGGCGCTGTGTCCCAATTTGTCGGCCATCTGCCTCGTCGGGGGCTGATTTCTGTTTTTGGGATTTGGTTCAGACAGTCGATTCGGTAGAGTAAAACAATGCCTTATTATTGGTTACAATATTATACTATTTACGCTTGTTTCTTAATTTTTAACGTAATTTTTCTCTGATCTATTTTTGCAGCGTTTAAGCATTACCACGCGTTGTTTTGGTATTTTTATAACTTTCTTGAGTTTATATGTTTTCTGCGTATTTTCTTACCCGTTTTCTAGGTATTTTATACTCCTAGACATCTCTATAGTTTTCTTTGATAATATCTACCCAAGACACAAGCGACACGAGAATTCAAAGAGCGTGAAATTACCTTAACGAGAATTCTACGAAATTACGATGATACTTTGTTGTCTAATTAGCCAAATAAGCCGTTCCCAGAAAGTAATTATTTTCCACCTTTTTTTCTCAAAGATCATTCATTCGCCTGGCATCTGGACATGTCCCGGATCTAATTAGTCGTACTTCTGGATGGATGGCTGAAGAGAGAGAAGAGGAGAAAAGAGAGAAGAGATAGGAGAAAGAGAGAGATAGAGAGTGAGAGAGAGTACGAGAGATACAGACCCATATCACAAAAATTTGGACAAGCTCACACTCAGAAAATGTGTTTCCCCGTCCTCATCCTCTAAGATGTACATTTCTGAACGCCCCCAGCCTGACGTTCGCTTGCCACGAATCGCTGACATTCGAATAGGCCCCCTAGCGTCAGTTTTCTTCTTTTCAAGACAAACCTCAAAAGGTCCTAGAAAAGGTCAAAGGACCTACACGCCATTGTTTCTCGGGCGCCGACCCGAAATGGCATTCGCTAGACCTTCCGGGCTCATTTCCTCTTTGCCAACTTGAAACTTCGTTAGAAGTTGAATGAAAGGTGTTTACATAGATTGAATCTATTACGAAAATAGGGTGGTTGATAGGATGCTCGTGGAATTTGGAAAGTTTCGTCACTACCAAGAGTTGGACTTTTCTAGCTAGAAGCTGAATATCCAATTTTCGGCAGGAATTTATGGCGTAACTGGTTGCTGAAGCCCGTGCTCAGTAGTCCTAGGAGATCGCCATGTTAAGTACGCCTTCTAGGTTTTCGACCTGATTCCCTAAATGTCTCTGCTAGCTGCCGTCCATAGGTTACGCGTGCAATTTTCGCATTTGCTTTTTTTCACCTCCGGTTAAGATCATACAAACGTTTGGAAACGGTTTTAATGTTGCAGGTAGGTGCATAAAAGAATTGTTCCTAAAATCGGATTGGATATTTTTTCTGCAGATTTTCGCTTTTTTGAGTGAGATGTGTTGCAAATTCCGCTTCTTGTGGGCGCTTGGCGACCAGCGGCGCAACGTGGAATACATTGCTCATCGGTTTTTGAGTTTAGAAACCATTTTTTTCTCCTTTGAATTGGCCTTTTTACAAAGATTGAATTTTGGGTGATTCTTAGCTTACTTTATCAAAAAATCAGGTATAGGAACCTAAATACCCGCACGCTACGCTCCATTGTACAATACACACCACCAAACACCAGATTACGGTACTTCTACCCCCCAAGAAAACATCCTGATCCTCATGACGCATCCCTGAACAATCCAACAATCCAGCCGACCGGGAACTCCTCGGAAGAATAGAGCCTTTTCCAGAGATGGGTCCCAATCGGTTTGTCCTCTATCTGTCTGTATGTGTGGTTGTCCGTAGGTCTCTCTTTCTCTTTCTCTACTCTCTCTCTCTCTCTCTCTCTCTCTCTCTCTCTCTCCCTTTCTCTCTCGCACTTTCT
The DNA here is from genome assembly GCA_038088335.1 of Mesorhabditis sp. LJ9110. Taxonomy (NCBI): domain Eukaryota; kingdom Metazoa; phylum Nematoda; class Chromadorea; order Rhabditida; family Rhabditidae; genus Mesorhabditis; species Mesorhabditis sp. LJ9110. The sequence continues at coordinate 454,408 of JBBGBA010000060.1, forward strand.
CGTCGAGGATGGGGCGGCATATTTGCGAGGGAGCGTCTAAAGGATGTGTGTGTACGTCCACCTCCTCGATCCGCCCATCATCGAAAACCCGGGATCCTTGTCTAAACAGTGCCCCCAGCCCCAGCCCCTCGGGAGACACGTACGAGAGGCTGAATTTCCGTTTTTTTTTTGGATCTGGATGTTTTTGAGTGCTATCGGGGTCGGGATATGGTGTATTTTGGAGATTTCGGAAAGTTTTGGGCTCAAGCCTTTGATCTGCAAGTTTAGAGTTTTTATATCCTTTTTTTCAAGTTGCCTAAGCATAATAAGTATGTTTTTATTTACTAAAATCCGATTCTCTGCCTATTTTAAAAAGCGGAAAGACGGGTAACAACTTTTTTGCTTTCAAACCTACAAATTGATGTTTCTTAAATTTGACAGATTTTATTAATTTTAGGAGAGCTCATATTTTAATTCGGTTTATTATAAAAATTATACCAAATTAATATTGCCCCTAAAATTCGAAAAAGTTTGTTGGTTTCAACCCCCTTGTCTTTTTTGAACCGAAGATACCCCCTGTTTTGGCAGCGGGGGCCCCGGGGGAGGCCGCCTCCACCCTTCTTCAGTCCCCCAGTGCCTCGGTCGCTCGCCGCCCGGTTAGCTCAGTCGGTAGAGCACCAGACTCTTAATCTGGTTGTCGCGGGTTCGAGCCCCGCATTGGGCTTACTTTTTGCTTTTTGGTCAGGGTCCTGGAAACTGGGTTCCTATGCACTGGCAACTTCATTTTTTGATTTTTTAGCCTTTAGACATACTGTTCCGGTAACGAGAGTTTGCAAAAATGCTGCGCTCGAACCCAAGTTGGCCTCGCCAGTATTACAAGTTTCCAGTTATTTTCCAGTAACTATCATTTCCCGGACTCTCAGAGGTGGCACTCAAGTTCGAGTAGGCCCTCGAGAGCTCATTTCTCCTTGAAACCGATCGGGAGCGGACAGGGCATTGAGGGCCGCTGCCATTTTACACATTTTCTCAGGTGCTTTTTGGCACTTTGGACTTGTTCCTCATTTGTTAACGTGCACTGGATACCCCAACAAATCTTTTAATGATTTTTTAAAGATACATTCTTCGTGAAACGCTTACGTGAAACGTGAAGCTTGTCAATAGTGGAATTCCCTCAAAAACACGTGTTTACCTACGTCCAATAGGCTCATGTTTCAGCGGCCATTTGCCTCGGCGGCTTTTCCAGTTTTCAGAGAGGTGATTCCATAAGCTAATAGTTGATGGAATGTGCAAATTTTTGTTTATGACTTTATTTCTCTCGCAATCACTCACTCACTCACTCTCTTCCTTACTATCTCTCTCTATCGCTCTCTCTCTTTTTCGCTCTCTCGCTTTCGCTTTATCTTTCTCTCGTTCTCGTTCTCTCTCTTTCTCCTCGTTCTCGTTTTATCTCGTTCTCTCTCTCTATCTGTCGCTCTCTCTCTACCTCTCTCTCGCTTCAACGGCACCTCTCACAAAAATCATTTTGCGTGTTTTTCAGAGCCATTTTTTTGCTGTGGTCGATATTTACTCGCCCGCGCTTTTCCCCCTGGCTTCGACACCCAGCCCGTTAGCCGGCGCGTCCCAATTTTTCCACTTTTTCCTTCCGCAATGGTCCGCCAGAACGGCGGCCCCTGCCTGACTCACGTTGCTGCCCCCCGAAAATCCGCTGATTTATTTCCCACCTGCGGAGTGTTCTCGGTCTGGTGAGTGGGGGGGGCGGGGCTGAACAATAAATTTGGGGGGCTCCACGAGCTTTTGGATGGGGGTTTCGATTTAAAACAATTTTTTCGGCCAACTTGGAGAATTTTTTCCCAATTTCAGTCGTTTTCAATAGGTTTAGATTTTGAGAAACCGGAAAGGTAAAATGTCGAAGTCGGTAATCCTATTGAAATGTATATGCTTATTGAAGTTTATTAGGACTTCATAAGCTTTTTCCAAGTTAAAAACTGTTTTTTTAATGGAAAATCGACTTCATAAACCCTTTAAAGATACTAAAATAAAGTGATGAATTTAAGCAAAAATGACCTAATAAGGTCTACAATAACTTTAAAAACCCACAAAGCTTTAATAGCTTAAAAATCTATTTAGTGTCTGGACCTTAATTTCATTCGATGCGTTTCCTACCGTAACCTTACCTGTACCTTGTGCTCCCACGCTTTGACACATCGTAAAGTACCACCCACTCCTCCAATTTCGGCTCCCCCAAAAAACCTGCCGGCGCCACCGAAATTCACATTTAAATTACCCCAAATTAGGGAAATTTGGAGCCGGGCAGCAGCACAGTAGGAGGCTCCCGGGACGCATCATTAGGTGGGCAGGCGAGAGACAGAGAGAGCGAGAGATAGCGAGAGAAAGAGAGAGAGAACAGGTAGAGGGTGAATTAGAGAAACCGGGGGCGGGAGGTGATGTGGAAAACTTGTCTTCCCCTCGTCTCCCGGGCCTCCTAGGGTCGAACACCGCTACACACGCACCCATACACACAGAGACTCCCATTTCCATGCCGGCAAAAAAATACGCAGCTCTGCCAAGTCTTGTTGAATGCGAATTTTTTGTCTTTTCGAGCACATTGAAGCCTTTTGCGCAAAAAAATATGAGTTGAAGGTTCTATCAAGCGAAAAATCCCGACGTTCCAATGTATGGCTTTGTCTTTCGTCCTTGTCTTGAATTTTAACCTATTTTGTCGAATCATCTTTTTCAGCCGGCCTTTGCCGTATTCCCTTGCGTAATCGAATGGTTCATGAAAATAATTGGCAAACCTTATGCCGCGCTGTCCGAAAATGTACAATCCACTGCTGTTGATTCTCCTCCGAAAAAATTTGAGAAGGAGTTTTATAGGTTTTTTGGAAGTCGCAAAGATATTCCTAATCGCTGTCGGAGTAAGTTAAAAAAATTTGGGCCCAAAAATAGAACGAAATCTTTATTCTACAATCGTTTATTTTCTAAAAAGCATATTGCCAGACTAGAAAATCCAGAAACACCGAAAAACGCAGCTACAAGACGTCACCCTGTTCCCCCCCCCCCCATCTCATTTATTTACCGTGGGTGCCCCTATCGTCGTTGCTCGTCCATAGATAAACATCAGCCCCCTCCATGTCTAGGCTTTTTGAAAGGCCTAAAGGCCACCGAGGGACTAATGACTGGCTAGCCGGGGCGCGAAATGTCGGTTGCAGCCATTTTGCCATTTTTTAGTTGGTGGATAGGCGGCGGAGGCGTTCGGTTGGGCGTTCAAAAATGGATAAAAGGTCGGGGTGATTTGGAGAGGAAAATAGCTCCGAGGTACAGATACGTAATTACAGATTGTTGCCACGTTTTTCGACTCTTCTCGATTTGCCTGGCTTGTGCCCTTGACTTTTGAGACCTTAGAAGTTTTTTTTTAGTATTTGACAGCATTTTGCGATGTTTTTGAAGATATGTTCCAAAGCTGGAAATCCTCATAAAATTAGGTTTAAAGTTTTCGGCGTCGTTGAACACTGTAGTATTGTGGGTTTTTTGCTGAACGCCTACCTTCGGTCGATCTTTTTTCCTGGTTTCACTCGATTTTTTGGGTGCACTGCACCGGTGAATGCAAATACTGGAGTGTTACTTTGCTCATACCTTTCCTGGCAAAACCGGCAGAACAGTAGGTATGGAGCTAGTTTTGGGTTGCCGGGACCTTTAAAAGCTAGTCGAAATTTCGGTTGGCTCTTTCTAGTTGTATTTACGGTTTTCAATATAACAAAAAGGCTCTAGTCGAGCCTGAAGCTTCCATTGCGATCGATCTTTCCCTTCCCAATCCCTTTAAAACCCCCCGAAAAGCTGTCAGCAGCTCCATCCCACTCGAATAGCCGCTTCATCTCCATCCAACCATGTCCAGACCATGGTGGCTGTTTCCCATGGCTGCCTACCAGTGTTGTATCGGGGGGAAGGTGGTGGTTGTGGCGGTACACGCGATGCTGACAAGTTCCATTGTCGTGCCCACTGATGGGGGGGGCTCTGCGACTGGTTCCCCCCGATACACAAAAAACCACATCAGACACACAGAGGCGCAAATGCCATTGGCTGATGTGAGTAAGCGACGACCACCCAGCGATGCCTCGCCCACCCCGTTTACCTTCCACTTGAGTGACCTCATAACCACTTGAGAAGAGAACACCGTAGTATGTTGTTAAAGGCGCTTACAATTAGACACAACGTTTGCCACGAAGGCGAACCTACAAGGGAAATGTCTATGATGCAGCTAAAAAATTTGCTATATCAGGTAAAAGAGATCCGATCCTCTATTTGGAAAAAAATTTAAGGATTAACTATCAGTTTTTCCGAAATATTAACTTTGAACCCCTATAAAAACCTGAGCAAAACTTATCCGGGAAAATCAAGAACACATCATGCTGAGAAAAATCTGTGCTCTGGAATGAGCAATAGAAAGTCAACTTCTTGAAAAATCGGTGTAGTTTCATAGAGATTACCATCGGTTATAAACACCTTTTAAGCAGCATTTTAAGCTAAATCTGGAAAAATTCGAAGCGCAAATTTTTCTAAACGTGCTAATTGATTTTTCTTCGATATTTGCTAAGATTCTTTAAGCATTTAAAGTGTTGTGATTTTTGAAGTATTTCTAGTTGAAAAGCCCTGTAAATTGTTCTAAATGATCACTTAGCAGTTTCTGAAACAGATTCGGAACCATCGCGAAATTTCTGCGCAACTGTTGTCGACTCAAAACTATAAAAAAAACACTAAAAGCCCTGGCCCTTGTTAGCAAGCTGCTCATTGAGCCATTAATGTACTCTTTTGCGCAAGATAAAAGGTTATACCTGAAAAGGCGGATCTTCAAAAGCCGGAAAAATGAGTTTTGAACCAATTTGAATCCACTTTCTGACCGCTACGAACCGCACTTTTTACGCCGACACCATTAACTTTTTCACACCTAGCCCCTATGCATGGTGTCGGCACCTAGCATTGAAGTTGCCTCAATCATCCTCGCTTTTTCGCCCTCACCACCACATTGTCACTTTTTGATGTCCCCTCCCTCCCGCCTCTCGGCCCATAAGCGCCCCGCAAGGTCACATTGCCTAGGATTTCCCACCCCCCTTGTAAAGAGCATGCGTTTTTCAGGGGGTTTTAGGGTTGTTCACCAGATTCACCATCGGATCGGTCTCACTATGGGCGGGGTTATTCGCTGAATTTTCGATTCGTCATTCAGATTCAATCGGATATAGGGTGTATTTCCGGTGATCTCGGTTTCAAACAAATTCGTCCTTATTTTTAAGAGCCCTTTCGAAAGTACAGTAACCCATATGTCAATTTCTGAGGGCTCGCTAACCATCGGAAATTTTTTTAGTTGATTTTTACTGGCTGGTTACTTTGTCTTTTTCTGCATGTCTCTCTATCTCACGCTCTCTCTCTCTCTCTCTCTCTCTCTCTCTCTCTCTCTCGTTTATCTTTCTCTTCTCTCTCTCTTTCTCTCTATGTCTCTCTCTCTATTCTTTTTTAACATTTTCTCACATTCTGGCATTTTTTTGACGATCTTAGACATATTTTTTGTCCATTTCTATAGCTGGTAGGACCCCCTAATAGCCACCCAATCTTCAAAATGGTCTAACCAGTAGCAGCCAGTAGTCCTGGGGGTGGTGGTTATTCCGCCATTCCCGAGGCATAGGGCCAGATGGCCCAATGACAATGAGTGGTCTCCCTCACCCTAATCTCTCCTCGATTTATGCATTCTCTACCTCACAATGCCCCCCGCCCTGTGCACCCGGCCACATGTGTTCCACCGCCCTGAACACCCAACCATAGCCCTCTCTCATTCTCTGACTCGGTATCTGCCTCGTTCTCTCTCTCTCTCTCTCTCTCTCTCTCTCTCTCTCTCTCTCTGTCTCTAGCTTCAAACCACCGGCCATCCCCTGAGGGTTGCCCGGACAGTGACTCTTTACGCTCTTCGACTCTGGCTTTTCAGTTTCTGGTTTTATTGGCAGCCATCTCGCCACTCGGCTCTGCCGGGTAGTTCACGGCTTGTTGTCGGCTGGCTCGATTGAGCCTGCAGGATTTTCATGGGCTTTTGTACGATTTCTTGAGGTTTTGAACGTTCGGAGGTGTGGAGCGGCACCATCTGGAAATTTGTATTTTTATATTATATAGCTACCCGGTTTCTACATAATTTTTGTTAGAAATCGGGAGCTAATTACATCCACAGCAAAAATACCGAAAGTTAAAATCCGACAACGAAAATCCCGTCACGTGCCGGACGCGTTTTTTCAATTCCAATGATGTCGAAGCAGCTAATTTGCAGGTGGGGATTTTATCTGTCGGAATTTTGGATGTCGGGATTATCGTTGTCGGTATTCTGGTTTTCGCAATTTTGAACGTCGGTTTTCCGGTTGTCGGCATTTTGGCCGCCGGAATGTTAGCGGTCGGGATTAGAACTCGCGAATTTGGACATCGGGACTTTAGCCTGTCGGGATTATCACCACGGCGTTTTGGCTGTGGTCTTTCGCACGTTTATCGCTGATTTTCTCTTTAACCCGGCCCGTTTGACCACTACAAACATCGTTTGGGTTGTCAGCTGTCTCTGCCATCTTCACCCCCAAGGGTCAGCCGGAACACTCATCCTACCCATTACCCCGCTCTATTCCCACCCCCATTGGCCTGCCCTGAAAAATGAGCCTGTGTAAATATTTACTAAAGACCTCCTTGAGCCCCATTGGTTCAGAGTTGCCACTCGATTTTCAACGTTTTTTTTCCTAAAAATAGCTTGACAAAATCTTTTTAAGCAGAATTCGATCCAATTTAAATTTTTGCAAAAAAGAACCTGAAAATTTGCCTTAAAATTTCGAGGCAGGATAAATATTTTCTATAGCTCCTCGGCCGCTTTGGGTCCAGATTCACCACTCGATTACCAATGTCCTTTTGCGGAAAAATAGGTTCGGGCAAAGCCAACAAACCATCTTGTTGTGTTCATGGGGTTTTATGAAGTGTTTGTTTATTTTTGTGGTGAGTGGGGTAGACGAACTGACCTGGGCTTTGAAGTGCCGGGCCAAATCTATAGTTCTGAAGGTGGATTTTATAGAAGAATTTTATTAGATTTAGATTCGTATGTTAAAAAATTCTGAATATTGAAAACCTGAACTTTAATAGTGTTGGATTCTCTTCGGTTTCTTAAAGAGATCCGAATATTCTTCTAGTGTTGCGACTTTTTGGTTTTTCCATTCCATTAATTTTGGATTCTTGATCGGGTTTCTGGTTAATTTTGAGCAAGGTTTTAAAAGCAAATTTCGATTTTGGAAGCGATCTTCTAGAAAAATTTTTGCCTTTAGATTTCACGTTTTTATTTTGTTGGTTTTACGAAAAAATTAGAATTTCATAAAAAGCTATTTGTTTGAAAATCAATAATCAAAATTAAGATGAGTGAATTTTTAGGTCTCTGAAAATAACTGCAGTAGTACCTAAAAAACTCCAAACTTTAAAAATTCTTAAAAACAGCTACGTTTTCTGATCTTTAAACCTGTTTCGGATATCTTTACACGTATAGAGCATCCGAATTGAAGCAGATGCCCTTAAAAACCCAATATCGGTCTGGTACCGCTATTTATCCTATTCCTCCCCCACCACCTGATGCACCCAAGTTTATCACCATTTTGTTTTGTGTTTCCCCGCCTCCCCCACATTCCCAGTCAGCTGTTCGGGGACCCCCTATTTTGGCATAATCTGTATTTGGCCCCGAGTGATAATCGAATCAGTAGCCGCAAATTATCGCGTTAAGCCCACCACGCTCGTTTTTTGCTATTTTCTGGCCCCGGATTCCAGATTTAATTGGGTGACTCAAAGGGGGAGTGCGTGAAAATTCAATATCGGGCGGGAGGATTTTCAAATATTAAAGTTTTTGGTGAATGGCAGGCGGATTTTTATTACATAACGAGGTGCATGCAAACTACACCCAAATACGTGAAAATACCATTAAAATACGATGTTAAACAATTTATCGTGTTTTTCCCTCGTCGCTAAAAGTTCTAAAATTTGCTTTTTCCGCCCAATGACATTCTTCTCGTTTTGGTCAAATTTCCTGTTTTTAAAAATTCCATTCGCTGTTAAATTTCGTTTTAAATATTTTAATTTTCCAGAAAATGTCAGCACTGACTCGATTCGTGTCCAACACTTTTACGGACCTCTCGCATAAACGTCAAAGCAAACGGCTAGTTCATGACGAGAGCATTAGCGTAAGTTTTTCTTATGAGAAAGAGAGAGGGAAGAGAAGAGGAGGAGGAGAGAGAAGAGAGAGGGGAGAGAGAAAGAAATCGAATTAAATTATCACGATTTTTAGAGCGATCTCAACAGCGCCGCCGCCGACATCAACCCAAACTTCAACTTTTTCGACCCTGCCGAACATTTCGGGGAGGAGACGTGGCAAGGGACGTCGGCCAACCAGCAGAAACCATTAGAGAAAAGGGAAGAGAAGAAGGAGGAGAAGAAAGGAAAAGATACGGTAGGTTTTCAATACAAAAAAATTCGTCAAAACTGTTGTAACAAAGTTCACTACCAAATTCGGCCAAGAACGCTTCAAAAATAACTGCTAGCTTTCCTTAGTTTTCCTCAAAAATCTGTGCTAGTACGGTTTAAAACTTACAAATTCAGATTCCTAAATTTCCATTTTTAGACCCAAGTCCCGTTCCCGGTAACCGTCACCGAAGTCTCGTCAGGACGCCGAGTACTTCCACTTAAAAATGTGGGTAGATCGGAATATTCAGTTTCATATACATTCTTAGATGGTAAAGAAGCTGACCCCGTTCAACAACAACACCAAGGAAGTGAAGGATAAGAATTCGGCAGATGAGAAGCCGGCAACAGATCGGTCAGACGAGGAGGCGAGGAAGAACGAGAAGAAGGGCATGTGGAAGTTAAAAGAGCAGGTAAAAACAAAGCTAAGATTAAACGCAACGTAATTACGTAAGATAACCTAACGTAAAGGTGGCGTAGGTAACGTCATAACGTGGATAGCGTATCGTAACGTAGCGTAGCGTTATAACATGACGTGGGGTAACGTAGCGTAATGTAGCGTAAAATAGCGTAATGTGGCGTAACCTACCCTAACGTAACGTGAATTGGCGCAAGGTAATGTAGTGTAATGTGATACCAAAGAGGGCAAAAGTAAGAATAGATTTATACTAGCAATTCCAGATTGAACGCCGCAAAAACGGTGACAAGCAGATGCTGATTGACCTCGACGATAACAGCTATTAATGGGTAGAGCGAGGTTCTCTCTCTCTCTCTCTCTCTATCTCTCGCTTGCTCTCCCTCTGCCCCTCTCTGTTCAGCTCTCTTATAAAGATTTTCCTTGATTCTTCTCCGATGTTCCAAATTCCACACCAATCCTCCCCCCGAATTTGAATACGTGGTGCTATACACTTTACCGGAATCGACGTATTTTTGCGTATTTTCCTTTTTTATCTATTTACTATGTTTTTATCCGCTTTAATTTTTGTATATTGTAATTACGGGGTAGTTAAACCACCATAAAAATCAGAAGTCGAGAAATTGTCAAAAATTGCCCGTCGTCATGGCTAGTCACAAGACTCAATTTTTGCGTAGCCTGTCCCTTTAAAACTACCTTTTTGTAATTTATGCACTTTTCTATGTATTTTTTGGTATAATTCGTGTAATTCTTTGTAGATAAATTTATCGTTAAGCGTTTTTCGGAGGAATATTTGCATATGGGCCACAGGGCATCAAGGTATAAGTAGAAGTCTGGGTAATAGATGAGCTCATTGAAAGCACAGAGGCAAAGGCTTGAGAAACCTGTAATTTGGCGTAATACGGAATTTGGGATCACATGGAATTTCGGGGTTGAATTAAGTAGTTTTTGATGTTAAAATTGAAGCGTAATTAGCATAGTAAGAAAAAAATCACGAAAATGGCACTGGAAAAAAAACGAAAAATGGCATAGTTTTTTGGAAAATCATTGCGACGGAAAGCTTGATCCATAATTAAGCTAGTTATTTTTGCTGTTATGGTAACTTAAAAGCTGACAATGTGGTAGGAAATGACGGTACTATGCAAATTTGGCAAATAAGGTTATCACAGCATATTTTAGACTTGTAAATTGGACAAATCTTGGGAATTAAGCAGAAATTGGGGAAAAACGTACTTTCTAAAACTTCCAATCTCCCTTAAAAACAAAAGAAAGTGGGAAAACGTATGGAAATGACGATAATTTGAGATTCAAGCATTCAAAAAGGTGATGAGCTTACGACATGTAAAGATCCATAAATAGACTGAGATTCCGAGAGAAAGCGGAGATTTTTCCTCCCGTTAATGCGTCGGTAACTCGGTGAGCACAATATTATGCAGCTTCTCAAAGAGACTGGTATCTGGCGTTCCACGTCCTTCGATTTGCATATTGACAATCTCGCAAACGCCAACGGTACGGACGGGCGGGCCGAAAAAGTTGACTCCGGCCGACACGATCACTTGGGTGTGCGTGGGCTTATTTTCATGGAGGCCGTGGTTCCATTTGTTCATCACCTCCGTGGACGGCCACAGGAAGTTCACTTGGCCGTTGTGAGTGTGTCCTAAAAAAAGTAGATAAATATCTCTCAAGCTCTCTCACTCTCTCTCTCTCACGCTCTCTCTCTTACCTGACATGATCAAATCGATGTTCCCATTGACTTTCTGGTCCTGCAACACCTTCCAGGCGGCATTTGGCTGATGAGCGAGCAAAACGACGAGATCATTCAGTTGGCATCCTTTCAGGGCCTTTACTGGATCCATGTGATGGCCGGGCATGCTGAAAACAAGGTTAATTTTTGGATTTTTGGATTTTGGATTTTTTTGGATTCTTCATTTCCGCAAAGCACCCAGCTGGTAGCTTGTTTATATTTGCATGTTTTAAAGGCGCCTAGAAAGCGATAAAACTTACTCCATACTCAACGTGACCAAATCGTCCATCCCGGCCATGCAGACCATATCCCCTTCTGTGGTCCGGAAGCGTTTATTCTCATTGTGGAGTACGGTAATATTGCAGTTCTCCAAAAACTCGAACCACTCGTCGACGTTCCCATGGAAGTACTCGTGGTTTCCTAGATTTGGATAAATTATAGAAATTCTGTGAAAAGTTGAGGGCAACGGTCTCGTTTTATCAAACCAAAATCAATTGTAATGAATTTTTCTCAATTTGATGAAGGTTCGATTTCAAGGAGGTTTAATTTTTCTAACAAAATGAACTTGAGCAAATTTTTGTCTGTATTATTTTATTCCAGCCCAATTTTATTTTCATACCCATATCCAATTTTATTTCATGCCGGCACTTTAATTTAAACTTGTAGTAAACTTTATATAGCTTTTTAAGCCGGCATTACGTACCTGTAGCGAAATACACCCCATATTTGCTCTTCAACCGGCAAATCGGTTCCGCGGCACCACCTAATGACGATACAAAACCGTCTGCCAGATCACCGCTAATGGCAATAATATCTGGAAAAACCTTCAAATTACAAAAAAAGATCGTTATCTACCTGGCTCCAAGTTGTTCGTCCACTCGACAATATTGACGATTCGGTTCTTGCCAACACTTGGGCCAATATGGATGTCGCTCAATAGGGCAATATTTAGGGTGGCACCCGATCGGAGTTTCTGGAAAAAAAATCGTCATAATAGCTTCAGAAAAGTAGATTTTTGATGAAATTTTTTTGCTTGTCCTTGTCGCTTTAAGATTTAGTCCGCGATTCTTTTTTGGCGTATGCATTTTTTTTACATCCATGCTCCTTATAATCTAACGAAAATTTTAAAGATTACATGCTAGTATCAATTTAAAAACAAATTAATATGTCATAAAATACTGACCATCGTCTCCATGTGCTCATTGACGATAGTAGGAGGCGTTAGGGTACGATAGAGTCCATATCCAACAAACAGCAAGCTCACTCCAATCGACAAGAGGACTTGAAAAAGCCGGTATTGGGCAACGAAGCTAAAAAGAATTATTGATGCATATATGAAAATTATGAATAATATATATAAGTATATAGTATAAGTATATATAAAATATAAGGAAACTCCCGAAAAAAAACATTAAAATTACTTACGTGCTCAATTTGTAGAGTGACCCGTTCCCACGACATTTCCGGACGGCCCACATGATGTAGAAGATGAGATCGAGTATGAGCAGAATGAGCACCATGTGCATCCACACGGCAAAAGCGAGTAAGGTGATGTACGCCCATCCGGACACTTGGATTGGGAGACGAATCTGAAAGAAGAAAGGTTTTTTGGTTTCTAAAGCATCACTGCTAGCTTGCCCGTCTTCGCCACGTTTTCCTAGATAGTATTTGCTAGCTACCCCCAAAAAGCTAATCTGCGAAGTTAAACTCACATCATAAAATATCGCCGAGAAGTGCACCAACACGAGGAAGGTGACCAGAATTCCGCTACAACTGGTTGTAAATAGTACAGGGTCGTAACTTACCGAACAATCGACCCAAAGCCCACTTTAAACTTCCGGTCGCCTCGCATTGGGATACTAAAAAAAAATTGATATATTAATAACAATTTAAAAGGAATAGTTAGAAGCTGCTGAAGGCATAAAACTCACGGGAAAGCTTGGGTAAATCTTATATACATATAGACCGACGCGATAAACATCAAGATTTCTAGGTTGACGATGGCAAAAGCTTTCAAAAAGGCGTGACGATCCCAGTATTCCAGGTCTTTGCCTACCTAAAGGAATCGATAGCGTCTATTATAGTCACGGTTTTAAATTACTTGAATTAAGTGACTTTTGTTTAATAAAAAAATTTTTCCGACTTACAGTAAGCAACGTGAAGCCGAAGAGCATTTCCGCTAACAACACGAGCACCAGGAAAATGTGCACCCAGATAGGGATCTTCTTGACATTACTGAAAATTGATCATTTGAGAGGAATGGAAGTGGCGGATCTTCAATACATAAACGTTGTAGTTTTTGAACTCAATAAAATTATATTTTAAAATCTATAATTTTTGTGTAATGTTTTAGCTTTTTACTCTCAGCTAGAATAAGAAAACAACGACATTTAAAGTTTACGAATGCCAAGCAAAATTTGAATGAAAACCCATAGAAAAACAAATATGAAAAATCATTAAACGGGGCAACAAAAAATTGTCGGCGTATGTAAATTTGTTTCGCCAAAAACTTACTCAATAGCCTTCCGCTTCCACGTCATTTTTCAGAGATCGTTGAGCCGGGAAGGGGGACGGTATTTTGGAACTATTTTGGCAGACGGGGAGGGGGAACTCCGTGTGACAGACAGACCGCAGATAGTCCGAATGAAGTAGGGGGGTGGAGGGGATGTGTTTTTCGAGCAGGAGTCACGCCTGGGTTCGGCAGCAGGCAGGTCCTCCTCTTTTTGAAGGGTTATTTCCAGTCCTCCGGGTTCTGTGTAGCCGTCTCTTACTCTCCCTATCTCTCGCTGCCTATACCGTAGCAACAACAACACGCCAGCCTCGCAGGCTTGTCCGGTCAACAAAGGGTAGTCAGAGCCTGAAAGTGACGAAATGGAACCAGAAAAACGGCTGAAGCTTGGCCAAGGAGGACGACCGGTTTTCAAGAGTTTTGTGAAGCTTGTGGATTTGGTTAAAATTAGGAGATTTCGAGCATCTAAAGGTATGGTTAAGCCTCGGAAATTTGGACTTGCTCGAGAAGATAAAGCTTAGCAATTCGTAGTCAGGGAAAACAATGATCCCGGAGGGTTTGATAAATTGCGAGGATTTTGACGTTTAAAAGGCTCTTGCAGGCATGAAACTCCATGGTAATTTAACCATAGAAAATTTAACGGCAAGGCAAAGCGTACCTTACAGTTTTTAACTTTAGGAAGCTTAAAGGGTTGCAAAACCTAGAGCAAATTTGATTGGAATAAAATCTGTATTTTATAAACGGTGGCGTCTGGCGACTTTCAAACTCAATAGAAAAATTGTTACAAAAATTCATAGAAGTTGCTGCACAAGATAATGAGCTGGAACGAGGCAAAATTGTGCTTCCCGGTTTTTTTTGCGATTTTTAGGCGGAAAGCGTTCAAAAAATTGGCCTTTTTCTATTTATGGACAGGTTCTGATTCTAAAGGCAATAAAACGTAAAATTCTGAATTCTGGACCTGCTCTAACACCTTTTTTTGCTTTTCTACCTTGATACCTTGAAAATCTAGCAAGTTAATAGAACTTCATTTCAACGTTTCAGCTTTTAAATCCGGGTTCAAAACATCAGACAGGATATCTGGTTGTGAAAAAGCTGAAAAGTGCAAAGTGCTCGTAAAAATGTGATATTTTGGCCGAGGGCTGGAGCCCAGCCAGGCGTCCGTGAAGCCCTGGAAGCCATAATCGGCCACAGGTGTGGGGGAGCCCCGAAAAAAAGGGTGTGTAGTTGTCGGTTTGTGTGTCTGTCTTGATGCCCATACGCAAACATGCCCTTTCCCTAGCCACCATGCATTCCCCAAAAATGGTTTCCGGTCCTACCTACCCCAAACAACAACACCCGGAAAAAAAATGCCATGACGCCTCGAAGCTTTTTTGGAATGCCTAGTGGAAGCCTATTTTGTTTTCGGTCGCTAAGAAGCTGATGTTGGCTAAAATAATTATTGAAACTCAGGCCACAACACCGTAACGTAGAAAGGAGCCGATAACATTGAAATTGAGCAAGAACCATTCTAATCACTTTTGAAGCGCGTTTATGAAAACTATTGAGAGCAAGCAACCTCACTTTTTCTTGGTTTTGGGGAAGTCGAAGCCATGCCCGTTTGTGGGTCGTAAAAACGGGATTTAGGGCTATCTATCCACTGACGCTAACGAAGTTGTTGAATTCACTATGACACAGCTAATAAGCCTTGAAAAATTGAGAATGGTGCACGTTAGAAACATTTTTATGCACTTTTCAGCAATCGTGCTCACGATTCCTCATCTAATTTTCGTGATACTGATACCTTCAGCTTTTTTATAGATAAGTAATAGTTACTTTTACTTTGAAAGCCATCTACTTACGCTTTTTTTCGAGCGAAACCCCCCTAAAAACTTGCCAAAATAATTAGAACTTGGTGTGACCCCGCCAAAATAGTTTAATCCGGCACTAACTGAGGATGGATCCACTTGATAATGCACGGAACGATTCTTTTTCGTAACTTCTTAACGAAAAAAATGACGCAAAAAATGGATAGGGTAAGCTTAAGGCTTTTTTTGAAAATCCCGATTTTTAATGGTTTCGCAAAATCCAACCATCGAAAGTACCACAAAAAATGATTTCTCTCTTTTAGCAATTCATTTTGCTGATTTTCGGCACCAAAAGCCAAAATCTTTGCTTCGCCTTTTCAACAAAACGATCCCTACGCGTGGGGGGTTGTTGTCCTGGTGCATGTTTATTTTCTCTCCGTTTCCATTCGCGCTGCATTCCGTATTTTTCGCGCACTCACTCACCCAGCCCCACGTGCGCGTGTTCATTCAAAAAGTGCAACGGCAATTTACAGGGCAGGATTGTAGGGCTATACACGGCTGAATCACCAATTCTTGGTTCCAAGAAGGGTTGGGGGTACTTTTTGGCGCCTAATGACGGCGCGGATTGGGTCGGAAAAATGCGGGAAAATTTACTTTACGTAATTTTCCTATCTGTCTGTTTTTTGTGTCTTGATTTTTGCACCAAGACTCACTCAAAATGCTGACATTTTGAAAATCCAAAAACGTAGGTTTAGATCCGAATCAAGCTGGTATCGGTCAGAAATTAAATTTTCAAAATTTTTGCTGATAAAATGCGTAGGTATCGTAAATATCTTTAAAATGTATGATCCAAATTATTTCACTAAACGCCATTATACACTCAAATTTTTCTCCGTCTCCAGACTTTTATCGTCTCGGCGAATTGGCGGTAGCGGTGAGTTGGCCCTAGTGATCGTGGAGGCGAGATTCTGAAAAAAATAGTAATAAAATTCGACTTCCTATTATAAATTTTTGAGAAACACCAGCAGGATCCAGTATGTTCCAAATCGGGTTTTGAGTCAAAAACTTCATTTGCCCCAGGTACGACATCTGTCCCTAGCCTGGCTCGCCAATTTTTGCCCAATCTTTCGGCAATTTCCGAGCACCATTCTCCGCAATGTAATTCCCCGGGACATGAAACGCGCACAACAAAGATCCCCGTAACCGCGATGTTTTTTTTGCGGAAAATTTGATTTTCTAAAAATGGTCGGGAAGGGCGATTGACTTACGTCTTTCTGATAAATCTTCGAAGCTGTTTGAGCCGCGATGGCTGTTCTTGTTTTTGAGAGGAAGAAGAGGAGTAGGACGCATCTGAAATTAGGTACCAGTAATGAGATATTATTCACTTACCCATCCAGCGAATGACACATTTGCCACGAAAAAGTGATCGTGAAGAAGAGGGCCCATTTTGAGGTGAAAAATTTGGAGATGAAGTAGAAGCTGGCGAACAGGTAGATAAAGATGACTAACTGGATGCAGCTCTGGAAATAATAGTTGGATCTCTCTCAGTCTCTCACTCTTTTCTCTTTCTCTCTTGCTCACGCTTGCTTTATTCTCACTCACCTGCATGAAAAACCTGATCTCCATCTTTCGTCGTCGTGCAGAGGATTCAGCTGTAGCGCCGTCATTATTTGCTAGATTTAAAAGTCAGTTCTATCTGATTTATACCTTTAATCCAAACTTAACGACAATAACGTAAAAATATCGATAATAGTAATTAGGCTGAAAACACCCATCCCGACGTAGCAGTCCAGAATTGTCCCTGGAAGGTATTTTTTTGTATTTTTTAGTTATTTTTACGTTAGGTTCCTTGCTTTGCTTAGGCCTAAGCCTAAGCCTAAGCCTGAGCCTGAGATTAACCCTAAGCCTAAGCCCATTCTCAAGGATCGCTCTGATCTTCAAAGTGCAAAACCTATTTTTTTGCTGCAAAAATTAATGTAAACCAACCAATGAAATATCCGCACTCATTATCGGCATAGTCCCACGTGTAGCTTTCCGGGGTGTAGACGATCCAACAACGGTCGCCTGGAAGTAGAAAAATAACAATTTGATTTTACGGCCAAAATTGGCTTTTCGAGCACAGGTTACAATGTGGGGATTTGTGATTACGGTTTGGCCCGTTTTGCCCGAATTGAAAATTAACTTTTTAACTGTGGGGAAATAAAGAAGCTAGAGGCTTAAAAAATGGATTAGCCTGAAAAAGTCTCAAAATATGACTCACGATAGAAATAAGGTATATTCAAGGTGGCAGCAATGCTCCATGAGATAGCCACAATAAATCGACTATTCTTCGGTGTAAACCAGCGATGGCTCTTCGTTGGGTATGCTGAAATTATTGATTTTTGTTTGTGAAAATTTTAAGGTATTGGATGGTTATGGAAGAAAAAAATGCTACCAATCGTAACCGCTCGATTGATTGAGACCACCAAGTGGGAATATACACAATTGTCCCAAAACAGCGTGTTGATCTGGCCCATCAGTTTGCCCCAGAAGCCGAGCGAGGTTTGATCATCACGGCTAAAGCGCAAAATTTTGAAAACCCCGATAATGCATTAGCAAAATTAGGGCTACGGTTTTCTTAAGCCTGTAGTTTTTGCAAATAAAATTCATTTTACTGTGGTAAAAAAACTTTAATATATTTCGGCACACATCAAAATAGGCGTAGCAGACAAATCCGACAAAATAAGGAAAAAATACCGACAACTTTGAGACCTTCGGCTGTGGGGTCATTAGACCAATCTTTACCAAAATTAGTGATTAGCTTTTCTTGAATAAACCTGTTGTTACATGTTACAAATGAAAAATTCAGGTTAGGTATGCTTTGTAAACACTACAACAGTCATCGCACACAAATAGGAAAATCGTAGCAGACAGAATTTGAGGTATTGGAACAGATCCCCAAAGCTTTGATCGCTCTTCTGATCCACATTGAGCACCAATTTGCGTACAGGCCAAAGATGCTGATCTGAAGGTTTTGACGTTATTTTAGATGTTTGAATTCCTCAAATTTTAATTTTACAGGCTTTATAATTTGGCAAAGGGATTTGATTTAGCTATCGTAGCAGTATTTTTATGAAAGAAATTTTAAGTTTTAAAAGCAGTTTTTACAGATTTTTAAAAATCAACGGAAAGGTTCTGGAAATGATACCTACCATAGCCAAGATCAACGATACCAGATGCGCCGTTCGCACCACCAAAATTTCTTCGGTCTCCACCAGCTCGGCAAAATTCGAGGGAGTGATGGTGACGAAAGCTTCCACCGTCATTTTTCTGCAAAATCTAAGTTCAACCAAAAAAAAAGATAGATCTTTTATAAATATCGAAAAACGTGCAAATGACGAAAATGCTAAAATTTGTGCATGTTGTCATCTGTTTCGTTAAATTTCTCAAGAAACGTAAGGCTAGCTCCAGTGGCGCGCAAATAATTCTTAAATTAGCCCCGCCGCTAAACATCGCGCTTTGCATTGGTGGGAATCCGATTTTGGGCCCGGGCACTCCGGAGAAAGGGGTGGAAGGGTTGTACCTCGGCGCATTAATGTGGTACACGGGGTTTGCCGCTTTTCAGGGTATGATCTGCTAATTGACAACACAGGCGGCCTAGTTGTAGTAATATGTTCATTAGCAACAAAAAATGATCAGAAATTTTCATGTTTTTCATATATAAAGTGTCTGAAAAAAGAGCACACTAAAATGAAGGAACGACACCAAAAACCCGTATTCTGAAATTTTAAAGGCACTTCAAAGCCAAAATCGTCGTGTTTGGAAACCTGTTGCTTTTCGAAAACCACATGTTTTTGATTAAGGAGCCGCGTTGGGAGCTGCGCACTAAGAAAATGTCCATAGCCTTGTCTTCTCCGGTACTTTAAACGCGATACAAATTATAGCTCAGCGTTATAACCTAAATGTTTAAACAAAAATGCACGTTCTTTGTTGTGTCGTGTAGCTGTCAACACCCCACGCACATAAGGGTGGGTTCTGGTACTTCTAAACGCCTTTAAAGGACCACTATGGACCGAAATCGTCGTGTTTTGGAAAAGGGACGGCCCAGCGTCAGCTTTTTACTTATATAGCGGCAGCAGACAATCGAATTTGACGGCCCACGATTGAGCACCGTACCGTCAACAAAAATAACCAAATTTGGGCGGGCGGGGGTTCCGGCGATTCCTGCGCCGATTTTGAAAGAATCCGATACGATACGCGGTACAGCGAGCGTAATTTGCGAATTTCCGGAAAGGCTAGGCTTGGGGGTATGTGTATTGATGCTATCGCAAGCTGTTCGACTGCACGATTTTCGAATCAGAAGTAGCCGCAAACGAAAACGGGTAAAATTCGTAGTAGTTGGTAGTTATTTTTTAATACAATGAGGATTGTACGGTGGTTTGTAGTGGAAAAGTGCAAAAATTCTCTCTAGGGGTATTGTTGTCTGGTATTTGTTCCTCCAGCTATACCATGAGTGAATGGTTTTGGCGGGACAGATTTGGATAACAGCCTAAGAGGAAGGTTACGGTACTTCCGACTCGGTACTCTCTCTCTTTCTCTCTGTTCTTCTCTCTCTTCCTTCTAACGATCTGGAATAGAAAAAGTGTGGAGAAGATCAGCACAAACAAAAACTTTTTTAAAGATAAAAGTTTTGAGAAATTTCTGTGCTGAATTTGATTCCTTGAATTCTGTTTTCCTGCGGTTTTGGTGTGCTGTCAAAATTTAGATAAAAGATTACAATGAATTTCAGGAATGACGACGTCCTCAAAAAATCAGTCCCAATTCAGCAGCCTGATTGGTCAGTTTCCGGGTGTTATTTCCGTTCGAGTCAGGCTCAGTTTTGTCAAAACATCTCTGATCTTCTTGTGCAAATGTGAAAAACTCCAGTGTACTGTACAATATCAGAACATTATTTATTACTTTCGTACAGTAAAGTAATAGAATTCTGGGAGTAGAAAAAAGAGAGAGGAAAATAAAAAGTTTGGGCTTTGGCTTTTCAGGGATTTTTCGAGGTTGTGGGTAAGTTCAAGGTAAAAGGGACTAGATAAAATAAATCGTATAAAACATAGGAAATAAATAAACGACAAATTCTACTGTAAAAAAGGCCGAAACACCAAATTACATCAATTTACACGTTTTCGGGATAAACTTCAGATAACCCCAGTTCGCAATATAAAGGTAAGTAACTCGGAAGAGCTTAGGCTTAGGATAAAACTTAGGTTTAGGCTTAGGTTTAGGCTTTGGTCTTGGCTTAGGCTTATGCTGAAGACTAGGCTTAAGCTTAGGCTTAGGCTTAGGCTTAGGCTTCGGCTTACGATAAGGCTTAGGATCAGGATAAGGATAGCACAAAGTACAAACTACAATCAAATGACCAAACAATTCCGCGCTCCAAATGGCGCAGCATACTGAATGGAAAGCATGGAAAACGCACAGAAAACAAATCCGAGGACCAGTAATTTTATCAGATTAGACCACAATGAGAGGAAAGGACAGCAAAAAATATTCCGAGTGCAGCAGAGCATGGCAGCAAAACAAAAAAAAGAAGCGAATCGAACACCAAACACCAAATAGGGTACGATCGAGGGGACACACGCGCGAAAAATCACAATTAAATTAAGGTAGGGGCCAAGGTACGGGTGAATAGGAGTTGAGGGCAGGTCGAGGGTTTTGTAATTTTTGGGAAGACGGTAGGATATGATTGTCATTTTTGGGGATACGGTTGACCGGAATTGCCTTTTTTGCAGATAGGATAGATCAGAAATATATTTAGAAATTACAGCATAACAATGTAAAGTTGTGATTTTATAAATTACAGTAGCACCAAAATTATCGATTTTTGAAATTACTGTAGCTAAAATTTTTCCGGATTTTTAGAAACATCTGCCAATTCTTTAGACGCAAATGGACATTTTTCCCGAGCGACCATATCCGCCCACATGATCAAATTCCATCCCTCAACCTGCCCAAAACCCGAGTACCATCTATGACTTTCCGGCGATCGTCAACCGGACCACCTCGCAGTAGCCGGAAGTTCGAACTGGAGGCCCGAAGAAGTCGACACCGGCCGAGACGAGGATATGGGTGTTAGTGGGCACATTCCAGTACAGCCCGTGAGTCCACGCGTTGGCAAGGTGGACGAACGGGACGAAGAAGATGAACTGGCCGTTGTGGGTGTGACCTGAAAAGACAGGGTCTGAGAGGGAGCAAATAATAGAGTGAGAGTGTGAGATAGAGAGAGGGGATAGAAAATCTTTTCGAAAATTTTCCGATTTTTTTATGACCTTTTTATGCCTAAAAACATTTTTCCTATTTTGCATCCATCACTTTCCGTGGGGTGACAAAACCCAGAATTTCCATCGAATCCCGACCCCGAATTACTCATCGGTTTATGGTTTGTGCCCCCACCGATTTCACCACAAAAATGGACAGAAAAGTAAGCGTGTCAAGGATCAGAGAACGGAATTGAGAGACAAAAGAGAGAGAGAGAGATAGCGAGAGAGAGAGAGAGAGAGAGAGAGAGAGAGAGAGAGAGCTCACCAGATAGCACGACGTCAACATTTCCATTTGTCGCCGGGTCCGACAATACATATCGGGCCGCATTTGGCTGATGGGCAAGCAAAACGACTAGATCGGATTTCTGGCAACCCGCCAACGCTTTTCGGGGATTCATCTGATGGCCGTGCATGCTGAAAATTGGAGCCATTGGAGGCATATTTCTATGGATTTGCTAAAAAGTGAGAGAAATTATATCCTGGCTTGGAAAGGCTGTTAAAGCTTCAATTTACGAACTTGCAGCATTTTTCTTAAGGGTAAGGGCTTGCAAAAGTTAAGAAAGCGGTGTGAAGCATATCAAAATCAAAAAACGCTTACTGTAGCTTCAACGTGATCAAATCATCGATGCCGGCCATGCACACCGATTCGCCTTTCCCAGTCGTCAACCGGAAGTTCTCGTTGTGCAGCACCGTGATGTTGCAGCCGCGCAAGAATGTGAACCATTCCTCGACGTTTCCGTGGTAGTACTCGTGGTTTCCTAAAAATTCACTTATTTTCATTACATTCCTATTAGATTTTAATAAAAATTTCCTAAATTTTGCAGTATATTTTTCTATTGTTTATTTTCTAGTCTTCTCCTAATTTTTACACACCCTGCTTGGAGATTATTGTGTGCTTTAAAAAGTATCATAATCTTGTTTTCCCTAGCATTTGCCAAAAGGCCCTCCGAACCACTATTGTTTGATTGACACCCGACACCTGGGCTGCGGGAGGCTCCGCCCACCCCCTTACCTGGGCCCCAGCGCTCTTCTCCCTCGCCGCCCGGTTAGCTCAGTCGGTAGAGCACCAGACTCTTAATCTGGTTGTCGCGGGTTCGAGCCCCGCATTGGGCTTACTTTTTGCTTTTTGCTCAGGGAACTATGAATAGCTTGTTTTATCGATCTAGGATATGAAAATTTGATTTTTAAAACTTGTTTAATAGATATGATTGCGCTAGTGGCGGTTCTCGCAATTTTGGATCGCCAGCATCTTGAAATCCTTTGAACATTGGAATTCTGCTTCACCAACTTACCAGTCGCAAAGTACACGCCATAATTTGACCGAAGCTCGCACAGTGGTTTGGCCGCCTCGCCCAAATCTTTGACGTAGCCGTCGGCCAGGTCACCGCTGATCGCGATGATATCTGAAAATATAAATAGGAATGGAAAATTGTGACTAAATCAAAGCTATGATTTTGTGGTTACTATCTTTTTGCGTTTTGTGCTATTCCGTACCCGGATTAATGCTGTTGACCACGTCGACGATGGTTTGCACTCGCTTTCGGCCGACGCTTGGGCCGATATGCAAATCGCTGAGGAGGGCGATTTGGAGTTCGGAGCCGGGCATGAATTTCTGAAAAATAACTATTTTTTGCGTTTTTCGAGGGGCAAGTTTAACGGCGAGTTCAAGTTCAAGTTCGAGTTCAAGTTCGAGAGA
The DNA here is from genome assembly GCA_038088335.1 of Mesorhabditis sp. LJ9110. Classification (NCBI taxonomy): domain Eukaryota; kingdom Metazoa; phylum Nematoda; class Chromadorea; order Rhabditida; family Rhabditidae; genus Mesorhabditis; species Mesorhabditis sp. LJ9110. Next base: position 477,330 of record JBBGBA010000060.1, read on the forward strand.
AAGAGAGAGAGAGAGAGAGAGAGAGAGAGAGAGCGAGAGAGAGAGAGTTACTCACCGTAGTCTTGAACGTCTCGTCAACGACCGTCGGCGGCGTAAAAGTACGATACAGCCCGACGCTGATCAACGACACGGCCACGATGGTCACCAGCACCACTTGTGAGAGTCGGTACTTCTCGCAGAAGCTGAAATTCATCAAAATTTATCAAAATCAAGCGGAAGCTTATTTTTAAAAATACGGGCAAGTCACGTACCTCGACATTCCGCCCTCTTCCTCAATTTTGCCGGTGACCTTGGCAAAGAAGTAGGAGATGAAGAGCACGAGGTCGGAGAAGAGGAGCAGGATGAAGAGGTGCAGGTAACCGGCCAAGCAGATGAGGCACAGCAGGGCAGCGGTGGATACTTCGGTTTGGCCTCGGACCTGAAAAATAAAGTTTTAAGGAATTTTCCTGAACTGCTTGGACTCGTTTCTCTCTCCCTCTCTCCGTTTTTTTAACGTACCATGTAAAACGCAAAAGCTGACTGTCCGCAGGCCAAGAAGATCAACAAGGCGCCCCTAGAAGAATAACTTTTTCAGTATGGGAAAAATTCGATTACTTCAACACGTCGGCCGGGCAGATTTGGGTCCATCTCCGGTTTAGTGGTCGGTGGTGGCCTTCGTTGTAGGATCTGGAAAAATGACATTTCATCGTTTTCTAGGGAATTACGTTAATTTAGCATAATTCAATGGAACTTTATTTGGAAGTGACTACGAAATGATTCAATTTCATGCCGTAATCAGATACTTAAGGCTGAAAAGAATTCATTAATGTCTCATTGGTCATATCCTTGAGAAATTTTATATGAAAACTCACACAATGGCCGCCTTGTAGCGCTGGTAGATATAGTACGAGCCGACGCACATGATCAGCTCGAGGTTGAAGAGGGTGTGCACCCGCGAGGCCATCGCGTGCGCATGACCGGTGATCTGGAAAGGATTGATTGGGTTACTTACTTGTTACAGGCAGCCTTTTTTCGTATTTTCAGACAAATTAAGGTTGTTTTTCGCTAGCAGCACATTTTTATCTGCTTACAAAATCAGCGCATTAAGAGCTCAAGGAAAACAAATGTTTTTCACGTGTTTGACGGGTCACTGTTTCCCTTCTCCACGTGTACTTTGCTGCCAAAACACTTTTTTTTAGTTAGTGAGGCCTAAAAAGTGCCTAAAATTAAATTAGTAAATTTTCGCAAATTTTTGTTCAGATTTAATAAGATAATAACCATCGACAAACCTTATTCCTCCAGATGATAAATCCCAGCTCGCAGATGGCAACGACGACCCCGACGACGATCGCCCATTTCGGGACGGCGCGCAACATCTCCTTGGCCCGGTCACTGAAGATCTTTATTTTGTGACCATTCTGTCATGAAAAAAAATGTTTCGTGTTAATAAGCAAAAGTAAATTACTTAGTTTTCATCTTTTTTGAGAAGAAGGAATTGAGTGCCCCAGAAATTCGGGGAGGAACTGCTAAAAAAAAAAGAAAAGCGTTCGACCGGCCGCAATAAGCAAAGGAAAGTGAGATGGCGATAAGAAAAAAACGTCTCAAGCCGGTTGGGATGACTAATCGTCTCGTAGAGCAGAACAGAATGGCTTTGAATCTGATCCATGACCACGAATTCCATCACAACCTTGCAAAGCACGACGATTTTCCTAGGTCCTAAGGAGCTTTTCAGAAAGTAAAATTAACAACTACCACATGTCATTTAAAAGTACCCATATGAAGCGAGAATCAGAATCTTTATGCTTGAGAGAACAAAATAAAAACCTTGCCAAAAAGCATGATTTAAAGACCCAAAGCAAGCTTTTAGAGCTCAAAACAACAAAGACAATGTCAGTAATCACAGCTCTGATTCAGAATCATGAAATCCCCTGACTTCTGGTTGCAAAACGCAAAACATAACCATCTCGGCTCGAAATCCCTCCTCAAAATCGAAAAATAAAGGTTTTCAGAGCTTTTCGGGACTTTAAAACGACAAACACGGAAATAGACGTCAAGCTCTCATTCTCAGTCACGCAATCCCAAACCTCCTGCTAGCAGCTGCCTGAATCGACGTCGTCGGCGGCTCCTCCTCGCTGGTCATTCGGTCAACAACGGCCAGCAGCGGGCATTGTGAGGCGGGGGTTGGTAGGGCCAGGTTGCTCTCTACGGGATTGCACAGACTAACGCCCAGAGTCCTGGGCCACAAACCACAAACACAACCACGACGACGTCGACGAGAATCGGCACTAGCCGAAGGTGAGGGGAATATACTACGAGAGGGCGTGAGAGAGTGGGAGGAAGGGGAAAAAAATAGGGGCAGAGAAATAGAGCGAGAGAGGCTAGAAACGAGAGAGAATGTTTTGATGCTCAAGGAGACGAGAGAGACAGAGAGAGAGAGAGAGAGAGAGAGAGAGAGAGAGAGAGAGAGAGAGCCTGAAGACCATGTGCGTCCAAAGAAAAGCGTTCGCCTAGAGATTGCGAAAACAGAGATCATCGCGAAAGTCGAGTAATTATTGGGAAATTTTGGCTGACTTACGACTAATAGGTGGTTGCGAAAAATCCGCTCGATTATTGATGATGCAAAGATTGAGAAATTCATGCCGACAATCTGGATTTGCTACACGCCAAAAAGTAAAAATATCCACCTGGATTTTTGGCACAGCTTTTTTGGCTGCTTCAGACATGTTTTTATGATCAAAACATTGGAAAATTCATGATGAAATTTGGAATCTTTTTTGCAGGGATTTGTCACATAACTTACGTTTTTTCGGCAGTTGTAAAACACCTCAAAAGTTGAAATTTAATATTTTGAGCTTAGAAAACTACGGTTTACTTTACCCCCGCCCCCCAGCCGGAAGTTTTTGGTCATAAGTTTTTTATTTACATTATTGTAGGCTCAAATTAAAACTTTTGGTATATTTTTGACGCTCTATCGAATGGCGTTGCAAAAATCCCGACAAAACCAGCGAAAATACCGAAAACTTTGAGACCCTTCGGCTGGGGGGGGGGGGTAAAGTAAACTCTTACCCTCTATTTTTAACAAAATTCTGTATTTTGCCGTTTTATCGCTTGGGAATCGGTTTTTACAAACTTAAAAATAGCCGCCAGGATCAGAATTTGCTAACATTAATAGTGTTATGTACCAAAAAATAATTCATAAAGGTTCAAGTGACAACTTTGCAATATTCAATTCTGTCTGCCTCAAAAACCATAACCCACAGTGTTAGCGGACACAGCGTTAGGCAGGGCTGGAGATTGAAGTCAGGATTAATTTTGAGCCTGCGTAAAATTATAGGAAAAAGTTTCAAATGATGGATTCAAATGGCAGACCGAGGTTAGGAAAATAAAACTCAGATCGAGCGAGATGACTTCTGGCGATTTCTCGCAACGGAATGCACCCGGCTTTGGGAGTATTGTGTGCTTATCTCCGCCTCTTTTCGGCGTGGTCTGTGAGCCAAAAAGTTCTGGTTTGGGCTCGAGAAATGATGAGAATTTCTCGATTGTCTATTTGGGTAATTTTTGTAAAAGTGGAATGTAAATGGCCCTGTAACGCCATAGGCGATTCCAGAAGGACTGCGATTATCAAAAATCTCATTTAACGACTTTTTTAACAAAAGTGCATCTCGCAAGCGTTTGCGGGGTCCCAGCTGGTCAAGACATCGTGGCATATCTCTTTGGCTCCTGAAACTAATGGTTTATAGTTTTTTTTTCAACTGAACCCCAGATAAGACTCCGGCCGTTATCAACCTAACTTATCTCCGCTACACTTTATAACACCAGGCTGTAAGATATACCAAAATACTCACCAGTCCATGGTGAACATTTTGATCTCCTTCGCACCCTGTATCATAGAGGGCAGGTGAGATGCTAAGGTTGGGCGGGGTTTGGTGGTCACCTGGGTCTTGCCTTATTTTTTAATCCCTTACGTATTTAATTTTTCTCGTGTGATTTACCTGGTTGAATTTCATATGGCAATAGTCGCTCCTAAAGATGTCATTGCACGCGTCCGGTATGCCATGTTTGAAAATTTCCAGGCTATCTGTCGTAGTAGTCGCGTTCTTTTCAATTATCTCCTGAAAAATTAGTCATGCGTTTGTAAAGAACGAAATCGTGATAGTGACGAGGCTTTAAATGCGCAAACTTTCTCAGCTTCTCGAAATCCGCTCCAGAAAAAGCAACGATGTCAAACCTTGACAATTTGTCTACACCCGTGGGAAATTTGTGAAACAATTTGTCTACACCCAGTTTTTTGAAAATGAGCAAAACGGTGTTGCATCTGTTTTAAAGGTGGTGTTGAATTTTCTGAATCAGGCTCAGTCGCAACAAACTGACATGAATAAATTCCAATTTTTGACTCAAAGTATCAAATGACTAATTGTGACTAGTTTTCTGTATTTTAGGGTTTTGAAACAACATTCACTTTATTCAAGTTCTCAAAGATGCTTGTGACAGAGTCACATCGTTTTCTCATTTTTTTTTTCAGCAAAACGGCCGTCCCTCGCAGGCGTCGTTGGCGCTGCTGCCCTTCAGGATATCGGCACAAACGTCAGTGTCCACCTAAATTTTTTTGAGGTGAAATTCGAGTGCCTTTCGAGCAGATATTATGTTGAAAAATGGTGTAAACCAGAATAAAACAGTTTTTTTTAATAAAAGAAACATACCGCCGCTAGCGCCTTTATGCACGGATAGCTCCAGACCCAATTCTCGCAAGCCTTCTTTGTACCGTCGTTGTAGAATTTCAGGCATTCACTTTGATTAGTCGGATGCTGATCAATAACTATCTATAATTTCGATTTTTCACTCAAAAAGGGAAAAAGAGCTTGTAAAACAGCATAAACTGGTATTCATTTTAATCTTGCAAACCTGCGCCAACGTTTTGCACTCCTTGCAGACGACGGCCAGGGAGACGGCGATGAAAGCGAAGAACACGAGAACGAGTTTCATTCTTTAGGTTGGGAATCGAGCGAAACTTCGAAATAGTCAATTTTCACAGGCACACAGGGTGGTTTTGTTGATTCAACACCCCCGCCATAACATGATCCTCCTCCCACGTCTGAATTTCAATTGGCAATATGTATGATGATCGAAAGGAGATGCGTCAATGTCGGAAAGGTATATCAAGTTAACTCTTCGCCAAAAAAATTCGAATGCGTCAGTGTGCCAGATATAAACGAGCAAGCGTTTATTAAAATTACACAAGAACGCCGTCGCCGCATGCTTTATTTAGGGCTCGTCAAGTTCAGCAGAAGAGGTTGCCCTCGCAGGACTCGTGGGCCGTCTTATTGCGCATAATGTCGGTGCAGACGATGTTGTCAACCTGAATTTGTGAGGTCACCAGAGCCCCAGTCATTATGATTTTTGCATGGAAGTCAGTTTAAAATTAGTGAGGTCGATTCTCTCTCTCTCTCTCTCTCTCTCTCTCTCTCTCTCTCTCTCTCTCATTCTCTCTCGTCTCTCTCTCTCTCTTTTTCTCCCTCTCTCTCGTTCTTTCTCTCTTTCTCTCCCTCCCCCTCTCTCTCTCTCTCTCTTTTCCCTCTCGCTCTCTGTTCGCTATCTCTCTATCCCTCGCAGCTACCAAAAAGACGAACCGCCTTGAGAGCCTGGATGCACGGGAAGCTCCAAGGCCAGTCGCAAACGGCGGTGGTACCGTCGTTAAACCAATCACGGCATTCACCGTGGCCGGCTGGGTGCCGGTCGATGATTTTCTATAAATGTATGCCTAGAATGCCTATCAGAATCTCGAATTTTCAGAGTCTCGAATTTTCAGAATCTCGTTTCATTTATGCCTATACTGCATTCAGGGGGTAGGGGTGCAATTTCCTGCGCCTTTAATGCTGATTTAAACCATGGAAACTTCGAGATTCAAAAATCGGAGATTCTGAAAATTTGATATTCTGAAAATTGGACATTAACGTATTAACGTATTGACGTCCAAGCGGGGGCACCGTTTTTACGACCGTAGATGCTACCTGTGCCAGCTTCTTGCATTCCGAACAAACAATTACAGCCGTGGCCACCGAGGTCAGAGCGAGAAGCAGAAGAAAGAGTTTCATTTTTGCAAATGTGAAGAAGCCCATCGTCGAGGGGTTTATATTGGCACCTCGGAATTCGGGCCTCCGACCGCCGCCATAACAAATGACCGAAGGGCAGAAGTGGGGGCTCATGGAGTTTCGACATTCCAAATTACTGTGGTGATGAACGTAGGGGAATTTAGCGATTCTGGAGCGCTTGCCGTCGTTTCATTCGCATTTTTTTGTCATTTGTAAGGGTTGTTCAAATTTACATAGCCATGTGATCGGCGGTGCCCCAAGATATTACGTCTTCGCCAGCTCAGTCAGTCAAGTTCTAGCAGCCGCAGCTAAACATAAACAATTGGCACATCTAACCATCGTCATTGTTGGTATGAATCTAACCCAAAAAATGTACATAATTTCATGTGAATCAAAATCAAGGATAGAATCAACAAATATGCTCGAGGGGGAATTTCATAAGAATTCAAGGACTCTGATTCAACGAAAGACTCAACAATGGCCTTCAGCGGGCGACACGACAAATTTTCCAACTTGATTTTTTTTGATTTTTAGGCACTTGAATGGCTTTTCAGATTTAAAAAAAACGGGAGGAACCAGGAAATAAAATGTTTATTTTTGCTTTTCAGGTAGTTATGAATGTCCACAGCTTCCAAAAAGCTGGATAAAGGAAGCATTGCTAGCAATTTTCGAGGATAAACGCTATCTATTCTATTAAAATCATGATTTAATTATGAGGAATTCCGATGGGCCTAAAATAGTGTCTAAAACGAACCAACATCCTGGCGCCACCCGTCGGGCGAGGCTGGAAAGGGCGCCCTGTCCCCTTCCTCCACTTGCTAGTGTGGCAGATTGGCTCGGGCATGGGGCTGCAGCGCGCAGGACCCGGGTTCGACCCCCGCCCGCGCCACTGAGCGATGATGATAAACACACAGACCTGTTCTGCAAACTTTATGATGATAAAATGAGCAGATATCCGAGTTCACTTTTGCAGAATTAGCATTGGGATTTGGTTTTGAGGGACTGGAAGTTTTTTCCTTTAGCGAGTTCCCATTATTCACCTTGCCCGACCCACCGATTAAATTTAATGCCGACAGAACTTTCCTCGGTTTCCAAACTATTAGTGTTATATTTTTTTGATTGTCCGCATTTTTCAAGGATAAAAATACCACGGTTCTTTTTTCTAATCAACAAAATACGGATTTTCCTCACGAAAAATGATCGGTTTTTACCAAAATTACAAAATTTCAAAATCTTTTACCGTTATTTAAACCTCAAATTACGTTAGTACAACCAAACCGTTTAAAATTTTTCTGCAAAATTCAAAATATATCCACGACGTAGCACACGAACGAATTTATTCAGCGACAACAAATGACAACGAAAGTAGTGTCCATCCTTGAATAGATGCCATTTTGATGTTTATTCTCTGCATGTTGCGCTCGATTCTGTGGATGCTCTGGCTCGTCTAGGCCATCGGGTTGAACGTGTAGAGGAGGATGAGGATGAGCACGAAGACGTGGCTGGAATATGGAAAGTTCGGGATTTGGGAATAGAGCCTCTACCTGAATGGAAAGACCGCCGAAGAAGCGTTGCCACCTGGAAATCGGGGAAATTATTTCGATAACCGAGCGTTCGAAAAAGCTAATTTTAAGGTAAAAACTTCGAAAAGTGAGAACTTCGTATTCGGAAAAATGGCAAAAAAACGTAAATTGCGTTTCAAAAAAACTAAGCGAATTTTTACAAACGTCCCTTCACACATCCATTACTTAAAAAATCATGGCTTTGAACGGTGAAAACTTGGAAATCCATTAGCGCAAAAACCCTTACTTGAAAAAAATTACAAAAATCGAACAATTATTGCTTCGAAATACCATCTCCAAATTAATTCAAAATTTAATTCGGCAATTTTATTCTGTTTTCTGCTAAGCCTGGTAAAAAGACTGTAAAAATTAAGGCTTTTCGACATTACTACCAACAATCAACCCGACTTACCCAGTGCAACGCAGAGGACGTCGGTGTCACTGATGAGCGGGTCCCGTCCGGTGGCGTAGGCGAATTCGTCGGCGGAACGACATCCGGGTGGGGCGTCAGGAAAGCCCTGGATGCGATGGCAGGTCAACTCTCCCAGCGAGGGGCACCCTGAAATGTGGTGTAGACGAAGGGATTGGAGTCCTGAAGTTGTCACTAGCACTCACTCCCTCACTCACACTCGCTATCTCTCTCTCTCTCTCTTCAGACACCCTTTCTCTCTCCCCTACTTTCACTCTCACTTTCACTCTCTCTCTCTCTCTCTCTCTCTCCCGCTTCAAAACCACCTACTTCGACGGCAAATCCTCGGCCTCAGCTGGTCGATGTCGGTGGTGGGCAGCTGCATGAACTCCCAGGCCGCGTAGCAACCCTCGTGGCGTTTCTCCGGACCGGTGACGTTACCTCCGGCCTCCTCATTCGACAGGGATTTTCCTGCAATAACAGTCCATTATTCAGAAAGATGCAAAAACAAGCTTTACCATTGGCATCCTTGGGTGTGTTGGGCACGGGGGTAGATTCGGCCATCAGCTTCAACTTGTCTAAACGACAGAATTTTGCAAAAAAATTCGCAAGATCACCTTCCAGCCATGGCTCCTCGACGAACTCGTGGCAGGGGACAGTGTTGGGCTCGCAATCTGGAAACAACCAGATTTACAAAAACGCAGGCATCGGTCTAGATCAAACTTAGGCTTAAGCTGCGGCTGGAGCTGAAGCTTAGGCTTAGTCCTAGGCTTAGGCCGACGTTTAGGCTTGGGCTTAGGATCGGGCTTAAATTAAGCTTTGGGGTAGGCTTAGGCGTAGGCTTATGCATAGCCTTAGGCTTCGGATTACTCCTGCGCGCAACCTAACCATGATTTATATGCTTCACGGCACTTACAGAGACAGAAATTCTCTTCATCCCTGCTTGAGAGATATTTGTCGATCTCGATTGAGCGGTTCGGGAAGAAGCGACGCCAATCGTCTTCGGTCAGTTGGTAGTCCCCTGCTTGCGTCAAACGCGCAATGCATGCTTTCGGGTCCCGATGGATGTCCCTGCCAGGCGGGCACCGTTTGTATTGCCGGGGCGGTCGAGACGCGAATCGGCAGTAGTCGGTCGGTTCTGAAACAAGGAGTTGGTTCGTTCAGGAATAAAATATCAGGTTGGTAGATAAATCTAGTCACAAATTTTTGAAATCGTTCTATAGGGCCCCAGACACGGACGATTTTAACATCCTACCTTATATAATTTTGTCAATGGATGTCACTTTCGAGGCTCGATTTAAGGGCCTTACCCTGGATAAAATGCGCTAATTCTTAGTCACTAGGGGGAATCGAACCACCTCTTTTTGCGATGGTGTTTTCAGAATTTCGGTAAAATACAAGTCTACAAAGTTAAAGCCGGTTTTATTGATTTTTGGAGTAATTTGCATACTATGAAAAAATACAAATCTCCTCATTCTTGCAAGTTGCACGCGCGTGTGTGGTCGGTGGGGGGAACGGGGTCCGAAGGACCCGAGCTATCGGAAAGTCAAATTTTTCATTCAAAGGCCCGCTTGTTTTCTCGTCTTTTCAAGGATTTTCGAATGGTGTAGGAACCATCTCGATCCGAGTTTCCTCCGGGCCGCTAGAGACGGGTGCTTTTTTGGACACCCTGTAGATATCCATAAATGTTGAGATCATCAAAATCGGCGAGCGAAATGTATGGGATCTCAACATCCCGGTAAATTGACCCCAAAAATGGGCTCATTGCGGCAAATGCTACTCGGACGCCTACCGTATACAGTGATGGTGGCGCGGTTGGAGAGTGCGGACCAGGTTTTGAGCACGCGCCGTTTCCCGTCGGCATCTTCCAGCTCGACCCACGTCTCCCAACGGCACGTGAACGTCGTCGAGTCACGCTGCAGAAGCGGGAAACGTCGTTTTTATAAGTAAAAAAAGGTAGACTACAAAGCCGTTTCAGAAAGCGCCTGAAAAATCCATAAGTTTCTTTGCGCATTATCGAACAGGGGGAGGGGGAGAATTTTTTTGTATTAATTCAGAAAACCTATACCTATCAGCTTAATAAAAATTTTTTCATGAAGTTTTCAGTAAAATAACAGCATGTTTTAACAAGAACACTATCAAAAGCTTCAAAAAGGTCAAAATTTCGGTGAACAACGGCCATTTTCGACAAAAACCGATTTTTTTTTTGTATTGGTAAACTATTGTATTGTTGGTAAACTTTTTAAGTTTAGAGGTAGTAAAAAACGGTTTATCAACACTTCCATTGCATATATTAAAAATTATAGTTGCTAAGAACTATTAGAAGAAAATTTCTCCCCTCCCGATAAGGCGAAAAACCATTCAAAAGAATCACTTTTTTTTTGGTAAGCCTTTTATATCGAAAAACTGTGCAAAATGGTATAATTCGTTAAAATTTGGGTGTAAAATGCCTGTGCCGAAGAGCGACCAACCACTCTCAAGGCGCTGAACGACAGCTGAATCAGTTCGTTGGGGTCGAACTTGACCCGATCGGTGGTGAGCGGCCTCCCGTCGGTACCCTAAACAACGAAAATCAGGTGCAGCCCATGAAGCCCCTACCAGGTATTCCGTTCTGACGCCGTCCCGGAAAAACACCGGGCGCACCAGGTCGCTGGCTGTGGTTCCGGGCAGCTGACAACTGAAAACGCTCGGTACACATAGGGTCACGGTGGGAAGGATAAATACCTTTCCTACTATGTATCAAAACTAGTGTCGATGCGTAATGTAAATGGTTTATATTTTTTTTATAAGACCGTACAGTAGACCCTCCCGAACCCCCCAAACCCTAAGCCCCCCCCCAAACCCTCTGCGCCTCCCCTTTCCCACCTCTCGCGCGAGAGGGGCGAAATAGTGGGGAAAGAGGAGAGACGCAGACGGACACAGAGGGGGGTTGGGAGGGGGGTTTAGGGGGGTTTAGGGGGGATTCGGGAGGTCTACCGTACAGTATTACCGGAAAAAATGTTAGTCCAGAACCCACTTACCTAATAAAGAGCGGTTGGCCGGCAATGTAAAGACCGTCGAGGTCCGCCAGTTTTGATTCGGTGCTCCCGTATGAAAAGATTGCTCCCTTGTAATTATGCATGTCGAGCAACGCTGAAATTTGGCGTGACGCGATAAGTGTATCCAGGTTGTCCCAAAAACCGAGTTCTTCTTTTCTTTTTACCAAAAAACAAATTCCCAAATTTTTCCTACATTTGCTAAGTGTTTTGGGGAAAGACCAAATTTGATTATTGATTTTCCCCATACTAAGGTCTGTTTGCAAAACTGAATTGTTCAGATTTTCCGCCTTTACCGGCAGCCCGAGAGCAGCTTTTTGAAATACATTTCAGAAAAGACCACGTCGATGGGACTGCCAGGCGGGTACCCGAGAACCCACTCGTCTTGGCTTTCTGGCAGAGGCCCCGCTCGTCGCCGATCGCGTTCACATCGTCCGGCAGGCATTGGAATTCGCGCAGCTGGAAAAGATGCATTTAGCGTGCCCTTGTGTTGTAGGCACAATTTGTTGCTGATTGAAGACCCTTGCAAATTATCCATAATCAATATTAGCAGCGGGAACTCCTTTTTGGTTTATGCCAAGAAAATTCCAAAATTTCTAAACCCCGAATTTGCTTTTGGGGCAATTTTTCATATATTTTTACCGAAAACTCAAAAATTTTTTGATTGTTACGGAAATTTTTTGATCATTTTTCATGAGCTTTTTATATCTGACAACTATGTAAAATACTATAAAATTGGCAGGAAATCGTAAGTGTCAGATGGTGATGCTTGTAAGTATTGAAGCTCAAAACCCTTGCCTCATCCCTGCCGCCATCGGGGACCGGTTGACTGTCGGTGCACCATGCGCCGCTCTGCACGCATCCACCGCTCAATACTAAATATATTCATTTGATGGCGTATCGCAAGGCAATTATTTGGATGGAAAACCGCTGACGAGGACTGCAACGGGGATGACCACTGGTTGGCCAGACGCCCATCAACGTATAGAAGGCGGCCGGCTCACACGTCGGGAAGCTCTCCGGCGTCCGCGCACATTTGACGTGCGTCTCAGGAGGGCAGGCTGCAAGTGGGACAGATTTCTTTTTCCAGAAACACTTCGCGGTACTGGACTGTTAGGCGGGATTTTAGCTGGAGGTAGAGGTGGAGACGCGACAACTCCCCCCGCTAACAGTCCAGAGCGAGGAGTGAAGCAAAGCATCTTCCGGCCAAACTCTCACTGGTTAGGCAAATCCATGCGGCTTCCGCGTCGGCCGGCAGATATTCGCTGCGATTCTGGCAGGTTGGAACCTGGTCGAGGCGGCAATACGTTTGGGTCACCGGGTCGCAGGTACCTGAAAATCAAAATGGGGAAGTTGTAAGAGAAACAATAGACTCTTTCTGATGAAAATACTGCCTATTAAGTTGCTAATAGCATTCCTGTTATACTAAACACTTTTGGCCCGCTCCCCCCGATAAGCAAATTTTTTTCGGCACAAGCCTAGATTTTTTATAAATTGTTTTTAACTATTCCTGACCATAAAAAATACACACATTTTAACGAAAAAAATTTGAAAAAAAAATAGAAATTAGGTCGAACAATCCTATAGAACCTTGAGAATTTGCGGGGGGGGGGGGGGGTAAAGACCCAAAATGACCAAATTTTCGACTTTCTCAAACATTTTTCTAAATTTTTTTCTAAAGGTTCTTCTGTTTTAAATATAGTTAAAACTTACTAAAAACAATTCGAAAACACTTTATATTTGATTACTAGGTCAACCGGGACCACCAGCAAAAAAATTGGTTCCCCCTCCCCCCGGAAATCCTAAAGTACCGAAAAAATGTCGCCCATAAATAAGTCGCAGCGTAGTTCAATGGATCCGAATACCAAATCGCAAAAACTTGCCCCAAACGTCGTCCAAGCACAGCGGATAATCCCTCAGAAACCGCGTCGGGTCGACTGCAATATGGAGCTATGTGGAACCGCACAACGAGGCCCTACTTCTGTAGTATTTCCGCAGCATGCAGGTGGGCATATCGCCCCGGTGGCACAGGACTTCGTCTGTAGAACAGATGAATTTTGCAGATTCTGCAAAACCGATCGATTGCAGGGTAACCGAGAGACCGGTTGGATCCTCCTTTCCAAGAGCTTGCGATAGAGATTTAAATCGTCAAAATTGAGGAGGGAGGAGCAAAACGAACCTGGTTTCTGCTTCTTGCAGAATTTGTACCGTTGCGCGTACACCTTGACCATGGCGTCCTCCGTGATGAGCATGTATTCATTGTTACGGCGGCATGCGGGGCCTTCGGCTCGCACGACGTCGTTCCAGAAGTTGAAATCCGGGCTAAATACGGGTTTTTGGGTTCTTTCGCGCTAAATACGGGTTTGGAAGGGGTGTGGGGAGCGATGGGACCCGGGGAGTTTATCAGGCGAGAGAGAGCGAGAGAGAGAGAGAGAGAGAGAAAGGGAGAGAGAGAGAAGGTACAGAGCGAATAAATTCTCGTAGTTGATACCCGGACCGCATCTCGTCGAAGTCGTCCGGCAACAGAATGCACTCGTGCTCGTCGGCGTGACACTCGACGTGGTTCCACTCGTGCAGTTGCCCGGCGAGGGCCCGGTGGCTGAGCATCAGCAACAGGAGCACGAAGATCGAGACCGAGGTCAGCATCAGCTGATGTAAACCTGGAAACACGGGATCTTTTGAATGCCACATTTGCATCTCAACGCCGCATAAAAGTTCAGAAACCCACCGTTCATTCTCAACTGGAGAAGCCGGCCTGGAAGGCGTCCAGTGGGAAATGATAATTTTTCCAGCCGAGAAAGAATTTCCTGGATATCGTCGTGCTTCCGGATTCATTATTGCATGGAAATTTATGGTAATTACACGGTCATTTACGCTTACGATGCTGCTGCCCCGTACGATACGCTTATGCTTAGCGTTAGGCTTCGGCTTAGGCTTAGGCTAAAACTTCGGCTTAAGCTTGTGAAAATTACATCAACACCAGGGTTGAAAAACCGCTTCGCGGCTTTTCAACCCTGGCCCCTGTCTTCTCAATGATATTCTTGGCTTTGCATAATTTTCCCGGATTCGGATGACGAAAATGAAAAATGCGCTTGCCGTCCCCTTATATAGGCTACCGCGACTTCCGGTGTATGCTAATTTTATCCTAACAAAGTGCGGTGTCCGATTTTCCATGAAAAAATTAATTTTAATGTCGAAAACATCATATTTTGTAAAATCTAATATGCGTGCAGCCATCTCCAGCCCATTACGCACCGAATGACGTATCGAACATACCCCTAAGTACTTCCCTCCTTGAGATACGACTGGAACAACCTGACGGAAGTTGCATGCAAATGCACACACACACACACACAGGAACTATTTTTTTATATACCAGGGTTGAAAAGCCGCTTCGCGACTTTTCAACCCTGGCCCCGTGTGATCGCATGATATTCTTTACTTTGCATAATTCTCACGATTTTCGATCACAAAAATGAAACGCTACTTCTCTTCCCTTATATAGGCTACCGCAACTTCCGGCGTATGCTAATTGTTTCCTAACAAAGAGGGTGGCCCATTTTTCAACAAAAACTTAATTTTAACGTCGAAAACAGCTCATTTTTGAAAATTTTATTGGTGTGCAGTCATCCCCAGGCCATTACGCACCTAATGACGTATCAAACATGCCCTTAACTACTCCCCTTATTGAGATACTACTGAACAACCTGACGGAAGTTGCATGCAAATGCACACAGACACACACAAGACACTATTTTTTTATATATAGTAGGATAGTAGGATGTCCATTTGGAGCCGATTTTCAGGTTGTTGATGATCAGAATCGAAGCTTGTTAACTAATTTTTCACTCGGCGTCGTTGAAGAAATTCAGAACTCCGACGTCATCTGGCTTAATTTTTCAACAATTTAGGATTTACAGATAAAATTTAAAATATGTACACGATATAGCTCACAAACGAATTTATTCAGCGACAACAAATGACAACGAAAGCAGTGTCCATCCTTGAATAGATGTCATTTTTCGATGTTTATTCTCTGCATGTTGCGCTCGATTCTGTGGATGTTCTGGCTCGTCTAGGCCATCGGGTTGAGCGTGTAGAGGAGGGAGAGGATGAGCACGACGACGTGGCTGGAATTTGGAAAGTTCAGGATTTGGGAATAGAGCCTCTACCTGAATGGAAAGACCGCCGAAGAAGCGTTGCCACCTGGAAATCGGGGAAATTATTTCGAAAACCGATAGTTCTTCGAAAGTCTAAACTTTAAAAATCAAAGATGCAAAAAGTCGACTTCCAAATATCGCTACGTCGTAAATCGTAGCTTTCAAAAATTTAGTACACGGAAAACCCGACTTCGTCGTCAAAACTTAGGCAATCGTAGCTTAAAAAGCAGGTCAAAAAGTAAGAGCTTTGAAAAAACGCAAATTTGATATTTCGTGGTTTACAAGTGCCCTTCGCACATCCCTTATTCGGATCAACAGTAGAAAGAAAAGTTTCACAAAAATGATCAAAAACATTCCAAAAATTGAAACAATTTTCAAAACTTGTTTGTAGAATTTTCACTAAAAAAAATGTCGTTACAATTCCAAGTAATAATTTTTCTCATTAATGCAACGAAGGCTTTTTGACATTGATACCGACAGTCAACCCGACTTACCCAGTGCAACGCAGAGGACGTCGGTGTCGCTGATGAGCGGGTCCCGTCCGGTGGCGTAGGCGAATTCGTCAGCGGAACGACATCCGGGTGGGGCGTCAGGGAAGCCCTGGATGCGGTGGCAGGTCAACTCTCCCAGTGAGGGGCACCCTAAAATGTGGGGTAGACCAAGGGATTGGAGTCCTGAAGTTGTCACTAGCTCTCACTCCCTCACCCACACTCGCTATCTTCTCTCTCTCTCTCTCTCTCTCTCTCTCTCTCTCTCTGTCTCTTGCGACTACCGCTACAAAACCACCTACTTCGACGGCAAATCCTCGGCCTCAGCTGGTCGATGTCGGTGGTGGGCAGCTGCATGAACTCCCAGGCCGCGTAGCAACCCTCGTGGCGTTTCTCCGGACCGGTGTCGTTACCTCCGGCCTCCTCATTCGACAGGGAATTTCCTGCAATAACAGTCCATTATTCAGAAAGATGTAAAAACCAGCTTTACCATTGGCATCATTGGGTGTGTTGGGCAAGGGGGTAGATTCGGCCATCAGCTTCAGCTTGTCTAAACGAAAAAAAATTCAAACAAATCCAGGAAAATCACCTTCCAGCCAGGGTTCCTCGATGAACTCATGGCAGGGAACGGTGTTGGGCTCGCAATCTGGAAACAACCAGATTTACAAAACGCTGGCTTAAGTTTTGATGAAACTTAGGCTTAAGCTGCGGCTCAGGTTTGGGCTTGGGCTTCGTTTTAGGCGTAGGCCTCGGCTTATGCAAAGGCTTAGGCTTGGTCTCATTGTTAGGCCTAGGCTTAGGTTCAGGCAAGCTTAAGCTTAGGCATGCTTGGTCCCAGGCCTAAGCTTGAGCTTGCGCTTAGGGTAGGCTTAAGCTTAGGCCTGGTCTTGGGGTAGGTTCAGGGATAGGCTGAGACTTAGGCTTAGGCTTAACCTAACCATGATTTTTTAGGCTTCGGGGCACTTACAGCGACAGAAATTCGCTTCACCCAGTTCTGCAAAGTATTTGTCGATCTTGATTGAGCGGTTCGGGAGGAAGCGACGCCAAGCGTCGTCTCCGGTCAGTGGGTAGTGGCGGTCTTTTTGCGCAAGCGGGATGCATGCTTTCGGGTCCCGATGGATGTCCCTGCCAGGCGGGCACCGTTCGTATTGCGGCTTCATTCGAGGCGCGAATTGGCAGTAGTCGGTCGGGTCTGAAACAAGGAGTTCGTTCAAGAATTCTGGGGGGTTATCAGGAGTTCAGCCAGACTTAGTTTTTATGCTAGCATTTAGTCAAGGGACAAGCGCATGTTTTTGCATATCTTTTGCTTTCCACCCAGCAATTGTTTTCTACTCTTGTGCATTCAAAAATATCGAACGCCTACCGTATACAGTGATGGTGACGCGGTTGGAGAGTGCGGACCAGGTTTTGAGCACGCGGCGTTTCCCTTCGGCATCATCCAGCTCGGCCCACGTCTCCCAACGGCACGTGAACGTCGTCGAGTCACGCTGTAAAAACGCAGAAGTCGCTTTTATCAGTCAAAAAATGCCCGATTACAAGGCTGTTTCAGTAAGCGGCTGAAAAGTCCAAAAGATCCTTGCGCATTATCGGATAGATTTTTTGGAAATTTCGGTCTAAAACGGCGATTTTTGGTCTATAAATCGATAAGTTCAGCATTTTTTAATAAAGTTATATTTAAAAAGGCTATAAAGTGGCTAAAATATGGGTGTAGTGCTGAACCGGATCATTGGGTAAAATTAGCCCCGCCCCCCTTAACCCCGCTAATAGTCCAGTACCGAAGGGCGACCAACCACTCTCAAGGCGCTGAACGACAGCTGAATCTGTTCGTTAGGGTTGAACTTGACCCGATCGGTGGTGAGCGGCCTCCCGTCGGTACCCTAAACAACGAAAATCAGGTGAAGCCCATGAAGCCCCTACCAGGTATTCCGTTCTGACGCCGTCCCGGAAAAACACCGGGCGCACCAGGTCGCTGGCTGTGGTTCCGGGCAGCTGGCAACTGGAAACGCTCGGTACACAGAGGGTCACGGTGGGAAGGATAAAATAACTTGGGGGGGCACCTTTCCTACTATGTATCAAAACTAGGGTTGATGCGTGTGCATTTGCAAGCAACTTCCGTGGGGTTGTCGCACACCTAGGTTTTCTATAATCTCGTGCGACTCGACTAATTTAAAATTTACCGTTTTCCTAGACTTTTACGCCGTTGCCGGTGGTTCTGGACTAGAGTGCGGCTTATTCAAACCGAGTTTGAATAAGATTTCCGTTATTCAAATCAAACCGGTTTGATTTTAAACCAAACCCTTTAATAAGGATCCTAACTCAAACCAAACCAAACCGGTTTGAATAATTTGAACAAGATTTGAATAAGAACCATGCTCCAAAACAGCCTGTTTTCTGCATGATTTTGCGTTTTGGCACCAATCTATCGGTGGTTCACTTTAGGGTCGTTTGGCAGCATTCCTGACAGGTTTTAGGGGTTGGCGGACTATTCCGAGACGTTTTTTCTGGCAGCCCTGCCAAGGTTATCACGACCATTAGGATGATTGTGAACGGTCGTGAATGCCAAGCCTATGGTTAAAAAGTGTGTAAACCCTGTAAACTAAGCCAATATCATCATTATAATGGTCATGCAAGGTTTTGAAAGGGATGCCTCGAAATCTCAGCCGATTAGCATCCATCGGATCGATTAACATGCTGATTTGCCTGTTGTTCAAACCAATTCAAACCGGGTCGGTTTGGTTTGAATAACGGATCCTTGTTCGAACCAAACCGGTTTGATTTGAAAAGCAGATTCTTATTCAAACCGCCCTTATTCAAATCAAACCGGTTTGAGTCGCGATTTGATTTGAATAAGCCGCACTCTAGTTCTGGACTGTTAGCGGGGGGAAGGAAAATTAAGAACCGGGAAGCACCAAAAAATGTTAGAGTAAGTTTTTTATTAAATAAAGAAAAATTGATCAAAACCAAAGAATATAAAATCGAAAAATGTAAATGGTTTATATTAAGTTAGAAGGCCGTACAGTATTACCGGGAAAAATTACTTTCTCCTGCTTACCGCCCCCGCTGATAGTCCAGAACCCACTTACCTAATATAAAGCGGTTGGCCGGCAATGTAAACTGCGTTGTCGTCCAAAGGCTTTGTCTCGGTGCTCTCATATGTCCTGACCGCTCCTTTGTGATTCGTCATGGAGAGAAACGCTTAAATTTAGCGTGAGTGACGCAATAAGTGTAAAAATGTCCAAATATAAGAATAGTGTAAAAATAAATATATAATATAAAATATAAAAATAAGTGTGACCAAAAAATCTACTTTTTCTTTTCTTTTTTACCAAAAAACAAATTCTCAAATTTTTCATACATTTGCTAAGATTTTTGGGCAATCACCGAATTTTTATTGCTTAGTTAATTAAAATTAAATTAGGCTACGGTTTACTTTACCCCCCCCCCCCCCCAGCCGGAAGTTTTTGGCTATAACTTTTTATTTTACATTATTGTAGGCTCATATTAAAACTCTTAGTATATTTTTCGACGCTCTATCGAATGGCGTTGCGAAAATCCCGACAAAATAAGCGAAAATACCGACAACTTTGAGACCCTTCGGCTGTGGGGGGGTAAAGTAAACTCTTACCTTAAATTATATTAAATTAATTAAAGATTATTAAATATAATTAAAAAAATTACAAAATTTTTCAAATTGTTGCGACTTGACTGGCAGCCCGGAGAGCAACTTTTTGAGCAAAAATTTGCGTAAAAGGCTATGAAAATCGAGCGAAAAATTCGGCAATTTGGAAAATCGAAAAACAAAAGATTTCCTCATCACCACAAGATCTTCCGATAGATACGTAAATCGTAAAAACCGGACACGACTAGGGACCGCTAGCGGGGTCATTTTTGGGTCTCTCAAAGTTCGAGGCAAATCAATCGGAATGTCGGCTCCACCGAAAACACGAAAACCCACTCGTCTTGGCTTTCTGACAGAGGCCCCGCTCGTCGCCGATCGCGTTCACATCGTCCGGCAGGCATTGGAATTCGCGCAGCTGGAAAAGATGCATTTCGCCTGCCCTTTGCGTTGTATGCAGGATTTGTTGCTGATTGAAAGACCCTTGCAAATTATCCATAATCAATATTAGCAACGGGAACTCCATTTTGGTTTATGCTAGAAAATTCAAAAAATTTTCTAAACCCCCAAAAATTTGACGTTCTTCATTCGGCAATTTTTCACACATATTTGACCGAAAAGTCAAAAAAAGTTTTATTGTTATCGGAATTTTTTTTGATAATTTTGCATGAGCCGTTTTATATAAAAAAATTTTGTAAAATGCTACAAAAATGACAGAAAATTGTAAGGGTTAAAAAGGCGATACTTGTAAGTTTTAAAGCCAAAACCCTTGCCTCATCCCTGCCGCCATCCGGGTCCGGTTGGCTGTCGGTGCACCATGCACCGCTCTGCACGCATCCACCGCTCAATACTAAATCTAATCATTTTGATGGCGTATCGCAAGGCAGTTATTTCAATGGCAAACTGCTCACCAGGACTGCAACGGGGATCACCACTGGCTGGCCAGACGCTCATCAACGAATAGACGGTGGCCGGCTCGCAGGTCGGGAAACTCTCCGACGTCCGCGCACATTTGACATGAGTGGTGGGACAGGCTGAATGTCAAAAAATTAGGTATTTTACGACTAGTTTAAATTTTTCGCAGTTTTCGAATGCGCTTGCCCAAGGGCGAGTGGTGCGGGTTCGGTTTTGCCGGAGGTCGAGCGCCTACCGTAACCGCATGCTAAAACGTTGACCATTTCAAGACCTTGAGAACGAGAGCGGAATGTCCCTTTAAGCTTTTTAAGCCAGGCGCCAAAAGTTTAAGAAGTTAAAAGAAGTTACGAGGTTCAAAAACTGAATTTTTTAACTTTCAAGCATTGTAAAATTGTTAAAAAAAACAGAAAAAACCTTAGGTTATCAATAGGTAGTTAGGTATAGGCGAATAAGCCCAAAGTGGTACCCCTTCCCTGCTAAAAATTGTCCCCATCCGCTAGCTGGTCGGAATCGGAAGTGGTAAAAGCTAAGCTAAGCTAAGCAAGTGGTAAAAAGGATAAATTAGACAGTGGAGAAAAAACCGCACTGGAGAAGCACTCGAAGTCGCTGGTCGCGTCGGTTGGCAGGTACTCGCTTCGATTCTGGCAGGTTGGAACGTTGTAGATTCGGCAGTACACTTGAGTCGCCGGATCGCAGGTGTCTGTAAAGAGTACAATGTAGTACTACACCGTTAAGAGGAATTTTTAATAGGGAGAAAAACAAATTTTTACATGTCAAGGTTTTGCAAGCTTTTTGTAACTTTCTAGCAATCAAATTGATTATTATCAACGGCTTAATCCAGGCCTCACCCAAAAGAAACACCGAAAATAAGTCCCTTTCCACCTCGATAAGGCAACAGATCCAAACCAAAACTCACCCCGTACATCATCCAAGCACAGCGGGACGTCCCCCTCAGTTCGAGTCGGGTCAACTGTAAAACGAAATGGCATGGAATGTTCGGTGCTGTACTGTTAGCGGGGGGGGGATGCGGCATAGAAAATGTGATTTGGTCATGATTTATTGCAAAAGCCCTACTCCTGTAATATTTCCGCGGCATGCAAGCGCCGCCCTCTCCGGGGTTGCAGTAGATGTCTTCAGGGTTGCGGCATATTTGTTTAGCCCAAAGTCCTAAAAATACGCATAAGATAAAAATACATCTGAAGATGCCGACCCTGACTATGCTTTCGGCAGAACTTGTACCGCCCCGAGTACTCCTGGGCCCAGGTTGACTGGGTCACAAGCATGTACTCGTTGTGCGAGCGGCACGCGGGCCCTTCGGCTCGCACGACGTCCTTCCACAGGTCGAAATCCGGGCTGAAGATGGGGTTGGAAACCGGCAAGGTGGCGACAGAGTCGGGGATAACGCAATTTAGCCGCTTTGGGAAAATTGCGTTATATGGTCACTAAACCGATTTTGGATTTCTATATACCAAAATGCTCAGCAGTTCGAGCTGGTTCAGGATCAGTTGAAAAAACTATTGGGAAACACTTCTGGAGCGAGATATACCGCTTCAAAGTTGGCGAGTGTCGTATATGGTCACCTAACGTATTTTCGATTTTTATATGTCAAAATGCTCAGCAGGTCGAGCTGATTTTAGATCAGTTGAAAAAACTTTCGGGAAAAATCTCTGTCGCGAGATATCTAGCTTACAAACCGTCCATTCAGCCCCCTGAAGTAGTACGTAGTACACCAAAATACGTCAACTGTATCTCGGAAAGAAACGGAATAGTGGAGAATTGCCGTTTCATGGGTAAAAAAATACATTGTCAGGCAAGGTGGGCCGTCGCTTCGGATGGGCTGCCGTCACTTTCGAAATGGGGGCCCCCCCGGCCGCTTCGCCGGCCTTGGCCCCCCCATTTCGAAACCCTGTACGAGCTCGCGCCCATCCGAAGCGACTAGGCCCCGGGGTGACACGAAGCCTTATTTTTAGGCTCAGATCGAGTGTGTAATGTCAAGCCAAACGCTTATCGCACACTTATCCATCTTCCCCCCAAAACCGAATTTCCGGGGCGAAAACTTGGTATATAGGGGGCTGATTGAAGACTAACTTCGAAGTGGTATATCTCATATGTGGTATATTATTCACTGTACTCCCATGAGTCAGGCAAGGTGGGCCGTCGCTTCGGATGGGCTGCCGCTCCACTCTTTCGAAATCGGGGCGCCTGGCCGCTACGTGCCTCGGCGCCCGATTTCGAAACCCTACGAGCTCGCACCCATCCGAAGCGACTAGGCCCCGGGTGGCACGAAGCCTTATTTTTAGGCTCAGATCGGGTGTGTAGTTTCATGCCAAACCCATTTCGAACCCAACCATTTTTCGCAACACCGAAAACTGACTCACCGGGGCGACAACGTTATGTCGTGGGGGGCCGGGGTGACGCCAAACTTTGTAGTGGTCGATCTCGCTCCAGAAGTATTTCCCAAAGGTTTTTTTTAACTATTCTAGAATCAGCTCGGCCCGCTGAGCATTTTGAGATATAAAAATCCAAAATCCGTTTAGTGACCATATACGACACTCGCCAACTTTGAAGTGTTATAACTCGCTCCAAAGTGTTTCCCAATAGTTTTTTCAACTGATCCTGAACCAGCTCGAACTGCTGAGCATTTTGGTATATAAAAATCCAAAATCCGTTTAGTGACCATATAACGCAATTTAGCCGCTTTTTGATCGAGAGATAGAGAGAGAGAGAGAGAGAGAGAGAGAGAGAGAGAAAGAACGAGGAAGACACGGAGCCTGGCTTAGCTTGCTAAGCTTATACCGGGCTTCCATCTCGTCGAAGTCGTCCGGCAACAGAATGCACTCGTGCTCGTCGGCGTGGCACTCGACATGGTTCCACTCGCGCAGTTGCCTGGCGAGGGCCCGGTGGCTGAGCATCAGTAGCAGGAGCAGGAGCATCGAGACCGAGGGCAACATCAGCTGATGTAAGCCTAAAATGAGCATGCATTTTGAATCTCAAATTTGCATCCAAACCAAAATAAACAGAAACCCACCGTTCATCTCAGCTGGGGAAGCCGGGCTGAAGGCGTCCAGTGAGAAATGATAATTTTTCCAGCAGAAAAGGAATTTCCAGAATTTGTTGGCTTCCGGATTCAAATTGATGCTGAAACTTATGGTAATTACACGTTCTTGGCTCTCTCGGCAGGTAAGCTCAGGCATAGACATGGGCATAGGATTAGGCTGATGCTTTAACTTAGGCTTAGGCTCAGGCTCAGGCATAGGCTTAGGCATAGGTTAAGCCTAGACTTAGGGTAGGCTTAGACTTCGGCTTAGACATAGACTTGGGTTAGGCTTATGCATAGGCTTGGGCTTGGGCTTATGTTTAAACTTCGGACTGGGCTTAGGATTAGGCTTAGGCTTAGGCTTAGGGTTAGGCTTAGGCTTAAACTTCAGCTCAAGCTTGTAAAAATTACACCAGTATGTCGATCTAAACTCGCTTTTCAGGTTGTTGCTGATCAGAATCGAAGCTTGTTAGCTAATTGTTCTATCGGCGACGTTGAAGACATCCAGAATTCCGACGTCTTCTGTTTTCCCGGCTTGCCTTCATCGTCCCCTGTTCCACAACACAAAAAGCAGACGATCAACAGCCCCCCCTTCCGTCTTTATAATTGGGTTCAACGCCGCTCAAAAAGTTATGAATATCAAGGCATGTATTTTTTTCCAGCGCACTGCCCAAACCTCCTATCATTATCATATTCCACAGCGTATCCGGTTTCGGGCCGCACAACTTTTTGCTCAATACCCTCGGGCGAAATGGGAGATGCCTTAGCCTCGGTGTTGCCGCGTGAATTATGTACGCGCGTATACAATGGACGATATGCGGCGCAGCCGGGGAGATGGTGATGGGCTAAAGACGCCTGCTTGACAATTGTTCCACCACCGCCACAGCATGCTTTGCATATCTTTTGCACTTTTTAGAAGGCCGAAAACAATTTTTGGGGTGAATAGACGATCGAGGAAATGGTGTCTTACCGTATCTCTCTGGAACACAAGAAAAACCTATTTTTTTGTTAGTTTTTAGGTAACTTTTAACCCCCGTTTTTTGCTAACATTTTAGTGCTATTTTGCTTCATAAAATTCTTTTTGAGTAATTTTTTCCACACTTATTTTTCTTAAAGCGGCTAACCGAAAAATTCCTCTCTGTAGAAGTTTTTATGGCGGTTTTAAACATGAAAAATGATCTATTTTCACATTGATGCCCCACGCAAACATTTCAAACTTGTGCGACACTTTTAGAAATTTTCCTCAAAACCAAAACAAAATTTGCGAAACCTTGCAATGCGGAAAACAAGAATTCCTATAGACCTGGGCTATAGCTTTGAAATGCTTCTATTTCCCTAAAAGGCGGAGCGGTAGCGTCGCGGTCGCGTGAAGTAAATGTCGTGGTGTATGATTTAAAAAAGTTCGTATCTGGAAGCAAGTTCACAGAGCAAAACACGTTATTAAGTCTTCGCCTCGGGTTCTTTAGGGTCAGGGCTGAACGCGTTGCTGTCGCGTTGCGTTCTCTAGTGTCATATTTGGAGTTCATTCGCACCATAACGAGCGCTGCGAGAAAAATTATGTTTTGAGAGGTTTGGAGAAGCTAATTGAAAACTGCGAAATTTTGACAAGTTTCGCGAGGAATGCTGATCTTAAGCATTTCAGGGCTGTTTCCAGAGAAAACGGCAAAAGCGCCTAATTCCCTACGCGGATTACTCCCCGAACAAGTGTACACATACGGATACACAGAGAGCGTCGGTGACACAGACTCACACACTCGGCATGGATGCACTCACTTTTATGCCCGGGCCCCTCGTAATGTCTTTTGTCTACGGGCCGGCACCTTCAAGGGGAGAAGCTGCACCCCCATAAATCTGTACGAGTCGTTTGTGGCCAAACGATCTTCGTCTGGGCTAGATTAAGCCGAGACCTGTCTAGGGCTTTGTTCTAATTATATTTGCATGCTCTTATTTTCGCACTTTCTTAGCCATCGTGTGTCCTTTACAAATCTATTTTTAGGTATATCTTTTTGGAAAATAACATCAACCCTTTATCAATCTACATTTATTCATTTAGCTAGTTAAATAGATTAAAATCAATCAAATAAAACACTCATTCAGTTTCATTTTCCACAAGATAATCCTGCTTGCTGGACGTCCCATTAAAGCATCGGTTTGAAACCACATTTTTGCGCTAGTGAACTGTCCAATTCCGTAGAATTTCAGGTAGTTTTTGTGTTTTTCTTCTTCTTTTTCTTTCTTCTTCTTTACCGATTCTGATTTTTAGACTCTTGTATAGTAGTTCAGAAGTTTTCAGATTTTTTCAGATTTTAGGGTGATTTCGAAACTTTGAAAACAGATATTACGGTTTTTAGTTAGATTCAACTTTGCATGATCGGGTAACAGCCTTTTTTCTACAAAATTTTTCGTAGATCCAGAGAACGCTCAGTTTTTTGCTTTTTCTTGCCTATAATCCATCGCACCAAAAAAGTGATTCCAGTAATCCGGCCATTAATTTTTCTCTACTTTTTCACCTGAATTTTTGGCCCCAAATTTGGGTCGGATTTCCGGTGGGCCATGTAGAGGATACAATGGAGTCAGGGCGATCACCGCTTGAAGATGATCGACGAGTCCGGGCAGTCTACGCATACTTAACGTCCCTCGTTTTTCATAATGGCGGGAAAACGGGAGACTCGCCGGCTTTACAAAAGTCTATTGTTCCATATTTTCCACTTCAGCGTGCTTTTTTCTCGCTCTTTCTCTCCCCTCTCTCTCTCTCTCCCTCTCTCTCTCTCCCTCTCTCGCTCTCTCACAGTCACTTTCCGTTTCTCTCTCTTCTACTCTCTCTCTCTCTCTCTCTCTACTCTCTCTCACTCTTGCTCTCTCTTTCTCTCTCTCTTTTGCTCTCTCTCTGCTCTCTCTCCCTCTCTCTCCATCCTGATTCCCGAAACCGTTGTCATTTCGGAAAACATGCACTTGCCCTCGTTTTACACCCTTTTTCTGTATGCGTCAAATTCTTGAAAAATTTTCCACTTCGTTACGTGGCTACGGTAATTTTCGGGAATCGAATAGGATGAATGGGTTTGCCTGGTTTGCCTGGTTTGCCTAGGTTTCCGATTTAAAGCCGACAAGGCGTAAAATTACCCAGGGATTCATGGTGTGTGAAAGTACACTGGACGGCTTGGATTTGTCGGAAGTAATTTCGGGGGGTGATAATGACGAATTTTTGAGGTTTAGAGTGACCGGGCGGCTGGTAAATCTGCAGGAAATTATCAACTCGTTGCGACCAGAAAATAATGCGCGTTCAGACCCCTTTTTGAATTTTCGGGGCCTCGGTAATGTTCTCAAACCCCTTAAAGTTAATGTCCGGGTTAGAAAAGAACCTTAATGTAAATTTAACGCTTTTAAAAGAGTTTGAGACGTCCAAGACGGTTTTAAAGGCACAGAGAAGTCAATATCTACAATTTTATGACTTTCGAGGCCGGCAATACATTTTAAAGGCACCAGTAAGCCGAAACATATCACCAAACCCTTCGGGAGCATGTCATTAATGCGTCAAACACGTTCTATAAATTATTATGAGATAAATATCCGATTTTTCGAGATGCGAAAAGATTTTGTCAATTTTTTTGAACATTTTTGGGTATGTCGTTGATCAGCAACAAAACCCCGATATGTGTTCGAAATTCGCGCCTCTTTTCGCTCTTCAAAATCTGTTTTCCGGGGAGTAAAAGTTATTTTGTCCATTCTGGGGCGACTAAAAGCGACTAAAAGAGCCTGAAAGAGACTAAAAGTATATGTTATGCGGAAGTTTCGTCCGCCTCAATTCAAATAGAGTGGGACTCGTTTTTATGGCCTTGGAAATTCGGATTTATGGCCCAGGCAGGTTTTTGGGGAGTTTTTGGTCGGAATTGAAGTATTTTTTAGAGTTCTGTAGTTGGAAATTTGTAGATTACAAAAATAACATTTTTTTTTCTCAATTTTTGCGTATTTCTGGTGTTAGGCCGAAGCCGAAGCCTGTACCTAAGCCCAAACATAAGCGTAACCTAAGCTGAAGCCTAAAACATCGCCTAAGCCGAAGCAGGCCAAGCCTAAACTAAGCTAAAGCCCAAGTCCAAGCGTAAACCATCGCCTCCCCAGTCCAAGCCTCAGCCGAAGCGTAGGCCGTGCGAGCGTCTAAAAAATGTCGTGGTCGGACGATTTTCTTCACGTCCGGTTTTCCCTGATCACCCAGTAACATAAAATGGCCCTCATTTGCCTCCCTTCAAAAAGTACAAAAATTCTCAGACATCGACGATGGTTTTCTTGATTCTTTTCGTGAAGTTCTTTCAGACCTAGAACTGTTACTTTCTCTTTTTTTCAGACAATTTCCGTACCTTCAAAGCCACAGATCCACACAAAATTAACCCGCCACTTGAATTGGTGGAATCAGTGTCAAGAGTTGTTATTTGGATCGGCCGACCAGCCGGATGGCCCCCGAAACTCAATTTCCTGTCCCCTCACCCCGATAAGGATAACCGCGAAATAACAAATTTCCGGATTTCCATCCGTTTCTGAAACCCGGGCCCCGGTGGATTCCGGGAATCCGAAACTTGGCCAAGTGATTCATTTTTGAAGATTTTGATCTTTTGAAACTTTGGCTCGGGTTTTTAACCGCTGTAGCGTTACCGTATACCCTTACCGTAAACTTGGAAAGACCGAAAACGTTTTTTTACGTTTTCTTTCTTTCTTTCTTTCTTTTTTCTTTTCGGTTTTTTGGATTACGGTAACGAGCGGCGCGCGGGGAAATATACCTTGCAGTTTTACAACCTTTAACATTTACAAAAAATATCGATTTAGGAAAAATGCATGGGGTTTTTACATTCCGAAATTCACCCAAACTACGTGCCAGAATGAGCATAGAGTCCCCTAAAAACAATGCTTGTTTTTCGTTTTTCTATTAACCGGCCGGTCATCAGGGGCTCTTGAGCATCACCATGGGGGGGGGGGCGATTGTCTGTAAACTAGCCCCCAGGGAATTCGACCCCCTCCCCGCCTGAAGTTCATTACGAAATTGTACACACGCAAAAATAGGAGTAGACTTATTTTGGGGATTTATTTTTGCACATTCCTTCTGAGAACCCCATCGCTTTAAAACCATCCTTTCGAAATCATTAAAGTAAATTTTTATGCTTCGAAAATCACAGAGGTATCGATTACTCCCTAAATTTTGTTAGGAACTGCGTCTACAACCACTAAAAACGATGTAAAACAAACTAGAATCTGGGGAAATCCGTCCAAAACGGTGAACCACTTCTCCACGTGGCCCCGCTAAACCGATTACGCCATGAAAAGCGCCGCCTTCGGAGCTTCTTTTGGAGCACCTAGCAAAGAGTATCAAACCACTGGGCCGTTCCGCGTTACATCCTTGAACGCTGATTTTTTCCATTTTTCAGGAATTCCAAATTTATTTAATGCTTGGGCTTGGGCTTGGGTTTGACTTAGGCTTACAAGGGAACCACCCGAGGTCGAGGTGGCGTTTCGTTATGGGACCTAGCCCATTTTGTGCAGAATTTTTCGCTGATTCCGAATCCGCTGCTCATTTTTGCCAAGCTCGTTTTAAAAAGTTACGGCGATTTTAAGATCATATTTGAGCCCGCGGGAAGTCATCTGTCACGATGCTTTTTTGTTGTAATATGCCAATCGATTTTAAATAGCTTATCTTGTAGAGAATTTTTTTCTGATTCGAATGGTATATTTGATTAATGCGCTACTACCTATCGACGATCACTTATAGGGTTGAGAAATAGCCTGTTTTTCACCATGTCCCATACAAAAAACGAAGTCCATATCGTCGATTTTTTCGATTTCCAACAATTCTGAGTTAAATAGCTCATTCGATAGGGAAAAATTTTCTGAATACGATGGCGATATTCGTTTTTGATGAATCAGCCGGGAAACGAAAAATAAATGGCTTTGAAGTGGACAAATTTTGGAAAAAATGGAACTTTGAAGCGCTATAAGTTTTTAAACGAGTTATTTGGCAAAAATAAGCAGCGGATTCGGAATCAGCGAAAAATTCTGCACAAAATGACCTAGGTCCCATAACGAAACGCCACCTCGACCTTAGGTGGTTCCCTTGTTAGGCTCAGCGTAGATTTTTTAGGCCTCAATTCGGCTTCGCCCGGGCTTATATAATTCTAAAAACAAATCTGGAGACCGGTCAGACCCAGCTTTATGTTAATTACGCAATAACCGCAACTCCGCTCAAAGGAGATAATTATTTCCAGCTAACCAGGGGCGATTTCACAAAATTTGGATATTCCAGATTCACCAGAATCGGCGCGTAAATGTATCCTGGATTGTGTGTCGTCCTTACGTTGTTGGGCGCCGTGTACTTTAAGCCCTTGTGGGAGACGGAAAGATAGACAGACAGACAGACAGACAGACAGAGACATGAGCCCGTTTTATGATGACATTTTTTCGTTTTTTTCCCGTAACCAAATAGACAAAATGCGGACAAGCAAGCGCTCTCCATTTTTTTAATATTGTTGTCGCTTTTGAGTCTCGCCTTCCGACTTGTCGGCATTCGACTATTGAATTCGGCTTGTCGCAATTCTAGATGTTAGCATTCTGGCGTGGGAAGTTAGGCTTGTCGGCATTTTGAAGACAGGGACTCCGGCTGACACCTCCAGCCTTTCTCTCTTTCTCTCTCTCTCTCTCTCTCTCTCTCTCTCTCTCTCTCCCCCTCCCACGCTCTCTCCCTCTCTCTCACTCTCTCTCGTTTTTCTCTTTCTCTCGCTCTGTCGTTCTCGCACTCACTAGCCCAAGCTCGCCGCAACGCTACAAACTATTCTCCCTAATCTCCAAAAATGAACAATTTTTGATAAAATCCCCTCCTCTCCTCATAAAACCTCGTACCTTGAGAATTTCATCAGAATTGAATGCAATTCTTTCATCGATCCCGATGATTCCCAGCCCTATTCCCACCCCAAAAGCGAGGAAATCGTATAGTCCTCCTCCCCTTCGCTGGCATATGCCCCTGTGCGGATTTTCTCATTTTTCTTGCCGGCTGCAAGGCGGCGGCGCTAATTTTTTTGAAGCCGGGAGCCGAGGAACACATGTGAATGGTTGAGCACCAGCTTTCGGAGAGCACCTCCAGGGCACACACACAAATTCCGCGTCAGTACAAAATTTATGGGGGCCTCGAGGTTGCTGGTTTTGGCTAGGCGCCAAGATCATTTTGGGAGGGTTAGATTGGTTTGGCTACGGACCAGATTTATCCACGTTCCCTATAAAAATGATGTAAGGTGGAAAGGTGATTTTCAGGTGATTTTTCAAGCTTTAAAGTTTGAAAAAATATCTGTACAGGTAGAATCGTTACGGTACCTATTTACACGACAGAGTAGAGGCTAAGATTTCTAATCTTTCTTACATTCTTTGCAGAATTGCAATTTACAGGTATTTTGGCTTTATAAAGCTCGTTTAACCAGTTACGCCCTTAAATCTTGACAAAAATCACCAAAGCAAGACATGCCGGCTTACAGAATTGTGGCGTATAACCGGTTACGACATGAAATTTTATGAAAATCTGCATAACGGCGAACTTCTAATGTTTCTTTAATTTTCAAAGCTCGAAACACCGCTTCCACGCTTTTTCGCACGGTTTTGACCAAAACCTAAATTCTAAGCGACTTATTCGGTTACGCCGTGAAATACATATTTGACCATTTCAAACATTTTTTTTTGTTTTTAAGAAGCGAACGACCTCTTTTGAATTTTATCACGAATTTCTCAGGTCTGCGCCCGAAAATAACTTGCTCACCTTCAATCCCTCCCCTCCCCCTCTCACTTCCAAATTCCATCAGGTATTCCCCCGTCCGTTCCATAAACGGGGGAGAAGAAGTCAGAATTTTTCGAAGTTAGTAATAAGCTGATGCACTTTATGCAGTTTATCTCTCTGTCTCATTCTCTCTCTCTCTCTCTCTCTCTCTCTCTCTCTCTTTCTCTCTCTCTGTCTCTCTCTCTCTCGCTCTCTCTCTCTCTATCTCTCCAGACAACCTTTTGTATGCCCACCGAATCCAAATGAGAATCCCAGAATCCCACCCCCAAAGGCGCACAGAAAAACTCATCTTCTTCGGCTTCTTCCACCCGGGTCCAATCCGTTGGAATCACCCGCTTCTCCTCATTCCGCCCAAAAAGCCAATGGCCGGAATCAAAGATGGGTAGGGCAATTTCGAGGATTTGAGGGTGGGGATTGGTTGAAGAATCGGGGGCAAAAAAACCATTTGGTGTCTTCACGTTCCAAAGTTTCGGCTCGCGATGAAATCCACCTCATTTTTTAATCAAGAGTTGATGAAGCTGGACCCGGATCTTGGGCTCTACGCTTTGTAACAATTGAATTTGGTCTAAGGAAACGTGCAAAGATGTTTTGGGGCTGACCTTTCGGTTGTTTCCATGCTCACTCATGCTCATCATTCTGTCTCCATAACTCGCTCTCTCTCGCTCAGTCTTCCTGTTGCTTTTTTTTCTCTTCCTCCCACTCTCTTTGACTTACCTAGAGGTCTAATAAAATCTGATGCTCACCTGGAAGCTAAGGATCAACAAGCCTTCCCAACGCATGCTTTTTCACGCACCGGAGGCGATGAGTTTACGAGAGCCATTAAAGGTACTCAGAAGTCGAAAAACAGGAGCCGCCTGGTTTCGAGAAATGGCCTTCTCGCTCTCTCTCTCTCTCTCTCTCTCTCTCTCTCTCTCCTCTCTTTCTCTCTCTCTTTTTCTCTCTCACTCCTCGCTCCTTCGTACTTTTCTCTCACTCTCGCTCTTGCTTAATTTTTCTCACTCTCTCTCACTCTCACTCTATCTCTCTCCTTATGGTTCTATCTCTTGATGACTCTGCCACTCTATCTGTGCTCACTTGCATCAACACCTGTAATTTAAGCTGTTACACTCCCTTTAAAAAAACGAGGTCTTGATTATATGACGGTTAGGAATCACGCGCTTCTATATATTTCCGGCTCCCGACCAAACCACACGAAATTGTACAAAATGCCCTCCCATTTAAGGCGTCCCATTTCTGAAGCCCTCCCTCTTCCACAGGGCATTTTCGTGTCGTCCTGCTGGACGGACGGCCGGACGCTCCTCTGCCGCAAAGGGGGAAACGGAAAATGGAAAAAACGGACTCGCGCTTACGGCTCGAATTTCACGTGCTGGTCACTCCCCCAGCCAGGCCTAGGGCGGTGGTCTCGAATTCGGGGTCCGCCCGCCGGTCTCGTCGCCTCGCTTTGGGCGGCGTAAATTTTCACTTTACTGCGCGCGATATAGGATGACTAATTCTGGAACATTGACCCTGTTTGAACCAAACCATACTTGCTAAATTATTTTATATATTCAATTCCTTGCGTTTCTTCCTTCCACCTAATTTTGCGACGTTTTAGCTGATTTATTCGACCTGTTTTGACGATTTACATGTAAAGTTATGGAAATCTTCTTCGAAAATCACTTTTTTCTAAATTAAGATTCAAACTTCTGCCTGGCAAATCAGAATTTTAAGAAATTTGTTCCGTTTTTCCTGGCCAGAACTATCCGCTGTAAAGGTACGCTGAAGTCTAGAAAATGGCTTGCCGTATGCTAATTTTCGGAGCATTTTCTCGATTTCACGATACTCTGCAAGCTAGCCGTTTTTGAAATGCGTAGCACCCCAGAGACGTCAACCCCTGCAATTTTTGAAAAACGTAGCCTACGACTTTTCAGATTTCTAAACCTCCTTGAACTAAGTACCCACTTGGCAACACGGTTCACACGCTTGGGGGGGCAGAAACGCGAACTTGTTGAAGCTGTATCTCTGCTTTTTTGGCTTGAAGCCCTTTTCCTTTTGCTAACAAACCACTTCCGGTGAATCCGTTGGAAGTTTTCCTGCAAAACTAGGATTCGTGGAGGCGGTTTTGGCAAGGAAATCGTTTTGGAAGCGGTTTTGGAGCTATTAAAAATTCAGTTATTGAGTCGTGCAACTACAAAAGGCTGGCCGCTTGAAAGGAAGCTGGTTTTTTACGTGTTTGGCGGTGTTAGAAAAGCTTAATCCATGAAAAACTGAGATAGCGTTGCGAATTCTCCTTCCCTTTGACTTTCTATAAAAGATATAATGATTTTTAATATTCCTTAGACGCAATTTTATGTTTTTTCGAGAGTGTCAGATAACGCGGTTTTTGCTACAATATTTTGATGTCAGTCTAATCGCTAACATTTAAAAAATATCCCAAAAATCTGTGGTGACCTTTTTACTACGCCGTCTATGACTGGAAGTCTTATCTGCCCACCACTTCCGGGGCAAATAGCTTAAATTCCTACAAGCGGTTTAAAAGAAGGCGATCCTTGGCCGAGAAGCGATACGTTAATTTCTGAAAAACACCTAAACAAAGCAAGGCATTACGTTTCGAGCTCCGAAAACGATTCTGCCTTCTTGAACTCGTTTCTAAGAAAAATCAACATTTTTGAAAACCTTTTTGCTAACTTTGCTTTTATTTAAGGGTCTAACGGCTTTATTAGCAAATATTTTCCGGTTAAGGCGGTCTTTAACGCTCTATTTTGTGTTGCGCTCCGCTTTTTCGTTTGGCTTAACCTGAGAGCATCAAAGCCCCGCCATAAATCAGGACCAATTGGTCGGCGGTTCGGTTGGAGTGCTGCTGCAGCAACCCACATGGCCCACCCCTCCCTCACCTTGTTGATGTCAACAAACATTTCGAAAAATGGAAAATCAAGGCACGGGCCTTGGCTACAAATTTTGGAAAAATTCCCGAAGCGGTCCGGTGATTCCGGAATAGTATAACCACGTAATGGGCTTACTGAAATTTGTCCTAACTGAATTCAGCTAATACAGTAGTCTTCAAAGGAGTATTTTTGCGAAGCCAGATTGTTGGTCCCCGCATTAATGGGAATAGCTGTTGGAAGGCTTATCAAAAACTATAAAAACCATTAAAGGGACGTTGACAGCAAAAAAACGTATATATTTAGGTGCTTTTCTTTGCGAATATTGAATTTCACATACCTAACTCAAAATCTTTAACTTTATAGCACTCTCCCCCTCTCTCTCTGGCTTTCTCGCTCTCTCTCTCTATGTCTCTCTTTCATATTTCTCGTCTGGACATAGTCTCAGTTCCGTTCGGTTTCCCTGATTCTCCATCGTTCTCGCTTACTCTTTATGACGCTCTCTGCTTATCTCTCTCTCGCTCCTTCTCTCTCTCTCTCTCTCTCTCTCTCTCTCTCTCTTTGTCTCTCTCGGCTTAAAAAATGACTCTCGAAACTATTTCCGCAATACTCTCAAAACCGTTTTTTATTTCCTTTCGTCTTCGACCGATCTTCTGCCTTCTGTTTACTATACGACCCAGACGCTGTTAGAGTGCAGTGGCCGCCAGGGCGGGGAGGGCACAAAAAAGCGGTCACCATCTCAACTGCAGACCCATCAGGCCTGGCGTCATCAGCATTCAGTTCTCGGCTCTACCGAAATTTGGTGATAAGCCCTCAGGCGCCTGTTGCCTGGTTGAACCCGTAAAATTGGACACTACTGGGTCGCTTTGCGGAATTTTCGCGTTGCAGTAAGGTGACAGCTTTCGTATTTTTCTTACGATATTTTTGCGGCGATTTCGATGAATTTCAGTGTGATTTTGAGAAAAACAACCTTTGTTGATATGCAGAGAAGTCTTTGTTGTTCTTCAGGTAAATTTTAAATCCCTAGAAATTCCTTTTTGCCAACTTTCCGCTTTTATTTATTTGGGAATTTTTTAGTCTTTAGCTTTTGTTTTGCCTTAAATTGGTAAGGTATTTAACGACCAGGATCCATCAGCAAAAACCACCTTTCCAAGTCCGCCCTTCCTAATTTGCATAATTCGTCCTCGCGCCCCCCTTAATTTTCGCCGGATGACCACACCCAACTTGTGCGCTTTTCCCGGCCCAAATTCATAGAACAAGACCTTTAATTGTGCGAAATTTTTAAAAAGACTTAAAGCTTTCGGAACGGTAGCAAAATTCAAACTCCGCCGATTACTTTTAACAATTCTGGGG
Organism: Mesorhabditis sp. LJ9110; assembly: GCA_038088335.1. NCBI lineage: Eukaryota > Metazoa > Nematoda > Chromadorea > Rhabditida > Rhabditidae > Mesorhabditis > Mesorhabditis sp. LJ9110. Next base: position 512,632 of record JBBGBA010000060.1, read on the forward strand.
CAGCGATAAGGTATTGGACTTCAAACTTTAAATTGTGATAAAAAAAATCTTAGACAGAATTTTTAGAAAATGGAAAGGAAGGAAAGTGCGCCCCGAAATATCATATTTTTACATATTGCTACGTACCACTGTCAGGGTTTTACCTTACCGTATTCGTGGTAACGGAATTTTATTTTGGCTATTTGAGCATCAACTAGTCGCTGCTTCCCTAAATAATCATTTAGTATTCAAGGACTTTTGCAATTTTAAAATTTTGTCGCCGTTTGGACGTGCCTACAGTACTCCTAAAGCCTAAAAAGAAATTTTCGATCTCTGGATTTATTTTTGGCCTTGTGTTTTCTACAGCTTCTGACTAATTTTCCTACACTTTCCAACCCAAACAATCCGACCTCACCACGCGCATCGGATTCCGAGAATTCGACTGTCCGATAATTCCCCCCCTCTTTTGACTCATCCTAAAAAGGGCCGGGCACAAAAATCGCATTTTTGAACGGCACATACTGACGGGTCAACAATTTGTAAAATTGCCTGCTTTTGGTGGTGGGCCGCCGGAACGGAAAGACGAGATGTGCCGCGTTTTTGCAGCCTCATCCCTGCTATCAGTTCGAAAAAAGTCGCGCCTCCACGCCCCGTGTTATTTGTTTATGTTTGAAAGCTGATTATTTACGAAGATGTACTAATGACAACATTGAAACTTGATTCGTCTTTTACCGAGGCTTTTGTTTTCGGTGCTTTTGGGGCTTGAAATTTTGTTGAAAGCTTCGATACAACTTTTTAAGCCGAATTCGGCCCATAACTATCTGTGATTCTACAAAAACCCAATTTATACTTTTAGATGTATTTAGTCATTCAAATATGCAAAATGCGGAATTCGACCAATATTATATCCGTTCACATTACCTGTTTACTAAGCAGAACGTTGCTTTATCGTGTTTCTGGCCATTTTTAGTGTGCTTTTTGCATTTACAGCCGTGAAATTGATTAAATATTATGATTCCGTTTTTTAAAAAGCATGAAAATATAAAGGGCCTTTAATAAGTAGTCCGGCTTTCGATTCGACTGCCCAATCGAATTTTATTGCTCATAAAATTCAAATCTAAATGGCTCGCCCTCGACCCGCATCCCATAGACTTGTTTGTCGCCGGTCCTAGCTCTGTATCTATCAATTTTCGTTTTCTATGCTAATTTGTATACCCTTGACCTAGAAATTCAGCGCTTTCTGATCTGTATTTAATTAATTGCCGTGTTCTAAAGATCAAAAACAAAATTCTATGGCCTAGAGTGTGTAGCTTTTCACTTTAAACCTCTTAAAACCCTCCACCTTGCTGCATACATCTCTATATCTCTACTGTACACATCTGCCTTCCAGGTACCTTTAAAAACCATTCTTGAATTATATAGATATCCAATTTTGCCTTCCCTAGCCCTTTAAACCCCTTCTGAGCACACGGTGGGTGGTCCCGCGGTGGGCCATGGAAAAGGGGGGGCGGGGCCGGCCTGGCCATACGGGGCCCCACCTCCACTCTACACAAACGGACAGAACGGACGGACACACACCTACGGACGGACACACAGACAGACAGACACCGCCCGCCTGGGCATACATACGAATGGCATTCAGGAACCGACCGGCCGGCCGAATAGGAGCGATGGAAAGATCTGTGTGTGTTCATTTCTTGCCCAAAAGTTGTCATATTTATTTGGACGATTTTTAGATGAGTTTTGGGCGGTGATTTTTAATTTTAGCTTTTTTAACCTTCTTCTTGACTGAAAGTTCCTTTTTAATGAATTTCATCTACAGCTGGGGATCGACTTTAATTCGCTAGCTAATTCGGAATGATTTTTGGCCTTTTCTTGAAAACCTTCACTCTTCTTTTTTCTATCATTAAAATACCTAAAATACTTTTGCAGTTTTTTTAAGGCAATTTAACGTTTTTCAATTTGTCCGAACTGTTTGTTCTGTCCAAATTTTGTGCCGGAAATTACCCATTTGCGACAAAATTCGGCCAGAAACCAGACTTTCAACTTCCTCATTAACCTGATTTCCGGTGCAATTTAGGACTGAGCTTAAACTTATTCTTTTGCAAGTTGTTTCCAAGTGCTCCTTACAATTTTCTAAAAAGTCGAAGAAAAGTTTTCGTGATTTTTTAGCTTTTCGACAACTCAGCCAGTACTTTGATTTTCGTTTTCCACATTTTTTCGTGGTGTCGATAGAACGTTTTGTCTTCTTTTTTACCTATGATCCCAAGGTCGATAATTACTGTATTTTTACAGCGATGAACGACACAGAGCCTGAGTCGCATCTACAGCCGGCGGTGATAGCGGTGATCGCCGTCTACGTGCAGTTGGCTGTATTCGGGTTGTGCGGAAATTTATGGGTGATGTGGACGGTGCTCTCACAGTTGTTGGGGTGTGCGACAGGTAGTGAATACATTAATAACCTTAAAATCATCTCTCTCACTCTACTCTCTCTCTCTCTCTTTCTCTCTCCCTCTCTCTCTCTCTCCTTCGCTTTGTAGGTCAGAAATCGGATAATGTAAATATTTATTTCCACTACCTCTATTTTTATTTGCCAAAACCATCAAGGCATCATCTGACCCCTGCTTTTTGGGGCGCTTTTTAGAGAGCAGCAGGGGTGCCAAAACATGTGTTTCCCGGTCGCGCCTGCGCTTGCAAACACTCCAAAAGATGCGCTGCCTCGTTGGTGTGAAGACTAGCGAGGGAAGAGGATAGAGATTGGGGTGGGAGAATTCAGTAGACTGGGGTGATGGCAATAGAATTGGCGCGTAGCGGTCTTGGAGCTGTGAGTGGTAGCGGATCGGGTTACCTGCACCTTTAAGGGAGTCACAATACGAGTGTTTTCATGGTTTTTGCGGCCTGTACTTGAATTTGGTTTAGTTTGGATGGCTTTGATGAAAAATATGGAAAATATAGAAAGAAACAGATCCAGGGAGAGGGAACGAGAGAGAAAGAAAGAGCGAGAGAGAGAGGGAGAGAGAGAGAAAGAAGAGAGAATGAGGAATTTTTCTATCGTAATCATTCCCATTTTCAGGAGGCCGACCCCACAAACCAACGATCCAGTCCTCGGCCTTCATCTACTTGTTGCTGCTCTCAGTCGTGGACTTGGTCTCATTTTTACCGATTCCATTGCTCGTCTCGGACCTGGTGATGCTCAGGTACGTTCATGCTCTCTCTATCTCTTGCTCTTTTTCTGTATGTATGTCTCTTTCTTTCTCCCGCTCTCTCTCTCGCTCTCTCTCACTAATGTTCTTTTTCAGGTGGCCCTTCAGCCTGGGTATATGCAAATTTTTCTACATTTGCGAGGGGGTGAACAAGACGCTCTCACCGATGGTGCTCACCGCGTTGTCGATTGATCGCTATATTGCGGTTTGCAAGGTGAGAAAAAATATTTTTGGTTTTAAAGGGTGAAGTGAAGTGAATTTGGGCTATGGGTCTAGTAACGGAAGCCAAGAGCAGCTTCTGGACGTTTTTTAGGCCAGTGTTCATTTACCCTAAAATCGGAAATCAGAACAAAAAAATCAGCACCACCTCATCAAAATTCGAACTCCACTCAAACGCTAAAACACAAAACTCTCGCACTTCCAAAACAAATCCGCATGACAACTTTTTGACGCTTTTCGTCTATGCCATGCTAGAATCCACCTAATTTGCAAGCTAGGGATGAGCAAATCATAGACCCTCGCGGTGGGGGATGATGAGAAAAAGCGGCGGAAGAACGGCGTCCACTTGAAAGGGGCCCAGCCGGGTAGTTTTGCTAATGAGGAGCGTGAGTGATGGTCGGGATGGCGAGTCATCGTGTGTGGTCCTGGACGGGGTTTTGATTGTATGTATACAAAGCGGAACAAGGGGATTAGGGTTTGAAAGGCATCGCCAAGAGATAATTTTTTTGTCTTTGGGTCTCTTAGAAATTTTCAGGTATTGACACGTAAGGCGACCGTTACGTGCGCATGATTAGCATAGAACTAAACAAATACGCGCAGTGCACACGTAACGTACACGCGCGAAGCGCGCGACTGATTTTAATTACGTAATCGATTATAAGCTGCGCGTGTCTCCGAAGCGGTAAAATCCATAAGGCACCCAAAACCCGCAAAAAGCAGGTTTTCCATTTTAAAGGGATGGATTCAACAGGCAAAGTGAGAGATAACGAGAGAGATAGGGAGAAAAGAGAGAGAGCGAGGGAAAGAAAGAGGGAAATAGAGCGAGAGAGAGAGAGAGACAGCGATAGAGATGCAGCAAAAACCCGACTTTTTAGCCAACCCTAGTCTGGATGCGCCAGACGCAATTTGCCCTGTTCGTCGTGCTGGTGTGCGTCTTGCTGTCGATGACGTTCATCGTTCCCATCGGGGTTCATGCTAAGGTGAGTAAATTTTGAGTTTTCAGAGTATTGTAAGGTGTATTCTAACCTTCTACCTTGTGTATTTCTTTTTTCCGTTCTTTCTCTCTCTTTCTCTCGCTCTCCCTCGCCCTCTCTTTTCCCCAAACAAAGCCAAGGCTAACGAGCTAAAGAATGATCATAAAACCATCGGCCCCAAACTTTTGGCTCATTCTCGGGCTCCAATTGCCTGGGCTATAAGCGGAGCCTTGGGCCCAGCTGACGCGTTCCCGTATGGCCAGCCAGCCCCGGCTTCTGGACCCCTATCCGAATTTGCACGAATTACACACGCACCACCCAGGGGGGATGGCCAGAGCAAAGTAGTATAGTTGAGGGGGGCGATGAGTTAGGGGTGGGTAGTTAGCGGGGGAACGGAATGGGATGATTATCGTGAGTTCTCGGGAATTACCTGAAACTCGAGAGGGCTGTAGTAAATCGTAGCGTCTCGGAAAAAAGGTGAAAGTTTAAGACTGAATGAAATATTTAGGGTAGATTCCTTGAATTTGCAATTGAAAATCGCCACCATTAGTGCGCTTTAAAATTCGTAGCGTACGGTGTAGTAAATAGTATCGTCTCGACAAAATTGTAACTCTTTAATTGCAAACCGCAAAAACAGGCATCTATGATTTGAAACCCCAAAGGCCCCCGATACTTAACATTCTTACGCGTTAATCATACCAAAACTCTTCAAACGCCGTAGCGTCCCGGGATTATCGGACAAAATATCAGATGATGCACTAAATTTTAACCTTAATGCGCGGAACCCAGAATTACAAAATTGTCTAATTTTTTCCCAATTTCAGAATTCCATTTTCTCAAAATTCGGCGTATAAATGTTTTATTGGCATTCATGCGTAGAGTGATTTGTCGTCAAAATCAGCAATTTTTGCATTCCTTGCATAACATTTTCATTTGTTGTTTCTGATCCGCTACTCCGAGGCACAATGTGCTGACAAAAACAAGGTGTTACGTTGACGCATAGAAATGCGTAGTGAAGTTGCAGGGCGATAATCCCAATGACCAGCTTTCCATTGTCAACGTGTTTTCAAGGTGCTGTTTTTATGCCTAATGTTCAGTTCCAAATAGTTTTAGAGAGAAAAACAAGAGTAGAAATAGCAAAGAACACCCTGGGATTAGGAGGTATCAGCTTTAAGTGAAAAATTGGTGGAGAATTATAGACTGCACCAAAAATTCCTGGATTTGCACTGCATTTGCATAATTCGGAAAAATCACCAAATTCCTACATTTTTGCAACTTAAGGTTTGAAAATCCAGACTTTTTATATCGTTTATTCAAAAAATATACATTTTCTGACTTCAGAATTTGAAAAATAAATTTTACCCGCGAAAACTTGCCAAAATGGGTTTTCTTCAAACCTTTGAGTAGTGTAATTCAGCCACTGACATTATTAATCAGGCATGTGCATAAACTATTTTTCTTTTTGCAGAATTTGAATATAAATTTACCGAATTTTAGAATTTCAAAACAATCTAACTTTAATTTAAAAAAATTTAACTCGGGAAACCCGCCAGAATCTTTATTTTAATAAATTTTTTACCGCTGGGATTCAGCCTTTGAACTTTACCAATGAAGCAGATAAATAAAAGATTTTTCCTCTTTTTTTTCTGTAAAAATCCATGCCCAACTCGGCCCTGGATCACAACATCCTCCCCCTCCCTTCCGTATGCACAGCCGCTTTGTTTTTGGGCGCGCCCTGGGTGCCTGTGGTGGTCGTATATTCAAGAAGAAAGGAAAATCGCAAAAATTCCACTCCTCCCCCTCCACCCATGGCCAATAATACAGCCGGCATTCCGGTAGTGGGGGTGAAAAATAAATAAAAAAACTAGAAAACGCGTCGCATCGCAAAAGACACAAAATCTGAAACTTGCTGTAAAATGCAAATTACCGTATGGCAAAAATTCTACAAATTTCAATAAGCAATTTTCAGATCGAGACGATGCCGTTGACACCAGTGGTGCTAGTCGATAAGTGCACACTCCGGATACGCGGGTATTTTGACTTGGCGCAGGTACGGTAATGTGAGTTGTAGGAGCAGAAGAGAGAGAAGAGGAGAGAGAAGAGAGAGAGAGAGAAGGGACGAGGAGAGCGAGAGTAAGGGAGAGGATACTGAGAGCAAGACGAGCCCCTAGGTATAGATTACGACATGTTTCTAGGCGATGGCCTGTTTCGTGCTCCCGCTGATGCTCATCTGCTCCGTCTACACGGCCATTTTAAACAAGGTGAGATCTTTCAAAGTTGTTTAACTTTTTTGGCACTGTGATTTGACCATTTTGTACGCCTTTTTGTACCTCTTTGAACCCGAAAATTCCGAACAATTTTTCCGAATCAGTTACGTGCCCATTTTTGCCTATTTCCAGGTGTTTGAGTAGATATTTTCGATCCGTTCCCCCTTCCAGGAGGGCTACCCATTTTCCCATCACAAAGCTTAGTAGTCTGCGCTCAACCCGCCAATCTAGCAGCCGGGGGGCAGATCCCACGAATTTGTAGAATCTACGGGGCCGGGAGGAGCCGACGTATGGTGCAAAAAATGGGTGTGGGGGAGTAGTGTGTGTGGTTTTCGGGGGTGATACGTGTGGAAGAATGAGATTGCGGTGGGCGTCTGGGATTTGCAACTTTTGAAATTCGAGAATAATAAGAAAAGTGGAAGTGGAAGGAACTAGTAAATTAGTAGTAATGAAAATTCTAAAAAAAAGAGAGACATCAATGAACAGAACTTCTAATCGAAAATTGCTGTCACGATTCTTTTAAGACTTTGGGCAGATAGCGCAGATTTTTTAGGAATTGGCATCTCTATGGTCCATTTGGTAGTAAAATCCTGGTCCATCGCTTTAAAATCTCGATGTGGCTAGCGAAGATCCTTTAGGAATCTAAATCTTGATTTTGAAGCCGTCTCACCATCCCTTTAAAATCCCGGGGAATCCTGCGGAGTCAGGCATGAATCCGAAAATTGGAGTCAGCTTAGGGACACTATGCCTTTAAGACCAGGGGTAGCCAGCGGAGATCATTTAGGAATTGAAACCCTGTTAGTGAAATTCTTGTCATCATCCCTTTAAAATCTAGGAATAACTAGCAAAGAGCATTTAGGAATTTCTTGGTGGATCTTTAAAGCTGCGACCCATAAGGTAAACCCAAACTCGAAAGACCTGGGGCAACTAGCCAGATCCCTTTAAAAAATTTGATGAATCCTTGCTGGAATGCTGTATATTTTTCCTCGCACTTTTTACACTACAAATCGACTGAATTATCCCACCCTTGCACTCATCATTCATCTAGTCGTAGAGGACGCATCCTTCGGCCGCAGCCCCCATTTGTTTTTTTGCGTATTTTAGAGGGTGGAATCGGGAGCGTTCCGTTGTTTGGCGCATTCATGTGCGCCTTCAGAAAAAAGAGGTTGTTCTCCCGTGCGCTCTCTCTCTCTCTCTCTCTCTCTCTCTCTCTTTTCCCGTCTCTCGCTCTCTCCACTCTCTCGCCCTCTATCCCTCCAGCTCTCTCTCACTCTCTCGCTCTCTCTATTGCGCTCTCTCCTTCCTCAAAAATTGAACAATCGCCCCCTCATGTCCGGCCAAAATGCCCTGAATGGCTATAAATGGGGTGGGGGGCGTTTACAGGATTGCAGCGGAAATTGGTTTATTTGTTGGGGTATTTGGGTGGTTTGGGTTTTTGTGTGTGTCACACACAAGAAGAAACCTGAGCAAAAAGCATGAGGTACAACGCTGAAAATACATGGAAAGTGGAGGAATGGAATAACAGGATGCGGAAATTGAAAAACGGGATCAGGATTTTTAACGGGGTTAAGGGAGCTAAAGGGACAGAGAGAGAGAGAGAGAGAGAGACAGGAAGCCGAAGAGAAGCAAAATTCGAGCGAGCTTGACTATCTTACTAACTAGCTGTCACGCTTCCTTTAACAACCCTAACATAACGTTTTATGCAAAATTAGAATGTTTAAAGGTGTCCGCACCACTATTATACCTTTAATTGTCATTTTTTAGCTCTACCGTCACACCAGAATCTCCTCGGTCGGCCGAAAGACCTCCATCTCGTTGTCAAGAGTCGTCAAATGTTCGGTGATGGTGGTCGCCTTCTACTTCCTCTGCTGGACACCCTACTTCACCATGCAGCTGCACCATTCTCTGGCTGGAGGTGGGAGCTTGAATGTCTTGGTTTAGCTTATCTTATTTGCCATTCGAATGTGGAAGGAGAAATTAGGAATTAAGTAAAGTAAAGTTTTTTAGGTAAAAACTGAGGCAATAGATTAGATTGTGTGGCCCCTTAAAAAAACAGATCTGTTGGTAAAATCCGCGCTTTTCTCGCAAAAGAGTTCTTCCGGTACTCTCCTTCTTTCTATCTCTCACTCTGGCTGCCCCACTCTCTCTTAATCCCTCTCGCCATTTCATGCTCTCTCGCCCACTGTCTCTCTCATTCCCTCTCAGTCTCTCTCTCACGCTCTCTCTCAGACTCCGACTTGAATTATTAAAATTAGGTTTTAGTGTAAGGAGTTAGCTACGCAACGCTACTCCTAACAACTCCCTAAAATAGATTATTTTACATCTTGCGAAGGATAATTATCTGCTACTGTTTTCCTCCCATTTGCCCCCTCCTCGTCCTTATGCGCCTCTAAACAATAGCCCACCCATGGCGTGACGCCTAAATACTCACTTATTCATGAAATACCTCCAACCAATTGATTATTTTCGCCGTTCCTCCACCTCCTTCCAGAAGATGATGGGCCCCTAAAAAATTGGAAAAATTTTGTAAGACAATATTTTCAACACCTGGAAAAACCCTGAGGGATTTGGGTGAAATTCCTGGAAATTCCTTATTGTTTTTGTTATCAGGTATCGGCGCGTATTTTGTGCCACTTGATGGAAGGGAGGGGTACGGTGACCGTGTCCCTATCTTGCCTTCAGGGTCGTTAGGAAATTTTTGCGGATCTGAAAATACCTCAAATTTCCTGGGAAACAGGGCTAACTGGCCCGGAATGTCAACAAACTGATCTTCGAAAATTTAAAATTTTGGTGAGCCGGTGTGGTGGTAGCAGCTTAAAGCTTTTAAACAAAATAGTTTAGCAAAATTACGTTGAATACCCTAGAAAACGTGTAATTTTACTTTTGAGGCCTTTCCAGGCATCCCGATTTTGCTACAGTAAGACGAAATCCTAAACGAAGCTCGAATACACTAGTACAATTCACAATATTCTTGAATTCAGCTTCTCGATTTTGGCTTGAACGGTTCCTTAAACTCAATCCCACTCAATTCCGCTCTCTTTCTACTTCAGGGGTCAAATTTCCGAACTTTACACCTTACGAGCGTTCCCCGTGAGTACTTGAATTGATCCTACAGTAGAGCGAACGCCAGCGTACTCTTCACGTCTATCTACGCCTGCATATACACATGCTAAATCTGTTTATTTTGGAACTCGGCAAGGTCCCAATTGCAAAACTGTTTTCTTGAAATTCGAGCCGCGGTTCTACGACTACGGAACTGGCCAGTGGACACAGGGGACACTTGGTCTAAATTTTAGATTCTTCGCTCTCTCCCTCTCTCTCTCTCTCTCTCTCTCTCTCTCTCTCTCTCTCTATCCTGACCAAGTGTCCAAAAAAACGTCAGAATCCGAATCGTGTTTACGATTTGCCGGGTCCGGTGTCCTGGCCGGTGGGTAACGGGAAAATTGGCGCCTTCTGGAAGTAGTGAAGGGCGGAGGGAGGATGGGTTTTCAAGGGGCTGGGAACTTTTGGGTGCTGCCGAGGGGCAAGTGACACGCAGTTCGTTTGCTGGAGCTGTCAAAAACAAAGCTAAAATCCACGGAACGGAAAAGTGAATCAGCGAAAATGAATTCGGATCAGCAGGGAATTTTTTGCTTCATTAAAAAATGGAAAAGCTGAAAATAGTGAATTTGAAAAAACTGAACTTGAGGTTCCCTAGCACCTGATTTTAGGCCCAGTTATGATCCTTTGGAAATCTTTAAAAGGACAAGGAAGTGCGAAAATCGACCCCATTCTATAAACTAGGTCTCGAGAGCCACATGACGTTCTAAAATACACCCAACAGCAAATCTGGTGTTTTTAGCATTGGGCAATATTGCTTTGTTCGCTGTAAAATGAATTTATCGAAGGTTCCTAGACGCTTTTCGTAGTTGTCGAAAACTAGTAATGAACAAAGGTAGATTTTTACGCTTTCAATTCCCTTTAAAAACTTTTCCTAGCCTGGTTTGGTCGATTACGGTACTTTCCTGATATTGCGCCATCCATAGCGCAAATCGTTGGTTAGAAAACGTCATATCTCTCTCCTACTTTCTCTCTCTCTCTCTCTCTCTCTCTCTCTCTCTCTCTCTCCGATGACTCATTTCAACACTTCTCACTTTCAATTCCCAGGCCGATCTAAATCCGGTCCACCCTCATGCAACTATAGAATTCCATAGGGCTATCTAAGCCCCAAAATAGAGTCCCAAGGCCCCTAGATGATGACTTTGGAGAAGCAATGCAAAAAGAGTGGCCCACTCCCAAATAGGACCCCCTCTTTTTGGCCCATTTCCACAGGGCCAGCAGAGCGCTAGAAAATGAAATGTGATACCTCCACACACATGGCTTCTGTGGCCCCTTCTCAATATATTTTGGCCATCATCTGGCTGGCGGCGCCCACGTTTTGGTCTAGCTAGGACCATGAAAGGGCGAGATACCAGAAAAGCCGCGAGTCCTATGTGTTTGTCAGGAGGATGTTGTGAGGAAATCGGAGCAAGCGCGAGGTGGTCAGGGTCTTCGTAAATAGGAATATGGTGGAAAAACCGCGACAGGGATTCTTCGAACTTACAGTAAGACTATTTTCATGTCGTAATGCCTAAGCGCGTAACCTGGATGCCTACTTTTGTAAAGATTTTGTATAACCATTCGGTATTGTAAAACTTTCGGCCTCGAAAGGCTAATCAGGTTAACCTTAAGATTTCTGAAAGCCATTTTTCTCGGGGCTTTGAAGGTACCTCGAAGACATTAAATCTAGCTAGATGTTTAGGCTTAGGCCAATACAACAATGTTTTAAAGCCCAATTTCCGACTTATCCGGATGCGGATCCGGATCTTCAAGCCGTTCCCCGGGCAACAGACTTTAGGGCTTTGAAATCAGCCTCGGTAACAGAATTTAAAGTTTTTTCAAAAAAATTGCGTTTTTTTGCTCATTTTGCATCTGGAAACCCTCAAGCCCAAGCGGAATCGGTCTCATAATCTGCGGAAGACATTAACAAAAGTCGCGCACGTGTTGTTTGGGCGTTCCTAATCCAAAACAGTTCCTGATCCGCCCCAAATCTTTGCTCTCGGTCCGTTCCTTGTTTTCCAGATTTTTCCAGATCCGGGAAATCCTTGGTTGAAATGGAACCCTCTAAAAACTTGCTTTTGTTATATGACAGGATTAGATATGCGTATTCTAGCGTGTGGTCAGATAATCCGGTCGTTTTCAAAGGCTAATTATGCGAATCCCAGAAAAAAACATGTTTCCGTTTTTTGGCCTATGGTCAGCGAGAAGAGATTAGGAAGTTCTGTTTTTGGTTTTGTGATTTTTGGGGGTTGAAAACGGAAAGGAAGTGACGTGGCCTACGCTTGGGCTTCAGCTTAGGCCTACGCTTAGGCTTAGGCTTAGGCTCAGGCTTAGGCTTAGGCTTAGGCTTAGGCTTAGGCTTAGGCTTAGGCTTAGGCTTAGGCTTAGGCTCAGGCTTATGCTTAGGCTTAGGCTTAGGCTTAGGCTTAGGCTTAAGCTTAAGCATAGGGATGAGCCTGGGCTGATGCTTGGGCTTAGGCTTAGGTAGTCTGTCACTATCATAAAGTTGTGGTTTCCGTATTTTCTCGAGCTCCAGAAATTCGGTATTTTTCAGAACGAAAAACATAACTTTTTCACTTCCTTCTTCAGCACCGGTTTCCAGTCTAGAACACACACAACTCGAGAAAAACTTGAAATTTCGAATTCTCAGCTGCAGTCGAACCTAGACTACCCCAACCACCAGGCTCCCGTGAATGGCCCTTATTAGTGGGAAAGTTGAGACCAGTAAAGTGGTTCCAGGGTTTTTAGTTCTTAGCATAACCACCTCCTCCCCTTCTCATTCTCCTCCTCTTTTTCCTCCTCGTCGTCCTCGGCTTCTGCTTCTACTGCTCCTCAGCCCACGTAATTCTCGGCAGGTAGCCCCCAGCCAGGCACAAGGACACATTAGAATATTCTAGAACCTCACAAGAGTGGGCCGTGCCGGGTCCCTGGGTTACAGAAGCACACTGATTGGACGGGGGATTGGCGCAAAAATATTTGGGGTCTAGCGGCCCAAATGGGTTTTCTATGGCCAACCTGGGCCCTAAGAAGGGCCACATCGTAACCCGAGACAAGGGAGTAAATTGGGTTGTTATGGAAAAAATTTGGGACCTAGGGGCTTGATTTTGAAAGGAGAGCGTGGGCGGATGGAGAGAAAGTGAGAGAGATAGCGAGAGAGACAGCGAAAGCGAGGGAAATGGCGAGAAAGACAGCGATAGAACGAGAGAAAGTGAGAGAACCGTGAAAATGCGAAAAAAAACAGAATTCAAATGACAGCGGGAGAGAGATGTGCCAAAAAATGTAAATTTTAGATTTTGTTATAAAAATAAAGCTATGGTAGTTAAATTCAGCAGAAAAACGGAAGAAAGGGAAAATCACTGGAAACCACAACAAAAAAATTATGCAAAAATACGATTTTTCAGACCTAATGGACGACCACGAGACTGATGACAACTCAACGGCATCCTACAGCCCGCCCCAGAATCACACGCAAACGAATCGCATCGGCGACGATCCCCATCATACGGTAATGGATTTGCTAGGCTCTAATTTTTTGTTTTTAGAAATCCCCACTCAACATCAGTGCCGCAGTGACAACTTCTGCATTTGAACGTGAAGAAATGCCATCAGTACCGATCTTCCTTTTCTACATGCTGCACGCGCTACCGTACACCCAGAGCGCGTTCAATTGGCTGTTTTATGCGTTTTTAAACAGGTATTGATATCAGTCCTATCACTGTCTATCCCTCTCTCCCTCTCTATCGCTCTCTCTCTCTCTCTCTCTCTCTCTCTCTCTCTCTCGTCATTTTCGGATCAATATCTATTCTTTAGGAACCTTCGGAATTCTGGCCGTACTGCCAATGGAGTCAGAAGTACAGCGAGCACATTAATAGCAGATGGTAACAGCAATGGCAGTGCTAATGGAGCGCCGCTATGGAAGAACATCCAACAGGTAGTGCCTAAGATTTTTTATATTTCTGACTTATTAATCTGTATAATTTCAAACGTCTTTAGATGGGCAGCCACCTCAAAGCCGCCGGGCTTGACACTGGAAATTTGCTGCTGAAGAATTCGCCCTTCAGGACGAGGGTAAAGCGACCGTTTAGGTGAGTGGCTAACAAATTGCTCAATGGCCTAGAAGGTATCGTTGTTTACTTCATACATTACAAGTTTGCTACATTCCCTTTTTTCTGTAGCCCTCGGCAGATCGTCAGGTAACACATTTATCTCTTGGTTTGATTGCCGCACCTCTACTTTTAATTTCTGTCATGTGGTTAATTACGGCTGCGGTTGCTTCTAAATTCCCAAAAATTGTCTTGCCCTTCGAAACTCTAGACCCAAAAATAGATAAGCTTTTTTTTCTGTTCGTCTTTCCGTCTGGCGCTTCTATTCTTTCAAAGCTTGTCATTCCAATATCTCCATAGCATTTAAACTCCTTTTCGCTATTCGGCTAGACGCTATTCTCAAACCAACGATTAACTTCATCACCACTTCTTGCTCCTGTCACGTTCCCTATAAAACACACATCAGCTCGGCTAGACACCTCCAGGCACGCTTTCCTCGCACCCGCCGTCACCAGGGTTCAATCCCACCCGTTGTCCCGATGTCCAAAATTGTTTTTTCCACCCCAGCCATTATCAACACCCCCTTTATTTGACCTCGTGGCTTTTTGCCCTCAAGAGAGCGTGGGTTCGAAATGAAGAAACTGAAACTTTGTGGTCGCGAGAAAAGGCGAGTCTGCCTTTCCCCCTCGCTCCCGCTCTCTCTCTTTCTCTCCTCTCTCTCTCTCTCTCTCTCTCTCTCTCTCTCTCTCTCTCTTTATTTGCGTCCGTAACCGATGAGACCGGTCTGTGCCATTCATTATGGAAGGAAACTTGGAATGGCCGGGTTTTCTGGGACCTAGAAATCAATTTAAGTGAAGACGTCCAAGAATTTTTTCCAATAGGGCCCAGCAAAAATGAAGCATATATTTGTAAAAATCGTATAGAAATTCTACAAGCTTTTTTAGGAGCGCCACCTACCTCGAGAAGCCGACCACTCTACTCGTTGCGGCCAACGGTCATGAGAGAGCTTCAATGCTGGATCTCCCCGTGGATCGAGATGCGATGAGCATGGATTCACCACCCAGGAGCATCTCTGCAGCAGCAAGTGTACCACCAGCCAATACGCATAATGACGCATCGGCGACGTCGTCGATTGAGTGGCTCTAGGTTAACGTCATCTAAATACTTCTGCATGCTCTTTTGAGGCTTCCTAATACCCTTGACGATTGTCTTCAAACTTTGCCCATGTCCCAAGCTCTTTATTCACTTCTAAAGGGATTCGCAAGTAAAAACGATAATTTTAAGTCATTTAAAAGACACTAGAATACATCCAGAAGGTCTAGATGCGTTTTGTACGTTCGTCGAAGTACAGTCGAACGGCGAAACCAGACCCTCTTGTATTCGTGAGGTCCGTTGTTTACTTTCGAATCTCTTTTGACTCCGTCAACATATCCCATTTTTGGGTATCTCCAGGTGTATCAACCCTGATTCATCACTATTTCATTTGCGACGTTGCCAATCTACCTACCGTATCCTTGATAAGGAGACTGAAAAAGGAGCCAAAAAAGAGAAAAGTGCTCTCCCCGTTTGTGATCTTTCGACCATGTCAGCCCCAAGAATTTTGTAAGCCCCCCGGTGTCCACTTTGCCCCCAGCTGTGTATTTTTTGAATCGGGTACGTGTTTTCTCTACGCTTTATGATACCTAAGGACCTTTTTCTTGTTCTTAAAATCCTTATTGAAATGCCGTAATGTTTCGATATTTTATTTTTATACCTTCCAAAATGGATTCTCTTATACGTTGCCCATCACTTTTTTGCTTTTTCAATCCCTCCCAACGGTGTCAAATCTATAGCCCCATTGCCAAATCTGTTGATCTCATTTTCGAGCTCGTTTGGATTGTATTTGGATTCTTTTTTGAGGATAAATGATTTACATATCTCCTTGATACTGAAATTAAAATAAGCAACAAAAATCCAGAAAGCTGCTTCACAACCACCCAGGGGTTCGGTCCAGATGGTTCAAGGGAAAGGGCGTACTGTACGTGTTTTTCGCGCGTTGCGTGCGGGTGCGCGGAATAGCAACCAGTTTTTAGCTGCGCAGGCCTGCTTTCGCAAGCTACCGGACGTTTTATTAGGAGCCGGGCCGCTGTGACTTCCAAAACATCAAAAAATGCGCAATTTTCGACTTTTCGAGATTATGAAAATTCAAGAAAATGACATTTCTCTCAATTCTTAAATGAGCAAACTAGGTAAAAACCACAAAAATTAATCAGGCGGTTTTCAAATCTCGAAAAAATCATTTTCTTCGCGTCGATCTTTCGCAAAACTTAAATCTCTTCTTCTCTTCTCTTCGCAATATTAATTTTTCAATCTTTTCAAAAACCATTGACGTATGCCGTCTAGCCCCCAACCTGCGCCGGCAATATTAAAAAATTGTATAAAATAAAATAAAAACTATTTTTTGCTTGGCATAAATATTCATGTGATGGTCATATTAAAGACGCCCGCCCAGGGATCCCACATTTTAACGGCGATGAAACATCGTCTGATCCTCGGCCTGCTATGCGGGCTACTGTCGTCTGCGGGCGCGTTGTCAGGTTTGGAATTTTCAATTTTATGATGTTTCTAGTAAGAACAAAACTTATTATTTTTTAATTTTTAGTAGCCTTTAGTAATCAAAGACTACAAAAAATTGTAAAAATCTTATTTTTATTGTAGAAGAGGTTAGCTTCAATAAAGAAAATGTGTTTTCCTCAGTGCTAAAAATGCCTAAAACTTAACGACTGGAAAAATCAGCGACTTTAAAAATCGATCTAAACAAAATCGCTAAATTTTTCAAACTTAAAAGGTTCCAATGCCTTCCAGGAGGCGGCTCCCACGACCCAGATGTCCCCCGACTCAAGGCAAGCCTAAAAGCCAAGATCGAAAAAGCGCTCCAGAGGGCCGCCCACCACCTCGATGAAGCCGTCGACCAGGTCGAGACCCCGATCGACGCCTCCCTCCTCGAGTCCGAGACCCTCCGCCTCGTCAAGGATTTTGAGAACGAGGTCGACAAGTTCAGCGACTCGGACTCGGAGGAGCAAGAGCATCCGGAACCCCGACGAAAGCTGAAGACTGATGAGACCGATGCGCTGACGGAAGTGCCGTTTGTGATACAACCAACTGATGCGGACCCGGTTTTGAATGACGAGAGTCCATTGGTGACCCCAACGGTTGAATATGAGGAGAAGAGGTTCGACATGGACTTGACAAGAAAGCCCAAGGTCCCGGTAAGAAAAGAAAATGATTGGTGTACAGGGTCTGTTTCGTGTTATTTCTGGATACTCTTTAGTTGTGTAAGTTTTCAGATTGTCGTGGACGAGGCGGCGACTAAGGTTCCAGAGGTTGCACCTGCAGCAGTACCTACAACAGTGGTGGTGCACCGGATTATTTACTTAAATAAAGTGACAAGCGGAGGAGCAGCAAGGTAGCTGGCATTGAAATACTGTCCAAGAAGTTGGATCATCAGCAGCTCCTGCAGTGGTAGGGTACTTTTTACCTTTGGTAGTCAGGTACAGGTGACGAAGGAAAACATCGCCACTGCATCTCCATCAGGCGCAGCACCCGCTACCGTGGTAATTTTGCGCGAATATACCTTATTAACGTTCCAGGTAACAAAGGAAGACATCCAAACTGTCGCTTCAACAGTAGCTGCTCAAGAAACTCGATCATCAGCCCCACCTGTAGTAGCGGTATACTCATATCATTTACGTAGAACTCCGACATCCCAGGTAACGACGGGCGACGGCGTAACCAAACCACCATCATCAGCCGCACCCGAGGCCACCCGGACGTACCCCGTGATTTGGACTGGGGTGCCCCGACCGGATACGAGGCCCCCGCCGATAGCATCGTCGTCAGCTGCTCCCGAGAATACACGGACATATCCCGTGATTTGGACAGGGAAACCCCGGCCTGATACCCGGCCCCCAGGGGTAGCATCAACAGCAGATACATCCGAGACAACACGGGCGGGCCAGGACACAAAAATTCCGCTGCACAGTTCCTATCGCGCGCCCTTGTGACCGTAACCCCCCAGAGCTCCCCCAGAGCCCGTTCGCCTTTTCCGACCAGCTTTTCATCGCGTAAATAATATAAAAGGAAGTGAAAAACAAAAACAATAATAAAAAGCAAAAGGATAACTTTTTTAATTAGAAAAACACTTTTTGAAAGGTACAATGGGAAAATACCCATTAGTTGAACGTTCTGATGAGCATGGTTGTCTAGATGTATCACTTGATGATAGAGTCACCCGACGAGGGAGTTGCGGCTCGTGATTAGTTATTCAGTTACGTTGCGATTAGTTTAGTGGATTTTGTTAGCTATTCACCTGACGTGCGCTACCCTTCGTCTTCTCTCTTCAGGCTGAGAAACCAAAATTCTGTGACGAGTAGACATAGGCTAAGCCGAAGACCGTGTTCCGTTATAGCTCCCGAATGAATCGTTGCTCTTTCAACTCGAATAGTATGAGTTGCCTGCCTTCAAGCTACTGTATAACCAGATGACGAGCTGGAAATTTTACAAGCAGAAGTGAGAGTACGCCGAAGAGCTACTTCATCGAGGAACCGCCTGCTGTTTTTTTATAAAATATAAACTAAAAGATTAGTAAACATTGTAGTTTTCTTTTCTGCAGCGTATGCAATGGTCGCTCAACATAGGCTCGCTTCGGTAGGCACCTCTACAAATACGGTTTTGACCACGTAACAACCAGGAAACGTCTTCGTGTTTCTGCGATCTGTCAGACGTTAGGCAATCGCGACTAAGAGCATAAGCCGCTAAAAGGAATTCGGCACCGAAACTTGTTCTCTATCGCTCCCGCCATCCTTCTCTACCATCAAGAGATACATCTAGACAACTAACCTCATCAGAACGTTCAACTAATGGGTATTTTTCCATTGTACCTTTCAAAAAGTTTTTTTTCTAATTAAAAAAGTTATCTTTTTGTTTTTTATTATTGTTTTTGTTTTTCACTTCCTTTTATATTATTTACGCGATGAAAAGCTGGTCGGAAAAGGCGAAGGGCTCTGGGGGCTCTGGGGTTACGGTCACAAGGGCGCGCGATACGGCCCCCGGGTACATCTCTCTTTGGACTGGGGTGCCCCGACCCCCCCCCGGTCGCATCATCATCATCAGCTGCTCCAAACCCTATCCTGTGATTTGGACCGGGAGCCCTTGCCTGACCCCCGGAGGTAGCATCTCATCAGCTGCGCCCGAGAATACCCGAACATACCCTGTAATCTGGACCGGGCTGCCACTTCCCGATACCAGACCCCCGATACGACCATCCGTAGATACGACCGTTGGAGGCATTCAGTCATCGTTGGCACCTTCAGTTGTGGTACGCCATTTTTTAATTTGGTTAACCTATTCGCATCCTAGGCCACAAATGGTGGCATCTCAACAGCAGTACCGACCGTTCCGGAAGTGGTTTCATCAGCAGCACCTACATTTGAAGTCAGCTAGACTACGGTATCGATGTAAGGTTCCAGGTGACGAAGGGTGATGTTCCGACGGTAGCACCAACAATAGTGGCTGTAGACACCACTGCGCAAGAAGTTCAGCCAACTGCAGTACCAAAACTAGTGGTAACTGAGCTTCACAGGTTCCAAGTTGAGTCCTAGGTAACCCAAGGAGAGGCCTCCACAGCTGTGCCGACAGTTGCACCAACAACGGCCCCTACAATCGCTACAACAGCAGCGCCAATAGTGTTTGAAGTAGGTTCCGCAGGATTTGGGGCACTGGCCCTAAATTTTTTTGGTTATTTGGGATTTTGACTTTTTGTTTTTTGGAATCATTTTTCTTGGATTTTTTGTGTTTTTTTTTGTTGCTGATCTCCTTTTTAGAACATAGCCAGCGGCGTCGTCGTCACCTACGTCCCAACTGCCGTACCAGCTCCGTTGAGCCGTCTTGGACCGGTCGGATTCGTGGGCGACTTCGGAGGTGGCAAATCTGGTGATGAGGTCGTCCAACTGAGGACCGTCCCACCCCTAGGGAGCAGTGGACCTGTTGGAGGGGCACGTCGGCTTGCCGATGGTGAAGGATCCGAAAAAGGAGCTGGAGCGCCGATCGAGCGTCACCAGAAAAATTTGCAGCCTGACGTTGCTCCAAAGGCCGGAACCAATTGGGGGGGTTCAAGGCCAAGGCGGAACCTACAGGATTTTTGCCAGTTGCCATCACGCAGGGCCGTATGAAGGTACGCGAGGCTTGAGAGAGGCAAAACCTGACGAGAAGTCGATGCGGAACCCACCGGATTTTTGCCAGTTGACATCACGCAAGGACCGTACGTAGGGACACGCGGCTTGAAAGAAGCAAGACCTGACGAGGACGTGGAAGAAGAGTTGAAACCTACACAAGATGAAGAAACCCAAGACTTCAAGTTCCGGAACGACATTTTTGATGACATGGATGGCGTAGAGGATGGACAAGAAGAACATGACCAAAAAGAAAGGCTGGACCCACACCCGGCACGTCTTGCTCCAAGAGATCAATGGCAGGTTGACGAATTATTTGATGGCAAGTCACCTCCACCTCCTACGCTCGATTACATGTCGAGGCCGACTGAGTCCACTGACGTTTCCATTGATCCTAAATCGTTCGACAACATCCACTGGCGCCACCCAGCACCCACGAAGTTCCCTCAGCCCATCATCGGCCCTGGCGTGTGCAAATACATCCATTGCCCAAAAGTAGAGCCCTCAGAAGTTTGGGTCGACGAAAAGTTGCGCAAGAATGTCCCTGACGATGAAGACGTTGACGTTGGAATCAACCCACTGCCTGATCGTCATCCAAAGGGAGGAAATGCGCATGGCATTGAGGGGATGCTTGAGAGTCTTGAAGCGAAGGACAGGTCGGGATTGTTTTTTGACCCTATGCCGTCGTTTATACTTCCTCTAGGAACTTGTTCTTTTTAATTATGCCTCTAAAATTGAGACTATAAGCTAGTAGGCGTCTGCAGGCCATAAACTAAATTTTGTTAGCATGTTTCTCGCCTCTCCGTAGTAGTAACTCTTCCAGAGCTTTTGTTAGTAGACTTCACTAAACCTACGCACTACCTTCTATCTTCCCATACCTCTAGAAGGAGGCGACTTTCCTTTCTTAACTACAACCAGGGTTGAAAAGCCGCTTCGCGCCTTTTCAACCCTGGCCCCCGTCTAGCGTCATAATATGCTTCATTTTACATAACTCTCGCGAATTCCGATGACAAAAAAAAATGAAAATTTTTCCCTCCGCCCATTATATAGACTCGCGCCATTTCCGGCATATGCTAATTGATTCCTAACAAAGTGGGTGCTCCATTTTCTAACAAAAACTTAATTTTAACGTCGAAAATAGCATAATTTGCAAAATCTGATGTGTGCAGTCATTCAGCGCCATTACGCACCTAATGACGTACCATACGTTGCTTAAAACCTTCTCTCGAGATATCCTCCGGACACCCTGACGGAAGTTGGATGCAAAGTGGCACACACACACACACAAACACACAGACACTATTTTTTTATATATAGTAGGATTTGATGTCCTCCTTTAGAGCAGAGACGCTTAGCCACAAGGACAACGACGAGCGTGACGGTTTTTGGATGTGGGTGCAAGGCGGAACCCTCAAGAACAAAAACCATGGTATGCTTTCTCATCTCGGATGCGGCTCGAACAACACTGGATGATAACCAGAGCACCTTACAGGACACAGCGACCACGTCAAGAAATCGGGCGATCACTTCCGCATGAAGCTGCTCGACATCAGCGCCGAGATGTAAATAATTTATTTTTATTGCGTGATTTCTTGGTATTTTTGTAAGTGATTCTCGTTTAACTTTAGCTTTATAACTTCTAGATTTTTTCTCTAAATTACGAGATCCTAGCTCGATTTTCAGAAACTCATCCGGAGAAGAAAAACCGAAGCTCGACATACTTGCCAAGCTTTTGGACGAAATCAGCGCAGAGCAATAATTTATGACTTTATGAATAAATTTTTGATGTTGTTTGAATGTATTGAAATTTAAATAGAAATACACAACAGTGTCGTTTTTCCGTTGTCAAGTGCAGAAAAATTTTAGAAAGTACAATTTCTCAAAAAAAATCATTTATTCGCACGACCCATCATCATTATGCAGGGGATATGTCGATGGGGAAAGAGAAAATAAGACATCAGCATTTAAAGACATCAGCATTTTAAACATTACCAAATTTGAAAGGAATTCCTTGTTTTTTAATACCAGGCAAATCGACCAGTTTTGGGGGGTTCTTCGAGAAGTTCAGAGTCCGTTTCGGGGAATTAAATTTACACAGAGAATCACAATCTAAAGGCGACGGGGCAGATCGATTTCATAATTTTTGAAACGAAATTTTTAGAATACAAAAAGAGCAATTTGCATGAGAAGATTGGATCCACTTTGAAGCTTTTTAAGTACCAGCTAGACGACAAAAATTGAATAAAAATTGTAGGGCACTGTGAAGTAATAACCAAAAAGTTCAGAACATTAAAATAGCGTGGAATGGCTGCTGGACAGGAAATTTTGATCAATTTTCGGGATTTTGGAGTCAGGCTAATTAGCCGAAGCCCGAAAAATGCAGAAAATGGAGCCAAATTGAGCCAATGGAGCTGGCGGGAGGAAAATCTAGAAAGCTCTGGATAAGCTATCAAATCGTTATTAAATTTTTAGCTCATTTTCTTAATTATATAAGTCAAAAACTACAATAGACTCAGAAGATGAATTTTCTGTTCAAATTTTAATCAGATTCGGATTTCCGCGGGAAAAACGTGGATATCGATCGATGAAGCCGACACCGCGTATTAATGATAGCCGTAACGTATTGAAAAAAACATATTTTGCCTCTTTTATTGCTAAAAAATTTCAAGTATATTTGAGTTCATTATTCAAATTTGAAACTTCCTAGAAAACCTTTGCCAGCTTGCCTAATTTGACCACTAAAGAAAATGGGCTTTTCTCCATTTTCCTCCCAACTAACGCCCAAATGGCAGGAATGATAAAGTCACAATTCTTAATTAAAGCAATAGAAAGTTAAGAAAGTATATTCAATAAAGATTACAGATCTAATTATTGCTGGAAGTGGTGCGACACCGACGCGGATCAGGGCGATCGGGCGACAGGAAAGACGGTTCTTCTTGGATTGGGTTGAGTGCCCTATCGTCGTCGCAGCCGACGATGAACACCTTCTTCGCCCCGGACACTTTGCGCTGCGTTTCTGAAAACAATTTTATTTTGGCTTTTGTTCTTTAAAAATTATAATTGAAAGCCGGGACCATACGCCAGTGAACAAAGCTCGGCTTTAGGGGGATTTGGGGTAAGTCTTCTATGCAAATAAAGACGTGATTCTCGACTTTTTTGTGGCAATTAGTGCCTTATCTTATTGGAAATTATAGAATGCGCATTGATTCATAAAATTCATAAATTGGCTATTGCTGCGTGCTAATTCCAAAAATTTTGGCCCCAGAACCTCGAAAAACTTCCAAATTTTAGCGTTTTTGCTCTAACTTTGTCGTAACTTAATATTTTAAGCTCGAAAATTCTCAAGCCATGGTCTTTACTTAATTCACCTTATTTGAAGCTACCATGCGAGTTTCGAAAAATCCGCCCGAAAACCTCAAAAAACTAGAAAATTTTATAGTATTTGAACTGAAATTTGCCTATTATAGAATATTTTAAGCTCTAAATTTGCTGATTTTTAGTGTTAAGTGATTTGCACTTACTGTCAAAAATTCAAAACGCTAGGCCTTGAAACTAGAAAGTTATGATATTTTTCGACTCCCAGGATCCTGATTTATCACGCAAAACCACACAACACACCGCACCACACGTCACCACATCACAACGGGCCATTCCAGAATTTGCATGCGTTTTTTGCGGCTCGTTTTACCTATCCATTAGCACAGGGGAACACAATGTTCATCAACCCTGAAACGGTTAGCGGCCCGGTGGGGGGTGGCGGTGGCGGCGGGGGCGCTTGGGGTGCCGCCGTCGCGCCGCGGGGGGAACCTGTAGGGGTGTGGTAGGTGTGTTTAGAGGTGCGGAGTGTATTTTTATTTTTGATCCCATAAGAAATAAAAAACCCAGGAATTGCATAACGTAATCGGTGAAGCCCCAGCTGCATAGCGCTCTCCTGAACCTTTTTTCGGACTTAAAAAGTGCGCAATTTCGGAAAAAATGGGAAAACATTTCAAGGACACCTTTCTGTCACGCTCCCTTTAAAATACCAAATACCCCAATCTACCTGCTTAAGTTTATTACAAGAGTTAGATAAAAACTCGCATCCGGTAAAATTGCGAAAAGATAAATAAACTCAAGGAAAGAGTTGTTTTATTCGGCTGGATTTTTCATGAACCTCTCTCCCTCAGTTCTCTTTCTCACGCTCTCTCGCTTTCCCACGCTTTCTCCCTCTCTCTCTCTCGCGCTCTCTCTCTCTCCCTCTCTTACCAACATTTTTGAACCTTTTTGCTTCCTTAATCTAGCTTTAACTTTCCATTATTTGCCTGTCACCATATCGAAACCAAAAAGCCATCGGGTTAAGGCGCACACTTCACCAAAATCCAAAAACCTCCAATTCCACAAAACTTACGCCTAGCCGTTGGTGGGGCAGTTTGATCGATCGGCGGTATCGTCTCGTCGTACATGGCGAACGAGATTTTCGGGGGTTTCCGCTTGAGGTTGATCTCGTCCGGAGTGGGCAGTGATAACCGGTGCCTAGCCCCCAGGATTCCGGCGGGTTGCGCTAAAAATTTCGGGACTCCACAAACCATTCCGACGGGTTATTTTCAGCTAGGGCATGCGCGTGGAAAAATGGGTGGGGTGAGCCAGCCAAGTGGGTTTTAAAGGGATGGTGACAGGTTGCAGATACCATGGATTTTGAAATTTTCATTTCTTAGCATTCAGCATCTTTCTCTCCGCCTCCCCCGCCCTCTCCTCTCTCTCTCTCTCTCTCTCTCTCTCTCTCTCTCTCTCTCTCTCTCTCTCGTTGTCTGTCTCTCTCTCTCGCTTTCGAGCTCTAGGCAAAGCACCGGATCGCATCCATCTGCGGTTTCAATGAAAAAAAGAGCATTTGGTGTTTTCCAAATGCGGATTTCCTACTTTTACGATAATTATGAAAATTCTGAATTCTTAGTTTTTTGGCTGGCCCACCCCGGCTACAGGAAAGCAGTGGTTCTCTACATCTCATTTACTCGGCACGTCACGCCATGCAATAAAACGTTACTTACGTGGTGACGTATCCCTAGCACTCGATTGTTGATCGTTTCCGTTACGCTTCTGGAAGATTCGAGGAGAGACTGGGCCTCGTTCCTAAAGGAAGTGATGAACTCCAAACGCTCCTTACGAATTTTCGCTAACCGGCTTCGCTAACCCAAAGCAAAACTCTAAGATTTGCGACGTTTTCTGCCAACCGCTAACTAAGCTTACCTTCCGGTTTGCGGTTCCCCAAAGAATCACTGCTAGCTACCGCATTCTCAAGGGAACTCTTCTACCCACATGTTAGCTAGTTTCTCTCCACTCGCTCGCTTTCTCTCTCTCTCTCTCTCTCTCTCTCTCTCTCTCTCTCGCTCTCACCTCTCTCTCTTTCCCAGTTTCTTTCCGCTATCTTCTCTCCTCTCTCTCTCTCTCTCTATCGCTCTCTCTCTCTCTACTCCGCTCGCTTACCCTCAAGCTCTTCCCATAAGCCTTGATCTGCTTGGCCGTTCGAGCTCCGGTGAATTTATTGTACGGATAGGTCATGTTGTTGTCGTACTCCTCCGGGGCTGGTGGATCCTAAAACACAACATTTTGGACGGCCCTCGAGAATCGTGCACACGCAATGGCCGTTAGTATCGACTGTGGACGCAGAGCACATAAATGTTGCGCTACCAATCGAAACTATTGATAGAAGATAGAAGGCACACTAAAGGAAGCCATCCAAAAAAACCGGCTGCCATGGGGTAGGGGGAACGGTGTATGGGAGCGTAGTGTAGCGGAATTTCAGCTTTTTTAAAGGTCCATGTAACAAAATTTAACTTTTTTTGAACCTAGCAACTTTTCATGAAAGTTGAAAGTCATTTTTAAGAAAAATATCGATCGAAATGGCTGTATTTAGTATAAAATAGACACATTTAGCTTTGAGAAGTTACGATCTCATGCCTTAGCAGCAAAATTAAAATTTTTTAGAATAGAACATTTTAAACAGTTTTGTAGTAATTTTTGAGTTATAGTATTAGGTTTCAAAAACCGGAATTTTTATCAAAAAAACAGAATTCGTCTAAAACCTTACAAACCTTTCTCCCATTCACCATTTCCCAGCCCCCATAAAAAGAAAAATAAAGTATAAAAATGGTCAAAGACAATTAATTGATAGCTGAACACAGAACACTGTATCTCTCTCGCTCTCTCTCCAGAACGATACCCGGTGCCAGGTTTTGCTCGTTCTACGCCTCGAATCGTGGCCAGGGACCTCGAGGGTGTCCCCCCGGCTCGAGAGCATCTGTTAGTGAAACGTATGCAAATTAGAACTCAATATTTGGAACCAAAACTTATTTGTTATTTTTGAGCGCTAACAAAAAGGAAAATTTGATCTTTTTATATTATTACCAGGGTTGAAAAACCGCTTCGCGGCTTTTCAACCCTGGTCTAGCAAGCAAATCCTATCAGACTGCTTTCTAGCAAGAAAAATGAAAAAAAAGACTCCTCCGTCCCTTTATATAGGCTATCCCCCTTCCGGCGTATGCTAATTTCTTCCTAACAAAGAGGGAAGCCAAGATTTTTACAAAAACCTAATTTTAATAGCGAAAATAATAAACTTTCAAAGTTTTTAAGTGTGTGCAGTCGATTCCAGCCCCTTCTTTACCCTATGACGTTTCTTCCCTACCGAAAAAATGCTTCCCTGAGGCTGTAGGTGCGGAACATCCAAACGGAAGTGCATGCAAATATACACACACACACAGACACTATTTTTTTATATATAGTATATAGGATTTATAATTAACGAATTTCTCTCCAACAGGTTGGGTTTCTGCTAATTAATCTTTTCCTAAAAAGCTCTGTGAATTACGTTTTTCCCGAGGAATCGCTGTTAGCCTACTTTCACCTAAACTCTGGATTTTGCAAGCTTTTTGTAAATTTTGTTTAGCACATCCAGCTGGTTTTCTTTCTTTACTTTTGGGCGCGCACCTCTCTCTCTCTCTCTCTCTCTCTCTCTCTCTCTTCCATTTATCTGTCTCCCAAGCGGATCGGCCATTAAAAATAAACGTTAATAAAACCTAGCATGAACATTCAAAAACCCAAAAATTGACTTAGAGCTGAAGCCTGGACGGACATCCCAAATTTTCCCAAAAAATTTTTAATCCATCCCAACGACCCAAAGCCACTGCGGCCTCTTTACCAAAAGCATTGAAATTTCGAGTCTACGTTGCTGAAATTCGAAAATTTATAAAGATAGTAACGTAACAAAAAAGAGGAAATCTTTACCTCCTCATCAAAGTCCAGGTCCAGCAGGTGACGACTGTAGAGGGAGCGCCGCTGAAAAATAGGAATATTTTAGAATATGGGAAATTAAACGATTTCTATAAATCAAAAAGAAACAGGCCAGAGATTGTACATAGCAAAAAAACCTAGCCAATCTCATGCACGACAAGCACTCGGGCTAAACAGCAACCCAATCGAACCCAAAACTCAGCCATGCATATTGATTTTGCGTAATTTTTATAGAGATGCAGGGGATAGGTGTGGTTAGTAATTTTTGGTGTTGGTTGGGAATTTTGAAATCAGAAAAACCGTGTTTTGCTTCTTTCTATCTCCCGGCTCTCGCTCTCGCTGTCACGCTCTCTATCTCTCGCTCTCTCTCCCTCTACTCTCTCTTGCTTCTCGCTCTCATCTCTCCTCGCTCGCTCATCTCTCTCTCTCTCTCTCTCTCTCTCTCTCTCTCTCTGCTATTTTTCTCCCGCCCAACCAACACCACCGGAATGAGGACACAACCAACATGAACTAATAAGAACTGTTCTTATGTTCTGTATCTGTGCTGCCTGGCGACACTAAGTAGGCTTACGGACCCGTTGCCGGAAACCATTTCGCCGACCGTCTCCGTAGTCGTAGTCCTGCCAAATGAAAAACGCGGTTTCAGGGGAGGGGGATCAGGCTACAGTACACTCCACACAACGTAAGGAAAGTCATTTTGTTCGATTTTTGAATAACTTTTTAGAGCCTTCTCAACCTAAAAATCCCTTTGTTCGCTGGCTCATGCAAACTTTTCTCAACAGAAAAGTCGATAGTTGATTTTATGAGGCCACTCTAGCTAAGAAATTCAAAACGCGCTGTTGTTAACTTGGGTAAATAAATAAAAAGGTTAGAACGGCTAAAAATAAGAACTAAATAGAAACCAGAGAAACAACGAAAATTAAAAATGAAAAAGTTATTAGCTACATTTTTACGTTTTTAGGTCTAAACTTAATTCATACGACTTCTAATATATGTCTAAGTCCACACGGCACGACAAGCAAATGAGGCAAACGCAAGCGAGCAAAGAAGGTGAGGATTCCTTAATCAGTGGTGATTATGCTTTTTCAAGCGGGTTAGTGTTGGGATCAGGATTTCAGAGCTCTTCTGCAGCCATTTTTTGCGCTCAAGAGCCTTTAAAGGGGCTAGCAAAGCTTGGAAAAATAAAGCCTTTCTAGCTCCTCTAAGAATGCCCCAAGTTCTTGGAACGCAATAAAAATGATTAAAGCGGGTGAATAAAGCTTATAACGACCGTATTTTGCCTTCAAAAGCCCCTATGGTTTTTACAGGGACTGGAAAGCTCACAAAATGTTGATTTTAAAAGTATCAAATTTCAGCATATAAGATCCGCTTAAAACGGGAGAATATATAGGCTTTTTTAGCGTCCTAGTACCGTTAAAACATCGTTTACCTTGTCTCGAAGCGATCCCCTTCCTTGTTGAATCGCCGCAGTCTCGAAGGCCTCACGCACGAAGCCGGACAAGCTCTCGTTTCTCGGGATAGACCTTTGGCTTGGAGGTGGAACCGGCAGTAACGTGGAACGTTCCGTAAGATCCGGCGAGAAGGTGATGTCCACAGGTCTAAAATGACATTTTCACGTCGAAAATTCGGTTAAAAGAATAGGGACAAACTCCATGGAGCACCAACACACCAGAGCCGAGCTGCGTTCCGTGTTTTTGCATGTGGTTAGGTAGAGATAGTATCTATTACAGTGTCCTATAGAATATCGGGACTTGAAAATAGTGTATAGTGGTGTGGGTTACGGTAGTTTTGAAATGGTAATTTTTCAGGTGAAAGGGAGGTAGATTTGGCTTTGAAGGTTCAGTTTTTAGTAGAAAAATAGATTTTGCCAGGGCTATCGGATCCAAATCACGAAAAATTCAAACTCAGAGGTTTTCTCATGAATCTCTGCTAGATTTCCAGCTGCCTGAAAATTTCTGAGAACGTAAAAAAATCACCAAAAATCCCTGCTAGCCTCCGTGTTTCTAATATTTTTCTGATACCAGCTATCATCTATATCGCAAAAAATCAGTGCTAGCCGATCGATTAAAAAATACAAAAACGCTAATTTGTTCTTCTCAAATGGCGCAGAGTTTAACAAATGGGCTCTGCTATCCTACTCTATTTTCTTACCAGTAATTTGCATAACTGAACGATGGCGTAACGTAAATAAAATATATCCGTCCGGGCAAAAACCAAAAAATCCTTAAAAATTAGTGAATTTTAACTCCCCGCAATTTCAAAATAATCGATGGATTTCGTAGCTGATAGGCCTTGCCGATATCCCTTTAAAAAATCTCGTATGGCGCTGAAGCGCAGCGACCGCGTCCAGTTGACTACCCTACGCTACCTTTTTCATAGCAAAAAACCCTAAATTATGTTCGAAAAAATAGCCTTGAACCAAATCCACAATCTCCATCTATGATACACCGAATAGCGCCACGATACGACAAAATTTTCGGCGGAACAGAATCTGCGTCAGAAGATGCGTGATCTCTTGCTCAAAACTGAGCCTGATCAAGCGTGCGTGAGTGTGGGCGTGGCCTATTTTCAAGCCAGAGGACCCGTCGTACCGGGACCCAATTGTGTGGGCGCGGGTGAAGCGCAGGCGCCGTGATTGGGCCGACTTGGCGGCGGCGAGTTGCCAGAGTAGCTGTGTTTTTTGTGGAAGTGCCGGAAGCAGCTGTGGCTGCGGTGGCTGGGGATGGTGTTGCTGGGGCTCCTGGAGAAGCCCGACAAACGTGGAGCCTAGCGCGTACGGGTCGAGGATACGAGGTGCCAGTAGGGCCTCGGATTTTGACTTGGGGAGGCCGGGGTGGAGCTGCATGTCGGCGAGGGAGGAGACGGTGGGTAGACCCGCGAAGGAGCCGCCTTGGCCTCTGAAAATAGAGGGATTGGAGATAGAGAGAATGGGAGAGAGAGGGAGAGAGCGAGAGAGGGGAGAGAGGGAGAGAGGGAGAGAGGGGAGAGAGGGAGAGAGGGAGAGAGCAAGAGGGAGAGAGGGAGAGAGCAAGAGGAGAGAGGAGAGAGCCAGAGTGAGAGAGAGGGAGAGAGCGAGAGAGGAGAGATATGCTGGCTTCAAAAATCCACACCTGATATTACAAGCATATTCGTCAAGTTCAAGCCGCTGGTGCTGCACAACAATTTGACAATCCAAATGCTTGTAGTTTGCCACCAGAAACGGCTTGATCCATTTCCGGTCTTTCTCAAGGAATTTTCGGAAGAACTGAAAAAAAGAGTATGGGTTTTCCATAAAATAGAAGATTGGCTACCCAATTCTGTCCATGGTGCGCTATCAAGTCCTCAATGTAGAACATCAGATGCTTGTTGGTCTCGCCGAAGAAGTAGTCGATGACCCGCTTCTTCTCGGATTCTTTTCCAAAGTTCTTGCTGCGCTTGACCTTCAACCACTCGACAAGTTTCTTGATGGTGGAGCCCTAGAAGTCAAAAATAACCTGAAAAAGAGCAAAAAAACTTCGAAAAATTGCGAAATTGTTAAGGAAAATTATTGCGAATTGCTTTTTTTTAATTTTGGTTACTGTAGTAAGTAGTGTCTCGTACCTGGACAATCGTAGTGAAGAAAATGACGACCAGTGTTGTCGTGACAAACATTTGTTTAGCCGGGAAAAAATTCTCGTCGATGGCCATGACGAGACCGTAGCAGACGGCTCCTGAAAATTCAGATTTTTCTCTGGCTCTGACGCTTTCCCTCTCTCTCTCTCTCGCTCTATCTCTCTCGCTCTCTCTATCTCCCTCCTCATTTCTCCCTCTCGCTCGCGCTGTCACTCTCTACCTCGAATTCCTCCATAAGCAATCACAAACTGGTCGACAATGCTGATTCTCTCGGTTTCCGCTCGGTACCGGTTCGCCATGAAGCTCAGGAAGTAGACGACTAAAAATTAACTTTAGATTAACTCATTTTTCTAAACTCGATACTTACCTATAAACCGGAAAATTAAACATCCGGTCAGTGTACAGATGACGAACCAGAAATCGAACTGGTGGTTCGAGGAGACGACGGAGACGCCAAGGAATACGAAAACGAGGGATTCGGAACTAAAGGACCATTGTGTATCGAAATCTTCCCAAAGATTTTCTGCTAGCTCGCCTGGTTTGGCACCAAATTAAGAAAAAATCAACTTGTCCAATTACGCAATGAAAAAATTTACTAAGACGAGCCCATCTTCAACAAGTATTCCACAGTAAACACCATCGGATCGGAGACGTTGCCCGGCATGTAGTTCTTCATGATGATACCGATCACGACCAGGCTAAAAGCGCGCATTAATGATATCCTCGATTTAATCAAAATAGAGATAAGATATCATCAAGTAAGTACTGACGATAGAATTGCCGATAAATGCATGCTTTCAGTCAACAAGTAGCACACGATCGGGCAAGCGATGAGGTTGATGGGCTGGGCGATTTGGAAGGTGACGAGGAATCTAAAAAACAGCTATAGAATTTGATTATTCTCTCTCTCTCGCTACCTCT
Source organism: Mesorhabditis sp. LJ9110 (assembly GCA_038088335.1). Classification (NCBI taxonomy): domain Eukaryota; kingdom Metazoa; phylum Nematoda; class Chromadorea; order Rhabditida; family Rhabditidae; genus Mesorhabditis; species Mesorhabditis sp. LJ9110. Next base: position 544,379 of record JBBGBA010000060.1, read on the forward strand.
CTCTGGCTCTCTCTTTCTCACCTCATAAATAGCACTGTAAGGTATCCGCCAACTACTCCGCATCCGATTCCGCCTAATGATACCCGGAAGAAGTGCCCCAAGGCTTGTCCACACTCCGCTGCACCGATCGTGATCTGATTTGCACCGCCGGTCGAACTTGTCACCAACGAGGAGACGGTGTTGAACAGAACCTTAAGACAAACTTGAAATATAGCTTATACAGCTATTATTCAAAAAGTGATATCATTAGGTAAATTAAGTAACAGTACCGACAATCTTTGGCCTGTAGCGCGATTAATGCCAATACCTACCGTACTCCGCATTTGCTTTCCCTAGTAGTACGTTATAAGGCGCACACTACTTGGCCTGCGTACCGTACGTAGCAAGACGTTAAGTAGTCCAGAAACTTACAATCGTGACGGCATCGTTGAGCAGACTTTCTCCGAATACGCAAATGTACAGCAGACCAATCATTGCCGTGTTCATAATCGTTCCAATCACAGCAAAAAGTGTAATCGTGCCGAGATTGTGGAAAAAGTCCTTGTTCTTCAGGAAATACCCGGCTTCTAGTACGATTGGGGGCAGCATGTAATAGAAGAACCATTGTGGACGCAGATATAACTGAAGATGATGGATTAAAATGATTTTCTGGGGTTTTTAGGTATGTTTCAAATTCTATTTAGAACCAATCTTGTGTGATGACCCGTGTTAAGATAAGGCGCTGGCCGAAGATGAGCAACAAGACCGAGTGGGGCACGCCTCGCGCTTTGATTAGGGCTAAAAAATATACTGTAGCTGGAGAAAGAGAGCGAGAGAGAGCGAGAGACAGGGTGAGAGAGAGAAGGAGCGATCGAGAGTGAGAGAGAGTGAGCGAGCGGGAGATCGAGCGAGAGAGTGAGAGGGCGAACGAGAGAAGCGCAAGAGCCGTACCTGTCTTCAAAAACCCGATCAACGCGATGATGGCCAAAATCGTGAGTGGCGCTCCCGTCTCGTCAAAGTGGAAAAATTGACCCGTGTGATGAGGATCGTGGATGGGCTCAAAGTCCTCCGGCTGGGCGGCAAGTGTGTCATTTCCGTCGATGATTGAAGCTGGAAAATCAGATTTTAGTTGGGTTGAACGAGATTCCTCGAGGATCTTTGCTAGCTTGTCTAGCTAGTTCCTTAGACTCCGTTACATACCTATTAACGGCAGCGCCGTGGCTATTTCTGAGACTCCGGGGAGGGATCGTGACACCGCGGACGGCATCACTGCATTTGATCACTGAAAAGGAGGCATTTTTTTTAAGTGACCAAGAGGAGAGAGAGAGAGGGAGAGAGAGCGAGCGAGAGAGAGAGAAAGAGGGAGAAATAACGAGAGAGATAGACGCTCTTCAAGTTTCACAAAAGATGACGCACAAGGTATTCCAAGTGAAAAAATCATCATTTTCACGCCTCTTTCATAGAATTTTCAAGTTGAAAGATCATCATAAAGACTATAGAATATATTTTAGTTCTTTTCAATAATTTTTAAAGGAATTTTTCGCATTCTTGTGTCAAAATTTGAATCCAGACTGAAACGCATTCAGGCATAAATTCCTGTGACGCCCCCGTGAACACCCGGTCGCATTAAGATCGGATTAATTAAGCGGGGGCAAAGAGGAACAAAGGGTTATTTTTATCTCATTTTTTAGTCACCCGGCGGGAGCAGTCACTACTGGGCCGCCTACGTAACCTGGGTGCTGAAGTTTTGCCTGGACCCACCCAAGGGGTGGAATTGTTGGAACAAAATGACGAAACCGCTGAGTAAATATGGAGCTTTTGTCGGGTTGGGGGAGGAGGTTGACTAGGTGAGCAGTGGAGCGAGTATCTGAGCAAGAAAATAGTTGTACGATATTGATATATTAATATTGCAAAGTTTACAAAAATTGGTTAATAATAAGTAATAAATAAACAACAAAATAAGACTATTTTTGGAACTCATTAATGCAGCGTCTATTTTGCAAAAGCGGCCATTGGAAATTAGTCTTCACCATCCCTTTAAACAGGCTAAACTTTGACCAGACAGTTCCTAAAAGATCAGACGATTCGGGTCCATTGCCTAGAGGACAGACCCTCGGCCCCGGCTGGTTGATAGCGACAGTTTGCACAAAACATTATCGAGTCGAATCGACAGCGAGGCCGGGGTCCATGGGAATTGCCTTTTAGCTTTCATCTCGCCGATGTTATGTACTTTTTCTGCGAGATGAACTGTTTACAATTTCAGGTTCAGGATCCGGAACTCCTCATCAATTGAGAAATTCCTTAAAATTCTGGAAACCTGTGCGCATACTTAAAGAAAAACATCAGAAAAGTTAGAAAGGAGAGAAAAGCAGCTCAAATTACGCTTTTCTTTGAAAAAAATACACAAAGTGCCACCATTTTGCTAGATCCCAGGCAAAAATAAGATTTAGAAATAAGTAACTCTCCAAATTACATGCTAAGAATTGGATTTTCAATTAAAAAATTCGGCTCAGCGGTAAGTTTTTCTCACTAAAAAATATTTTTCACACAAAAATAATATACGAGCCCGCCAGATAAAATCATCAGAACCCGAAAATTCAAGACGAAGAAAAAACTGAAAATTCGGAGTACTACATGCTACAAATTTCGAGTACTATCACAAAAGCGTGAGAATCCCTTAAAATCACAAAATCAAAAACCCAAATCTGCCAATCCCAATCCGGACCAGAATCTTGGGGCCAGCCCCAAAAACAGCAATCAAATAAAAACAATGGGTGTGGAGGGGCCAGGTAACGAGGTAGAGGCGAGAAAAGGTGAGTATTGAGGGGAAAAGCATAGGGCTGAGAATTCCGCCGTTGCCAGGCTCCCGAAGAGACGTCAAAAGAGGGAGGTGAAGAAGCAAAAAAGGAGCTACCCGTAATTTTTCGAGGGATGTGTAGACACCCCGACCGGACGGACCCTGAGATTACATGGGAATCCGTGGGATCGGCGCCCGCCGGGGGCATTGTTGTTTTTCGTGCCTCGGGAGCAATCAGAGGGAGGCCCACGAGATTTGGTAAGGGAATCAGTGTTAAAAATTATATAGGTGATAGGGAAGGCCACAAAGAAAGAGCGGGCGAGAGAGAGCGAGAGAGAGTGAAAGAACAGTATCGAAAGAATTTAAGGATAGGTTAAAAATTTAGAATTAGATGTCGTGTTCGACTCAGAGGGCCACAGGAAGCCAGCGAAGCTAAAAAATTTCTAACGAGAGCGAGGGAGACCATCAGCACGAGCGAGAGAGGCGAAAAAGCGTCAGAGTTATAAAAACCACAAATTTAATATGAAGCATTTGACGAGTAGACAGTCCTATTGTTGTTCGCCCTTGCTCTCTGCCCCTTTCGCCCTCCTCTTGCTCTCGTCTCCTTCGCCATCCCCCTTCCTTTCTCCTCTCCTCAAAAATCAAAAGCCAATCCCGAGATTACATAAAACCGCGAGCCCTTTGTTTTCCCAAGCGATGCCCCGAGGGGTCCTCCCACGACCGCCAACCACTAAAAAATCGACACAAAAATCTGTATCAAAAATTTCCTGGGTATCTCGAATTTCGCATATTTTTCCCGCCGGGCGGTGCTGGGAATCCTTTTCTGTGAAACAGGGAGAAGAGGAGAACGGGGGGACGAATAAGCCTTGTAATTTTGAGCTGGGTGAAACCATTTAGGAAGGCGGGGAGAGCTTGATATAATATTCCAAATCGCCAGAAAAAGCTTGGTGTTCTTGGAGTTTCGATGATCGCCTAGCTACAAAAAGTTGATGCCGAGGTTTGCATAGGGCCATAGCGCCCCATTTTTTATCGAAAAACCTGTTTTCAGGCGATTTTTCGACTTTTCTGACAAAAACGCACTTGTGGCAGCAAAGTTCTAGGCAGGTATAACTCAATCAATAAGATTATTGTAATAGAATCCCCTAGGGAATGCTAGTCATTTTCAGAGAGAGTACGAGAATTCGACTAATTACGCTTCTCGGAAAAAGCAAATGTAAAAGTGGCACGAATGGCAGCTGCCTCATTAAAAAGAACTAGGTCTTATGATTTTTGAGGTGAGCAAGAGAGAGAGCGAGAAAGAGAGAGAGCGGGAGAGAGATATCGACAATCCGACAAAAACAATACTTTTCGATTTTCTTGAAGTCATGAAAAATTCAACCGGATCAGCACCAAATTGCCCATCTTATCCGACGACAGCAACAAGTACGACTCCACGAAAACGTACAGAGCACAGAGCGCAATATTATGACCAGGCGCGACCAAGAAAAGAGGGGCAGATTGCGCAAATGAATGGGGGCCAAAAGCCTAAAGTCCAAACCAGCAGAATTCGCCGGGCCCCACCAGCCTTTTTTCTCTAACCACCCGCCAAGACACACATCACCGACACCACCCCCAAAAGCCTCTGGGAGCCCTCAGAAGCAGGAGAAGAAGCCTGGAACACGCCAAATTCGAAAAAAGAAGTGAAAACGTCAAAAGAAGGAATAGGAAAAATGGAGGCAGCAAGGAAACATGCTTCATTTAATAATGACGATTGGGAGCGTCTTGGAAGTTGAAATGCGTAGCTTCATCTTTATCGAAAAAGGGAGAGAGAGCGAGAGCGAGAGAGAGAGAGAGAGAGAGAGAGAGAGAGAGAGAGAGAGATCGAGCCAGAGAGAGACAGCTTAATTTTCATTTTCAAACTATCTACAAAAATTCCGAAAAATGTCTAGTAACGCTATTTTTCTAAAGTTATTTAATTTTCGAGTCTGCCAATCCGCAAAAACAACAATTTAAATAACATCAATCTTCTTCACCTTTTAGAAGCCCCCGACCAAGGCCACCACCCACCAATCCTGGCCTCCCATCTGGATGATTGTTTTCCGAAATTGGTCCGCACCGCCGCGCATCGCAGATCAAATTGCTATTTTTGCCTGGGGCAAGGAATTCAATGGAAAATCGGGAAAAAAGATCAGTGTTTTTGTGCGAAAATTGGGAGTTCTCGATGATGGCATAGTAAATTTCGATCAAAATCACAGTACCAAGGACAAAAAGGAAATATTTTTTTGCATTTAGAGGGTTTCCGGTACCTGAAAATTAAACTGCGTCGCAATTCGATAAATTCGGATCTGACTAACGCTACGTTAATTCTACGGCATAAAAATTGCAAAAATTCAAAAAATATTGATTCGGAACGCGATTTGATTGGGAGAGAAAGATTAGTTTACGCTCGCAAAAACCTTCCGGGAGGAGAAATATGCAAATTAGGCTTCAATAACATCAAGATCGGAAAATAGGCCCATAAAAAATTAGATAGACGATGAAATCGTGTTCTCAGAACATTAAAAACGCTAGGAATCCGAAAAGATCGATTAAGAGTGGAGACTTCTTATTAAGGTAGCGTAAAAGTCATTGGAAATTTACATACCTTACCTTATGCATTAAGAAGAACACTAATTTTAGGATCCTGCGGTAACTATTATGCAAAATTTGAATGACTTGGCCCAAAAGGGTAAGGAATTCCAAGTAGCCGCTCTGCGTTCGTGACCCCTATTTTCTTCCCTCCACCCCCTCATCGCGGCAAACAACACAAAAACAAGCCAGTAGCACGAATTCGAAGCCAAGGAAGAGGGGGCAGACACGATCCGCCCTCAGCAACCCGAAATGCAAACACAATCGGCTGGTCCTGGAAAAAACCCAAAAACGGCTGCTATGACCCAGTGGGTCAAATGGGGGGTCGTGGGGGAAGCTCCTCCTCCTCACCGGTTGGGTCAATATTTGAGAAGTCTTTAAGGGGGTATAAATGGGGGACAGAGAGGGAGCGAACGAGAGCGAGAGAGAGAGAGAAAGAGAGAGAGAGAGAGAGAGAGAGAGCAAACCGAATGCATCAAAAATAACGAGCCCCGTCCCATCATCCTCAATCAGCATTTAATTAATCGACGATGCCGCGGAACGCTCCTCGAAAGTGCCGTTTCTCAATTATTATGTTGCTTTTTGGTCTATTGAGTCTATGTATATGACTCAACCGGAAGCTAATTTGAAAAGTACAAAGAACGGGCGCTCTTTTGAGGCTTTCCTGGACCATCGCAACCCAAAAAGGCCATCAAAAACGCTTGAAAAATCGAAAATTTAAGCAAAATCCCTTAAAAATAAAAATCATATATTTTCTATAAAGAAAAAGGGTACAATTTCAGGTACCTAGTCAAAGCCGGAAGTCCGGTCTCGTGGGCCAATGATGGCTGGGGGCTTCCCCGGCCTTTTTTGGCCCGGATCTCGGGATTATTAGAGGTCGGAGAAGTCGCAATAAAACAAGAAGAAAATGGTTCCAGGAAGAAACATGAATGAAAAAATAAGAAATGACATGAATGAAATTTTCCAATTTTCTCTGAGACATGGAAGATTTCGCCGCCCTTTCCAAAAATTATGCAAATGAGAGAGGTCGGCAAAGATAGAGACAGATAGGAAAAGAAAGATCGAGAGAGATAGAGAGAGAGAGAGAGAGAGAGAGAGAGAGAGCGAAAGAGCGAGAGCGAGATAGAGAGAGCCACAGAGATATCCAAAAGGCGAGAAAAACAGTGAAAAGCGGAGAAAATTCTTTATGCAGATTTGAACCAAGAAAAGAGGCTTGAGAAATGGAAAATCGTTTTAGGTGCCTCATATTTTAAATTTTAAAGACCATCGACGCAATGGTGTATTTTTCACAAATATTCCCCAAAATCCGTGACGTTCCGGCCCTGTCCGGATCATCCACCCTGAATCGAAGCCCCCTCCCATTCTGTTAGGCCGTATATTGAAAAGTTGGGCCGGGGGAAAAAAGGCGGATGCGTGGCACGCATCGGCCTCCCCCGTCATGATTCATCTAAAACCAACATCCCGAAAACGAGCGGAAAAACCAACAATTGGGGGGGGGGGGCTGGTTAGCCAAATCGGCCTGGATGACTAGTCGTAGGCGAAGAATGTTGTTATTAAAAGCCGGAAAGATCGGTTTCTTAGATAAGGAAAACCCGGAAGAGGGGAAATACTTCCAAAATTGCCAACTTTCAGGAGAAGTCATAAAAAGTTAACAATCGCCGCGTGGCGACACGCAACGCGCAACCGCCGGCCCAAATTTAGGGGCGTAATCAATTACCCTCATGAAAAAGCGGAGGCGTTGCGTGTCGCGGACGCGTTAAGACAGAAAAATCCAGTTATAGGCCTAGGAAGATTCAAACCACGCCTTACTAAGATTTACCAAGATAAAAATAGTTTCAAGAAATCACAAAAATTGAAAAATGCAAATTTTTGAACCAGGAACCTTTAGGAATCAATCGAAAAACGAGACACAACTAATTTTGAACAGGAATTTTTCTGATATCAAAAAGGATAGAGCCTAAAGCCCAGATTAGGCCATGCAAGAGCGCTTCATTCGATTGTCATGCTTCAGCACTTTTGGATGTTTACTGATTATGGCAGACGGAATGGATTGACAGCAAGCCTTCTCCCTCTCTGGCTTCGTCTGGTTGTTTTCCCGAGCTTGTCCAATTTTATGGATGCCTTTGGAAGGCTAGTGGCTAGCCGCGAGATAAGAAAAGGTTTGGTGTTAAAAAGTGATTGGGCTGGTGTCTAATAAGGATCGGAATGGGTAACTTTGCAGACCTAAATTTAACAAAGACATGTCGAAACCGCAGAGCCAATCAGGATACCGTCGTAAAATTGGCGAATGCAAAAGACAATCAAACTTAATCTGGACAAGCTAGCAAAGATTCTGAGGAAAAATGTAGCTCCCTTGACGTAATACAACCGTAATCGCGAATCTAACAAAGACACTTGAGGACACTCACGCTGTTCCAATCCTATTTTCAAGAGCAGGCAAGCTAGCAGAAATTCTTTAAGACGCTACCGATTAGAAAAATTTTTGGTAATCAAGCAATTTATGGGCAAGCTGGCAGAGATTCCTGGAGATCGGGAAACACCTAGTGCAGAAAAATCTCGACTTCTAGAAACTTCTAGAAGCAATTCGGGAGGGAAAACTAGCAGAACGCTTTGACGTTGCTGCTGTGGATTCAGATTTGGACGAAGAAGAGGCAAACTAACAGAGAATCTTAGAGATCCTAGTTCAGTGTTTCCGGAAACTAACGGGTGGGCAAGCTAGGATTCCAGGTCCTTTGAGAAACCGCGGCCTCTCCGTAGCCGCTTTCTCAATAAATGACAGCTAAAGGATGGCCAGAAAACACCTTGCTTGCCTGGGGTGCGATCAACACTCTCCAAGGACAAGTGCGAGGACGTTCAGCGTTTCGGCGCGGAAATTTGTGTACTATTCGTGTTGGGACAAATGCCAGAAAAAAGGTGTACTCTGCGTGTCCCCGGTTTTAAGGGCCGATCATCCATTAGACACCCACCCTCGCTCATCGGCCACTAATGTGTCTGGGTCGAGCACCCAGACACATTAATATTATGGAAACTGCCGGAAAGGGCGGGAAAAGAACGGCCAAATTTTAGCGGCAGTCTGGTCCTGAGAAAAAGAAAGTGTTCCCAGAAACGACAGAAATTTGCATAGTAAATTTAGCAACGCGTCAAGAAAGTGAAAAATGACAACGAAAAATCACCCTAAACTTCAGACAACTTCTGTAAGTTGATTAAATCAATTTTAAAATTTCCTGACTGCATAACGAGTTGCTCCGAAAAAAGAGCAAGTGGAAAAGCAGGCTCAATAAGTCAAAATTTCGAAAAATCATAAACAACAATGCATTACGATATGAAATACTGCTTTTGAAACTACCATCAAATCAAGGGTTCTGACACTCGGGTTTACCGATTACGCCATGTAATTCATAATTATTGCCCTAGTTTTATGACAAATAATTCCTCGATTTTTGAAAGTTTCAAGCCAGGTTTCATCCCAAAACTTTCGATTCCGAGAGGCTCCAAAATACCAACCCACCTGCAGTGGCCCCATAATTTATAGCCGTTCCTTGTTCGCAGTCCGCGCGTAAAAAACCCGGCCCCAAGTGGCCCTTTGGGCCCAACCGCCAAAAAAAGAAAACAAGAAGAGAAACCACTGCAAAAATCGGAAATGTGGGCCAGTATGGAGCGAGACCTCAAAGGGCCAACCGGGCAACCCATATGGCCACAAGTGTCCGGCTGGAGGCCAGAGGAAAAAAGCAAAAAGGGAGGAAAATCGCTCCGGCTGGAAACGGGTGCCATTTCCGCTGGGCTAGGGCCTCCTCCGGAAACCTGATACGTGTTTACATTCCGGATTTGGCTGCTTGCTTTTTTGGACTTTCGGGTCGCGCATTGTCCTCTCGCGGATTATACAGGATTTGAGCGGCAGTATATAGTTTCTATAGTCGGACTTATTGTTTGCAAAGGAAATTTTGGTACCAGGCTCCCTTGAAAGATTTTGAAAAACACATCTGCTAGCTGGCCGCCAACTAAGCCGAAAACTCCTAGTGACACTCTGGAAGATGGTCCATTTTAAAAACCGCTGGTTCCAATTAAAAAATCTTTGCTGTCACATGACCTTTGAAAGCTCTAAAAAGTTCTGTACTAAATTCCAAATGCCAAAAGCATTTTAATACACCGAAAATCCTCGACTAGCTGGCCAAAATAATGATTGAGGTGTCAGTGTGCTTCAAAATTCCCAAATGCTAGTCAGACATCTTGTCTGTCGTCTAGAACTGAAAATTCGACGATCTCAGAGTAATCAAGCTTGTGCCAAAATTCCACAGGACCTATTGCATTAAAAATCAATGCACAAAAGCAAGCTACAGGTTCAAATCCTGTAAATTGACAACCTATAAATCGTCGAGATCACTTTTTCCGAGGCCCATAATCGATTTAACGAGCCGGATGCACCCGACGGCCGGCAGAAATTCCCACATTTTTAGCGGGGCTCCGTATTAATGCTTTTTCGATGAATCCGGTTGCTAAACAGTTCATAAATCCTGGGGGCTTAATGTGAAAATATGCATAATTTGTCACAACCTTTGAAAATCTGGTTAATCGAGCCAAAATAGAAGCTCGGGTTCCCGGGTTTTCAAACAATTTTAGCGAGGTTAAGGCCAATAAAAAAAGTTTAATTGGACTTATGGGGCTCCCAAAGACTTCTAAAAGTCAATGCTGCGCGGTGGCATGTCCTCGAAAAATTTTCCAGCTGGACCCGGGGCTCGGGGTGGCCAGCTGGCGACCGGTGGGAGCAAGGAAGGATTCGCTGCTGCCGAAAGCAGCTAGAAAAAGAAGAGGAAGGAGGGAGGAATGAAAGGGCTGACGAAACGTCGCACAGATACACAGTCAAACCGACAGCAGATGGGACCAGTGGAACCGGCTAGACTTGGCTAGACTGGTCTTGAAGACTTTGTGATTCACTGCAATCAGGAATGGATTATGCGTTCCATTGGGTTTGAGACAGCGAGAGAGAGAGAGAGCGAGAGTGAGAGAGCGAGAGCGAGAGAGAGAGAGAGAGAGAGAGAGAGAGAGAGCGAGCAAGGGAGAGGCCTAAGCTCTGCCAAATCCGCAAAATCTTAATTCCGCGACCTCAAGACCCTTAATCGCCGGATCATTGCGTACCAGAGCAGACAGTTGCGTCTTCTCGCGCTACACAAATTGGCAGATTGCCCGCAGGGGCACAAAAGGCCGGTATCGAGGGGCTAACAGACACCCTAGACGGGACGCGCCAAGGGGGGAAGGTATGGCCTGGCACCCCCGATTGCGGGGATGACCCTTCCGAATGGGACAGCAGAACCGGCCGAAATCGGGCAAGCAGAAATGAGCGCCCAACCGCAAATCGTGTCTTAAGTAACGTGGGTTTCGATGGTTTTCGAAACCATTCTACGTGAGCATAGCGTCGTATTGAAGTGGGCTTTTGGTCTCCAGGTGGAGTCGTGACGTCGAAAAACCAATTTGGAAAATGTCTTAACGGCAGGGTTTTGAGGGTTTGAAATAAAGAAATCGGATTGCAGATTTTGCATAGAGCTGGCGAGCTGTGTTTTTGGGCTTGAGGTAAGATTTCGACGTCAAAAAGTCAAGAGATGGCATTTTAATTTTTTTCATGTTGTTAGAGGGTATTTGAAAACAGCTCGCTCTAAGAATCTTTATGTAGTCATATCGAGTTGTGCTTTTGGTCTCCAGGTGGAGTCATGACGTCGAAAAACCAATTCGAAAAATGTCTTAAAGGCAGGGTTTTAAAAGACAGAAATCGGCTATGCAGATTTTGTGTGGTCTTGGCGAGCTGTGCTTTTGATCTTGGGCTGATATTGTGACGTCAGGAAACCAAAAAATCTAACTTGAATTTTTTGCTCTGCAAAAGGTCTTGCTGCTCTTGAATTCACGTCAAAATCAAATTCTAAAAAGTTCGTTTGTAATACTTACAGGTGAGTAATCAAAAAAAAATGGAATGCAAAACCTGTGGTGAATATTTAATGAATGACGGCCTCTAGGGTGAAAAGCTTGAGCAATCTCCTATGCATAAGATGAAAAACGACGTTCAGACATGGAGACGGTTAAACAGAGAAGAGAGAGACAAGGGAGAAAGAGAGAGAAACAGAGAGTGAGGGCCCTAGAGAGAGAGACAGACAGACAAAAAGACGATGAATAAAGAATCCAAACTAAAGGCCTCCCTCTATGTTTTTGCATGTTGCTAACCCCAAGAAGGACCGGTCAACGCGTAGAGAGCAACAGGGCCAAAGGGCGTCCCTTGCTCCCTACGCGTCAACAGATCGCCTCAGCCACCCCCAAAAAAATGCCCCCGGCACCATGGACAAAGAAATGGCCGGGGTTGGGAACGAAGAGGAAGAGCTTTGAAAAACGCAGAAAACAGGTTTTTAGACGTCTGGATTTGAGCGATGCTGTAAAGGGGATGGAAAGGTCGGATTTCAAAAAATCTTAAAATTGCTTCTTTTGCACGTTTTCGCGGGGCTTGCTTTCAAAATGCTGAAGTTAAAATGAGAGAATGAGATTTGATTTATGACATTTCGACATTCGAAATATCGATATTTTGAAAATCGGCAGTGTGAAGTTTCGATCTTCGGCAGTAGCTACGATCGCTACGTAGCTGATACATTATTCTGATGCTCTCGCTCTCGTCTCTCTCTCTCTCTCTCTCTCTCTCTCTCTCTCTCTCTCTCTCTCTCTCTCGCTCTCGTCCCTCTCTCTCATCTCTCGCTCTCTCTCTCTCTTTCTCTCTCTCGCTTTCTCTCTCCCACTTTCTCTCTCACTCTCTCCCTTTCTTTCTCGACATACACTCTTTTGACTTTTATCACAATTTCCAAAACCCTCAATTCCACCCCCCTCCGATTCCGATGACTGTGTGGAGTGCATTTGTGTGTTTGCACGGAAATCGAGGATTTGCCGGGGCGCTGGGCGCGGAAAGCGCGGAAACGATTTCCGGAACGGGCGGAATTATCCGCGAGGAATTTTTCGTGCTGTTGGACCCCCTGTGGGCGTCTCGTTTCGTCTTGCGAAGAACTGGACGCACCCATCTCCTTCTTCCCGATTCGGCCATCGGCACGCCTCCTTGCCGCCGATCTGTGATGGTATTTCGGGTTTGGGTATAAATTCGGTCGAGGTGAGGCATTTTGTGCTTGGTTCGGTGCTCGGCTTGGCTTGAGTTTAGGCTACAGTATTCTTTATGACCGCTGGGACCTTCTGAGCTTCAGAGTTTTCTAAATGGCCTGAATTAGGCTTTTTCAACCTTCAGGAAAGCGCTCTCGCTCGTTCTCTCTCTCTCTCTCTCGCTCTCTCTCCTCTCTCGCTGACTCCCTCCCGCTACAATATAGTGTGGATCAAAATTTCGAGGACGCAACATGCCTTTCAAAAATTCCGCAACGCTCCGGTCCACCTACGCAACGCCGCGAATTCCCGCACGACGTCTCTTTCGCTTTCTCTATGCAGTCGTTCGCACCGGGACCGAATTCAGTGAAAAGTGCCGTTCCCCCGAAGGCACAAACGCATGCACACACACAAACAAATACGAACGCAAACACTTTTAGTCTGGATTCACAAATTTCTCTCACTTTCTCTCTCTCTGACTCTTTCTGACTCTCCCTCTCTCTCTCTCGCCTTGTGTGTAGTGCAGAAAATCGTTGTTTGTGGCCCCGAAGGGGGGAAGAGTGGCCTGGAAGAGTCCTGTTTATTCTTCCGGAGTGTACGGACCAATCCTCCTGACGGACTGTCCGCCCCAGACATTCGTCCATCTCTAGGATCGCGCCCGCGCGGGGATCGAAAAGCTGTCCGCTTTTTCCGTTTTCCGCACTGACTTCTCTGGAAGGGAAGGTGCTTCTATAAATGGCTGACATGAGAGGCCCAATCGAGGAGTGCTTCTCGTAACGATCTGTAAGCGCCCGTACGAGACGATAGTCCGCTTGACGTTTGCTGCAAAAACTACTAGGATTTGACGCATATTTTTTTATGTTTTGAGGTGTTTTTCACCACGACATTGTATTATTTAGTTGTTGAATAATAAAAAAGGACAGGGAAAGAGCTACTTTAACGCTATTTGAGGCGCTAGATCGAAAATTTCGGCCAAAACTATTTTTAATAAGTTTATTCTTGGCGATAATTTTTCGATATATTTTGTTGGATCTGTTTGAATGCCCTGACTCTCAGAAATTAAATATGACATCAAGTAAGGCTGGATTTTAACCTGATTTTGAGCTCATCAGGATTTTGAAGCTCCGACCACCTACGTTTCTGGCTTTTTCGGCTACGTTATTATTCCCATACTTATTTATTTTCTGTTGGCATTAATTGACATTATAACACTATATTTTTTTCAGGTACGAATGCGATCCCTTCTCCTTCTCACCCTACCTTGCCTCGTGGCAGCCTGGCCACCACGATGGGGCTCCGACCCGTTCAGCCCGCTAGGCCCGTGGACGAAGAGGGTGCGTTTTTACGATCTGAAATTTTGAACGCAAAATGTGAATTTAGCAGTTTATTAATGCGCCAAAAACTCAGAATTGACATCAGAATTTCTCAAAGGAGTTGTTTTCAGGGACCTCCCTGCGGCCTGCCGAAGTTCACCGAGCGCCTGCCGGAAGAGTACCAGGCCAAGGTAAGAAGTTTCAAAATATGGTTTAGTCGTTTTAAAGTTACATTGAAGCCTAAGAAAATTATCAATATTAAATGCTTTATAATACAGTTTTTGTCTTTTAAGGATAAAATTGATCGACCTTTTTCCTGAATTCAGATTTAACAACAAATTTTTCAAGCATCGATCGTTTAGCATCTCAAAATGTGACTTCAATGGTCCTTTAAAACGGCCAAAAACGCTCTTCCAGGTGAAAGCCATCTGGGCCACGCACAAGGAGGGCGAAGAGTGCGAGAAGCAGCACAGAGATACCAGGTATGTCTAAGCCTACGCTATCCTACCTTATATAATTTTGGGGGGTATCTCTGTGTGTGTGTGTCCGACGCTAGGGACGGCAACTTTGCATAATTCCAAAAAAAAAATACAAATTTCCTCATTCTTGCAAGTTGCACGCGCGAGTGTGGTCGGAGGAAGGGAGGGGTCCGAAGTCTTGTTGGTCATGATGATCGAAAGTCCGTCCGCGTCCGTCCGCGTCCGGACGGGTCCGGACCCGGGATGCAAATTGCGGACGGGTCCGGACGCGTCGACCGGACGGACGCTCGACGGACGCAGCGGACGCTACAGAGTCCGCCGGACGCCGGAAGGTCCGCGATGCAAATTGCAGATCACCATGTTAATTCAATAGTCTGCGGCTTAGGAAGGCGCATCATCACATCCCTAATTTGAATATTTCGTGTTGACTTGGATTATGACAAAAAATAATTGTCAGTTGTCCAAATAGTCACACAAAAGCAAGTCGGAAACGAAGAAACTAGTACTAAACTAAACTAAACAATGGAACATTGCACTAAAATCTCAAAGCTTTTCGTTTGCTCAAACTTTTTAGCCCATTCCCTTGGACAGTGACAGTAATTTTTGTGTTTTATTCTAAGTCAACGTCAAGGATGCTAGTCAGATGATGCTCCTACGCTTTCCTAAACCAGGAACACCTGTAATTAGCATCCGCTTTTGTGCTTTGCATCGCGGACCTTCCGGCGTCCGGCGGACTCTGTAGCGTCCGTTGCGTCCGCGTCCGGACGCGTCCGTCCGGTCCGGACGGGTTCGTCCGCGTCCGCAATTTGCATCGCGGACGCGGACGGACGCGGACGGACGCGGACGGACGCGGACGGACGCGGACTCCCGATCATTGTGACCAACCCTGGTCCGAAGGACCCTAGGAAACTGTTTCTCAAAGTCAAATTTCTCATCCAAGGCCGCATTCCAGCGCCCAAGGCCCGCGAAGCGGGTTCTGGGCGCTGGTTGACCTATAAAAGTCCCACCGGTAGGTGCTTTAATAACCTTATTTTGCATGCACTCTACATGCTCCCCACGCGCCCCACACCTGGCCCACTATTGTGGAAGGGGCCCCACAGATTTTCCCTTGAGTTGGCCAACAATTACCCTTAGGCTTAGGCTTAGGCTTAGGCTTAGGCTTAGGCTTAGGCTTAGGCTTAGGCTTAGGCTTAGGCTTGGGCTTAGGCTTGGGCTTAGGCTTAGGCTTGGGCTTAGGCTTGGACGACCCATTTTAAACAATCCCACCAGCAGCTAGAAACCTACTATCGTAACGCCTTGTTCAATAATGACTTCCAGAAAAATCGTCCACTCCATGCCTGAGGACGTCCGTGACCAAATCTTCGCCGGACGCTGTGGACCCTCGTTCTTGAGGAGCGTCACCAAGTCGGTCAAGATGGAGTTCCGCGCCGTGTGGTTCGACCACAAGCTTACGCTCGAAGAGAAGGAGACCGCCCTCAAGAAGCTGGCATACTCACTTTTGAACGGAGAGGCTGTAAGATGTTTGCGAGAACTTTTTTCGCTCCTTTAAAATTGGAGGGGCTAACTAGAAAATCATCAACTATTTTTGTGATTTTAGCTGGCCCTGTTCAACAAGTGGGAGGAGGAGCTGCAGATCCGCAAGACCGAGCTGCACGAGCGTGTCCTCGCCCTGTCCCCTGATGCCAAGCAAGCCTATGATACCTGGAAAAAGATCCGCCAAGAGGTAGTGCTTTGAACTTTATGCTTTACCATCACATTGTGATCACGGTGCCTAGCTAGCGTAACGTCTTTGGGGGATCGCTCTATCGTAATTGCTCGACTCCGATTGGCAGTGTAGCGTACAGTAGGGGGTGTTTTGCGTAGTGTCGCGTAGCGGAGTATTGCGTAGCGCAGTGTTGCGTAACGTAATGTCGCGTAGTCTAGTGTAGCGTACCGTAGGGACACATTAGTGCAATATTACTGATTTCAGGAGCGCAACTTCCTTGGAAACCTGCCCAAGGAGGTGCGTGAGGAGCTGAAGACTCTCTGCGGCTGGCATCCGAGCAAGAAAATAATGGCACTCGCCTCCACCCAGAAGCCGTCCACCACCACTGAGGCTGCTGTAAGTCTTAAAAAATTTATTGCTGAAAGGTTCCAGAACCTGAATCCTCGAGAATCTTTGCTAATATGCCTGTATAGGGTTTATAGCGAGATAACAGGGATTATTTTGGAAATTAAGCATCTCAAATTTTGAGTATAGTATTTTTCTTGCAGGTCATCAGCACCACCCCCGAGCCAATCGTCGAAGAATCGCAGAAGGAGAAGGAGTTCCGTGTCTTCTTGGACGTCCAGATGCCCGAAGACCTGACCTCGGAGGCCGAGTGCTCTCTCTACCTCTAAATCGCATGATTTTTGAGCTTGGCAAATTGCCAAGTCCCACGTCTGTACATTCCGTACCTCAACTCCAAACAATTACTCAATTTTCCCCAAGAAAATGGAGGAGTTCCCTTTGGACCCAAGATATGTAGGCACCATGTTGCCCTTGACGTTTCACTGCAAAGCCCTGTGATCTTATTTGACTTATTTATTTGTATAAAGAGTTTTAACTTTGAAAAATACCATGGTATAACATTAAAAAGCAGACAAAACTAATGAATGACGAATCGAATATCTTCTCAATTCTGCGAAAAAGCGGAGATCCATTAAGAAACGCAAAATGGATATTCTGGTGATTTTCAAGCTATTTTTCTGATTCCAACAAGCCTCTTCTCTATTCCTTGAACGTCAATGTAGCTTTAAGACACCGGGTCACGTTAAGTTAGTCTTATCAACCCTAAAATTGTTTGTAGACTGTAGTGTACCGCACTTGGTACATTTCCTGAATACCAAAAAAGGTTCTATCCTTTTCACATTAATTATCACATGTCATCATCCCTTTAACGACGGCTTATTTTAAATTTAAACTTGATTTTTATCCATATTTTGCCGCTTTTCTTCACACTGCCGGAGCAGGTTTCCAAGATTCCGGAAGTGTTAGGACCAATTTTTCGAATTCTGCCGTTTTAAAAAATTGTTGAAATCAGCACGACTACGGAGTGGTCTTATTTTGTTCGTTGCACTATTCTTCTGCTTTTCTGCCTCTCTCTCACCCAATTCCAGTTTTTCCACTCTATTTTTCCAGCAACACACACGCTAATCATCGTAATGGCTGTGTTTAGATACTTTTCAGCGGTAGCTCTATATCTCTTTCGCGCGCTCTCTCTCTCTGCGTCTCTCTCTCTCTCTCTCTCTCTCTCTCTCTCGCTCTCTCTCTCTCTCTCGCTAACTCACTGGTATCTCCCTCTCTCTCTCTCTCTCGCTAACTCACTGGTATCTCCCTCATCGCCGCCTCACCTTTGCCTCCAAAGTCCAGTCGACCAGTTTCCGGGGTTCTCCGCTATTTACACGCTATTTCTCGGCCCTTAACCCCCAATTGGGCGCAGCGGCGTATCGAGACCGACACTGTGCTCTGGTCGGACCTTCTTTCCAAGTCCCGGCAACGCACACGCACGCGCTTTTCGGGTGTGTTTTGTATCGATTCTGGTAGTTCCGAGCGTACGTCACTATTTTGCAAACTGCTAATTTTTTGCCTTTTACTTAAAAACTTATAAATCAATCCCAGAAAAAATGGGCTAAAAATTCTGTATTCGCGTTCTAAAAACAAGGAAAAATCGACTGGTTTTGGCGTTAATCTAGGCTTCATTCATGCGCACCTTCTATTTACGTCAACGCCTCGCGCAAAAATATTCTAAATTTAGCATGAACAAGGAATTTTCCTGGCCATTGACTGGTGGCATTTGAGGATTTTGCACCTCAATGTTCAGCACCAAAGCTCGTGTCAAATAGCGTCTAGTCGGCTGTGTAAATGAATGTCAAATCGGGATTGTGGGGGCTTGTTCACGAGTGTATCGGCAAATGGAGGGTTGCCTGATCTTTGTCATGCAAATTAGTCATCCTATGATTTCTATAACTTAATTACAAGAAATTAATTGAATTAACTAAACAAGTTCTTTACCTAGTGGTAGGTCTTTAAACGCGATTTAAAACAAAATGTGCATTAATTGAATTATGCAAAAAATGACCATAAAATTTAAAAAGATTGCAATTTTTTTTTTTGCAATGAACTTCTCGATGGTGACATCGAAACAATTTTTTATTTTCGTGTTTTCAACATGAATACATTTGCAGCTGCTTGTACTTGCTTTTTTTCTCAAAAATCACCTGTTTTATGCGAATTGAAGTTTTTCCATTTCTTATGCTAATTAAATTTTAGATTTCTTTCCTGGAATCTCAAACGTATCGGCTGATTGAGTTTTCTGGGTGGTTACAAATTCCCCGTGGGATCAGACAGACTTTTCTGCGAAAATGCACACAAGATTTGGTGCTTTGTACTTTTCCAGAATTAAGTCGGCGAATATCCGCGTGTTTTAGTTCACAGAATTCACGCAAAATTCGCCAAAAATTGTGCACAGAACACTATGCCAAAATTCCCAGAAGTTTGCTGATTTGAGTCATGAATGCCTATATTTTCTGGATTCCAAGTATTAAAAAATGTTCTCTGATTTCCAAACCCATACACCTTACTCTTATTTTTCCAGAAACCTCTCCCAACCCGATCCATTGTGGAGCTGATCTCTAGGCGATTAGCTATTTTTGCCTCTGATTTCTCGGCCCGTGGCGACTCCCGAGGGGTTTCCCCCACAGCTGTACCCCGAATTCACGCGTACTCCAGCGTCATTTGGCGTACTACGTACTCAAAGCCTGACTATACATACGAAAATCGAGTAGAAGAGGAAAGCGTTTCCCACTTTTCAGTGTTCATAACTCTCAAAATCAAGGCCATGAGGGTACGCCGTACTTCCCACGGAGATAATTCATAATATTCCTTTTCCATGGCTCGAGTTTTGTTCGCTTGTCAGGTGTGTAGCCTTGAGAATTTGGGCAATTTTGAGGAACCAGTCGGTTTCTTTTTGTTCTTTGGCTTTGGGATTCTGCACTGTTGTTCGGGCTCGTTTTACTCGACATTCTGGAGCCCGATCTTAACAAATATTTGAACGCTACGCATCAGAATTCTGTGAGCACCTTGCTTCTATCGATCCTTATTAAAGTGTTCACTTCATATTTGGAAACGCGGATTGTCCTTTAGCCAGCGCCGTATTGTAACATACTTCGTGTTCTTACGGTCATTAGGATAAGGTTAATGAGCTCAGACAGGCTTCTCTAAACCTCCCCTTGGAGAAATCCCATAATGGTAGGAGGGATGGTAGTGGTCGTAGTAATATAAGTAAGCGTTATTTATATGCTACGCGGCACTCCTCTACATCCCTTAATCCAGAATCTTGCGGCAAGCCCTCATTGTTGCCTCTTAATTCTTGGAGTTTGCTTTGACTCAAGTCCCGGACGCTAGGCAACAACCTCATCCGGCAACAACAACTGCGCCATTCGTAAATTGTTTTTTTTTGAAAAATACTTCAATTTCCGCTTAATACGTCGTGAAGGTAATTCACGATACCTACGCATGTAAGTAAATATATGCCGCATAAGCTGGCACTCAGATAATTCCGCGATCTTGGTAAAATGCTAATTAGGTTGTAACCGAATATAAAAAACCTTGTATTTGGTCAATCTGTTTTTAAGGCTAAACCTTGTTGAGTCATAATTAGTTTTTCCCGCTCTCGGTTATGTGAAAGCGCAGAAATCCCGACATCCAAAGTGCCGAGAATCAAAATCACGACATGCATAGCTTTTTAAAAGGCCGCGTATTCAAAGTGGCCGGATTTTGGCGATTCTGAGTTTTTTGTCTAGTGTCTAAGGCTGGAACCCATACGTATCATCTTATACATCGTGGAGGAGGCCTTTTTTACACTAGTACCTTTTTAGGTCCAAATTTTGTACTCAGTGTCCCCATGTTGTTCTTCTAGTCTCTGTGCTCTGCCGCCTTTGGCCTTCGTGCATTTGCACACCTAGATTTGATTGCCAGCTATCCGAGCCCGGAGCGCCGCCTCCGCGCATGGTTTACATCGCACTACGTCCGGCTTTTGTAGTTTGTGCCGATCGGAGGCTAATTGTTCTCTGGCTTGGGGCTTATATTGAGTGCAGCTGTGAAAATACACAATCCCCCGGGAATTTTGGGCGCGTTGTTTGGTGCACATCGGAGCGTTTTACCAATTTCCCGTGCCTGCTACACACCTCTATGCGGCTCGGATTAGTTGCCATTTCTATTTTTGGGATTAGACGGGTTCTCGGAGTTTCAGGGTCGCCAATTCTCTTTGAATGGGTGGATTTTGGTGCTGATTTTTCGCAGTAGCATGCTTTTTTCATTAAATCGCAGTTGTAGGATAACAGCGCGTAATTGCATCACGTTTTCTGAGAGGAAAAAGCACATTTTTTTCTTGTCGGGATTGCGGCACACTACGAATTTTTGTGGGCCTTTGGGTTTGGTACAAATTCTCTAGCTTCCTTGCGATCTCGCTCTCACTCTCACTTGCTCTTTCTCTCGCTGTCTCTCTCTCTTTCTCTTTCTCTCTTTCTCTCTTTCTCTCTCTCTCTCTCTCTCTCTCTCTCTCTCTCTCTCTCGCTCACCCTTGCTTTCTCGTTCTTTGTATCGCTATTTGTCACAATCTCTGATTTTTAGCGCTGCAGTTTCTAACCTTACTTCCCTTTCCAGTCGCTCCTATGGACGAACCGCCCGACCTGGTCGAGCTCCCGGATTTATCTTCCGCTGACACCAGGGACTGCCGGGTTTGCGGGAAATCACCAGCGTTTCGGTGTTATGGCTCCATCGCTTGCTCGTGAGTTTACAAATTATCACCCTTCGTTCTTTCTCTATCTCCCTCTCTCTCTCTCTTTCTCTCGCTCTCGCTCGTTCTCTCTATCTCGCTATCTCTCTTCCTCTCTTTCTTTCTCCGCCTCTCTCGCTCCTACTCTGGTTTCCTCTTTACCTCTTTTACTCTCTCTCTCTCTCTCTCTTTCATTCACCCTTGCTTCTTCTCTCTCTCTCTCCTCTTCGTTGTCGGCATTTTTGCAGCTAGCATTTTGTTGTCGGGATTTAGGCCGCTTTCGCACGGGTGATCTATCTGTATAAAAACCAGATTCGTGTCTCGTTTCTATAGATTCTGTGTCATGCTCCAATTTTCCCGTGACGTCGTGCTCTTTCCAGGTACAGCGGTCTCCCCGGCTCTTTGAAAAGCCTTTCAATCTCACATCCCCGTTCTTGACGCCCTAGAATAGCAATGTCCTTGATTTGTCGCACCCCCAGGGCAGGATTCCGGCCGGGGGCCTCCGAACGATCTGTGGTGCCAAATTTTTGGGGGAAACGCTTAATGTACCCAGCCCCACACACACACACTTTCACCAAAAATCCCCCCTCAAAACACGCGCCAAAGATTCGGAATCCAGGTGAATTGAGCGGCAAAACATTTAGTTCGATGGTCCGGGAACCCAACTGGAAATTTTACACGAAAAATTTGTACTTGGTGCGGTTGAACCCGGAAGAAAGGAGAGAGGGGGAGAGCGAGAGAGAGACAGAGAGAGAGGGAGAGAGAGCGAGTGAGAGAGAGCGAGAGAGGAAGTTTAATTGAGCGTTTTCAGAAGCTGTAAGGTCTTCTTCCTGCGCGTCACCACCCAGGACCCCGATCTAAATTGTGAAAATGAGAAGCGATGTGCTTCTCAGAATTTTCGAGGCAAAGGTTGGACAATAAATCTTTTTTTATCTATTAGAAATCAGGAAAAGCCAAATGCAAAGCTTGTCGCTATGAAAAATGTCTGGAGGTGGGCATGATACCGGAAAGTGAGTTTATCTGAATTCTCTAAAAATTCAAAAGTACAGTAACCGCGCGTCGTACTGGGTGCTCCTTACGTGAAAAGCTGGGTACTGACGAGAAGAAGCGGAAAGCTTTGGATACCATTTTAACCGATTTGGAAGAAGATCAACCTGGTCCGAGTACAGCTCCGGATTCTGTAAGTCTGATTTGCGTATTGTTCTTGGTCATTTAACGTACTAAAAAAATGAAAAAACGAGCACCTCTATTTCAGAGGGAAGTCCAACTTTATGCGAAGAGCTACTCAAATCCCCTAATCATTTCTGCAGCCAAGAACCTGCCCCAGATGCTCGTCAAGATGGAGAAGTACAAAAAATTTTTCTGTATCATAATTACTGCATTATTCCAGATTTTTATTGAACGACGATGGGTGTCAGAGACTGAGCTACGATTTCAAGTTCCATTTTGATTGCCCGATGGCGGAGGCTTTGAACAATCCAAGGAGGGTGTGCAGCAAGTTACCGGTAAGAGAGAAGAAGAAAGAGAGAAGAAGAGAGAAAGAAGGAAAGAAGAAGCAGAAGGCGATAAGAAGAATAACTGAATTATGTTTTAGTACGGTATCAACCCGGCCTCACCAATGGAAGTACCATCTGAATGTATGTCTTCACTTGGTGGCAGAAGAGTGGCAAGATCATTAACTTTTTTCTTGGATTGGGTCCGCTCCATACGAGAATTCTGGGATTTGGATGAAGCCGATCGGGTAAGTGTCTCTGTATCTTTCCCTCTCTCACTCTCTTGCTCTCTCCTCTCGTTCTGTCTCTCTCACTCTCTCACTCTCTCTCTCTCTCTCTCTCTCTCTCTCTCTCTCTGTCCTTATCTGTCTGTCATATCGCCGATTTTTAGACGCTACTCTGCTGCCGTCAATACCTCCCTCAAGGCATTTTGACAAATTACTACTACAGCTATAAATATAACTTTGATGGAATGTTGACCATACTTGGAGTACGACTCACTAGAGATCAACTGCCTCATATGAAACAGTAGGTCGATATCTTTCCACTATCTCTCTCTCTCTCTCCCTCTCTCTCATAAATTCGCTTTCAGATTAAAGCCAATGTTCGAGCTACTATTAAATTATGGTCTCGATACGTTATATCCTTACATGCGACGATTGGAGATGGGAGATGAAGAGCTAGTGTTGTTGCGGGTTATATTGATGTTTTCCCACAGTAGGTCTTAGTTATTTCTACCTCTCTGCCTCTATCCCGCGTCTCTATCTCTCTCTCTCTCTCTCTCTCTCTCTCTCTCTCTCTCTCTCTCCAAGCTTACGCATATCCTCTGCAGGGAACCAGAAGGGATAACTGAAGTAACCGAAAAAATTGCTGAATAATAAGTTGTTGTTTTAGGCATGGGCTACTCGGAGAAAAGTGCCAAGATCTGTAAAAAAGTGTATAAAAAAAAAAAAAAAAAAAAAAAAAAAAAAAAAAAAAAAAAAAAAAAAAAAAAAAAAAAAAAAAAAAAAAAAAAAAAAAAAAAAAAAATTTTTTTTTTTTTTTTTTTTTTTTTTTTTTTTTTTTTTTTTTTTTTTTGTTTTTTTTTTTTTTTTTTTTTTTTTTTTTTTTTTTCTTGGCAGTTGATGCTTTCTCAAATCCCCCCCCCCCCCCCCCCCCCCCCCCCCCCCCCCCCCCCCCCCCCCCCCCCCCCCCCCCCCCCCCCCCCCCCCCCCCCCCCCCCCCCCCCCCCCCCCCCCCCCCCCCCCCCCCCCCCCCCCCCCCCCCCCCCCCCCCCCCCCCCCCCCCCCCCCCCCCCCCCCCCCCCCCCCCCGGGGGGGGGGGGGGGGGGGGGGGGGGGGGGGGGGGGGGGGGGGGGGGGGGGGGGGGGGGGGGGGGGGGGGGGGGGGGGGGGGGGGGGGGGGGGGGGGGGGGGGGGGGGGGGGGGGGGGGGGGGGGGGGGGGGGGGGGGGGGGGGGGGGGGGGGGGGGGGGGGGGGGGGGGGGGGGGGGGGGGGGGGGGGGGGGGGGGTTTTTCCTACAGTACCTCTTCCAAATCCGGAGTGTGCGTCAAGAAATCTATATTCTCCTCCTTGAGCACGATCTCATTGTTGCTGAGGTCGAGTACCCGAAGATTTGGGACTCCTGAAAATGATAAATTGTCTAGGTTTTGCTAGAAGGATTTAGTGTTTGCCAGAGAGTCTTCTACTGCTGTTTTCCGAAAGAGATCGAGAGAGAGAAAGAGAGAGGGAGAGAGAAAGGGATAGAGAGAGATCAGATGAGAGCAAGATATTAAGAAAGTGATAAACCGAGTCAGGGAAGAAGATTTTTTAACTCACCACTCAATGCTCCCGAGTGTAAATTGACAATGTAGTTGGCGGAGATGTTCAGCGTCGTCAAGGAGGAATGGACATAGTCGCCGAACAGCGATCCCTGAGGTAGGTCTTGGAAGTTGTTGCCGTGGAACGTGATCTTATTCATGTGCCTGAAAGGTGGAAGGACATTTTAAAGGGCCACTGAAGCCAAAATCTACAACGACGTCGTTGTTCTCTTGTTCATGCAATGATTAAGTATTTTGGCTTCTTCATTATTGTAAGTTTAAGGTCCTAGCCCGTTTTGGTCTTACCCTTTAATCTCTAAGCTCCTGAATTCCCGGGAAATCTCGATCCGTCTATGTCCTCCCTAGACACACACATTCCTACGCCCCTAAAGTATCCCCCTGGGTGCAAGCAATCGCCGTCAGTCGCGCCATTAGCGGACTAGCGGTGTTCCCCTGCCCGGACCAACAAATTGCCTTCTGCTTCCCCTCTCACTTCTCTTCAAGCAGAAGCAGAAGCCGAAGCAGAAGCCCCGACCCCACGAATCTAATTTCCCCCCAACCACCAACACCCCCACTTTTTACGCCATTCATTTAGGGGCGGATGACCCGAGGCGGGTTTGGAGGAGCAAGTGTGGGGTGATGCGAGAGTCAGGTGGGCGATACGATTCTGATGGCATCAGCGTGTAGTTTATAGGGAGAGAGTCAGGACGTATAGCTCATACTAAAGAGAAAGTAAGGAAGGAAAATGGCGCACTTTCCAGGTATCCATAGATGCACCAATAGTAATAGAAGAATTCTGGGATAAAGAAAGACAAGTTTTGAGGATTTTGACGCAATGATGAGATCCTCAAAAATGTATTGAACTTACTTATAGTGATTATTCACCGTCGCGAACACGCCAGTCTCGATGAATTGAGCATTGATGCAGGCCAGTTCACCCTCGTCCTCCTTGCATTGACATGCCGGCTGCTCGGCGAGTAGCGAGCCCACACATGCGAATCGAGAGTTTGGGTCCTGAAATGGTAATTTAAGCGTGTTTAGATAAATCTTCCTCTCTATTTGTCTATTTCGCTCTCTCTCTCTCCCTCTCTCCCTCTCTCTTTCTCTCTCAATGCCTCCTTTTTTCTAGGCTTAAAATACTCATTGCAAACCCCCATAAATCATCGATGGGCCCATTCTTAGAAAATCGTAATAAACCCCTAAGCCGCAACTGAGGCGCCCGGCCGCCGAGGCGTATTAGCGGAAATGACCCGGTGAATTATGGTGTGTGGGCCGGGTAGGCAGAGCGGAGGGCGCGGGAACGGATTACGGGCGGCGCCTAGCGACAAATAGGGATAAATGGGGGCCCTGGACGAGGCGTTCTGGGGCTTCACCCATAAATAGAGCGGGGTGTGGGGTTCTTTGAAAATTGTGGGAGGTGACTCGGTTTTAGGCAATGCTAAGCGATAATGCTAGTTCGGAGCTTGGAGAAGCTGGCAAATAATTCCGCGCGTCGCCGTTATGTAGCGTATATATTTTTTGATGAGCCGGAAACTTGCGTTTTATCCTTTTCTCGCTAAATTTCCGCATTTTTCCGACCTTTCCACGACTCCAAGCATCTCCCCCTCACCGGAAACTGATGCGCTCCACGCCCCACTTCCCGGGCGCCCTCGAAAAATGTGAGAATGGGCCCCGGAAAAGTTTGTATCAGCCCGGGGGCAAGACCGGGGTGTGTGTGCTGCCCATTTTGTGGGCATTCAAAGGGGAGAAATTGGGCCCCGGGGGCCGATCCACCCCCTACGGGCCACTACTATGTACACATATGGGAGAGAGCCGCCGCCATTTTTTGACAATAGATGCGTGTTGGAGATCTGGTTGACATCTGGGGGAATTTAGACATTTTAAGACGATTCTGGTTAGGGAAAACTTTTCTAGAACCTTTTTAACCTACAAAAGACGAATCAAGCTTCTGACGCTTCTAAGCTGAAAAAAAGAAGTGCAAGACCCCGGCGGAGCTTGG
Organism: Mesorhabditis sp. LJ9110; assembly: GCA_038088335.1. Lineage (NCBI taxonomy): Eukaryota > Metazoa > Nematoda > Chromadorea > Rhabditida > Rhabditidae > Mesorhabditis > Mesorhabditis sp. LJ9110. Next base: position 570,753 of record JBBGBA010000060.1, read on the forward strand.
CTTTCAAAATGCACAAAAAAATTCAAAAATGCTTAAAAACGGCGTTTCTACAGTATTTCCTCATTTTCCGTTGTTTTATGCTTTTTAAAGCTTTTGCTCTATTTTTTTTAGTTCAGCTGACCTCGACATGCGGATGATGAGGACGTTTCGAAGCGTTTACTGTAGAAAAGACAAGGAATAAAAAGGCGCTGCAGACGGCCCAGTGGCCCCCGCCATCGAGGAGGAGAAGACCCCTGGACCGTCCCGTGCCTCGGCTACTCGCGACCCACAACGCCGGATCCTGAGAAATCTGAAAAAGCTATACCTTGAAGATGAATGGAGAGAGAGAGAGAGGCGAGCGAGAGAGAGATAAAGACCCAAACTAGTATTAAATTTTTATTATTTATTTTGCGCAACGAGGCGCGAGCAAATAGCTTTAAAAAACGCTTGACAACGATCGTTTACAAAATTTAAAAAGTTCTATTTTATGAAAGCGTCTTACTGTAATCCTGGAAAATTTAATTGTCGAGAAACGCGACAAACTCCAATTATCGTTTCGCGTGCAAAATGGGAAAATTCTGTGGGGCCCTAGCGTTTTGGAATGGGCACCAGAGCGTATGATTGGAGGTGGGCCCCCCACCACCTCGAGAAAATAACAGCCGTGCTGGAGGATGTGACCGAATAAATATAATAACAAAAGGACAGTAGGATGAAAAGAATTGAAATCCGAAAACCCCGAAATTGGAAGCTCAGAAAACGAGGCGAACGTGAAATTTTAAGCGCATCGCGCAAATTGTCCAGAATCAAATAGCCACCATTTACACGTACGAATAGGTTTTAATAAAAAGGCCAAAGTAACACGGAAATATTGGTAAAGCTCCTCGAAACGAATGGTGGATTTATGGCTGATCTTAACATTTTGGAGAGTAGGACTTCAATCAAAAAATGCTTCAGGAGCTGCTCGCAGCAAAATCTTGAAAAATGTATAAAAATGATTGAAGAAGGCATTTTAAAAAGGGATTTCTTTTAATTTAGCGATATGAAACAATTGCCAGATAAATTAAGGACAAGATTTAGGGAGAAGAAAAACCAAGGTTTTTGGTACAATTTGCCAAAAACGGAAATAGAGCTTTTCAAAGTATATAAAACGGTTGGAAAAGCTGCTTACGTTTATGTAGCTACTTTAAACGATACCTATCCAAATACCCACCCATTTGTTCAAAGCCAACAAGCAGAAAATTCCTTTCAAGCCTCGGGGTGGTGGCCACCCGTGTGCGGGTCCTTGTGTGGCCGTGTGGCCGTGTGGCCATAGCTGTGTGTGGAGGGCGGCTCCCTTCTATTTCGTGCTCCCCACCCTTCTCCTTTTCCCGCCCCTGTTCTCCTCCCTTTAGGCTTCTCTTTCTTTCTCCTCCTTGTCTTCCTCCCCTCCGCCGCGACGACAGCCGTTTCGGCCATGGGCCCTTTGCCTTGGGGCCCTCGGCTTCGGGCGTCTATAGTGAAATCCCGGGTCCCTGCCCCAAACACTTTGCTGTTGGCCCTCCTCACTTTGCGGGCCGTTTCGCGGGGAGCACTGAATTGGTGGTGGTGCCTCGAAATGAGCCCGAGGGTTGTGTTCGTTGGTTTGGTGGATTGGATTTTGTGGTTTGGGCTTTTAGAGAGGAGCTTCGGATCTTCTGAATTTTGAACAAATTCTAGAAGCAAAATGGGTTCTAAATTTAACCAAATGATTAATGGCTATTTTAAACAACTAACAAATCCGGTCAGCAGTATAAAGACTTTTGATTATCCGAATTTTCATTATGCCGAAGCCTCAAAAAATCGAGGCTTTCGGAAACAGTATTTTTTGGAATTTCTGGATGTCGTTGGACAGGGGAGGAAATAACGCCGGAATCTATAAAACTGGAAAATCCTTATGCCAATTTTTTAGCTTTATTTTTTGAATCGAAGTTCTCCAAAATATTTACAATTTGGTAAAAATTCAAAATTTGTGAAATGCCGTTCAATACGCTTTTTTAATATCAATACTTTTAATATTGATTTATTCAACACTAAGGTTTCAATGAGAAACGCTAAAAAGTGAGGGAATGGTAATTTCTGAACCTGAATTTCCTAGTAAATCGGATCCCTCTAAAAACATCAATGAAAAACGTTTTTTTTTTGAAGGATTAGGAAAAAGGAAAGTCGTAAATTAGGTCTTGATGTCAAATTCGCTCTGAATAAAAACCTCCACCGCCTGGAAAGGCCTAAAAAAATTATCTTTTTGAAAATGAACACTTTTATACATGTGAAACTATAATCCAAGCTGTATGCGAAATTTAAAATGACTTAAAATGAAAAACCAAATAAAAGGTTCCGACGGGCGGTCCATGGTCCTTCATGTAAAACTTCTGCCGCTCAGACTAAAGTTTTTCGGGGAGGCTTATTAGAGTCGGGGTCGTGACGACGCCGAGGGGAGTCATTCGATCTGGGCCAGGACTAGGCCGGTGGAGGGCGTCGGCCCAGTCGAGTCGAGCGGAATTCATGCATAACATGATGGATATGGATGGGGGGACCAACGACGGACCAAGAAGAAGAAGACTCGAATGCCTCGAATCGCATTATGGCACGCGGCTTCAGCGAGGAGGATAAACTTTTTTAAGGAGAGAGAGAGGCGAGAGAGAGACGACTCTCCGAACATCTCGGAAACGACGTCGTTTCGGAGGGGTGTATCAAATTTGGTTGGGAATTTGAACGGTGATGTGGAAATTCAGAAAACTGCACTGGAGTACTGATTTCTGAAAAGACTACGCAGGCTATCACAGGCCTTTCAAGGGATTTCAGGAATTTTAATAAAGCAGGATAGTTTTGTAAAAAAGGGTTTAAAAAAAACATTTAAGGAAAATTTAAATTGATCGTTAGTCCGGCAAACTAGCAGAGATCATTTAGGAAAGCTTGGATTGGATTCAAATTGCATCAATATCAAAAATTTCATTCTATGGTTCTGCTAAAAAAGGTTGAAGCGAGCTTGCAAGGATCCTGAGGAAATTCGACATAACCATGTCACAAAGTTCACAAAGAGCGGAACGGGCAGCTGCCATTAATGCGTAAATTAAAAATTCTAAGGAATAACTAAAACTAACTTTGGGAATTTCGGCTGCAAAATACCCTTAAAGTACTCCTACTAGCACTAGACAATTTTCGCAACAAAATGGGCAGTCAGGCGGCTAGGAGGAGGGGATGTACATGGAAAACGAGATGTTGACGGAAGACCGACTAGAAGGAAGAGAGAGAGTGAAAAGAGAGGCTGAGTGAGTAGTGGTTTCGGGATGGGCGGATAAACCTAATTAAGGACCGGGGTGGGTGAGGATGCGTTTGTGTTTGGATGTGTACGTCTATGTGTCTGTATGTGGGGACACATTCAGGATGGATTCGGGATGGGTTAGTGAATGCAGACATCGACCATGGAAATGTGGAAATGGATTAAATTCGGTTTTGAATTGAGTCTAGCTGAAGAATTCTCGCAAAAGAAAAATTAGATTTTCAGCATGTCTCATTTGCTTGAAAATCCGGCAAATTAGCACAGAATCGAGATTTCGAAATTCAAGATTAAGCCTCCATTTTGTCTAAATTTAACATTTAAATATTGCAAGCTGTTAAATTTGAATCGAAACTTGGAAATACGACTTTCAAAAGAATCGAAATCTCATATTTTGGCATTTCCATAATTTCAATTTTAAAATCCGACTTTCGCATTCGAGACTTTCAAAACCCATAGTTTTTCAAGTTTCAAAATTTTCAAACCCTTCAAATCCGTCTTTTTCAAATTGTATTAAACCAGATGGTTACAGTCGCTTCGCGACTGCAACCATCTGGCCTTCGGGCTACCCTACATGTCCCACTCCACCACATCCTTTCCCACGTCCATCAATACCCCCGATAGCCGAAATCCCCTTCACAAACTACCTAAATACCTACCCGATGGCTTCAGATGCCCCCCATGGCTGAAATCCCCTTGAAAAACTACCTAAATACCTTCCCGATGGCTTCAGATACCCCCCATGGCTGAAATCCCCTTCAAAAACTACCTAAATACCTTCCTGATGTTTTTAAATACCTCCCTAGCCGAAATCCCCTTCAAAAACTACCTAAATACCTTCCCGATGGCTTAAAATACCTCCCCTAGCCGAAATCCTTTTCAAAAACAAAAATAACGACCGACCGGATGGAATGAGAGAAAAAAGAAATGAAATCCCCCGGTGAAAATTTTCATCCATGAAACGCGCGCGACCTGGCTCACTATGTCCAGAATCACCCCAACCTCCGTCCCCCACCCCTTTACTAAGGAAAAAACTTTCAAAGTTAATTTTAATAATTTAAACTAAAACTTTTTCATAATTTTTTTATCAGTTTGGGGTTTCTGACCACGCTCTATCCGAATCCGAAGAGAGCTAAGCTCTAGCTCCTTTCCCCTTCGAGTTGAATTCGGCTTCAGACGGACGGACAGAGACCGAACAAAATTATTATAGTTGATTGTATGAATAATTAACGATAGCAGATTCTGATTCCAGATACTTTTTACCGCCATTGGTAGCCAAAAACCTTTGCTATTTTTGCAATAGGTTTTTTCGTGACCAGAATATAGGGTCAGAATCCCTCCAAAAATTCAAAAATTTTGTACTGATTCTAGCTACTAGTCAAGCGCTGCTTGTGTGGGCATTTGCCCCCTTTGCCCAGCTGGCCAGTGCAGCCTGAAACGCCGGAAAAATGGGCTGAAAAAGTGGAAATGGGGAGGCTGGTCCGGGCCCGGCCCGGACCCAATCCGTTAGGCCCCGGCCCCGATTTGCGGCGCTTGAAAAATGGGAGGAATGTACAAATATTTTGAAAAAATCGAGTTATACTTCTCAAAAATCATTTCTCGATTTGTCCGTATAACTTAATGAGCAAAAAGCTAATAGCTAAAAAATTATGCAAACTATATACACAAAATTGCGAAACTTTGTCCAGGCGAGCCCTAAAACATGGCAAGAATAAAAAAATATTCTAAAAAACGATTCGAAATTGGACCAGTTTTCCACGCGATTCCGGATGACATAATTCGCTAAAATACGCCAATAAATCGCGTTATGCAAATTTTAAGTAAAAGAAGAGGAAATGTTTTTAAGCATTAATTTAACTGACTAAGACTCGCAAAAAAATCATTTTTTCGGGAATCTGCATTTCACCAAAACAAGCGAAGCAACAATGTTATGAAATTTCGTCGAAATTGAGCGTTAAACCCCATATTTGACGTTCAGTCATCGAGATTCCAAGCCAGAAACCTCAGCCTTGTGGCCGTTAGAAGTCTAATATATCATGCCGGGGTCCTCATAAGCACCCCCAAAATATGGCCCGAATAAGGCGCGGGGAGGGCAGATGGTGCAGCTGGTGCGTTGACCCGAAGAAGGCCCGGCTGACGATTATCCCCGCCCCACGCCCCCACAAATTCTCGGCGGCATGGGTGAGGTAGACTGTTATTAATGGATACGCGGAATTTTTCGGATTCTTAAGAGATCTGGAACATGGTATTTTACAGCGTAGATTCTGAAGCCAGAAGGAGCCTAAATGAGCTAGGAAGTCCCTGAATTACCCCCTTCTTTGGCTTAGGTCTCGAAACCTACGCAGCGCTTCAAAATCCACTTTAGCCGTTTGAAGTTTTGCTGGCGCCGCGCCAAGAAAAGATGCAAAAACAGAACGGAAAGCTTCATCAGGAATGTCGGGCAGCTGTCGATAATGTAACGTATGTTTTTATGTATCCCAACTCGCCTTTCAAGCGCCAGCATTTTATTCGCCACTGCTACGTATTTTCATTTTCGACATCTTTTTCTTCTCGAAAATATCAAAAATATCGACGCCCATCACGCGGTTGATATCTAAAGTGGTAGGAGATGTACAGTACGCAGAAACTCATACAAAAATTCAGGATCGGCTCTTGCGTTGCGCTAAATAGCAAATCTATACGTATTGCACTGGCACTAAAATCCTCCTCAGCGGCGTCGGACTCATAGATGGAAAAGGCGAAATAAAATTTGAAATTCTGTCCATATGTCAGCGTGCCTCCTTTAGACACATCCATCAATGTATTTGTATCCTCCCTTCTAAATGGCACCTCGATCCCCGGGTGGATGCTCGGGAGATAATGGGGAAAAGCTTTTAAGGGGAAGGAGTCTCTACTTACCCCCCGACTACGGAACGCTCCAAAAGACGGAGGTGCTGACATACAGACAAACATCGTCGGGCACCCCATTCCATATGCTGTAATTGGTCCTGGGGGTCGTCTAAGACGTTCTCACCCTTCGAACCCCTCTAGAAACGGCTAATTAACCCCCAACCCCAGAGGCCCTGGGGGAGGCCATTTCCTGCTGCTTGATGGTGGGTGTTGATGGTAAACAAACGGAAAATTGGTTCTTGCGTTTAAAAAGACGTGAAAGTAAGGTGTAGTGCGGACCGCGACATTTCAAACGGGAATACATTGGAAAAATTCTGGGAACTATTTTTGAAGTGTACTGTACTTTAACTTCGTTATCTTTATCGTCGATGAAATAGTGCCACCTCACTTTTTATTATATTTAGTTTGGGGTTCCTTCACGTTTCGGTCAGTGAAGCAAGCGTTACGAAAGCTTCAAAAAAGGGGATATGAAACGCGAAAATCGACCTCTACGGACAGTCGTGTAGCTCTTGTATTTTCTGCCAGTTTTGAGGATCTACCGTAGGCTCAATATTTTACTGGTCTAACTGTAAAGTGTTTTTACTCAGGCTGGCTTTTTAGAATGCCTATCTTATGCAGAATTTTTGCTGATTCCGAATCTGGTTTCCAAATTTGCTGCCGACCTTTATTTAAAAAGTTATTCGACATTTATACTAAAAAAATTGCCTAAATCTGTATTTTTTGCGTTATTTTTTATGTTGTCGTCACCTCCGACGTTAAAAATGGCTCGGTTACAGTTTTAGAGGTCAAAGCGCGATTTTATGCAAAAGAGCATTTGTTTTTGTGCAAAAAGCAAAAGAAATTGTGCAGGGCGGGGTTCGAACCGGCGCCCTGTGCTTGGCAAGCGAACAGCTTACCAATGCACCATGGTGCCAACTGGGAAGGGTGCTTCGGGAGGGTAGATAAGGGGCACAACAATACCTGGACCCAGGCAGGGAATAGTGGGCCAGCATCCGAATTTATGCCGTTTTTAAGCTTAATTTAGACCCCAAATGACTTTTCAGCGCGAAGTCCGCAGCAAATTTGGAAAACGGATTCGGAATCAGCAAAAAATTCTGAACAAGATAGGCTCGGTCCCATCCCAAAACGCCAGCCTGAGTAAAAACACTTTTCAGTAAGGCATCTTGACGTCTCTTTGAATGCGTCGATAAGGGAAAGTGTTACGTTTTAGTGGAAAAACCGCAATTTGCGGATCCGCGGAATCGCGTCTGTATCAAACTAACGCAAATTCAAAAATTGTATTTATTACCAAGAAAACTGGTGCAAAATTCCCGCCGTCCAGCCGCTTCAAAGCCACTTGCCCATTTGTGGGAAAGCAATTCCTACAATCACTCCGCCACCCAACGACCCGTTTGGGTAAGGCAACAATTGGGCCCCAAGTAGCCAGGGGTCCTGGGGCCCGAAGTGTTCTGTGGAGGGCGCTTTGAATATGTAATTACCCCGAAGGGGCCCCCACTACGGGACGATTGAATTTGAGGACTGTTTACGCTCAATTAGCCTTAAGAAGTTTGGGTTCGAGGCGGCAACAAGTTTGCTCAATGGATTGCGGACTTCAAAACTTTAAAGGGATACCCAAGGTTTTGGTGGCAAATATGTATTGTGTTCCGGGAAGTACAAATGACGCGGGAATTTTGTGTGGCAATCAGGCGCCAGTGCCGCACAGAATTCGGACACCTTCCCTCTTGTGGCGTCCCCATCCCACCCAATGGTTGCCGCTATGGCCTAAAGGATAGCATCCTGGCCTACAAAACGGGGGTCCCGGGTTCGACCCCCGCCCGCGGCATGGTTTTGCTTTTTGCGCCCCGGAAAGGTTGGGTATCCCTTTAAAGGGCCTAGGCTCGGGCCTACAATCTTCATTTTGTAGCGACCGATGATAATTAATTCATATGCAATAGATTTATTAAATTTTCTCTGAATCCGATTCTGACGCAAAGGTACAGGAAAGATTTATCAATTTCGGTCAAGACAAAAAGGGGTAAAGATCCGGAAAAGTGATGCCAGGAAATCAGGGAAATCAAAGAAGTAGGGCAGTAGGGTAGTTAGATGACACGACGCAAAAAGCACAGAATAAAGCACCAAGTCGGGGGGCGAGGAAATGCAAGCTCATACGCAGGTGACATTGGGGATTTAATGAGGAGTTTATAAAAATTCTAAAAATATGAAAATATGCTATAAAAATCGAATTTTTAGGGATTAAAGGTATCTGTAAGTCTAGAAATTAGAATCTTGAAATTTAGAAGCAAAAGATATGATTAAAAATTGTCTTATGTCAACAGTTTTATGATAAAAATTATTGTTTATAGATCTAAGCTTACAAATACTTTTAATTCCACAAAAAAATTGCGTTCCTTGTAGTAAAATGGAATGTACACGGGGAGAAAGATTTTTCGGAGGGTTCAATTTGAATTTTTAGAAACATTGCAAGTCTTAGGAAATTAGATAAGCGATAGACTAGAGCTTAGAGAGAGAAGCAAGAGAGAGAGAGAGAGAGAGAGAGAGAAAGAGAGAACTAGAGGAAATTGGAAATTTCGAATGCATGACCCGCACTAAATGGAGCGCCCAGCCAGCCCTCCTTAGAACGACAAAAATCGAGAATTTACAGAATTTTGAAAGTTAGAAGATCACCAGAAAGGCACTGGGGGTTTTGCACATAATTTGGGATGTTCGAAAGATTTCGATACTTGAAAGATATCAAAAATAAAGTGAAAATGACAACTATAAATCCTGGTGGTTGCAGTTCTGGTTTTCTTGGTCCTGCTGGCGGTAGTGTTGGTACTTTTTGTACTGCTCGAACTGGAGCTGCCAATCGGTGATGTATTCGTGTTGCCACTTTTCCATTTGTTGTTTCCAGAGGAGGTATGGGTCGCCGTAGTCCGCTAAATTAGGAAAAATTTTCTTAACAATTTCAGAGAGGCTAGAATAGGGGTTCCGACTTCAAAGTCAATTTAGAGATTGGCCTATTTTTTTCGAAATTAACGTTTCAGAATAAAAATCGTCGAATATGGCGCTGATTTCATGCAAAACTTGAGAGGTTTTTCAAAGAAACTCTGCTAGCTTGCCACGACCTCTCAAAAAAGTCCATATGCTTCACTTACCCAGCGCGGACATCAAATTCGGCACATAAAACTTCCAGAACGTGCACTCCTTCTGTCGAGGGCCATGTCCTATCCGGCGAGCGCCTAAACACGAGTTGAATTTACGATGCGGTAAGGTAGACATTGTGTTATCCAGCAATGCGATAACGTTAAGTTATGCTACAATAAGGTATTTGATTCGATGGGTAGTAGATACGTAGTGTAGCTACAATACAATACGATGCGACACTTTATGATCTTAAACCCCTCCGATAGTCACCCACCATCATTGTACTGCGACTCGACCGTCAAGTTCATATACTCCATCGTGCCGGAGTGGTATTTGGGCCAGACGTCTTGCGTGTACGTGCCATCATCATTTTTGTTCGGATCACTAAAAAAGGCAATCGTAAGGTTTTAAAAATATTGTCAGGTGCAATAGAACCTATTCAAAACAGCCAAATTATTACTTTCTTAATAGTGCTATTTCTGCGCTTTTTACCAACAATTTTTATAGAGCAATTATGCAATTAACTTTTCAGCTTCGACGCGAAGGGTTTTTCGTAAAATTGGATTTCAAGTCTGCAAGAAAAACATAAATTTCTTAAAGAGCCATATTTTTGCAGAAATTCCTTACCCCGTCCTCGCAAAATTGGCCCAATATCGCATAAACCGGCTCGCCAGCTCCTGCTCCTCGCGCGTGTAGTTGAACTTGGCCGTGTTGTACGGCTCGCCGAAGATGAAGTTGATCTCGTAGCCATGCAGGACGCCCATCCACGCCGGCCACGTTTGCGCGGTGGCCCTAAAATTTGAATTTACGGAACCGGCAGGTCAAAAATATCGCGTAAATATTTTCCGAGGGCTGATTTCAAGCTTACGTCTTTGTGATATTTCCTATAAGCCTCAATTCTAGCCTTAAATAACAGAAAAAAGGTTGCTGTTAAATTTTTAATGACTGACCTGTGCGTAAAGTAGTAATAATAGGTATCGCCTCCATGCTTAGTATGCGCTAGGGCCATCTCGTTGACGTTACAGGTGAAGTGGTAGTCGCCGAGCATCTAGAAACGGGTGTAGCGACGCACCTCTACCTCTCTCTCGCTCTCTCTCGCTCTTCCTCTCTCTCTCTCCCTACCTTATCCATGGTGTTGATCCAGTCCTGCGAAGTCACTGGGGACTTGTACGGCTCGTACTCGTGGATGATGGCGGCGAGCACGAGAGCACTAAAATCTTGCGACGTGAAACCTGGTTCTTATAGCGTAAACACTCACGACTTCAACATCTGTCTCGGCAACAACCCGTTGATCCCCCTCATCCACGTCGACCTATCGTTTATGAAGTTCTCGACGTGGAAGAACTCGTCGACTGGGAAGATGTCCTAAATTTATAATTATTGCTGTATCTCCAGCTCGCTCGCACGCTCTCTCTCTCTCTCTCTCTCTCTCCCAAACCCTACCCCGAGCTGATAGACGATAAAGTAGATGCTCTCGTCGAGATTGCTGCCGAGGAGCAGCTCGGTGTTCTAAATTCGCATATTGGACTGAAAAATGAATATAGGCAATACCTTAAAATGGCCCTGTCGAATAGCTGTGGCAGGAGATTCTGTCAAGAAATCGCCATCTACGACCGGAACCCATGGGAAGTCGGCAAATTCACGGACCGGTTCCCACTCATATTTGCTGAAAATCGAAAATTGAGATAAGTTCACATCTTTGTTTCTGCCTCTGATCCCTCTCCCTATCTCTCCCTCTCTCTCTCTCACTCTCTCTCTCTCTCTTTCTCTCGCTCTCTTTCTCTCTCGCTCTCTCTCTGTCTCGCTGTCTCTCTCTTCCTGGCTGCTTACAGTAACGTTTCCGGATCCGCCTCCACCATGCACTTCAGCACGGCCTCCCGGTTGACCTGGTGCACCGACATGTTGCCACAGCCCATCGCGTTATAGACGACCACGCTGCGGGCAAGGGCTATCTGCAAAAATTCTTAATTTTGCATAAGATGGGCGCGAAGGCGTTAACTCTGCCGAAAATACCGTACCTCTCGAGGTTCCGTAGCCCACGGGGCCGTCGCGCTTCCGGACTGGAGGATGGATCGCTAAAACAACAACTTGAAGCTGTTCAAGCAAAAATTATAGTTTGAATTTTACAATTTTCATTCTAAAATCTATTTTAGATTTCAATATCCGATCGCTTTTCAAACTTACATGAAAATACGGCGTAGATTTCGCAGAAAGCATGTGCATATTTACAGAAGCCGCCCCGGCCGACTCCCCGAATAGCGTTATCCGGTTCGGGTCGCCGCCAAAGACGTCGATGTGCTTGTGGACCTGAAAGAAAAAAAATCGATACTTCGAATCGATTACGAAAGGAAATCCCGGCTGTCGGTAGCCATTGAAAGTGACTTACCCATTTCAGCGCCACCTGCTGGTCCCAGAGACCCATATTTCCGGGGGCTTCCGGCACGCCAAGGTACAAGAAGCCGAAGATGGTCACTCGGTACTGCATCGAGACGAGGATGATGTTTTCTTCCCTGGAATGTATGGGTTTTATTGAATTTTTAGGTTTTATTTGGCATCTCCTGTGTCACTTTTCTACCTGCAGCTCTCGCTCTCTCCTCTCTATCTCTCGCTCTCTCTCTTTCGATAGTTTTCTCTCTTGGGCACTTTCTCGCTTTAAGAAAAGCTAAGCCGAAGCCGGACCTGAATCAAGCCGGAACCTAAGCATACCTAGGACAACTTACGCTACTTTCCCTTCTTGCGCTTTTCCATTCAAGAATTTTGGTGCAATGCCGATTTCTCTTTCGTTATCTCTCTCTCGCTCTCTCTCACTTTCTCTCTCTCCCTCCCTTCCACACTTTTTATCGTATCGCATTATGTCCCCATCTTTTTGCGCCTCGAAACCAAACCACAGTTGTTGCATTTCATCTCCAATCCATCATCGGCCACTCCACCCCTAACCAAGACCAGCTTTTCGGTTGCAAAAAAGCAGAACCCGGGGGCCAATGTCCCATTTTATCATCAATGTGCCCTGATGGGGGCACAATCAGGGGTCGGTTAGTGCGTCATCGTTGGAAATGACGCTGGACAGCTGACCCCAAGGGGCCTTGTGTTTTTGGAACACGCATGCAAGTGATACCCACCCCACCTGCACAATAGTCTATGATATACTTCCTGTCGGGTGGAGAGGTACTTTGAAGGTTTGAGAGAGAGAGAGAGAGAGAAGAAGAGAGAAAGAGAGAAAGAGAGAGAGACGGAAAGAGAGACAAAGAGAGAGGGAGATGGAAAGAAATGGAGGGAGGGAGTTGGAGGGAGAGGGAGAGGGAGAGGGAGAGAGAGAGAGAGAGAGAGAGAGGGTTAGGTACTCACGTCGGAAAGATCTTCCCGTTATACACCTCCAGCGACGACGACCCGCTCCAGAAGCCGCCACCGTAAACCCAGACGAGGACGGCAAGGCGCTTGTTCGGGTCGATCTGAAAGAATAGGACCTATTTTTATTAAAGGGAAATTTTTTGACGTATTTTTTGAATACTTAAGAAAAAATTTTAAACTTAAAGTTAAAACTGCTTTATGGTAAACGCATCTGTATTTTTTAGAATTTAAAAATCTACCTTTCCCGGCACAAACACGTTGAGATACAAACAATCTTCTGACATTTTGGTATTTGCGTTCCACATGGTGGCACCGAAAAACTCGCCGAAATAGGTGTCGATGCTCTAAAAAATTGCAGTTTTCTCTCTCCCTATCTCTATTTCGCTAGCTTTCTCTCGGTCTCTCTCTCTCTCTCTCTCTCCCCTACCTGGTAGCAAGCATTCGGCAACACTGTGGCGTTAAAGACATGCCGCCACGGGGCTTTAGGTTTGGGTTTTCGGAATCTAGAATTCCATTTGAGCTATATATTCATTGTTTACCGGCCTAAGCAGTCAAATATTGACGAAATCCACTTGCCTTAATGCCCCTACCGGCGGCTCGGCAAAGGGTATGCCATAAAATGTGGTGACTTGTTTCCCGTTCGGTGCGGTCGACTCCTCCCCGAAAAGTGGCGATCCGTCGTGCAGGTAGACGAGCTCATGGGATAAAACCTACAAAAGAGGAGGGTTTAAATGCGTTCTAAAGGTGAGCAGAGAGCTTCTAGACACTAACTATTTAAATGTTTTGAAGGTGCGCGAACACTTTGAAATTTAGTCCGGATGTGTCAATACTTATTCTAAAAAATCTCTTACTCTGCTCTTTCGTACTCCTTTGCTTGCTAATAAAAATACTCAAAAGCTTTTAATTGTTGGCTTTTTGCAGTTAAAGGCAGGCTAGCACCGACAGGTTGAGAAATGGTAAATCTTTTGAATTTCAAATTTTGAAGAAACTTGAAGGGACTGGCCGAAATTTTTAGGAATGAAAACATAGAGAACCCGCAAAATTTACTTTATTTTGTGTGCTTTTTCAGAGATGGGCTATCAGAAACCTTTCGAGACTCATTTCAGAAAGCTTACTTGCAGCACGAGGGCCCCGAGGAGCGCAACGCGAAACATCAACTTTCGGGGGCTCGGCTTGTGCGCGTCCCCGTTTCAGGTGGCCAACATCAAGTGCGGGGTGTGGCTGTAAGAGAGCATTAATAAACGTTAACCAGCTCGTCTTCTCGTGAAGAAGTATGAAAAAATTTGAGCTTGTGGTGTAAAAAAAACAAACATAAAATCTGCAGGGGTTCCGCAAATACGTTTAAAGGGATGGCGCCAGGTAGATTTCCCGAAACATGGGGAAGCAAAACTAATAAAGGCATTAAAACCGAGGGAGTAAAGAACAAGGCTTCATAGTCGCGACCAAGGTCGCTTTATTCAACCGGAACCTGCAAAAGCTGCAAAAAAACGCCTTGCAAACGCCAATCACTCCCAGATCAGATCCGGGTTTCGACCAAAAATCGATGGGCCCGGGCGGCCCGCCCAGCTCGTGGCTCATTTTTCAACAGACCGCCCGGTCATCCTAGACGGCCTAGATCCTTGTCTTTGGCCACGGCAAAAAGTAGTTTCAAGCACAAACAGTTTCGGAAATGGGAAACGGGAAGCGAAAACATGGAACAGCTTGTGAGGCCTAGCAAAATTCCGTTGAGAACGTCAGAGGGTCGATTTTCGGAGCTTCAACTTTGGACAATTTTTTCCTTGGACCTGTCGTCACTACACGAGGCGATAGAAATAAACTACTTAACGTCAATGATGTATTTTGACCGTATGAAGTAGTTAAAAATATTAGATCGTGTTTCCGCGGAAGTAGATCGCATTAATCCTGAAAGTTAAAAGCTTGTCGGTATCGCGCAGTCATGAAATCTAAAGAGGGGCCCCCGCCCCTATGAAAAATTTTAAGGTTGAGCAGGAATCTTGTATATATAATATAATTCCCGGAAAATAGAAAATAAAGAACGAAAATTCAAAAGTAGGCTTGTGCTCAGAATTTGAGCGCGACCAGAACGCGTCGAAGTCGATGAGGTATAGGTCGGCAATGCGGTTTTTTTCGCTTACTACTGTACTATGGCCAACGGGTGCTTCAGGGTGTCTAGACAAGAAATAACTATCTAATAAAAACCGACTTAAGCCAAGAATCAAGAAATCAGCACCAACTTGGCCGGGGGGAACCGGCTGAGGGCCGGTGCATGGGCCACATGTGCGCCATACTATAAACCGGAGCAGCTTGGAAAAGAACTAGAGACAGAGAGAGAGGCAACGAGAGAGAGAGAGAGAGAGAGAGAGAGAGAGAGAAAGCAAGAACCAAGGCAAGTTGGTGAAACGAAGCCTGGCTGGGCCCTTTTGGCCCGGGCCCCAGCCGGCCCGGTCTTCTTCTCACTTTGGACGACACGATTGTAAACTGACGACCACCACAAAGAGGGGAGCAAGAGGGGGGCCCAGTTGGGCCCCTCTGGCTCCCCGTGGCCACGGCCTCGAATCACCGGGCCAGAAAAAGCTGTCAAGTGTCTGTGTTTATGTGCCTAGTTTCGTCGGGTGGGGGTGACGCATTTGAGGATTAAAGGGGTCGATCTGATCGGGCCTGTGGGTAGGAGGTATGGCGGAACTTGTCCTTTGGAGTCTTTGCAGTCTCGGTTGGTCCATAGGTCGCTTGCGTGCTATGTATTGTTCTTAATTCGAAGTTTCTAGACCACCTTCAACCACATATTTTACGATGTGTTAAATTTTGTTAAAGGGTTTGCAAAAAGCTAAAAATTAAAGAGACGTTGGCTTTTATATTCAGTTAGCTCGAATAAACCTATTTTTAGCCTTGTCTACTCTCTTGCGGGTTTTTAAGAAGTGTACTATAATCAACTGGTTTTTTAATACTAACTATCATACACCAAGTCTAAATTTCTGCTCCGAGAGTCTTATACAAAAGCCCCTCATCCCCAAAAAATGCAAATAAAAGGAACGCCCCGGCCGCACCGGATTAATTGACTTTCAGATAGACCCCATTTTTCTGTTCCCCTTGGCGCAATAATGAGGGCACCGTCAATTCGCCATGCCCGGTTTGGCCCACGTTTCCTATGAATAAAATTATGAAGAGATGATGGGAATTTTTACCCAATTATACACCTTCCAGGAAACGTAAAGTGGTACGAGGCGGGATAGGGCTTATTTTGGATATGGTAGCGCCTCGGATATGAAATCAAAAAAAAATGTGAAAATTGAGGGCTTTTCGAGGAATATTCTCCGGTTTCATACGTAAAGTGGGACGAAGCGTAATAATTTTTCTGGCTACGGTAGCTCGTACGATCATACGTTTCAGATAGTTAAATTTTCATGGAAAAATGGAAAAATTACATCGCGGAATTCCAAAGAGTTAGCTGAAAAGACCGCATCTGAAATTTTTTCGCGTAATCGGCGGAACCTTCCAGGTATCGTATAAAACTAATAATTACAAAAATAAGCGCAGGCCGCTTCAAGTTTCCCAAAAAGTTTTCTTGTGCCCAATTCGCCGGTTTGGCCGGCAGTAAATTCGGTAAGGTGGTCATAAATTCGGTGGGTGTGTCTACGTTTTCCGGGCCTGGCCGGGGCAACGACTCGACCGGGTTTATGGACTATTCCGGGGCCCTCGAGACGACATTTAGGAAAGAATTACTACCACTTTGCTAGGGAGTGGAAGGTGGCGTCATTGTGGATTTTTGAATACAGGGTAAAAGCGAGAGGGAGGGAGACAGAGAGAAAGCGAGAGAGAGAGAGAGAGAGAGAGAGAGAGAGAGAGCAAGGGAGAAAGATAGAGAGAGAGAGAGAGAGAGAGAGAGAGAGAGAGAGAGAGAGAGAGAGAAAGAGAGAGAGCGAGCGAGAGATCTGGAGAACGGTAAAGAGCTAGAGCGCCAGAGAGAGTCCTAGGGAACGATAGAGGGCTAAAAAGCGAGAGAATTCTAAGGAGCGCGAGAGAGAGAAACTTAGGTATCAAAAAAATGGCAAATCCTTATTTTCTCATTTTTATAAATAACCCAACCCTCTCGAAATCACGGAACAAACAAAAATCCACCGACCAACCCACCGTGGCTGCACAACATTTTGATGACCGGCCAGGGGCAAACAAAAAAAAGAAATGGCGAAGAATTCGAGTGTGGAGGTGGAGGGTGGGGCATAGCAAATATGTAATCAGTCCCCCCCATGGGGACGGCGTTGATCAAAAAATAGGACAGAAAACAGGGAGGGACGGATTCGTGGAATGGCAGCCCGGATCTTGCGCTTAATTCTGAGTCAGCAGCTTGCTGGGATTTTGTATATGTTTCTGGCGATTTTTGATAGGCTTTTTCGGGTCCTGAAAACAGTTTAGGATTTCGTTTTGCAACTAGTCACCTTATCAAAGCCTTTATATACGTCTAACGCTTTTAAGAGCATAATTTTAAGATAAAAACTATATAACTAATCAGTAAATTAGGCTGATCGGCTGAGCGTACATTTTCGCGATCTTCTAGTTTTTTTTCATTCCCTTGGAAGCTCTGTTTTATTAAAGTTTCAAACTACCCAAGCATTTTGGGTTTTTTAAGGTAATCTCGCAATAATAATTCACATAAATTGGAGCAGATCTAAATAATTGCCCATAAAATTATTTTTTCTAAGGTTTTGCGGTATTATGTTAATTCCTACGCTCTTCAATTGCTTTCAAGGCACCTGGAAGGCAAACGAACGTGCAAATTTGTGCTTACAAAGAGAAAAATTGCGTACGTCCATACCATGTAAAAGTTGAACCTTGAAAATCGATTTTTCGAAATGCATCTTATCCAATTTTTCACGTTTTTTTCTTGGCTGTCATATTTTCAAGAGTTTTTCGTCAGGAAGGGAGTTCGGCACTTGCTTGTTAAATAATGAGGATCAAAAGCATGTCAAGAAATTAAAATTACAATCCTTGACTTCAGTATACCTTAAAACGTGCAAACAAACTAGCTATTTGAAAACCATTATTTTCCACCCTGTGAAAATTCGAAAACAAAGTAATAAAGAAGTGCATTGGGCGGTGGGGCCCTACCCGAGTGCGGCAGGTGATATCCCGTTCAAGTGGTTAGGTGGGGGGCCTTAAAGCCCGAAGCGGTTCGCGGGCCCTCGACTCGACCCCCATGGATGGCCACTCCTATCAAGACCGCTGGTCTCGGGCAACTCGAGTAGCTTTACGCACTTCGTGGAATGATAGGCCTGCGGTTGGATCAACAAGGTGGGGAAAGAGAGAGAGAGAGAGAGAGAGAGAGAGAGAGAGAGAGCGTGAGAGACGGACAGAAGGTTGGAGGGAGAGAGAGAACGAAAGAAAAAGAGAGACAGGCTAAGGAGTGGATCCACCAATCGGTTCAAAGAATCATTAAAACACCTGGAAAACTACAAAAAAACCCTGCATTTTTTGAATGGCCGTAAGGAGTATCAAATGTCGACATTGCATGTTGTTCGCCCGACTTCGATTTGTACGCAAAGAACCAAGATCGAGTCCTGAATCTAAAAGAAAAAGCGAAACCCGGGCTAGTGTCTTCAAAAAGCCCTCCAAGTTTATCGGGAGCCTTTTTTCGCTTTGATGACGATCAAGATTAAAAATACTAACGATAAAATTTGTCAAGCCTCTTAACTGATCCTAGATTCCGAGGGAAAACACCTTACTTATCAATGACAACTGCAGAAGCAAAAACAGCATTATGATGAACGATAAATGGCAGGTCTAATTTAGGATGATCAATAATTCATCATATTCGGTAGCAATTAGCCTTTCCGTCGAATCAAAAGACCCATCCATCATCGGGGTGAGGGTGGCGGGACGAAAAAAGTATTTATCGTGATGTCTGTGTTTAGGCCAGCCAATAAAAACAACGACTTTTCCTTCATTATTCGATTGCGAATAATTTAGGATATTCGATTATTTGGTTAGACCAGGCAAGGCCAGCTAAAAGACCGATAGTTTAAGGGAAAAGAAGTAACTAAATATTCCTTGAAAATGGCGCATGGTTGGAACAGGTGACCGGCGGCTCCGGTGACCAGCAGAGAGCTGGGAGCTAGCCAAGACGGGACTAACTAGAAGACAATGACTAGGGGGAGAATGAGCTAAGGCAGTCTAGAGCTATCTTAAATGGACCGTGAAGCCGAGAGGACTCTTGCATTTACCACTTATTTTTCTTGAAAGCTTAATTGTATTTACACACCTGCAAAAAATTAAGCAACTGTGCATTAATTTTAAGAAATCAACGTGATACTCAGGGAAACCGGAAGAGCTCCGAAAAACTAAAAAATTGTGGTGGGAACTTGGAGCTTTAGGCTGGCAAAAAAGCTACTTTCATCCTGTCACCGACCCTTTAAAAGCCAACGTGAAAGCCGGAACATAGGAAATCCACGGGCTAGCCGACTAGAACAGACACCTGACTAGAACAAGTGGTAAAAATCGGTGTGCCAGTGTGGAGGTCGAGCTCGGCGCCTCAAGCTCCCCTCCCAAGGAGACGAATGGGGAACACGGGCTTTATTTGTTGGATGAGGATGAATGGGTCGGCCGTCATGGATCTTGAGAATCTCTTTAGCGAGGAGAGAGAGGGAGAGAGAGGGAGAGATAGCGAGTAGAGGTGTAACAGGGGCGAGACCAACAACGAACACACACAAGCACAGCACAGTTGGCCCAGGCCCGGCCGATCCGATCCGGCCAGGCATTGGTGAGGAGAGCGAGAGAGGAGAGAGGGGAGAGGGAGAGAGAGAGGGAGATAGAGAGCCTTGGTTTCCAGGGCCGCTTTGGTATCTCTCGGGTGAACACGCCTATCACGGGGCCCAGATTTATCACCAAACGAGTGTTCCCGATTGCCCGGCTTGATCGAGGGGGAGGATGGGGCGGATAAAATCTGTTTTCTTAACAAAAAAATGTAATTAGAGATATTTTTATTATTTTTCTCTCTTTCACTATCTCTTCCTCCCTCGCTCTCTGTATCTCGGTATCTCTATCTCTCTTTCTCTTTTCTCTTGAGACTCTCTAGTCCGTTTTCAGGGCAAGCTGGCAGAGAAAATTTGGGAATATCAGGATGGATCTCAGACGAGCAGGCGGGGCCTACTGGCAGAGAACATTTCGAAAATGTCTATGACCAAAGCAGCGAGCAGTGAGGCTTTAGGAATTCCCTGCACTCTGCGCGCTGTCACCCTCCCCAAGATAAAAAAAATACCGTATTTTTGTTTAAACCTCTGTATATTCGAAAATTTTATGCAAAACCTTTCCCAGTGTTCCAATCTACTTCCAATCAACTCCATTTATTAGCACCAGGCACGAGAAAAACCATATGTAGACTATGAGTTACAACCAAGAGAATGAAAAGAGGAAATACAAAAATCGGGCAGCTAAAAAAAGACACAACCAAGCTTAACCAAAGCAAAACCAAAAGACTTAGGGGGGAGTGGCACATTTCGGGAGAAAATTGCGGCCGAGGGAATGCGGGGGGAACACAGAATTCTAGTACACGTATCACCTGATAAAAGTGGCGGCGGGGTGAGGGGAATCACAACGAATTTTTGATATACATATAAATATTTCGGATAGGGTATATAAACTCTAGGAAAAAGAGCTAATTTACATTTTTTTTTTGAAAAATAACCGTATTCTAGCTATTAAATAGGGCAGGAAAATACAAATGTTGCTAAAGAATCAGGACATCAAATCGGCAAAAGGGTCGTTGAGCGAGGAGGCGGGTTTCTGGGGCGGCGCCGCCTTCGTCGGGTTCAGCGTCAGGCTGCCGAGGCTGTCGAAGTTCATCGTCGGCTGGCCGTTCGAGAGTGGCTGCTGCTGATGGCCCATTTGATTCATTGGCATCTGGAACGATCGATTTACATGGGAGAGAGAGAGAGTGAGAAGGAGAGAGAGAGAGAGCTAGAGAAACCAACCTTATTCCCAGCGGGCCCGAAGTTGAACAAGTTGTCGAGCGAGCTGCCCGGCTGCTGCGGCTTGCGCTGGATCGCCGAGTTCTGCGAGCGGGGCGGCTGGGGCAAGCCAATACCACCGCCACCGCCACCGAAGCCTCCCAAATTCCCGAACGAGCTGGAGGCCTGCATTGGGGCGGGCGTCGGGACCGAGGGTGCCGCTTGGAAGAGCGGGTCGAAGCCTGAAAAATGTACTTAAAACCTTGCTCGATATTTCAAAAACCAAAAATAAACGTCTAAAAGCCTCAAAAATTCTAAAAACTCACCAGCAAACGTCTGATTCGTGGCCGAGAGCGCTGGGGCGCCGGTGAACGCGCCGAAGCCGGAGAGGTAGGCCGAGTTGGCGATGGAAGCCGGGGTTGGAGACACTCGTGGGGGCGCTAAAAACGACGGGTAATTCAAAGAGGCCAGCCATTCAAGAATTAAAAGAATCGCGGTACGTTTGCATAATTAGAACTAGTTTTGAACTAGAAGGCTCCCTACTAATCTAATAGAAAGTATTTCAATATTGTTTTTATAAAAATTCACCATTTTTGAAGTTGAAAAACTGACCCCAAAAAAAATTTACATTGACTTCCGATTCCAAAAAATTCCGGTGTGGAAATTTTTTCCCAAAAATTATAACTTTGTATTTTTTAAGGAAAATTTGTTTAAACGCAATCCAAATACCATATCCGGTAATCTAAGTAAAAACGCACCCGTCGTCCCTATGCCCATCCAGTCCGTGTTGATGGTCGGCTGCACGGCGCCAGAGCTGCTCTTCATCTGGTTCATCGGCACCTTCTTGGACTTGCCGAGCGGGTCGTCAAACGCTGAAAGAATAAGCATAAAAAATATTTACAAAAGTACCTTCAATTAGAATTTATTTACAAAAAAAATAGAAATTAAGGTATCGTACCGCTTGCCGTCGACGTCGCAGCCGTGACGGTGTTCGTCTCCTGCTGCTGGGCGAGGCGGCGCTTGTCCTCCAGGCTCAGCACGCCCTAAATTCAGACGTTTCGAAAGAGCGACGATCATACCGTATTATTCTGGGGCTTCGAAATGCCAGAAGTAGCGGCCGTCGACTTGGTGGGAGCCGGGTTGAACACCGAGTCGAGGGCGCTCATATTTTCCGATTGGGGCGCCTTGGCGGAGAGGACGCCGGATCTAAAGTTTAATGAATAAATAAATACACAATAAAAAATTACTAAGACTACTTAGATTATTTAAAAACGACTACATGAAACTAGATTTATCTAAGGCTCGAAAAATAAATTTAACGTCTAATTTTTTAAAATCACAAAAAAATCTACCCCTGGTTAATGGCATCCCGGTCCGAGCTCATCGTCGACAGCTTCTTCAGGTGCTCCTCCTTGACCTTGTTGTGGACCTTCTCGATGAAGTTGACGTATTGCAGGTATTGATCCTGAAATTTTGCATATAAATTAGTACAAATTCGCTTTAATTAATTAAAACCAATTTTCTATACCTGGTTCAGCGACATATCGACAGAAGAAAATACGAGGAACGGCAGCGACGTCCGCGCCCACAGCTCGACGGCCAGGGTGAAGCCGGAGAAGATGCGCTCGTAGATGCCTAAAAATTTAATAAATTCATTCTAAAAGTAAAAAATACCGAGAATCGCCATCAACACCGCCGGCTCCTTGGCGGCAATCTTCGGAATGGCGGGGAAGATCTGGTCGGTGACCATCCATTCCTCGAGGTTGGGCAGCAGGTTCCCGATGCAGATCAGCGACTGGACGCGCACCTGAAAAAACCCGATTTGGTTAAAAACTTTTAATTGCCCCCTTTTTTAAAAAAAGCTCTGGTTTTGCGGCAATAAAAAAGGGAATGTACTTTGCTAACAAATTTTGCAGACTGGATCCGTTCTCAAACTTCTTGAAGCAGTACAGTTCCTCTCTAACAGCTATAATAGTTCAGGTCCCATACTACTTCTCAGACGTCTTCAAGCCGTTCCGCTTAAAATACAGAAAAAAAACCCGTCTTTACTGCCCTAAATCACCCCAGCGCAAAAACACTCGAATCCACATTTTTCCCAACCTCTTTGAGCAGCGCAGCTCAGATCACGTAAAAAACCTGATTCTGGTCCCCTCAAAAAATTTCCAAGCGCAAAACACTCAAATCTGTATCATTTCCCAAACTCATAGGATCCCGTCTCCTCTCATCATCATCCGCACGCAAATTCCCGCGCACGCGTCGCCAGAGCGGAAATCCGTGGTGGTGCTGCCAGCGGGCACCCCAGATCGACGGGGGCAAACAAAAAATTGTTTCGGTGCATGAGGCACGGGGCGGCTTAGGCGGCGCGCGTGAAAGGGGGGCACAGGCGCGAATATGAAAAATCAACATAAGTGACGGGCCGGCGGGCCTCATTAGCCGGTGGGCAGCAGGGTGATGGTCATTCACGCGCCGGCTCGAAAAACGTGCCATCGCCAGCCCCCCAGAAGTCTATAAGCAAATGAGGATGCCGTCTAGTGGTCTCTATCTATTCGCCGTGTCGTTTTTGCCTGGTAAGTTAATTTTGAGCAGAAAAGAGCTTCAGGACGACTTTCCGCTACTCTTTCATACAATAACCAACAAATCCTGATACTTTAACTAACGAATTCAAGTAAAAATTCCGGTACTGGACTCCTAGCGGGGGAGCTTATTTTTCTAGTTTTATCGGTTAGTCATACATAGTGTAATTTTATAACGTTTTTAGTAGTCTTTAGTAGTCTTCTAGAAAACGCTAAAAATAGTTCAAAAAATTTATGATTTTTTTTAGCTTTTGATATCCCAAAAATGCTATAAAAATGGACTATTTCGTTTAGAGCTTGCGAAATATCCCCCGCTAACAGTCCAGTATTAAAATTCTGATGCCACTATAAATCTAAACCTAAATTCCAGCCCTAGCCGTCCCCCAAGTCAAGCTACAAGCCCTGAAAGCTACGAAAACACCTTGTTGCGTGGATACCCTACTCCCAGGCGTATGCAAGTCAATGTACAACCGAGATCATGAGGTAACCTCACTTAATATCTTCAACTTGTACAACGCTTCTAGAAATTCTCCGTGCTCTGCCGCACCAATCCCGACTTCAGCTTCATCCAGTGCTGCCAGTCGTGCCACTTCAACACCGACATGTTCACGGCGTTGAGTCTGTGTCTTTTTAGGAGTTTTTGAAGCTTACGATACTTTCCGCTATCGTGACTTTTCAGCATACCCTGTCCCGGCCGATCTGTACATGTACGACGTGGCCAACATGCTGGAGGCACCGAATCCCACGTGTGCTGATCGTCAATCCGAGAGTTGGTGTGAGGTAGGAAAGCCAGTGGCAATGTTGAAGCTAACGAAATTCTACAGAACTTCCTCGCCCGCCGCGGCAGCTGGTTGCAGAACAAGGCCACCTGTGAGACGTCCGGCCTTGCCTTCCGCGTCTGCCGCAAGACGTGCGGATTCTGCACGGCGTGGGTCCCCGGAGACGCTCACAAAGGCCAAGCCGGGGTGTTTAGGACACGGCCGACAAGCGTCTACTACAACTCGACCGTCGCGAGAAGCCCCAAACTGTGCGCCAAGCTTGCCTGATAAAGTGTATATGATTTTGTCGCGAAAATTCACACCAAATGTCTTCTAGATGTTGTTTTTCCCCAAAAGTTCCAAAATCTCTCAAGCCGAGATTTTCACATGCAGAAACCCGGATCGAGAAGTGGCTGGGGAGGTCCAAAAACAGCTCAGTGACCCGTTGAAGCCGCAAGAGGCCCCGAGGCGCGAAAAAGCAAACCCAGCGCGCGCCGTGTTCCCCCAACAAGAACCAGCAATCCCCCGCGAACGATCCGACGATCATCGCCATGATAGGCGTAGACCTCCAAAAAGGTCGAAAGGCTCCCAAAGACGTTCCTTTCCGGCTTCTTCTCTCTCCTCCTCTGAACCCCAAAAAAGCTCACACCTCCCCAAAAAAACGCCCGACTCCCCCAGCCCCTTGGCGCAAATAGCCGCAGGGCGAGGTGTGGGTGAAGTGAGACTCCGCCAGCGGCGGGGTCCTCGGCCTGTTTGCCGAATCATGGCCCGGATCAGCACAAGTACAATTGTTTGACAAAGGCCTCTTCTCTGGGGGCTGGCTCTACATTTTGTCTCTCCACCCCCACCGCCACAACACACCCGGCTCACCGCCCCGGATCGCCCAAATTTGCATACGCCACTTGGGGACTACACCGAGGCTCCCGAGTGCCCACTCTGCCGAATAGTTTTGACTCTGCGCGCGCTTCCGTGTACATCATTTTTTCGAATTCTGGACAGCGGAGCGTGTCCATGGACCGCAGGTGCTGAGCGTCAGTTATGAGGGCCACGCAGACCTTTGTTTTTGCCATGCTACAGCATGGTCTGATGGCGGTGAGGTCGACAAGTGAGTTTTTTGAGCAAAGCACTTTTGTAGTCCCTTCACCTCGCTAACGCCTTTTCGGGGCTTTTGCAATATCGGGGGAGGGGATTTCTGTGTGCCTGGGAATGTAATAAAAATAGCCTATATTTTTCGCCCAAAAAAAAAATTCACAATTTCACAAAAAAAATAAAAAGAAGACTGACGAAAATGCCTAAAAACGGCAATTTTAGTTGAAAAATAGGTTTTTTTTTTATTATTTTTAGTATAAGTTGTAAAGTTAGAAAGACCAAGAAATAGTGAAAAACATATAGAAACATGCTTTAGAAATTTAGAAGCTGGTTAGAAAAATGGAGTCCTCAGGAAAAAAAGGTTGTTCCCGCCCCCACCCCCCGATGCCGATACCGCAAAAGAGCCAGAATAATTGGATCCAATTTTAAACTTTTTATCCCAAACTTCCGCCATTCCACCCCCCTACCTTAACCTATACCACGCCCTAGTAGCAATTGCCCCGCTCGAGATCCATGGCAAGACGCCGTGCTGTATTGACCGGCTGACGACGCTGGCCTGCTCAAGGTTGGCAGCGACAAGGAAGCGCTACTTCGACCAACAATGCGCAAACAATGCCGACTTTGCGTTTATTCAGTGCTGCGCAAGTTGGTGAGTCCCGCTCATTTTGTGAAGCAACCAAAGTCTAGTTTCTCCAAAAAGACGCGCGGCGGGAAGCGGGCTTACGATATTTCTGCTAAAAAGTTGTTGCTCGACCCGTATAGCACGACTTGCACGGATCGAAGGGGACCGACATGGTGTCACAAGATTTTGTCAAAGTAGGTCTAGGACCTTGGAGTTTCAGTGAAGCTCATTTTTAGCTGATGCTCAGCCGTCTACTGGGCGTTCCTTGGGCGTTTTTCAAAAACCAATTTAGGCAAGACACCGCGTACGGCGTCAACACCGAAGTCTCGCACTCCTGCAAATCTTTCCCATTCGCGTTTCGCGAATGTCGGCAGAGCTGCGGATTCTGCTCTTCCGGTCAGATCGGAAGTCGACTCAAGTAAGTGAATCAAACCGTATCGTCAACTTAAGCCGCATCGAGAACTTCAGAAACCTGCTATCTTTCAGGTACAACTACACGATCGCCACTGATCCTAAAAGATGCACCTCAAAAATCTATTACGCGCTAGACACGGACGCGCAGCCAACGCCAACGATTCGAATGCCAATGGGACCAAGAACCACTACTAAAATCGCAGAAGTAGTCCCCGAAATCGAGCCCACTACCCCAACTTCTCCTGATGACGAGATGCCAACCCTCGGTGTGTATTCTAATTTCACGGAGGGTCAAACAAGCGGACCAGAAGGCCCAGAACCTTCCGAAGCTGAGGTCATCGAGAAGTTGCTCTCGTTGCTCACCATTAACCCGGAAGAGCCCATGACCGAAGTTCTGAACGTAACTGCCAGCGAGGAACCGGATCAGTCGCCGGAGACTACTACAGGTTTAGGGCACCGAGCTTGGCTTTAGCAAATCACGCTTGACTAGCTTACGCAAAAAAATTGGACTGCGAAAAGAGAAAAAACGCGCAATTCCCTGCTTCCGCTTTCTTCGCTTAAATTTTTCCTTGAAAACAAGCTATTTTTAGTTTTCGACCCCCTCGCCCATCTCGATCTCGACCGGCGGCGAAAGAAGCACAAGGGCTATTTTATCGCCGAAATCACCGAGAACGATCTCACCTACGCGGGCCCAAGGGAGCCCGAATTTTGAGCTAATTGTATAAAGATTAATGACGCAAAATACACCATTTAGATTCCGCGCGGAAAATAGTAAACAATCTTGATACTACTTGATACTAAGGTTAGAGTGCAGTTTACCCCCCAGCCCTAACTTTTCAGCCATACGTCCTATTAATGCGCCGAGTATCTCAAAATGTTCGCCGTGGTCGAATTACTATAAAAAAGTTGTTTTCTTGCGGCAAAATTGCTAAAAAATTTTTTACAAGATTTTGAAAGTTGAAAAGGTTAAGCCGCCATGCTTCGATGTACTAGGAGTCTAAAACTCAAATATTTTTATTTTTCGCTATTTTTTCGGCTCAAACGTACTGTAGGCTTATTCTCCAGAGCAAGAGCTACATTTTGGTACTATTGACAGCTCTGTACGTCAAAAGATAGCCGAGATACGAAACTCACTTTGGAACAGCAAAAATTAACTAAAGAAACCCAGACTTATAATTGTTATAAAATTTTTTCTAACAGTTTTTGATGTAAGAAAACAACTTTTTTATAGTAATTCGACCACGGCGAACATTTTGAGATACTCGGCGCATTAATAGGACGTATGGCTGAAAAGTTAGGGCTGGGGGTAAACTGCACTTAAGCCGATACTAATTTTGATTTTCTAAAAAATTTTCTACAATTTCCTACTACCCCTTTTCCCTCAAAACTCCACCAACCGCTAGCGTGTCGCCAGTCGTAGCGAGCGCGAGGAGACGCGGCAACACGTCGGTCTTCATGTTGTGGCGAGAGATGAGTTTTGCGATTTTTGGCACGACGTTGAGGCAGATTTCCTGAATGCATGGAAATAGGGGAATCAAAAAGGCGCAATACCTGGATTCGGCCATTTTCATTTTTGATCGCACGATAGAGGCATGGCAGGATGTGATTGTCGACGTCTTTCGGGTCGGCTCGACTCAAGAAAAGGTCGAGTTTTTCGAGGAGCAGGATTGTGATCTGGAATTTGTAAATTAGTTTTAAAGATTTTAATTTTGTAGCAATTTTCAAATATTTGGGATCTTTAGCATTATTTCCGGATTTTTACGATTCCCATTTTTCAGAGTTTTCAAAACCAATTTTGCTTTTTGTGCCTGATATTCTCAGATAAATTGAGAAACTGGCTAATTCTAACCGTAATTTCCTTAAAAAATTACTACCTGATACGGGCGTTCCGTCGAGAAAACCGGCGCCAATTCCGGCATCACCAACGTCGTAAATTCCTCCTTGTCCGTCAGGTCGATGATGTAGAAAAGCGCGGGCAGGATGAAGGGGATCAAGTCCGGGTGCGAGAACTCGGCCGTCAAGCAGGGCCGAATTTTTTGGACGAGTAGGCGCTAAAAAGCCATAAAAAGCTATAACTCCTTTTTTACCTTCTCAAAATGGATCAGCATATCCGGCAACTTTTTCAGCAGCTCAATCTTGACCATTTGCTCATGCTGCATGAACGATTCGAGCGTTTGCACCGTGTCGAGGCGGTGGTCTTTGAAGAAGGGGATCTGGAATGGATTTAATTTATTAAATGTTGTATAAAAGTTATAAATATATTATAATCGTTATTAAATCTCACAAACCTTTGTAAATTGTGCGGCATCTGGTCGAATTGCCGTCGACTTGTTGAGGCAGAGCTTGAAATCCTCGCGAAACGTCTCCGGCATGCTCAACGCCCATTCTGGGGGAACGTTTTTGAGCTATAATCATTTTTACAGCTACGTTATGTTAAAAATACCTTTTCTAAACCCTGTCGCAGCGTCTCCAATCGATTCCTAGCCTGGATCGGGCCCTTTCCCTCGTTAAATATCGAGTAGGCTGTGATGGCGAGTGAATAGACGTCGGAGGCGGGCTCTCCTCTGAAAAAATCATTGATTTGACACTTTTATTATCCAAAACGGGCCTTAAAAATTACTAATATTATTATCGATTATCCCACCTATGGCTCGTTATCAATTCCGGGGCCAAAAAGTCGATAGCCGGGATCAGCTGCCAGGGCGCGCCGCTGTCTATATCGGAGCAATCGCAGGATATCTGGAAAATGCTATTATATTTGTATTTATGTTGGTTTTTTGCCATAACTTTTTAATATCACATTATTAATTGCGTATTAGTTGATGCTCAACCAAATGTCCTCGAAAAATCCCCAAAAAAGGCAAAAAAAATAGAAATTTTCGATTATATCAATTATTTTCTGCGTCAAGAATCTCTAAAAGTAGCACCAACCCCATTCGTATCAGTCGTCGACGCCGTCATCGCAAAATCAAATCCGGCGAGCTTGAAATCCCCTTTCTCGTTTAAGATAATCGACGCCGGGCTGACATTCCGGTGCATCATTTTGGCGTCAACGTGGAGGAAGGAGAGCGCTTCTGCTACCTAAAATTCAAAAAGTCTACAACAAGCTTGTATTCTTCGACAAACCTGTTTTAGTCCTATCCTAATTTCGATATCGTGGAGCTTGTAGTTTTTGTGGTGGATGGAGGCGGGTTGGGGCAGGCCGTCGGTGTGGCCGAGGACGTTGGCAAGGCTGCCGATCACTGGTTCCGTGCAGAAAATGAAGGATTCCCTGAAAAAAGATGGTTGTTATTTTGTATACTTTACATTATAACTTTTGTATATAGAAATTTGTATCCTTTTTATATGTTTTTAGATGTTGCTTTATAAAGTAAAAACGAACCTGCCCTCTTCCAACGGATGTTCAACAACCAAAACGCGTGGATGCCGGACTCTTGTAAGCTGGGAAACACCTCGTTTCAAAAGCTCGATAATTCTTGTCTGCTCATCTTTCGAGAAGCTTTCCACCTGAAAATTCATAACCTGACAAAATATGTTTCTTACCTGTTTTCGCTCAAACACCCACACGGCCACATTCTGGCCGTTCGATCGCTTCTTGCCCTTGTAGATTTTCCAGAAATGAGCGGGGCCGGCCGATCCGACGAGGTCGCCCGGTTCGAAAAGCCGCAGCGCTGGGTTTCCGGCAACCACATTGCCGACCTAAACGATGGTAATGAAAGGAAACGCCTCAAACCTGCTCTACAGCTTTTGTGACGGTGCTGCGTACTTTTTGAAAGTACTCCATTACCTGAAAGTGAATGATAAAGGCTAATTACGCCCAAACAAAGAGAAATAATAAAAAATAATGAAAAAAAGTAAGCAGATTTCTGAAAAGGGCGAATCAATTACGCGATGAAAAGCACAAGACGGCTTTTTAACGAGTACTTAACAATACGCAGTTTCCATCGCCGCTTTGCGGCCAGTCTCGTACGATTTACCTCGAAAAATACTTTTAAAATGTCATTTTTTTGCTGCTTATAGAAAGGATAATGCTATAGGCTAAATTTTAAACGATCGGACGTTTTTTGCTTTCTTTTCTTTACAGCATCAAAAGCGCAATTAGCAAAGCGTGCACGCCTCGCACGATCCCGTTTCCTTACCCTAGCTTTGTATAAGAATCAAATCAATTTAAACGATGTGGTAATCCCAAGTGAGTACTAATTTCCGGTAGAAGATACTTTACAGGTCTGAAGAGCTGTGTTTGAGGGTCTGAATAGGTATAATTATAAATTCTAATACGCCTCGCTACCGACACCCAGCTGGCAAAGGTGGGCCACGGCATTCACGCAATGCAATGCATGGCATGCAGGGGCGTAGCCAGAAAAAAATTTCGGGGGGGGGCCCGAAAATTTTTCCGAAAAACTCAAAAAATTAACGAAAAAACAGCGCCGCAGGCGAAAAATTTTGGAAAAAAGGCTACATAGCTCTATAAATAGCAGTAAAAACGTGAAAAAATAGCGCCGCAGGCGCAAAATGTTTGAGAAAAGAAAAATCATAAGGGTCCCCCCTTATGAAATTTTTGGGCCCCGGCCGATTTCGGGGGGGGCACCGGGCCCAGGGGGCCCACCTTACGCTACGTCCCTGATGGCATGTCAACGGGGGGCAAAGCAGGGCTATGGTATCTCGGGCAGAGAATAGCGAATCTCCCAGGCCCGGCCAAGGCCGCCCAAATTGCACCCACCCCCGCAGCTAGCATCTCGGATGAACTAGGTCGTACAGTCTCGAGTTCGATCCCGGCAATTTCGGCAAGTATCGATCCGGGATTTGGTACGGTTCTCTACTCCTTACCCCCTGGGCGCATAGGAACCATTCGGAATTTTCTTATTTTCGCGGTGCCCAATCTACCGTACCCGTTTGACGTCTAGTTTGACTGGACCCGTTTAGTTTCCACTTTACGCTTTGTTCTTCTCTCTTTTAAGGTTTACAACTAAAAAACAGTAGGAAAACATAACTTGGAAGCTACTAGGTCGCTTCTGAAGTTTCACATGATTGTTCGATTTTCAAGGGTTGTCAACAAGAATTCAACGATGTTTTGTGGTTCCTAGCTTTTCCGAAATGTCGTAATTGCCTATTTTTAGAATCTTAGACTCATAAAATGGCTGCAAAACAGTACTGGAAACATGATTTTTGGTAGCCTTTACACCGCTTTTCAGCTCTAAAATTTATTTTTTCGCACCAGCTTTCAGTCGTTCAAGGGCTAGGGACAGGCCGAACTATCCTTTTTTGGCTTCTAACTTTCGGAAAAATACCGTAATCTTCTATGTTGATAATTTTAATTTCTCCAGTCATTGTCTGCATGAGCTCGCTGTAGTTTCTGATCCCATTAACTCAACCTCGCCTTCCTCTCGCTGCCACGCCTGATAACGATCTCGCCCCTGCACTTTGTGGTCAGATCCTCGGTGATCGGCCAATATTTTATTATTGTCATTTCTAATTTATATACCATTTATGCTATTTAATAGTCATTTAGCGTTAAAATTTTCTTAAAACCATTTATTTACAGATTTTTACATTAAAAAATCAAAGAATGTACGCCCTAAAAGCAGCCGGATGTGTCGCGTTGCTCGGCCACGCCGTGTATCAATTTGAGGTGGCTTAAAGGATCGAAAATCGCGAGGATTACTAAAATTAAATCCTTAATTTAACAGTATATATAATCAACAATATAAAAATTAGTATATTCGTTTTAAAACTCTTTTTTTAGCACAACCCAAGTTGGTGGTTATACTGCCCATCTTACGTCTCCGCCGCTTTACTATCGCTGCTCCCGTTCCCGAATTCCTACATTTGGAAATTACTCTCGTCAATTTCGGTGATTGGCGGCGGGCTTTTCATGCTATTTTTGGGTATGTTTTGTAGTTTTAAGAAAGTTAAACCATTTAGAACTCTTTTCTGGTAACGCTAATAACTTTAGAGGTATACTAAATAAAGTCACTTTAAAAGTAAAGAAACTATCAAAAAAAAAACTCCACATTTCAGCCTACACCTTCCATAAACTCGACGGAACTATCGGTCTCGTTTTGGAGGAGGGAAAAGCCCTGTTTCCGGTCTCGATTGGCGTCTTCTTGATTGCGAGTACACGACTGACCTATGGGCACCTCTCATCGCCAGTGGAATATTTGCGGTAAACACAGGTTATTCTTATTCTTAACCTAAAAATTTTAGGGGCTTCATCCTAACCGCCGTGCTGTTCGCGTCGGTGTTGTGCGCCGGGTTTTCGATCAAGTATTTGACGCTTGACGCCTAAAAAAAAGAATAATAAGCTTTTGGTGTTCTATAAATAAAGATACCGAAAATTTGAAAAGCAAAGCTAGAAAATGAAAAATCCAAGCTACGCAGATACATCTAATTACGATTCTGATGCATTAACGGGGGATAAACTAACATTTTCCATGCCGTTTTTGAGCGTCTTTTAAAACAGCATTTTACCATACGTTCGATATAAAAATTGGTGAAAAACGGTCGAATTTGAAAAGTAGCAATTTTTTCGCTTGAAAATTGCGAAAAAAGCTAATTTTTAATTTTTGGAACTGTTATATCAAAGGTACTCAGGCTGCAGAAAAAACCTGCCGAATTTTCATTTCTAGGTGCGTAAAAGAAGTTAGTTCCCCCGAAAAGAGGAAAGCACCTACTACGCAACTACCATATGCACCTAATTACTTCCACTTCATCACCTCAATACAGTAATATTAGTTTTTCTCCCTAGCATTTGTGGGCATTGTGCTGTTTTCGGCATACCTTTCGGGTTCGCAATTCCTTTCACAACCGACGTCTCCTAGCAGCATCTCGGATTCCGGGCCGTCCGGCGTCGCCTCGCGCACTTTTGTCCTCCTACCCCACGAATTCCAGACTAATGGCGAACGTTGTACTATTCTTTTTGCTGGTTTTCGGAACGGCGATACGAGGTCGGTAGGGTATCACAACATATGCTATAGCCAGGGATCGGTTGGTTATCTATCTTCTTTTTTCAAGGTGTATTACATCGAATTTGGAAAACCGATGGAAAAGAGAAGTAACTAAAGTGTCTATAGATAGAATCTAGAGCGATAACAGAACTGAAAAAACTTTTTCCAATGATTATCACTTCGCAGGACACCGGAATTAGGAATTTTCATACTTTAGAAATTATCATCTAGTCGTAATTTCAAGTAAGAAGCTTCTATCAGTGGCTATACGAAAATCTGAACAAGACTTCCGCTTTAACAAAAAGAACGAAGTTTCGCTTCAAAACAATAAAGTTTGAGGACTATAAACACCATTAAACAGCGTTGACTACCTATAAAATGCAACTCTACCTACGTGATAACTTCAGAAACGCTCCGATTTTTAATAAAGACACGCTATGAAATTTGAAAATAAAAATCAATTTTAAAACTCAACAAAATTACGTAAAGGTAACTTTTACTACTTCAGAAACCCTTGCGGTCCTCTGCCAACAGTGCAATGGCTGGGACGGGCTGTATCCGCTACGCTACTCTACCGCCAGTACGTGCGACAACAGAAATAATCAATGTCAGAGTACGCAGGTATGTTCAGATCATTTTGCTTCTACGTTCATTACAATGCTCAAATTTGGTTTCTATCATCGGCTTTGGCAAAACCCAGTCACCCAAATCGCGTCAGTTCAATTCTGTGCATGTTTTGCCGCGGAGTCTCTGTTTGCTAGGCAACTACCCGCGCGCCACATCCATTATTTAGCGCATCCAAGTTCGGGGCGGTGCGATTTTTGAGTTTTCGTCTAGAAGGGGGTGAATGGACGTGGCAAAAAAAATAACTTAGCTTCAATAGCCATACTACAAGAATGCGAAAAATTACTAGAATTCTTTGAAAAATCACGGATATTTTCTAGTTCTGCGTGAAAATCATCGACAACATGGCACCCGGGACCAACTACGGGACTTATAAAAGCGATTGCTTCTTCACGACTACGCAGACTACAGGAGAGAGAGAGAGAGAGAGAGAGAGAGCGACAGAGAGAGAGAGAGATAGAAGATATTAAACTTACCAACTCCTAGATAAACCCGACAAACTTGACAAATATCGTCAACCGACAATGCTACCCCTTTCAAGATGGATCAGCACCTGTAAAGAGGTAGGTCGAGCTCGATCTCCTGCTTTAAAGCGACTAGGAAGGCCGAAGTCGACCTCTGTATTCGACTAGGTCTACCCAGCTATATCATAGGCCAAAATGGCAAAAGAAACCTGGCTCTACTCAATTAAAGAGGGCTGCATGCTCATTTCGTCGCGTCAGGAAGCTGTCTAGACCTAGTGAATCCAAGGAGTCAACTCTCACGTTTCTCAGTCGATCTAATAACCCCATCTCATCTTAGATACTACTACTGCTTCTGCAACGATCGTGATTTCTGTAATGGCGCCCCTCGAAGTCCGCTAATTTTAGCCCTGGCCCCCCTCCTATTGCTTATCCACTCCATTATTTGATCGGGATCACGAGGTGGCGACTTGGCGGGTCGTCGGGCTCCGCGCGCGCACGCGTCAATTTTCTATTTATTTTCCCACGCTTTTTGACAGCGATCGGTCGACGGGGTATTTAGATGTCGAAAAAAGTGGGGGATTCTGGAATACTCTAGCGGCTGCCGCGTGTGCCAGGAGTTTGACGGCTCGCACGTAATCTCTTTACTACACTCTCCCTATACTCATACTTTTTCTGTGATTTTGGAAACAAACCTCATGCATTTGCCAGATTAATAAAAAACTAACAAATGATACCATCGTTGTATTTTTTGCTCAGCAATAGAGTACCAGTTGGCAATACACGCGATCTGCACGTCTAGAGAAGTGGTAAGTAGTCTACGTTACGCTACTTGGTACGCCAAGATTCAATGCGCTCGTTGTAGATTTTTTTGCTCCTTTGTAGGGACCGCGCAAAAGAACAATACGTCTAGAGAAACCTCGCGTAGCCCACCTGAGACTACACGGTACTCCTCTAGACGCCACGACATCTTGCGACAACTGCAAATTGGCTTTTAAGAGTTAAAGTTTAAGCTGCTGTAACTGCGCACATGGTTAGCACGTCTAGAGGAAGCCCGCGTAGCTGACGCTGGAGTCTACGCTTTGATACTTTTAACGCCTAGATTTCGTGCCACAATTTTCAGTTTATTTTTAGGTGCGATTTTTCTTGCGCACCAGTTATTTACGTTCTGAGAACCGGTACGTAGCCTACGATATAAGCTACTCTGCACTACTCTAAACGCTTTTGCATCGTGCGCTCCTTGCAAATTTGATCTGTTAATCTTTTTCATCTGTTGTATGATCATACTACCCCGAGCGAACATCACCACCACCCGACTTCCCACTTATTTTTAGCCGGAAATCTATCCCGGTAATCCCATCAGAGATCACCTCCACCCGGGGATCTCCACCGAATCCACATATCGCCACCATATCACCAGGAAAAAGCGGCTAGTCATCTCTTTGAGGGGGGCCAACAACAAACCAAATACCCGTGACACAGATACGCGCGCCACTACTACTCGAGACTATCTCCCCCCTAGATCCGTCTGACTAGGGCCGGTGGGTCTAAAGCCAAGGAGGACGGTTGGCAAACAACCACATGCTACAAGTTCAACCAGTGTGGACAGTGGTATCACTTTTTTACGTAGTACTTTTTTTCTAGACGCTAGTAGTTTGTTAATGATACCTTGCACTATGAAACGTACTCTCTAGACTTGGGCAAATGACATCAACAGCAGATCGCCTATATCGATTATTTTACTGTCCTTAAAATCGCTAAAAGTTCGTTAAAACTCAGGATATTTCACCTACCGCATTCAAAAACGCTGCTGATTACAGTAATATTTTAAAAATCATAACTTGGGCTATTTGAGTATAATGACGGAAACCGGAAAATCTCAAATTTGCCAACTTTTAAGTCTAAAAATTCGCGCGAAGCTGGCTAAAAATTGAAGGCCTAGAAAGCCGACGTAATCGGCTATTCTCATTTTTTTTAATTTGCCAAAATCCGTTAAAAATTAGTCTACAGCTTTAAGAGTTTGCGTAAAACGGTCAGCTCTAACGTTTGCTGTATTTAATCTACCTCTAAAATTTAGGACTCAACAGAAATTTCAAGAGCATAGCAATGGTCAGCGTCCTCTTCTTACTTTTCCTAAAAAGACTACGAAAAATGAATCATATCTTCTAACAATTAGCCACGCAGAGCCCTTCCATTTCTCAAAATCACCCTCCCCCCACCCCTAACAAGATCTCTGTGCAACCGCTACAAGTGTTCCACACCTCAACACGTTCCTCTACACAACTTTTGACGCCTTTCAAGAGCGTTCACGCCCTACCGATCACTAGCCGACCAGATCACAGCCATTCACAAGAGTTCCGAAGATGGGTTTCGTGTTTTTTCTCGGCGCGGCTTTTGGTGCGTTCCTCGAGAGCTTTTCGGGTGGGACACGTAGCGGCGAGGTTCTTTGAAGAAGTAGCAAACTTGTGTCGGTGTGTGTGGTGTTTTATGTCTCGAGTGTTGCCTGGGACGCCCCAGAAAAAGTGCTCGATTTGAAATCGGTGGAGTGCGGGATGGTAAAGATGTCATTGATTCGTTTGATAGGTTTAGGCTTAAGCTTGCTTAGGTTTAGGGTCAGGCTTAGGGTTAGGCTTAGGCTTCGGTTTAGGCTTCAGTTTAGGCTTTGGCTTAGGCTTAGGTTTAGGCGTAGGCTAGGCTTAAGCTTGCCTTAGGGTTAGAATTTGCAGCAGGCACTTCCAAAACCGTACATCACATCCTTGGAAAATCTCGAGGCCAGGTTTCCCCAAACCCATCACTATTTCGAAAGCTTTTTTAGACTGGAACTTGCAGCTGCACGTTTGCTAGGGGACAATTTTGCAGCTTTTTTGTCGAGTACTTGTCGCTTCAAGTCAGAATTTTCCTGGTACGTCACACGAGCCTCGAGGGGGGGCGGGCTAAACTCTCAACTCGGTGTTGATCTTCCAACGAACACTACACTCTCTCATGGGGCCAGACAGACGTCTTGGATCGACTTTGTTGGGGTTTTCATTTGCTTGCGGTTTTGCAGACCTTGGTAGCAGAATTGTGTATGCTTTCAATTTTGAAACTAATCCACTTCCTCACCCCAAAATGGCACAGAAAGCTCAGCCTTTAGAGTTTCTTAAGTTTCCTAAGTTTCCTAAGCCTAAGCCGAAGCCTAAACCTATACCTATACTCAAACCTATACCGAAGCATAGGCCTAAACCTAAACCTAAACCTAAGCCTAAGCCTATGGCTAAGCCTAAACTTAAGCGTAACCCTAAGCCGAAGCCTAAACCCAAGCCTAACCTACCCTCAAAACCGCGTCCAAAAACCAACCTCCAGACACATCGAGGTACAACTCCGGGACGCTACTCTAGTCCCCAGAAAAAACCTTGCCTTCGATCTCTCACCTCTCATACTTTCCGCATTTTGAGTGTGTCCACCTCCGTTGCACCCACACCGGCACTCATAACGCCCAGAACTGGGGTACTGTAGCTCGCTAGTCACAACATCTGGGAGCCCCACCCCCACTTGAGGAGGTTTTTCAGTTTTTTTTTTCTTTCTCTCGTTCTCTCTCTCTCGCTCGCTTTTTCTCTCTCTTCACTTGTGTGATTGCTGTTCTTCTCGCCTGTTTGCCGGCCTCGAGGGTCAACACCAAAAAAGTTACAGGGACCAGCACCCGGATAAAAGCCAGCCCGGCAAGGAGTTCCGCCAGCTGTACTTCCCCTACAAGCCCAAAACCTAAAAGATGACCGAAGTTGAGCAATTGCCGCAGACTGCCGAATTCAAGGACCCCGTCGAGCCGCAGGTCAGTTTGCCAGCTGCACTGGCAGTACTTGTTGATGTCGTGGAGGAAACGGTAGGGACCAGTTTCGATGTTTTTTGGGCAAGTTTTTGGGCACGTTTAGCAGGACGCTACCTAGCCAATAGCTACGCATAAATTTTTCGGCTTATCAAGTGCATTTTTATGTTTTTAGTAGTTTTGCGTTACGAAAAAGTTGCGAAAAATATCAGAACATGTAAAAACTCGTGTATATTTTCAAAAATGGCGTAAAATGTTAAAAACCGTTTATTTTTATTTTAGGCATGCACGGTAATAGGAAAAAACCACCCTCCCCCGTTAATTAAAACGCACTTGAGAAATTGCCTATATTTTCATCATCAGCATTGGTTAACTAAAACGAATTAAATCTCCAATTACAGCACATCTTCATCGGCCGCCGAGATGCCGTCATGAAGAACGCCGACATGCCACAGGAGATGCAGGATGATGCGATAGAATTGGCGCAGCAGGCCATCGACAAGTTTCGATTGGAAAAGGTCCGGTTTTTTTCCTTGCGCAGGCATCCACCTCAATCCCAAATCTAATTCCCTCTCTGATTCAACCAATCATCCGCCTTACAGAACGCCATTCAGGAAATGGCCGCGTTCATCAAAGCCGAATTCGATAAGCGGCACTACCCGTCATGGCAGGTTGGATTTTAATGTTCTCTAAAAACTAAAAAACTAAGAAGTATACAAAAACGTTACATTACTCTAAAACCAGCACAAAAACATAAAGCACTAAAGTAAAAACAAAAACTTTAAAAGTTTCAAAACCTTTTCAAATCTATCTAAGCCACATAATTAGAGCGTTTAAAACTTCTATAAGCGCTAGTAATCACTAAAATACCTAGAAAACTACGACATTAGTCTGAAAACCAATGCTTAGTTAAATACAACATCAACTAGGATTTAAAAAGATTTAAAATCGTTCAAAAAATGAGCTCGTTTCCAGGTCGTTGTCGGCAGCAATTTCGGCTCATACGTCACGCACGAGACCAACCGCTTCATCTACTTTTACATTGCCCATATCGCGTTCATGTTGTACAAAACCGGGATCTAAATTGACTGTTGACCCTCATCAAATAAATTCCAGATCCTCAATAAACCAAAATTCCAGAAAAAGACTGTATTAGCACACACACAGAAAGGAATACACAGCAGCACGAGGAAATGCGCGGGGGTCATAGTCACATGGATATACAAGGGGGCGGGTGAACCTGAAAACACCGAAGTAAGTGAAGCATTTGGGGGGAGGGAGATGCACAGTTTTTGGGCGATGGAAAGTAACAAATATGGTCAGGGTGGCGGCGCGGCGAGAGAATCAGAGATGAGGAGACTTTGGTCAAAAAAAGAAGAAGAGTACAAGTTTCGGCGGCTACCAGTCCTTTGCAATTTCCAGCGTCCACTCCCACTTCGCGAACACGTTCTTGTAGTCGTCGGTGAACTTGGAGTGGACCTGAAATGGAAGGCATTGATAAACATAAAACTAACTTTATTACACTAAACCATAACTTTATTACACAAAATAACGTAATTTCGACGATCCTTAATAATCTTAA
Organism: Mesorhabditis sp. LJ9110; assembly: GCA_038088335.1. NCBI lineage: Eukaryota > Metazoa > Nematoda > Chromadorea > Rhabditida > Rhabditidae > Mesorhabditis > Mesorhabditis sp. LJ9110. Next base: position 610,193 of record JBBGBA010000060.1, read on the forward strand.
TAACTTTTTACTGCTATTCAATATTTCTAATAACAAGCGAGAAACCGTTTCTGAACCGTTTTTCACTGTTCCTAACCTTTAACACTATTAAAAATCCAAAAACATCAATTTTTGGACTAAAATGGATTCTCTTATCCCCATCCCGTAAAAACCAAAGGACCGTCAAAATTTTTAAAAAGTTTCGAAATTTGCGCAAAGAGTTTCTCTGCTGGAAATACAATAAGAAAAAAGAAAGACTATGACAATGGATATGTTTATTAATAAAAATGGACAAAATTAACCTTATATTTCCCCCGGGACATCATTCCGGACGGTGCCTCCTCCGATGGGGTTGTGTAGGTGATCAATTCGGACTTCGGGCCGTAGGAGCCGACCATCAAGTGCTCGTTTATCACTAGAAAACAAAACATCAAAATAACGACGAAACCCAACCTGGAATTCCCATCTTCGTCACTTTATGCGAGTACCGCAGCCCAGTCACCATTTCGCGCTGGACGTAGAACTTGAACTGCAGCTTATAGTGGACGCCTTCCTGCAAGAGTTTTTGGCTGGAATCTCTGATTGGGGAACTGAAATAACCGAAAAAGCGAACCTTCAGCCTGAACGAGGTGGATTCGAGTTTCTTGCTATCCGAGAGGTCCTGAACGGCATCGGGACGCCCGTCGACGAGTAGAACGATTTCGCGAAGGAGCACGACTTTCGGGTCCGCGGGGTCCACGATCTAAGGAAAAATATATTATGACGATAAAAGCACAAACCACGGCATCGACAGCATTTCCGAGAAGCGCCTCCTTGTACCTCTTCAAGCTTTCGTCTCCCTAGAAAAAAAGTAAATTTAGGATTTTTTGCATGATCGGGGGGGAGGGGAAAGAAAATTCTTTTCTTAGGGGCCTTTTTAATAATATGACCAAACGCAACAACTGAATTTCGTGTGAACGTGTGAATACAGATTTTTCGACCAAAAAGGCATTTTTTTTGTTCTGCTAAAAACCTTACGAAAATACTTCCTATTAAGATACTAGGCATTTCTAGATTAATACAACCCCCCCCCCCCAGCAATGCGAAAGAACCGATTCGAAAACCCTAAAAAACTGACCTCATCGCAGGCCAGGATCTCCATGACGGACTTCTGCACGGGCGGCTTGTAGAGGGCATCCACCGGGTTCTCTTGGTCGACATCGTGGGCTTCCTCGTCGCGCGCCATCTCCTGGAAATCAAAAAGTTGATGCCATAATAACATCAAGAATGTAGAACAATTCTTGAAAACCAGGAAAGACAATAGAGCCGTAATTCAAGGGGAATACGCACCAAATTGACTTCGTTGTTAGGCCGCGCCAAAAAACAGCAGGGACGTGAAAACAGCAAAACCCGCGGGAAAATTTGAGCATGGGGCCCGGCAGATAAGCTTTTCTGTACACGTTCCAAAAGCAAAAACAAAGCGCCGCGTAAATTTTTACTTTTCTAGAGGCCTAACAACGGCTAAACGACTAGAGAATGCTTAGAATCAATAAAAGAACACCGTTTTCAGATAGAAAGTCAATAGACGCAGCAGGTAAGTGGAAATTGAGCGAGCCGCTATTGTAAGCAGCCATAATGCAAACACAGTGGCAGCAGCAGCGTTGAAAAGCCGTCTGAACGGGGGCGCAAAGTGCTGTCGGAATCGATGGGACGCTTGGCCCGGGCTGGCTATGAATCAGCGGTGCATGGCAAATGAGCGACGGGGGCAACTGTGGAAGTCAGGGCGACCGAAAAGCGAGACAACAAAGCTGCGGGCTGTTTTTGAGAACGCCAAATTGGGGGTGATGAGTCAGCGAGTAATTTATCGTGCAGAAAAACGCGACGCCTATGATGAAAACGTTATAAACATGCAGGGATAAGCGGAAACTATTCTAAACGGTCCATGGGCGCGTCAAAGAGCTCCGAAAACGCTGATAAGAAAGTCAATAACGAAATCACATGGTTTGGGGCTATTTGCGAGCAATAAAAAGGAAAAAGGGTCCAAGGTCTTTCGAAAAATCAAACGCCGTTTTGGGGTATTCCGTACGCTCCACCGTACGGAAGGGCGAAAACTGGTGTGTAACGTAGCGATCACCGACTCGCGCATTAGTGTCGAAAATCAATCCTAACGATTTCTACTGCTTTTATAGAACTTTCAATGCTGATAAAAACGTCACTAAATGAAGTGTGTTTTACCCCTATGCGGAATAAATAAAAAATTAAAATCCTACCTTATATAATTTTGGCGCGTATGTGTGTGCGGATGTCACTTTCGAGGCCCGATTTGAGGGCCTTCCCGTGTATAAAATGCCCTAATTCTCCGTCACCCGGGGGAATCGACCCTTCTGTTTCCGATGGCGTTGTCAGAATTGCGATAGAATACAAGTTTACAAAGTTAAAGCCGGTTTTATTCATTTTTGGGGGTCCCTGAGGGCTAATTTGCATAATGCGGAAAAATACAAATTTCCTCATTCTTGCCAGTTGCACTCGCGTGTGTGGTCGGTGGGGAAGGGGTCCGAAGGATTCGAGCTATCGGGAAGTCAAATTTTTCATGCAAAGGCCGCATTCCAGCGCCCAAGGCCCGCGAAGCGGGTTTGGGCGCTGTAAAAAAAAGATTGCAGTGCCAAGCCTTTTTCAAAATCTAGAAACGTTTGGACGTGTTCCGTCACGCTCCTCATTAGGGCAAGCCGTGCGTAACGTAGCGATTACTCATTCGAGAGTTTAGCGTTGAAAATCAATACTAGCAATTTTACTACTTTCCAAACTGTCCGATCTGTAAAATTCGCGCGACTACATTCTGCTAGCAATTCGTACGAGTGCATGGCCGAGGCTGTGTGCTGGCGGAATGAACAGGGCAATGAAAAACTGAAAAGTGTCGGGCCCGGCGGAGAGTTTGTTCAACGGCTTAGAAATTGGCAGGATTTCGCGACGTGTCCGGTGCGGCATAACGTAGGTAGCCCACGCGTAAAGTGGGAAGAAAACGTCATTTGTTCGTATAGTGCGTAGACTTTTGAAAAGGTAGAAAACCTTTGGGATTGACGACAAAGAAAAAAGACAAAAGTGAGAATTTGATAAAAACTTAAAAACGGTGCTTTTTCTCTAAGCCTTTGCCTTCTGCACTCAGTCTTGATTTTCGACATCTTATGCATTACTTACTTTTCCCAACTTTCAAAACCTTTAAAACTTTTAAAAATGACTATTTAGAGAAAAAAATAAATAAAAAGGTTGCTTTATTGATGGAAAAACTGATAGAAAATTAGAAAAAGTAGTTTTATATAGCTGCTGGCCTTAATTTTGCCAATTTTTATTGGATGAATTACCTGTATCTCGCTTCCTTAAAAAAACTTTTTATTCTATATTTTAGAGAAATAGTAATGAGACACTGAAAAAAAGATGTTTACTAGCTCGTCCGTGAACAGGAGCGCTGTTCCGGGGGTATGCGAGCGCAAAACGGCCAGTCCGAAACCGCGAATTTGCATCGGCGATTAGAGGAGGGAAGGGGTAGGAAAGGGGCTCGGCGACAAGACGGGTTCGATGAATAGCCGATTTTCCGCCCATCTGTGCCCACCCCAATTTTGCGGAAACGACCCCCGGCGTGAGGTAAAACCTGGAAGGCCGGCCGGGGCGGCCGGGCAGAAATTATGGCTGCACATTGGTCAGCGCGTATGACGCGGTTATTGCCCCGGGAAAAAGCCGGCTTGGAAAAGCCTTTTTAATTGTCGGGGTCGGGTGGGCACGCGAGGTATTAAAATTTTGGCCTAGAAAATGAGGAGGGTAAAGGCTTTTTGGACGTTTCGATGGCAGGTATGATGTTGGTTTATTAGGTAAGCTCTCAAAAAGTGGTTACATACTGAGTTATTTTCATAACGTCGAAATTTGATGATGTGGTACCCCAAAATGTCTAAATTTGATGTTACCGAATTTTATAATGTCGAAATTTGGTGATGCCGAATCCCAAAATGCCTAAATTTGATGATGTGAAAATCCACGATGTCGAAATTTCACGATTGCGAGTCCCAAAATGTCGAAATTTCATAATGTCGAAATCCATGATGCCGAAATGTCATTAGGTCAAATCCCAAAATGTCCAAATTCGTTGATGTCGAATCCCAAAATGTCGAAATTTCGTGATGTCGAGCCCCAAAATGTCGAAATTTTCATCAACAATTCTCCCGGAAAACGTCCAGATATTATGCAAAATTCTACACTATGATTGGTTGCTTTTTGTTTAAAAATTAGTTTAAAAACGTTTTATAATCTGGATACGATAAATAGTCCCAAAGAGGGGTGGTATATGAATGCATCCGCTTATAATAAGCACTCGAAAAAACTCGCCCTCCGCTAACACTTCAAAAACGAATGGCCTCAAGTGTTGGGGTTAGGGTGAGAGCGAGAAAGAGAGAGAAAGAGAGAGAGAGAGGGAGAGAGAGAGAGAGAGAGAGAGGCCTATAAAAGGTAGTCAATAGCGTTTACCACACCGCGCCGGACCCTTCTAATTCGGGGAAAAGCTCGTGCTCTAGCGGTTCGCCGCCACACCGAGATGGACACTTGCCCCCCGGGCACAAGTGGCCCTCTGGCAGATTCAATTTCCGATAGCTTGAGAGGACCGGAGAGCAGCCGGGGGTGGGGGACACGTTTTTCCTGAAAGCTATCTCGGGAAAACAGTGGGAGGACCTAGGTTGGGATGGATATCTGTTGAAAAGCCAGCTTTTGGCAAGAAAATCGGCATATGGAAGTATCGAAAATGCAAGAAAAAAAAGCTCAAAAAAAGGAGTTAGAATGGATTTCTCAAGCTCGTGATATAGAAAAGGTTATAAAAAGGATCCTGGCTGACCAAACCCCAGCGAAGTTAGGGCCAAAAAACCACGTGGCCGGCTAAGGGAGCCAAGAAATGAAGCGTGCGATTCAGTGGTGCATGATGGGCACCAGGAGCCTTTTTCCTTGATGTGTTCATAGCCAGGTTTTAGAATCGAGAGTGTTTTTCAGCCTCTTAAGGTATTTAAAGGGATCCGCAAGGCATGGAGCTGCGGCTGCGTATTTATCCTGTTGCTCGTGCCGTGCCGCGACACGCAACGCGCGCATCACTTGGCCCCCGGGGAATACGTCGCACCCGATTACGCAATCGAAGAGCGAAGCGCGTTGCGTGTCGCGCGCGGCAAGACCGAGCGGAATCCATAGCCAACAGCATCGAGAATTGTGCCTTGCCGGTTCCGTTAAAAACATGTTTAGGCAAGTGCTATGTTGGCACCTAATCACGTCGAGAGAGAGAGAGAGAGAGAGCGAGAGAGCGCGAGACAGAAAGAGAGAGAGAGAGAGAGAGAGAGCGAGAGGGAAGGGGGGAGACCGAGGCGCAGACGTTAACCGGCGCTCGCGTAGCATTGTCAGGCCGATGCCTGAACGTTCACTTTAACGGGACAGGGCCAGTAAATTTAACTCCAGTAAGCTAAGAATTGATGAGAAAATCGAAGTCAACTAAAACAACAGTGTTTCTCTACATCCATGGCCTTCACCCTCTTCCCAAATGTTCCCCAGGCGGCCCGGAACCAGGGCGGATTGTTTTCCGGCTGCCCCTCCTTGTGTGTGCAGAAAAACCTCACCACCACCGAAAAAGGGCACATCACGAGACGGTGAAATCGGAGATTTGAGGGGCGAATGGAAAGGCGCCGAATTGCGCGCGCGCCTTGCCGGCGAGAGGCGATTTTTGATGTTAGGATTTTTTGTAGGCGATATTACAATTTTTTTTGCCTAGCGATGAATCGTGATTCGGAAATGGGGGCGTAGAAATTATGGCGGGTGTCGCTTTGTTTTCTTTTTTCTAGTATGGGGAAGGGTAATCGGTACTGGTCTGTTAGGGGGGGGGGCAAACGTAATTAAGTACGCCCAATCCCCTCTGAATATTAAAATACCCAACATATACATAGCTTTTTATAATGTTTGTAACTCTAGAAAATTCATAAAAAACTATTAATTGTTTCCAACACCTCTAATTTTGTAAATAAAATGTATGAATAAGTTAAAAATGTACATTTTTCAAGTTTTCTCTACCTTCTTAATGATAGAAAATATTTAAACATTAGGAAAACACTCTAAAACGCTATAAATCGTATTCACCACCCCCCGCTAACGCACCAGAACCCGAATCTTCGCGTGAGATACGAGAAAATCCGAAAATGTGGCTGGATTACTTGGTAGGAGTAATGAAAATAATTTCCTTACATGAACAGAAAATCGGGAACAAAGACAATAATAAAAAGTGGAAAAAGCGGAATTGGCTTTGGTCGGGACGGAGGGTGTGACCAATTGGCGGGGGACAGTGACACATCCCCCACCACATGGCGTCACTGTTTGGGGAGAGTCGGGGCAAATAAATTAAACTCGAACGCTCTAGCGAGGAGCTTTTTATAGTTGACACTCAAGAGCGAAAGAGTAGGAGGAAGAGGGCTGTTTAGAACCTAGCCTGATAATAGCCTCGAAACCAGAGACAGAGATCAAGATGCATAAAAATAGAGTGTATAGAGGAATGCAGCGTAGCCAAGACATGAACTACGAGACGCGCCTATGGACACCGCTTTTTCAGGCGTACTTTTAGGTAATTTTAATAGAAATTACATCCCAAAAATCAAATAACCGGCCTGAAAAGCGCAAATTCCAGAGTAAGGCAGATAAAGAACGCCATGCTCCTTTATACATGCTTCCTTCCTGTCGGAATTTTTATGTAGTTTTTGACTGATCGCCCCTTTAAATTGCGTAAAAAAATTTTAAAAACTTGACTAAAAACTAGCTAAGAAACAAAACTAAAAACTGTGTCAACTTGGGGACGAGTCACTTTGATGATGTTTTGATGTTTTTCCGATGCCATTTTTTGACCTGTTATCATCCCTTTAAAAAGTGTACAAAAATTAAGGGATAGAGAAGATTTTAACGTTCTAAAAATTAATTTAAAAGTTTAAGAACAAAACACGTGGTGTCCATGTTTGCAACAAGTAACGGCCGGTGTTGAATTGAATTCGGGTGTGTGCATGGGAGCAGTGTCCGAATTGGTGGGGGAGCTATGTGTTGTCGCCCGTTTCAGCCGGAGTGTCAGCCCGGAAAAGAGTGCCACTTGGGCGTCTGCGCTCTCCGCTCTTTCCGCGCTCCCTCGCGCATGCGTCCCGGAATCCACGACACGGCCTCGCTGGCTGGCCCGATCGCGCGCGCCTCAACCAGCCAGCCGCCTGCCTGCCTGCTCTCTGTAAACAGCGTTTATTGCCCGCCGTCTCAAGAATTTGTCTATTTCTCTAGCGTCTAGAAATTTCTAACTCTATCTGGAACAGTATTTTTTGAGTTGCGTGTCTATGTTGCGTCTATTTTTCGTCTATTTGTCTAGATTCTGTGTCGTTTCCGTAGATATTTCGCTGCCGAAACTCTCTATATCGCTACATATAGGATGTCTATAATTTCGCCCTGTTTAGACATTTTATAGAAGTCTTTTGCGAATTTCTGTGTCTATTTTTTCTCTAGTTTTTCTCTCTACGATTTTCCGTTCAACGTATCGCTCTTCTTTCCATTTCTTTCTTCTATTTCTGTCTTTTCGACCTCTAACCCTTTTTTAAACGATCCTTCTTGTTGTCTCTGTTTTTCGCTGGTGCACACACTTCTTTATAATCCGGCGCCCCATCCCCCTCGTTTGACATGGCCTTAGCGAAAACTTTTGGGGAATTTAGGCGAATCGGAGAAAAATCGGAAAGTGTGGGCAATTTTACTTCCGCTTTAAAGGGATGCCGACGGCAAAGTCGATCGGTTACGCGCTGGAAAGAAAATGTCTTTGCGCCTCTCCCCCGGGCGCGCTCTCTGCCCTGTTGGCTACTTGCCAATTTGTTGATGAGGGGGGATCGACACATGCCGTCGGCAGCCCTTTAAATAGTCCATTTTGAGTTGATTTTGGTGTCGTAGAACCTTAATAGACCGAACCGTGGCAAAATTAAGGGGTTTGATCATTTTTTACTTAAAATAGCTTCACAAAAAGTAAGTTTTTATCGCACTAAAAACCATGTAAAGTTGGTTTCGCCATATTTCTGGGATTTAAAGCTACAAAGAATCTAAAAAAACCGCATACACGATTAGTTCTAAAGCTGAAAGTTATTTTAGCTTTAGTAAGATTTTATGAAAAGCATATCAAATCTATCTATATTAATTTCTGGATATTACGATCCAGTCTATTGACTCTATTGTTTAAAGGATCAACGATTGAACGGGTCACAAAAAAAAGCGAGCTGCCCGAGATTTGCTCAGCTGGGTGGAAAAAAACGCCCACGTTGTCAAGGGAACATGCCGAGCTGATCGCCACCGGAAACAGCCGCGTTTTTTGCCCGACTTGTGGGTCGTTGTCTTTGCTTGAGAGGTTTCGTTGTCCTGGAATGCTTTTACCTGCCAGCTGGTCTTATCTTTATAAGCTCTAAAAATTTTGGAACCATTCCAGGCCTGTTTGTTTGGATTGTAGAGCGGAATGTAGTGGCCTATTTTTTCTGTAACGGTGTTCGGAGGCGCATTACGTTCGCATACGTGTGTGCTAAACTCGGCAAGTGTCCGGTATTTTTATTAGCCATATAAGATTTTGCAAAGGTCCCCCATTGCTTGAAATGTATAGCCGATACAGCATCGCTAAGAGGTGTATTACGTAGTCTAGCGCAAAATACTACTTGCAAAAATCTGGACGTTTAGCCCGAATTTTCCTTACAGTATGGGAATCGCTGTACCTTTCCGGAGTTGTGACTAAAAGGCTACGTAGCTTTACTCCCCTCTCATTTGTCACGTTTTGAAGTTCGTATTTTCTGACATATTGTCACGAGTACCGTATTTCAGGCACTCGGCTTGAATTTATCAAAGCAAATTAAGGATTATTTAATTCATAATATAAAAAATCGTTTCTTACTGTACTTTCCAAAGTTTTAATCTAATTTTAAAAAATTGGGCATAGGTTTGGTGAAAAAACATTGGTACCTATTTCAGGCACTCGGCTTGAATTTATCAAAGCAAATTAAGGATTGTTTAATTCTAATAAAAAATCGTTTCTTACTGATTTTCAAAGTTTTAATCTAATTTTAAAAATTGGGCATAGGTTTGTAAGCGAGTACCGTATTTCAGGCACTCGGCGATTTATCAAAGCAAATTAAGGTTATTTAATTCCTAATAAAAATCGTTTCTTACTGTATTTTCAAAGTTTTAATCTAATTTTAAAAATTGGGCATAGGTTTGGTGAAAAGCACAGTACCGTATTTCAGGCACTCGGCTTGAATTTATCAAAGCAAATTAAGATTATTTAATTCCTAATATAAAAAATCGTTTCTTACTGTACTTTTCAAAGTTTTAATCTAATTTTAAAAAATTGGGCATAGGTTTGGTGAGAAAGCACGAGTACCGTATTTCAGGCACTCGGCTTGAATTTATCAAAAGCAAATTAAGATTATTTAATTCTAATATAAAAAATCGTTTCTTACTGTACTTTTCAAAGTTTTAATCTAATTTTAAAAAATTGGGCATAGGTTTGGTAGAAAGCACAGTACCGTATTTCAGGCACTCGGCTTGAATTTATCAAAGCAAATTAAGGATTATTTAATTCCTAATATAAAAATCGTTTCTTACTGTACTTTTCAAAGTTTTAATCTAATTTTAAAAAATTGGGCATAGGTTTGTGAAAGCACGAGTACCGTATTTCAGGCACTCGGCTTGAATTATCAAAGCAAATTAAGGCTATTTAATTCTAA